>CAWUFW010011647.1:0-598690 GCA_963921515.1 Calotriton arnoldi | reverse complement strand
AACATCGCACCCGCACTGAAATGGGACCACTGTGCCTCCACACGACGGATCATCGAGAACAGCTACATCGAATGTCACCCAGCATGACCCATCATGGTCCTCCAAGGGACAACTTACGAACAACACCTTGACAGCCACCATCCGCTACATTGGCTGGCAAACATGTACACCACCAATGACATGGAAGCCCTGCTGGACGGCATCGCATACCTGACAACCTGTAAATTCGTCGGACCACAACGCAGGTTCCCCGATTGACCTATGATGTCCAACCCCGCACCCATGCTTAGCTTCCGCACGGACTGGCCAGTCACCACCACAACAGCCATACCAAACGACTGGCAACTGTAACCACACCATCAACGACATCGCCATGACATCGGATATGACCGGGACATGCACACTGTTCCCCATCACATCCAGGAACACCGCATGCATCGTGGGAGGCAGTGGCATGGGCTCTGTGTATCGCACCCACATGGACGGAACTGCACGAACAACCAGGACACAACATGGATCCAGCGCCCATGGACACACACACCGCTCAGTGGACATGAATAGGTCGCCTGGAGTCTGTGGGTGCTGCACCCCTCCCACCCCCGCCCCGGGAATCCCATACCAGGACCTTTGCATGGACGACAAGTGCATACAACAACAACACGACCCCAGTGACTGTGACATGTCCAGTAACCACCACAGTGCAACAACAAGTGGCACGCCGCTGCATGCACGCAAGCACATGCCCTGATGTCATCTCACATGCACGCGTGCATGAGGAACAACCGCAGCAAACCTGTCACATGGAACTGAGATGGACTGTGCCCATGATGCCAAGCGGTCTGGTAGGCTACATGTATACCGTCTGTGTCAAAGTCCGCAGCTCCGCAGCTATACGTAAATGTACATTAGCACAGCCTTGGCCAAGCAGATGTCACTCTGAAGCCCACATCCCACATGCAACAGCCAATCACATGTAACCCCACACCCTATCCCATTTGCAATCATGCTCAGTATATCCTCAACATGTATTCCGCTGCCAGTAGTGTCCACTATACTGCATCACAGAGGACAGAAGACTCAATATAATGTTTGAAACCAAAACTGTCTCCGCTGACTCATTTCACAAGTACGAATGAGAGAGGATGAGAGTATGTGAAGTACACGGCAGTCGTGACATGACCATGTAGTCCACTGGTATTGGATGTCAACGCAAATGAGTAGCACAACTGTGGAAGACACACATGTGTCGTGTGAAGTCGTATGGACGCAGTGCTCAGGTGGGTGGGTGTGACGGGTAGATGCGCACATGCCAAGTTGGAGCACGCCGTTGTCGGGAGGGGTCATGAACAGTACACCACCGCTTCCCTGGGCATTGTGAGAGGACACCTGTCGGGGGGAGTGAACACGTGTGTGCACAGCAGCCGGGCACACGTACAAAGCGGTACCAGGCGCACCTCAGCCCACCCTCTGTGGACAAGCTGGATCCTGTTGTGCGCCCGCCATGCCCCTTAACAAGGCACACACAGCCCCAGTCGACCAGGTGTAACCCCAACATAGTCAATCCGCACAGGCGATACAGGGCACGGGATGGCAGTGGAGCATGGTGTGTGAGAGGTCTCCTCGCGCTCCTCCTGGTCATATCACGCAGGCAATAGAACCTCAACGTCTAGCATGGCACAAGTCAAATGGAAGTGTAGGGGGGACGCACCACAGCACGAGCAGCACTGACGTCACGGGAGGTGGCTCGCACCATCCCATCCATTGCCCATTATACCAACCACGCCACATGCCATTGCGACTAAGTGCAAGCGCGTGTGCCACCACCCCCGAGCCCTCCCCAGAGAGGCCAAAGAGTGAATGTGTGGGCCATCAGTCACAGACGGACGCGGCATGGCCGCAAGGGCAGCCACAGCCACTGGGTGTCGCAGGTGGCGGATCCGGAAGGCGAAGACTGTGATGCATAGTCCATGCAGGCCGGGTCTCCATTTGGGGCACCACGCAGGTGGACGGCGTCCCGCAACACATCATACCCTGAGACAGCCCACTCGTGCAACTGGACCCACACATACACTCCTTGCCCTCTCTGGTGCGAGCTTGGGGCTGCCTGTGCAAGCGCTAGCCTTGCAGGTGAGCATGCATATTGGGGGAGCGAGGGGAGGACATGAGGGCTGGGGCGAAGATGACTGTATCACTGTCAGTTAGTACAAGGGATGACCCAGATGTGGAAAGGAAGAGACGTGTCCCGTGTGTACTGCAACTAGTCGCCAATCCAACTACCCCCCATGTCCGGAATGTAAGCCCGCACCTAGACCCGCCCATCCGCCACATCGAACATACCACCAGCACGACAACCTTCCCATTCGAAACACTGACTGGGGGTGGCGACCAGTGTACAATCATGTGTAGCCTACCCACGCGTACATGTGGGCCCTCCATGATCCATGTCACCTGCGGCAAAGTCATGACATGCGCAATGAGGGAAGTGAGGAGAGCTGTCCGCCCCACGTGCAGAAGGTGCATCAGCTCCACAGACCCAGCAGCGAGTCCAGCAGGGGTCACATGTGCAGGGGCAGCTGTGCCTGGTGTGAAGGCACATGCATATAGACAGCACATCGACCAATGTGTATTCTGCCCACATCTACAGTCCATCATCATGCGGACATAGGAATTGAACACAGGGCAACACATCTTCAGTTGGTGCACCCACCGTGACCAACAATGCGCAATCATCGACGTACCCGCCCTGTGCATGGCTCCCCACCCAACGGAGGCACATCCAGTGCCACCATCCCACACACACAAGCCTTCCACGGAACATGCTGTGTCCAATGGTCAGTACAGAGTCAGCGCCCATCTGGTGGATCCTGAACAGGAGACACATGCACACACATGCCAGCTCCCACTATGTACGCCTGCCACCTGGCACGTGCAATGTAACCTCTCACCTGTGACGTGTGACTGCAAGCACACAGCTGTCTTGGCATGGGGCTGTCAATGTGGACACCTGTCAATGTTTCGGGAGGTGTGATCCGTACAGTGCTGTACATAGGGTGCAGTGCTGACACCTACTACTGTCTCATATCCCCTCGTGCCACAGGTCCCACTTGTTTTGGCCGCTCAGCCTGTGCCCACATCGTCGTCGTCGTGTGCCATACTCATCCAGCCGCGGAAGCAGTTCCATGCTCAGCAGACATTCATGTTGCCGTGGCGTTGCCGCTTGACGGATATGCAGTCAGTCCCCATCAGCACGCCCCGCAAGTCATTGGGGCCTAGATCCCCATGTGCATGCACATGGCAGTGGGTTGTATCACTAGCCATTGCCATTGTTGGGAGACCTGTGTAAGTGTATTGTGGCCGTGCCGTCCCAGCTTGACAGCTGGGCTGTGGCTCATGTGCTTGCTCAGTCATGTCAGTGATGTGTATGCGAAATTGCTATGTGTCGTGTTGCTTTGACATGTGTCCTCTGCCATTGTCCCTAGGCGGAGACCGAACATTGACCGCCCATACCAATTGCTGGCAGGCATGGACGATACAGAGGTTATTAGGAAGTTTCGGCTGGACAGGCCAACCCTGCATCGACTGTGTGCCATGTTAGAACCCCATCTCCGTCCCCGCAGGGTGTATCCGACTGCTGTCACCCCCACGGCTAAGGTGATGGCCGCCATGCATTTCTTCGCCACTGGGTCATTCCAGCACACAGTGGGCATTGGAGGAGGGATGTCCCAGCCCATGTTCAGCAAGGTGCTGAGGGATGTACTGGCAGCCATGATGCTGTACCGAAACAGGTACATCCGCTTCCCCAGGGCTCGTGAATTGGCGGCAGTGAAGGGTGCATTCTATGCCCTTGGCAGAATCCCACACGTCGTTGGAGCCATTGACTGCACACATGTCGGCCTTGTTCCACCACAGGCCACTGAGCACCTGTACCGCAACAGGAAGCACACGCACTCCCTGAATGTGCAAGTGGTGTGCCTTGCGGACATGGTGATCACCCACGTGTGTGCAAAGTTCCCAGGCTCGGCCCATGACGCACACATAATGCGCAACAGCATCTTGCCACGACTGATGTCCAATATGCAACAGGATCATGCCTGTATTGTCGGTGAGTATGTGGAGTGGTGTAGCGTGCTGGTTGTGCGATGCTGTCCCCTGTCCAGTTGGAATTGCAACGGTTCTCTGTGTCCCTCACACCCAGGTGACTCTGCGTACCCGAATGGGGCATGGCTGCTCAGTCCATTGAGGAATCCTCGCACCCCAGCAGACGATCGCTACAATGAGGCACATGGGAGGACCAGACGTGTGGTCGAGCGTACCTTTGGCCTCCTCAAGTCCAGGTTCAGGTGCCTGGACCGCACCGGGGTGCGCTGGCGTACTCCCACAGAAGGTGTGCCGGATAGTGGTGGCGTGCTGCATGCTGCACAATCTGGCCATTCGGAAGCAGATCCCCCTCATCGTGGATGACGGAGATCAACCAGGGCCCCAGCCCGCAGACCAGGACAGCTCGAGTGAGGAGGACAGCGGAGAGGAGGAAGCTGGTAATGTGCGGCAGCAGCTCATCGCCCGCTACTTCACTTGACGGTGAGTGTCCATGTACGATGGCTGATGTGGCTGTATCTGTGCAGGTGTGTGTGTGCTGTGTCAGGGTGGCCGTTTGTTCACTGCGTGCTGTGTGTCAACGCTCCATGGCCAGGGTAGTATGCCACTGTTGGTGGCTGTGGCATTGTGCCCTATTGCTCTGTGCGATGTGTGTACATTGCTTGTAGTTGTTGACATGTACTGTGTGATGGGTGTGTGACACACTCATTGAATGTGCTCCTGTTCTGTCTCCCACCCCTAGGTCCCTACAGGCCCTCCGGATTCAATTGCCATGCCACGCATCAGGTGCCTTTCCGCCCAAGGTGGCTGTTGTATTCCGTACAAATAAAACACAGGGCACAAACAGCAGTTAGTGTAAAAGGTGCATTTATTACAAACTGTGACATGTGATTGTGTGTAAGGTGATGACAAAAGTGGTGCGTGCAGTGACAATGAGCTGTCGGTCATGGCTGCGTGATGCTCAGGGTGTACCCACTGGTTCTATGTCCATAGTCCAACACACACATGCCATCCAGATGGCTGTGTGGAGTGGGATCGTAGTCCAAGTCAATGCAGTGGCTGGTCAAGGAAGGCTGGCGGAAGGCTGTCTGGCTGCCTCACTTGCGTTTGGAGCGTGCGAAGTCCTCCCGGGAGATCTGTTTCCACTTCGGACGGCCCCTTCCACGTTTGCGAGTGGGGGTGCCTGCTTGCGACATGCTGGTGGTTGAGGTGTGCTCACTGGCTGTGGACGCAGGGGAACTGGACACTGCTGCTCCACCCTGCGCCCCGGCAGGTGGTGGCGGAGGGGGAGCTGCTGTCCCTGGCTGTGACCTCACCGCCACCACCAGCTGGCCCATGAGGTACACGAGTTGGCCCATACGGGTGTCAATGGACCTCAGCACCCCCAGCACCTCACGCGTGTCTGAAGCAGACCGGACCCATTGTCCTTGGGCCTCTTCATAGGCCCCAAGGACTCTGGCCATTTGAGGCAGGGCATGGCTCCCAGGGGAGGCTGGCGTTTCCCTGACCCTGCTCCTCCTACCAGTCCTGCTGCCACCGGCCTGCCCACTAGCCACATTGCTCACCACGGTCCTCGCTGTGGCTCCCAGGGTGGATCCAGTCGGCCGGGCCACCACCTGCGCTGGGGCTGGTGCCAGCGAAGACGTGGTGGTGGTGGCGGCGGTGGTGGTCGGTGCGGCGATGGTGGCGGTTGCGGCAGTGGTAGTGGCCACAATGACCGTGGGTGTGGCCGCAACGACAGTGGCAGCAGGGGGCTGGGAATGTTCAGCAGCCCTGGATGATGGGTTGGTGGGTAGGAGGGGTCCTGGGGAGCGGCTGGGCCCTGCCACACCAGATGGGCCTGCTTGGTGGTCCGTGTCCGAAGAGGAGGACAGATCCTCCAGGTCCGTGTGTCCTCGTTGGGGGCTTGTAGGCTGGCTGTGCTGGCTGCTGGCTCCATCCCCAGCATCCAGCAGTTCGTCACCTGTGGAGAGAATGAGATTTGTTATTGTGTTGCACCTGGCGAAGTATGTATTTGTCGTCTGACATTAACAGTTCGTGCAATCTCGTACATGGGTTTCCCGGAGTCGTGTGTGTGGCTGTAGCATCTGTAGTTGTGTGTGCTTGGCAATGGGACTGTGTGCTGTGCACATGTGGCATGGGACGGATTGGCCATGCCGATGGGTGTGTTGCTGTGCCCCTACTTATTGTGACTCTGGTGTATGCGGGCTCCTGGCCCATCCTGGGTCTGGTTTGTACTTTGCTTTTGGTGTTCAGATGGGACGCTTAGGAACGCATATGGCAACATGGGGGCCATGCCCCAGATTCGCATTTGGGAGGGGATATGCTTTTGGGGTTCAAATGGAACGCTTAGGAACGCATATGGCAACATGGGGGCCATGCCCCAGATTCGCATTTGGGAGGGGATATGCTTTTGGGGTTCAAATGGAACGCTTAGGAACGCATATGGCAACATGGGGGCCATGCCCCAGATTCGCATTTGGGAGGAAATATGCTTTTGGGGTTCAAATGGAACGCTTAGGAACGCATATGGCAACATGGGGGCCATGCCCCAGATTCGCATTTGGGTGGGAATATGCTTTGGGGTTCAAATGGAACGCTTAGGAACGCATATGGCAACATGGGGGCCATGCCCCAGTTTCGCATTTGGGTGGGAATATGCTTTTGGGGTTCAAATGGAACGCTTAGGAACGCATATGGCAACATGGGGGCCATGCCCCAGATTCGCATTTGGGAGGGAATATGCTTTTGGGGTTCAAATGGAACGCTTAGGAACGCATATGGCAACATGGGGGCCATGCCCCAGATTCGCATTTGGGTGGGAATATGCTTTTGGGGTTCAAATGGAACGCTTAGGAACGCATATGGCAACATGGGGGCCATGCCCCAGATTCGCATTTGGGAGGGAATATGCTTTTGGGGTTCAAATGGAACGCTTAGGAACGCATATGGCAACATGGGGGCCATGCCCCAGATTCGCATTTGGGAGGGAATATGCTTTTGGGGTACATGCTGTGAGCCATGGGTGCCGAACGTGACATGTGTTGTGGCAGCATGACAGTGCATGGTTTGAGGTGTGTGCATGCTTGACATGGCCTGCATATTTGCTGTCTGTTGTGATTACTGGACATGGCATTGGACGCATCGTTATGAGTGAGTGATGGTTGTGTGCCAGCCAACGTATTGCAGTTGTCCCATCTCCTTGGTGTGCGTGCTGCCCTGTGCCATGTGCATCACTGCAGTGCTCGGGGGGTGTGGCCCATGTTGTGTGTTGTTGCTCACAGTGTGGCGTGCGCTTCATTGACTTCTGGCACATGGTTGGTCATGGGCATGTATCTTAGCGTGACTGCTGTATGTGTGGCAGCTGTGCGGATGACATGCCTTTCATGAGACTGGGGCTGACGGATGGGATGGATGGTATGTTGTATGTGCATGGTGTGTCTGTGTGTTTGATGGGTTCAGTGGTGTTCGTGTGCATTTATGTTGTTCCGCTCTGTTGCGTCTAGTGTTGTTTGTCTTACATAGGCGTAGTTGTGGGGTGTGTGGTTGACAGGCAGTAGGGGCTACATGGACAGGACTTCAATGGTGTTTCGGTTGTGTGTGATGAGTTGCACAGTGGCTGCCGTGTGGTACTATATTCAGTGTGGCTTGTGCATGCAGACGTGGCTCCTTGGGTGTTGCTATGTCTGTGATGGGTCATGTGGGGTGTGAGTCTGTTGTTCATGTCCGTGTGCACATTGTTCACTTGTTCGTGACGGTGGGCGGTGCTGCGTGTTCGTCTGCTACGTGACATGTCCCATGTGTTGGTCGTGTTCCGGTCCTCATGCCTCCAGTAATCCAGCCCTGTCCAGTTTCCCACCTGCAAGTTGTTCGTGCGTGCACTGTACTGGATGCCACATGGCTCTAAGCGGGGGTGCTCCATGTTGCAGGTCTGTGGGGGTGGGGGTGTTGTGGGTCGTGGGGTGGCTGGACACCCACTGACACCGATTGCTGTGGACCGTGATGTCTGCCTTTCGGCTGTCGTTGTGCACTGCGGTGGCTGACACGTGGCTGTGGGGTGTGGGGGATGCTCCTCCTTGCTGTGCTGTGGGACTAGGGGCCTGGTGTGTGTTGTACTTGGGCTGTCCACCGTCCCACCCACTGCACTTTGTGTTCCTGCCACTTACCTGTTACTTGTCGG
The DNA here is from genome assembly GCA_963921515.1 of Calotriton arnoldi. NCBI lineage: Eukaryota > Metazoa > Chordata > Amphibia > Caudata > Salamandridae > Calotriton > Calotriton arnoldi. The sequence continues at coordinate 590,415 of CAWUFW010011647.1, read as the reverse complement.
TTAGTGCAGCTGTGGCGGACACATGGGTGTGGTGGGTGCTCGTTGTGGCGCTTCTGGCATATTTGGGGACCTGTTGGTGGTTACGTGGCTGGCTGAGTGTACACATGTCCCCACGTATGTTACAGTTGTTCGGTTTGGGCTGTGTGTGGTGGTGTCTGTTGCATGTGTGTGTGATGTGTTGTGTATTGTGTGCTGGACATGGGGGTGTTTGTCCCTGGGAGCTGTGGCATGGTGGTAGTGCATGTGAGTACATAGCGGTGTGCTGGTATACATTAGTTTGTACTTACCAGCCTCCACTCCCCCTGCTAATCCGGCGAGGATCTCCGGATGTATTATGACTCGCACCTTCTCCTCCCACGCTTTGAAGGTCTTGAAGAGCGCGGGATTCCCTCCGCCAGTGACGGCAGCCAGCTCTCTGTTTTTGCCCTCCTTCTTCTTGACCAGGCTCTTTACGTCATTCCAACGTTTGTTTATTTCTCCTCTGTTCCTGGGCAGGGTCCCGACTGCATTGACCTGGTCTACGATCCGGTTCCACATTCTGTTTCTGGTGGCTAGTGGTGTGTGCTGGACCATGTTCCCATAGATTTGTGGGTACACCTTGATGATCTCGTCGACCATGACCGTCAGCTCAATGGGCGTGAACTTGGGCATTCTTTGTGGTGCCATGGTGTTTGTGGTGCTGGTGCGGTGTGTGTTGTGTAATGTGCAGGGGGTTTGTGGTGCAGGTGTTTGGTGGTGGTGGTGGTGGTGGTGGTGGTTGTGATGTGTGCGTTTCTGTGGTGTGCTGCTGTCCTTGCTGTGTCACTGTGTCCTCTCCTCTCCTCTCTGGTTTGCAATGTAGCAAGGGGTTGTGGTCTGTGGGAGTGCTGCTTTTGTACTTACCTATGTGGGTGTGTCCTCATGGTCTGTTGTTTTCAGGTGTGTTGTGTCTGGGGTTCTGGCCTTTGTATTTTTTGTTTGTCCGGGGGGTGTTTTCGGATGTGTACTGTGCTTGTGTATTTGTGCGTGCCTTGCTGTGTGGACTTGTTGGCCATGTTGTGTGCTATTGGTTTTGTGAGCGGATGGTTTCTGTGCAGGTACGTGGGCGCCATGGCTTCTGCCGTGTCGATTCTCATCGGCGTTGTTTGCGCTGGCGGGCGGTATATTTGTGGTTTTCCCGCGCTCATGGCGGTGCGATCGTAATTTCACGTGCGGTGTGTCGGCCGTGAGGGCGGGCGGTTTTGTGTTGTTGTGCGTGTTTCCGTCCGTGGCGGGCGGTTTGACTCCGACTCGGACGTTGGCGGGCGGTATTTTGTGTGATTTTTCCGCCGATGGCGGTTTTCGGTTTGTGTAATCGTAATGGCGTGGTCGGTGTTCAGACGGTGTGTGCGGGCGGATTTTTGCCGCTTCCATGCCTGGCGGATTTTTTTACGCCGGGTATCGTAATGGGCCCCTTAGATGTGTGTTGTGAATTGTGTGGTGTTATAGGGTAGGAAATAAAAAATATTAAATTTAGGTAACAATTAATGTTTTTGATTATAATTAATTTCTATTAAATATAGTCATTTGTTTGTAAATTTCTTTTACAATTTGAATAAAATAATTTTTGTAGGTAATTTTACATTTTTGTAACATTATAATATGCTTCTATCTTTTGTCATTTATTATATTTTTATATATGTTTTCTTTATTTGTTTTTTAACATCTTTTGTATTAAAGTTGATATTTTGTTTTATTTGAATTTTGAATTGATTTCAGTGGGAATAGTAATTTGTACCCCTCCGCTATCCAACATTTTCCCTACTGTCGCACTCACTGGAGTGGGAATAGTAATTTGTACCCCTCCGCTATCCAACACTTTCCCTACTGTTGCACTCACTGGAGTGGGAATAGTAATTTTTACCCCTCCGCTATCCAACGCTTTCCCTACTGTTGCACTCACTGGAGTGGGAATAGTACATTTTTCCCCTCCGCTATCCAACACTTTCCCTACTGTTGCACTCACTGGAGTGGGAATAGTAATTTTTACCACTCCGCTATCCAACACTTTCCCTACTGTTGCACTCACTGGAGTGGGAATAGTGATTTTTACCCCTCCGCTATCCAACACTTTCCCTACTGTTGCACTCAATGGAGTGGGAATACTAATTTTTTCCCCTCCGCTATCCAACACTTTCCCTACTGTTGCACTCACTGGAGTGGGAATAGTAATTTTTACCCCTCCGCTATCCAACACTTTCCCTACTGTTGCACTCACTGGAGTGGGAATAGTAATGTTTACCCCTCCGCTATCCAACGCTTTCCCTACTGTTGCACTCACTGGAGTGGGAATAGTAAATTTTTCCCTCCGCTATCCAACACTTTCCCTACTGTTGCACTCACTGGAGTGGGAATAGTAATTTTTACCACTCCGCTATCCAACACTTTCCCTACTGTTGCACTCACTGGAGTGGGAATAGTAATTTTACCTCTCCGCTATCCAACACTTTCCCTACTGTTGCACTCACTGGAGTGGAAATAGTAATTTTTACCCCTCCGCTATCCAACACTTTCCCTACTGTTGCACTCACTGGAGTGGGAATAGTAATTTTTACCCCTCCGCTATCCAACACTTTCCCTACTGTTGCTCACACTGGAGTGGGAATAGTAACTTTTACCCCTCCGCTATCCAACACTTTCCCTACTGTTGCACTCACTGGAGTGGGAATAGTAATGTTTACCCCTCCGCTATCCAACGCTTTCCCTACTGTTGCACTCACTGGAGTGGGAATAGTAAATTTTTCCCCTCCGCTATCCAACACTTTCCCTACTGTTGCACTCACTGGAGTGGGAATAGTAATTTTAACCACTCCGCTATCCAACACTTTCCCTACTGTTGCACTCACTGGAGTGGGAATAGTAATTTTTACCTCTCCGCTATCCAACACTTTCCCTACTGTTGCACTCACTGGAGTGGAAATAGTAATTTTTACCCCTCCGCTATCCAACACTTTCCTTACTGTTGCACTCACTGGAGTGGGAATAGTAATTTTTACCCCTCCGCTATCCAACACTTTCCCTACTGTTGCACACACTGGAGTGGGAATAGTAATTTTTACCTCTCCGCTATCCAACACTTTCCCTACTGTTGCACTCACTGGAATGGGAATAGTATTTTTTACCCCTCCGCTATCAAACACTTTCCCTACTGTTGCACTCACTGGAGTGGGAATAGTAATTTTTACCCATCGGCTATCCAACACTTTCCCTACTGTTACACTCACTGGAGTGGGAATAGTAATTTTTCCCCTCCGCTGTCCAACACTTTCCTTACTGTTGCACTCACTGGAGTGGGAATAGTAATTTTTACCACTCCGCTATCCAACACTTTCCCTACTGTTGCTCTCACTGGAGTGGGAATAGTGATTTTTACCCCTCTGCTATCCAACACTTTCCCTACTGTTGCACTCAATGGAGTGGGAATACTAATTTGTTCCCCTCCGCTATCCAACACTTTCCCTACTGTTGCACTCTCTGGAGTGGGAATAGTAATTTTTACCCTCCACTATCCAACACTTTCCCTACTGTTGCAGTAAATGGAGATGGAATAGTAAGTTTTACCCCTCTGCTATCCAATATTTTCCCTACTGTTGCACTCACTAGAGTGGGAATAGTAATTTTTTCTCCTCCCCTATCCAACACTTTCCCTACTGTTGCACTCACTGGAGTGGGGATGGTAATTTTTTCCATTTCGCTATCCAACACTTTCCCTACTGTTGCACTCACTGGAGTGGGAATAATAATTTTTACCCCTACGCTATCCAACAGTTTCCCTACTGTTGCACTCAATTGAGTGCAAAATGTAAGTTTAAAAATTATTGGATATTTAGGGGCCGATTCTGATGCGGGTTGGAAAAGCTTCCCGACCGAATCGGTTGGGTAATGGTGTCCGACCCACTCGGATCGGGAAAGTCCGACCGGCGGAGTAGGATGCATCCGGATGCTTCCAGATACGATTTGGTTGAACTCCCATTGACTTCAATGGAAACATTTGTTCCTAACCGCATCAGAATTGGGCCCTCGGTCGGGAAGACACGTTCCCGATCCGATTTGGAAGGAGCAAATGCCGTTAGGAGGCCTTCCTAACCGCATCAGAATCAGGCCCTCGGTCGGGAAGCTTTTCCAACCCGCATCAGAATCAGGCCCTTAATGTTTTAATGTATAAGATATTTTTTTTAAATTATATGTTATGTTATAGGTGTATGTATATATATATATATATTTATTTGTACATTTATATATATTTATAACATTTTAAAATAAATTATAATTCTTAGTTTATTAATTTTTTTAAAGTAAATATATGTATATATATTGCATTTTATATATGTATGTTTACATTTTTTTAATTACATTTATTTATTATATTTGTTAAAATGTACATTACATCAAAATAATTTTTTTAAAGTTAATTTTATTATTTAATTTATTTAACCTAATTCTTTATATATATATATAAAAACGATATTTTGTACATCTATATTTTTTATATCGATATTATTTTTTCAATATTTTTAAACTTTACATTTTAAAGATAGGATGTCGATATTTTGGACAACGATATTTATGTGTTGATATTTGTGTATGGGGATATTTTTGTACTCGATATTATGTCAGTGATCCCTACTTCTTACATTGACTAACACTGGGTCAGCTTATTACAGTGATGACTTTGGATTGGGATCAAATAGAGAAATGCTTACACTCAAATGAATTGTAATTAAAAATCCTCTTTAAATGTAAAGTTTGATTTTAAGTCAGAATTCTGAAAATGACACTTTTAGAAAGTTGGTATTTTTCTTGTCCTAACCATTTGTGCCATCTGTCAATTTCTTGGGTCACATGCCTCTGAGTGGCTCTGCTGTTAGGGTTTGTGTATTGGTTCCAGATAGAAACACAAAGGGGGCTTAGGTATGGACATATTGAGCCATCCTTTGAAGATGAGTGGGAAGGGCTGTATGCAACCCCACTTACATTTCAAAGGGCTTTGCTTCCTGCACACACAGAGGAATCTGGCACCAGGCGGGCCCTGTCTTTTGTCACCCCAGACAGTGTGGAGCCTTGACAGGGAAAGAACGTTCCTGAACTCGATGTGGGTATATGACAGAGAGCACCCCCACAAAAAAGTTGGCACCATGTACAAATATTGAACCTCCAGGTCCACTTGAGAGAACATTCCTGGATCTGTGTAAGTTACAAAACAAGGACTGCCCTGCTGCCAGGGGACAACCTTACTGCTTGAAGGACTGCCTTGCTGTCTGATAAGGAAGACTGGATCTTCTTGCCTTCATCCCAGACTAACCAGAGTAACTCTGTGGGTCAGGTGTCTGACCTCTGTGTGAACTACAGGGATACAAGCTTAAGAGGCCTCACTGCAACTGCCCAGCTGGACCTGCTTGGACCTGTCAGAGCCCTGCTGTGGGCCTCTGCCTGGAGTAAATTCCGATCCTTAAGAACTCCCCCCCCCCCAGGTCCTGGACCCTTGGCTGCTTCTGAGTGTACTCATCCCTGCCTATCTGTTCCATTATAACTGGTACAGCATGATCAAACTTGATGCAGGATCTTTCAGTGCAACCCCTGCAGCTCCTCATCAGGACCGACGGCGCATGATGCAACTCGATGCAGGACCTCGCACTGTAACCCTGCAGCTCCTGATCAGAACTGACGCATTGGGATGCAACTTGATGCAGAACTTTGCATCGCAGCTCTCGTTGGTCCCGACTGGAACTGATGCAGTGTGCTGAAACTTGATGCAGGACTTCCCAGTACCGCGCAGCTCATGATCAGAACTGACTCTGAGTGACGCAAAGCCTCTCATCAAGGACATAAGGTACCACTCTCAGCTGGACTAATTTGGTTGCTATAGCCGGCCTGCACTACATTGTGGGCGGCCTGAACTTGTGACTTTGTCCTGGTCCAGCACGACCAGATAACCACAGTTGGTGCTTTCTGTTTTTGGTGCTATTTTTACTAAAACTTTAAAAGTCAAAACCTCTGGTTCTTCTGATTGGAATTTTGCTGTTCTCATTTAATTTTATTTACTCCATTTTTCTAAATTGGTTTGGGATTTTTCTTGTACTGTGCTTTCACTTTATTACTGTTTTAGTGCTAAATAAATACTTTACACATTGCCTCTAAGTTAAGCCTGACTGCTTTATGACAAGCTTCCAGAACGTTAAGAACATATTTATTTAGTGAGTTTTGTAGTTCACCCTGACAAGGATTGTGGTTGTTACCTGAGTGGGGTTCCCATCCCCTCACCCAATAAACCAATTTCTTACACTCTCTTTGAAAATGTATTTTAAAAAATTGAACCAATTGTTGATAAATGCAGTGAATGTATCCAGGTCCGTACACCTTTTGCCTTAAGGGAACAACACATCTTGATTATTAGAACTAAAAACACTCTAAACAGTCATCCTTTTCTGTCTCAAAAAATATATATCAGTAAATTTTTCAAACTGGAAAATCATGCACAATTCAAAGAGACCAAGCTGAATTTGCTGTTCTTGTTGGGTTGAGGAAAAGTGCCTTTATTTCATCATCTAGGCTAATCTACTAATCCAAATGCAAGTGGGCCTTATAGGTAAAGGCTGTGGAATAATGTATCAAACACATCACAAAGGCCTTAGGCAGCTTTAATCATTGATATAGTAGTTTAATCATGAAGACTATGTGAGAAATGAATCGTGCTAATTTTGGATTAATATGGAGGCGGATCGTTTGGTTTCCGTTACAGCGCCAAGATGCTCCTCGGAGTGATAGCCGCGCTATATAAATATACCTTTACATTACATTGCAGATGTTTTTTTTTAGATGCAGTACTGTTTCCTTTAAGGAAAATGGGCTGCATTAAAAAACAAATAGCTTTCATAAAAATTAATCACAGACATGGTGGTCTGATAAAACAATTACAGATATGGTGGTCTGCTGAACTGTACTGCATTTACAAAGAAAAGTTTACATTTTTTAATTTTTTTAAGATGTGCCAGTGGTCCCCTGGGCTACTACCTACTTTGCAACAGTTTGTTTACATTCATTAAGGGGAAGGGGGCCTAAAAACACTTTTCTTTTTGAAAATCCTTTACCACCTCCTTTAAGGCATAAAGGTACACCCCAGTACACCTTCCTCAGAACACTCTGGGCCTGTGCAAGAACAGAAGAAGGACTGCACCTCCAGTTTGAGACCTGTGAGGAGACTTGATCTGCTAGAACTGCTCCTACCTGTACCCAGGACAAAGAAGTGGAGCCCAAGGGACAGTTGGCTCACTTCCTGTGCAAGCTGCATGGCTTCAACAACCTGCATGAGGCCTTTTCCGAAGTGCACAGCTGACCAGTACCAACAGAACCTGACCTGGGGTCTGCTGGTGGCTTTTACTGGAGTGGTCTTGACCCCAAGTTCTATTCCTGATGTGTGGGGACTCTTTGCTGTGTCTAACTAGACTTCTCCTAACTTCCCTGGAATCGTTGGACTTCAAGACCTATAGAAGACTGGGACAAATTTGTCAAGCCTATCTGCCCATGGTGTGTTAACCCTGGGCATAAGAAATAAGTTTCCACACTCAGAGCTTCTCTGTCACAGCAAATCCCATTAATCTAGACCTCCATGAGAAGGTATCCGCCCACTGTAGCCCTCTTCGGATACAGGCCACAGCTTTGCCCTTTGGAGGATCCTGAGCTCTGAAATTGCATAATTTTCGTGCCATAACCAATCATTTTAATAGGACCTTGTCCAACACCTATTTGTGGAGAACTCCACGGATGCAGCCTGCTGCCTTGCTGAGCTGAAGAATTTTGACTTCATAAAAAAAGACTAAGGGCTTGATTTAGATCTTGCCGGCGGGTTCCTCCATCACAACAGTGATGGATATCCTGTCTGCCAAAATATAAATCCCATAGGTTATAATGGGATTTATATTTCGGCGGAAGGGATATCCATCACCAATCTGACGAGGTAACCCGTCCGCCAAAATCGAAATCAAGCCGAGACACAAGGTGAAACCTCTAACCGGTATGAACCTAGTTAGTGTATCCGACCTGCCTAGATCATGGTCTGCCACAACCATTGACCACCAAAGGTGCATTGCACTTTGCCTAAAAATTCATATCTCCATTTCCCCTTATTGGGGTATTGTTGTTTTGATTTCAATGTGCGTTACTTTTTAAAAAAAAATTGAAGTGGGATCTTTACTGTGTAATGTATTTGACTTTTTAACTATTTTGATATTACTAAATATTTTACACATGTTCTTTAAGTTTAGCCTGTCTCCTCTATGCCATAGCTACCAGGGGTTGAATTTGGCTTTAAACTACTGAAACCTTTGACAGGCCATAACAGCTTAGTGACTTCAGTACTTGTGGTGGACTTTTCATCCACCTCAACTAATAATTTGTTTTCTTAAAGGAGGCAATGGCTATGGTGAGTGGGGGTGAGAGAGCTTCTTATGAGAGGGCTTCAATGAAGAGCGAGGGTAAGACAAAAAAAAAGTGGCTTTGAGGGACTTCAGGATGTTGCTCATGACTGTGAGTGACAGGATTCTGAAGGATGGCAAACGTTGGATGATTCTCAAAAGATTGCTGTAAGAGAGAAGCAGCTTGGTGTTGTTAATGTGCAGTGAAACAACCTACAGGAAACACCATTACTACACATTGTGGTATTATACCGGCAAGGTTTATTCAGTGACTCCAAGATCTACATGTTCAAATGGGGTATAATATGCAGTTGTGTTACTACTGGCTGGTAAAATGGCATGTTTCCCACATTAGAACAGGGACAACAGCTGCGAACTCTAGTGCTTCTGTCACGTTAATGCCGCTCTTCTGCTGAATTGAATAACCTATAATTCTGTCAGCACCTGTGTCTACCATTGTTGGCTAGAGTCCTGCCTTTGTAAGGAATATGGGCTTCTTGTACATCTGAGCCGCTGTCAGTGTTGGAGACACTTGTGTTCTGATCTCTGCTGGAGCCAACTCTGCTCAAGAAATGAAAGACGAACTTAAGTATATGGAATAAAATAATAATTGCAAAACACCCAAAAAATAATCTGTAGGTGATGAGAGTAGGGGAAGGTGACAGGATTATAGGAACTTCGTTTTGTATTATAGTATCGAGGAAAAATATCTTAATATCGTATTAAAAAACGAGTCTGTTGAATGTCATTGCACAGCGAAAGTTTTGTTCCTGCCAGTTTCCATGCCTCATACTGACTACTCGTACAGCGGCAACGATCAGCAAGCTAGATATTGTCTGAAATTGCAGCAAACATGAAAGAATGGCAATTAAACATTACCATAATTGCAAAGCTCATAATTCTCAATTCAAGTTTGAAAACGTTTTAAAGGTCTTTTCAAAAGTCTAAATGAATAGTTTTAATTAACCATTTTCATAAACATGTACAGCTGTAAAATGGCAGGAGTGGGATGTTCATACACTGTGTGCTCGTTATATGGCGGAACCCAATCCACCGAGTGACTCTATAAAAATAATTACTGGTTTATTTAAATTAAGTCTTCGGTAATTATTCGACACTCTTGTACAGCCATAATATTTCTCTCTCTTGAGAGATGATTTTCCGAAAAAGAAATAATCAATGTAATATTAGTTGTTGTCATTCTATTAAAAAAAACTTACCGTACCAACATGAAACTATGGGGCCGATTCCGATGTCGGACGGACTCAGGTCTGTCCGACATCGGTCAGGAGCCGTAACCGACTGACCTGCTGTCGTCGGTTACGGCCCTGCAAGTACGATGCGACCGAACCCTGTTCACAATGGGAGCATGCATTCCGAGCGGAATGCATGCTTGCATTGGGAAAAGCAGGGGTGCAGTTCATCCCTGCACCCTGTGGCCGGCACCCCAAGGTGCCTGCCACCGGGTGCAGGGATCAACAGAGGGGCACCATAGGTGCCCCCAGGCCGCCATTTGGTGGCCTCGCACCCATGGGGGCCCTACTGGGGGCCCCCAAAGACAGTTACCGACTGCCTTTTCGTGCCGGAAAGACCGTCACGAAAAGGCAGTGAAACACTGCCATCGTACTCCCTCGGTCGTGAAGAGGCGGCCGGGGGAGTACTGAAGGATTTCCGGACGGCGGACGGGCTCTCTGAGCCCATCGTAAGCCATCCGGAAATCCCAGTCGGATGGAAAGGAATCCAGCCGGCACGTTCCGATTCGGTTGGAAGGGCTCCGACCATCGTTCGGTGCCCTTCCGGCCGAAATCGGAATCGGCCGCTATGTCTAAGAATGTCCAGGGATACTGTCTTTCTGAGGAAGGGATCATTTCAGTAGCTTTTATGAATTTGTGCATTGACCTCATGGACGACCTAGATGTGTAAATCGTAGCAATGGTTGGGAATATCAAAGGCTATATTGCAAACATCTAGTGTCGCGGATAACCAGGATCTATTTCAGGCGTAATATGCAGCTAACTCGTCTCTGCAGTAAATCCCACCTATGCCTTAGCTAGTGTGGCCCATCCACTTTGTAATCCTGATCTTAATGCACTCCAACTCATTATTGTGCATTACAACCTTCACCTCCGCCTTCTTGTCTCTCCAACCTCCCTTCTTCAGTTCTCCACATGCATGCTTCCTTGATGCAATTGTGAACGTCTTCTCTAGTACAGTGCTTCATTGCATTGCAGCTAGGGTTACACTACAAATACAGCCCATCAATGCATAAGTATATATATTGGTATTTGCAATGTGGTATTGTTACCTCTGATTTGGCCAGCGGAATGGAGGATGGAAGTTAGGGGGAGGAGTTGGCGCAATCACAAACGTTTTCATTTTCAGAAGTATTGTGAGGGGCCCAATAGATATAGGTGTGTTACCTTCTTCTTTGTTCAGTAGTTCCCAGGACTACTTGTAGGTTAGCAGCTGTGGTGATTGCTCTAACTTTAATGCAGAGAATAATGTTTGATTTACCCAGCTGTAAAATAATTACAGTAACTACCTATCTTCAAGTTATAATACTTGCGTCATTGGCGTATTTGTTTGTGTCTCTATTTCTGAATGTCCGTGTGTTTGTGTGTTTGCATGTTTCTGTATGTTAGTTTGTGACTGAGTGGCTGTAGGGTAGACAAAGGTATATTATAACCAGGGCCACTTCCATACTAAGTCTCATTCCACATCCTTCTAAGTCCTTTCTCTATGTTCTTAATAGTAGAGTAGAAAATAATTTTGACTGGATTGTTTTCAGTAGTTTGACTGACTGCACTAGGATCTCCTTATACCTTAATGTGTTCAGGTCAGCACATGGTTTTTGAGTTGAGAGAAACAAAATTGCCCTGTCAGCAGGAGATATGTCTCCCTCTACTCCCAAGCAGATGGTCCAATGGAAAGGAATTATGACATGCAAGAATCAAACCTTTATAACTCACTATAACTTGCTCGAATCTGACAAGACACATGAACGTTACCCAGTAGTCACAAGAGTGCTGAGCAGTTCTTTCCACTACCTTCATAATAAAACAACAACACCTTGGGGAAAATGGGCAAAGTGTAAAGAACTTCTCAAACCAAACCTTGACGGGACAATTATGGTCATATTGATCCTTCTAAAGATTCAAGAACCAGTATTTACCTAGTGCCAGAAATTCAAAAATAAGGAAACATATATATATATATATATATAGCCCACAATTCCAATAATACAGACCTCAAATATTATGTCATTGACAGTGTACCCCTGAGCAGACGGGGAGGGGACAGGGAATCAAAATTACGAAGATTAGAAACAAGATACATACTACAATTAGATTCCAAATCACCAGGAGGTCTGAACGCAACGGAGGATATGTATACCTCTTTAGGTTAATAGTATAGAATTAATTCAGCATCATGTTTGATCTTTAATATGTTTGGATGCATTGGAGGACAATAACCATGATAATCATAGGTGATTGAGGTTAACATGTTGATGTTAATGCAGTGATCAAGTGTTTACAAGTATCAAAAAAATGTGCATTGAGAAATAATGGTATCCTTGATCTTACAATCATTACAGATTGAGCACAATGAGAAAACAGTATTTTTTGAACAAGTATTCACATTTAAGGAATTGATACTAAGACGGTGATCTGATTTTTTTATCAACAATCTGACTTTTTTATCAACAATCTCTTAACATCATTTCTGTATATATATGTATGTATATGTTAGTATATTTATATATTTATATATTTATGAAATCATATATTTTTAGGTTTTATTAGTCTTTTATCATAAATATACACAATTATGTACTCATATTGTACACTGTTTACATGTTACCTTTTAATGTGATATTTAATCTACCTCTAATTATGCATAGTCCAACATATTCCTTTAATCAACAAAATAGAATACTAATGTACAGATCCTCAGGCATTAATGTTTACTAGATATGGATATATTTATTTTTATCCATATGGCCACCATATACTATGCTCTGCATTTGATTCAGGTATTGATATCTACTTTAGCACATACATGAGATTAATAAGGAGTTCAATGATTTTAACACATCTATTTATACACTTCTTTTTTAAATTGCACTGGCACTTTAGGATAACATAGACTTTTTTACAATTATTTTACATACCTCTTATTAACATTAAGGTTATTTATTGTATTGCGGTAAAACGCAACAAATGTTTATACAATGATAAATTACAATATTTTATTGATGGAGTGAATTTTAAACTCGCAAAATTTATGATTGTGTAGTAAATTGTATAAAGTGAGGTATTACACCGAAATAACAACACTAAACGAGAAATTACATGTATACCTTCGGTATAACAATATATACCAAGTAGGAGACATTATGTAATTTTACTATCACTTTTTTGTCTTGGTGCTACTTCTATGTCTATGAATTTTAACCATCACGTAATTGCAATTAGTTCACGCACCTGTCACTTTAAATTCGTCCGCATTTGTTCTTTCTGTGTCAAGTGATCAAGGCTCGTAGGAGCTGAAACGTTATGGCGGCACAGCAACAATAAATTAAAGCAACTGAAAGTCTGGGTCCGTGTCCGTGTTTGGAGCAGAATCCGGTGGTACACGGAGTGAAGCTATATATATATATATATATATATATATATATATATATATATATATATATATGTGTGTTGCATGGGTGTTTCCAACCAACTTCCATGGTTTTTGTTGCATTCCCAGATTTACAAGAACTTGTAAACCTGAGAATGCGCCAAAATCTTACACCTTCCCAGGGGAGGCGTAACGATGAGCCATATCTCTATTTCTCATTGTTTCTTCCTCTTCCTATGTGTGCTGCATTCTACAGTACACATGCAAAGAGGAATATGCCTCCCAGTATTGTTTTTGTCTAGATAGGTGCCCCTTCCTTAACAAAAACAATCCTGGTTGCAATATATACCTTTCTGAACTGAACCATTTCATGGTAGCAATGCTAAACTGAGGTGTCGGGTTATAAGCCTGACTTTTTAGCATCCTATACACTTTGACCCATCAATTCCTACAGCTTTTGGCTAAATTCTGTAAGGGAGTTGTCCTGAGTGATAAAAGGGGAAAGCATTTTTGAGCAGAACATTGTCCATCAAATGGTAGCTCGTATTGTTTAGCTGGAATAATTCCCTTGATTAACCTTCTAGATAAATATATTCCCTGGATCAAATTTCCTCTGTTCACATAATAGTACAGACAACGAAGATCAAGTTCTCCAGAATTTGAAAACAAAATATAAGCATGTATTTTTAGTTGACTAATGAGAGAAGTAAGTTGCAAAAGATGCTTCAATGGTTCTCGGCAGATCTCATCCAAGAGATGCCCCAGCTCAAATGGATCAATCAATTCCTTGTGCCACATCTGACTAATTTATTTTTAGCTGGGAGTTCTTCCTCCATGTTATGTTCACCAACACACCAGAGAGGGGCCTATCTGATATTACTCCATCAGTGCTGTTGTCTAGGCAAGTTTTCATAGGATTGCCAACCTATAGAGTTCTGTCTGACTTTTATAGGGATACTGATGCCTAGTGACACGCCTTTGTGGTTCTGTCATTTGAAAGTCTACTGGCGAATAATATGAACATTGGTAGATAGGCAGCTTCAAGATGGGTTACAGTGAAGGTGGGTTTTGTTTAAATAGGAATTGTGGATCTTGAAAAAAAAAATATTTTTAACCTATGATTTCACTGAGAGCCGACATAGGGCTTTAAAGCCCAGGTTCATAAGGTTTACACAAACTTTAGCCGTATCACTGTGTAATATTAAAATCTGTCTGTGCGTTTTTGATAGCCCTGCATAACCACATCACAATAGTAGTCCAAATACCTCATTACAAGGGCTCTTGTCAGCTCCACACAATGTTGAGTTTACATTTTCTGAAGTATTTATCTCAGTATGAAAAATGGTACATTCATGCCATTGGCCTAAGCATTGGTATAGGCAGCCAGATAGAGATCTGTACAAAAATGAAACCCAGATTTCTTACTTTTTGATAAGAGATAGATAGGGACCCTAGGATTTTAAGCACCACAAAGGGAACCTTATCAAAGTTTACACCTCAGACAAAGAGAATGCTCTTCCAGTCAGAAAAACCTGTTTAGTAGCCAGTCTGTGAATTCTCTCACAAATGCTCAGTTGAGTGTGGATTTGGGTATCATCAGCCTGTATTTGGCGACACTCCTGCTGATATTCTAGAATCAGAAAAATAATAGGTCCTGTCCTATGTATCTGGTCTTTGAGACAGACTGGGGGCTCTCCCAGGATACTGTATTTAGCTTGGCAGAAAGCTTTGGGAGCCGTGTGCTCTGTGTGCATTTTCATACAACCGCAGGTTTAAGAGAGCTATATTTTATTAGATGTGCAATGCAGGCACATATGAGCAAAGGCAGGCACTTTCTGCTCCTTCATGTATTGATGGCTTCTCTCAGCATAAAGTTAAAAAGCCAAATAATGCAGCAAAAAGAGGATTAAGCGGTTTGCTTTGCTGATCCCTGCAAAGTTATGGCTAAAACACTGAGAGGCCTATTTATGATGCCTTTTGCATCGCTCTTCCACCACGTAACGTTGTACAAGAGTGACACAAACCTTAAGACAGATTTTTTAAGCCACGCAAAGCCACTTTGCTTGGCTCTGAATGGCTCCAAAAATCTGGAGTAACGCAACGCAAATCGCCGCATTGCGATACCCTGCCCTGGGAAGCTGTTCGTTGAGTGTTGCATGGGTGTTCCCACATAACTTCCATGGTTTTTGTTGCATTCCCAGATTTACAAGAACTTGTAAACCTGAGAATGCACCAAAATCTTACACCTTCCCAGGGGAGGCGTAACGATGAGCCATATCTCTATTTCTCCTTGTTTCTTCCTCTTCCTATGTGTGCTGCATTCTACAGTACACATGGGAAGAGGAATATGCCTCCCAGGATTGTTTTTGTCTAGATAGGTGCCCCTTCCTGCACAAAAACAATCCTGCATGCAATTCAGGTACCCTTGCACCATTGTTCAAGGGTGCCTTTGTTGGCGCTAGGCTGCTAAAAGGGGGCCAGCGCTAGGGAAAGGAGGGGAATACTCTGTATTGCCTTAAATACTGTGCATTCCTGTCCTTTCCCTGTCATGCAGTGCATCGCAGCAAGGTGACTTGCTGCGCTGCGTTACTTTCCCATAAATAGGTCCCTAAATGCTAATTTCAAATCTTGTACTTATTCAGCAAACAGAAGTGTAAGCCATGGTAAACAGAACACTACAAGGAGTGTATATGTACAGGTCAACTCTCACCAAGTACACCGAAACTGTCCCTGTCCCATTTTTGACTTCAAAAGCAATTGGTTTGGTCTATGATTCTACATCAAGCACTCTGGGAGCCCAAATTCAGTGAAACTAAATTCAAACCAAATAACCGAGAAGCACTGTACCCTCATAACACACAAATAGTAACAAGAGAACTCCTGAACAGTACAGTGCAAACAAGTGTGTCTTCTACTCAGCTGGAGAGTCAATTATTGCAAAGGGGTTTTGTTGTGTTGTACTGCGGATGTTGTGTTCCATTCTATTTTGAGTGTTTTGTTTTCTCTGATATATTTTGTGTGCTCAGTTAAATTTTAATTGTGATGTTATGTTGGTTTGTGTGTAATATTGTGTAATATTTTGTGGTGTGCTTTAGCTATATCTACAAATGTTGCTTTTTTTCCAGCCAAAAGCAGCACACACCTTTAAAGATCACAAGAGAAGCAACCATTTACTACTGTCTAAGAGGGTCATTACGATGGCGGGCGGACAAAGTCTGCCCGCCACCTCAACGGCAAACGGGACCACCCGCAAGAGGTGCGGCGGTCCCGCCATGTGTATTAGGATGCCACCGCCACGGTGGCATCCCGTATTGTTCACATTGCGGCGGGCGGTGCTGTCAGCAGCACCCGCCGCAATGTGAAAAATGCATGTTGTGCATTTGAATGTACAATGTGACAGGCACCGCGTGGTGCCTGCCACCTTGTGCATTCAAATGTAGGGGGGTACCATAGGTACCCCCCATGTGCACCCCCACCCCCCCATAACCCTGGGGGCCCGCAACATGCCCCCAGAAGCAAAGACCACATGCCTTTCCATGGCGGCAACACCGCCATGGAAAGGCTGCTTTCCGCCACCATCCTAATAAGGATGGCGGTGTCTTGCAGACCATGTTAGAGCCCTTTTCCGCCCGGTCGACAAGTCGACCGGCAGAAAAGCGGGGGACGGTCTTTTCGTCCGCCTGGGTCCCCACCGCCATCGTAATATGGCGGGGGAAATGTTAGGCGGGTGGATGAAAATGGCGGGCGGATCGCCACCGCCATACGGGCGGTGGCGATCCGCCCGCTATCATAATGACCCCCCTAAGATTGTAAAACAATGCAGATCCAGATCTTCAAAAATAAGACACCAATAAGCCCAGAATTCTGGCAGAGGCTGTTTCTTAACTTAGCGCTTTCAGTGCTCACTTTATGTGCTACAACACTTGGGGCTATATTATCAAGAACGTCGCAAACATTATTGCCGCTTTAGCGGCAGGAAACTGCCGCTAAAGCGGCGATAAGGGGCTTGATAATATGCCCTAGAGCATTCCAATAGAAGCCCAGGTTTGATGTCCTTGACACCAGAACCTGGGCTTCTATTGGAATTCTCTAGGGCATATTATCAAGCCCCTTATCGCCGCTTTAGCGGCAGTTTCCTGCCGCTAATGCGGCGATAATGTTTGCACCGTTCTTGATAATATGGCCCTTGGAGTCCAACGTGCAATCCAAACCTAATTCAAGTGTGAATTATCAATTATTATTAAGCTGTAGCAGACCACTTCATACGCTTCAGTTTCCCTGTTTTTCCATTTCAGTTAATTTATCCTGCAGTGATGGTGACAATATGTTTGATTGGTGTACATTAGCTAATTGTCTCCATAGGCAGAAACCTCTCTGTGACTGATTTTCCTGAATGTAACATTACTGTATTTCCAGAAATCTGGGTAGTTGTTCATTTTCTACTTCCGGCCTTTGGAGTGGACCATAGTGCAGTTTAACAGGGCAAATTAGGACATTCCCATGGGGCCCTGGTTATTTGCGTTAACTTGTATATCCCAGTGCTGAAAGTATTTATTGCAACAGGTGTACAGTAGCATTTAGAGTGGAGCTGCTGTCAAACGCATGCCTGGGTTTCTCTAACATAATTATAATTAATACTTATTTTCCTTAGTCACAAGGGAGCTTGATTCTGTGAATAAAGCATTTGATTTCATTCATTTGAAAGCTCTATTATCTTGCTATAACAAGCTGAAATTATGGTCCGGTGAGTTTAAAGCCAGCATCTGAAAACAGGAAAGCACAACTGAATTAGTCAGGTCATTAGATGATGACTGGCTAATTTCTGACCTGTTGTGTTATTATAATGAAATAGCTTGGCTATAAAAAATTATTGATATTAACATTCTTTGAGATTCGAACGTCTACTGTAAAAGTGATATACTGACAGGTGCAACCAGAGCATATATTCCAACATCCTCTTTATTAAATGTTTTTATATTAATTCAACATTTTTTTATTTTTGTAGTGCCTTTCAAATTAAAAGCCTTATTATGAGTGGGATTCTGCTTTGCTGAATTAATAATAGCCCAGTGTTCCCTCACCCCTACTTTCTAGGTGCAGAAACATCTCACCCAATTTACGGGCCAGGTGTGACTTTATAAATGGGTTGAAGTGCAGTGAAGCCCAGCCCCACACCTTGCCTGATCCCCTTCAAAGGCACGGGGGAACATGTAATGCTGCCTCCTGCTAAGTCACATCCCTCAGCCACCTGCTCTACTCTCCTTCTCACAAACTATACCTTGCACTGGCCCGGGGGCCGAGGCAATAGTTACAACACGCAAATAGACGTTGGTAAATGTGTGCATTAAAACTGACAGCATTTTGAATCTTATGCGGAAATCTGCTCCGTAAAAGAATCCGCGGTTAACTGGTAATTGCGCAGTCCAGGTGGGATACATATTACCAGCACGGTGTCAGTATTTGCAAGTGTAGAGTTTTTATCGTGCTATTAATAAATGCAGCTCATAATTTTGGCCCAAATGTTGTGATAAAAGTGACTACTTCGCACAATGGTTTATGAATGATAGTCGCCCTGATTTTACTTTAAAAGTACAGGGCTTTGGAACTATGAGCCAACATTGTCAACAAGTAATTTCATTCAGGAACATAAGATTAATTTTAGATAGTTTAAGTGTACAGGCTCATAACAGATTTCCCCCTAAGGAGCATGTAAGTATAATGAATTAATAAAAGAGATGCATAGTGCAACCGCAGATGTAAATGTTTTAACCATCATAAAAGGCAACGCTAAAAACAAAAACAAAAAAAACTAGTGACAGTGTAGTGCATTCGAAGTCTATATATTTGAGAAACCTTTTGAAATTGCGTAAATAGTTGGGTCAGAGTAGGAAGAATAAACACTTCTCTGTTTTTAAGAGTAGACCCAGAACATGTTTTTACCTAAATTAAATCTTGCAAAATGTAGACATTTTGCATGAAGAACATTTTTTGAGATTTCACTGGTATGAAATTTTGTATGATTTTCACTCTTTAAAGACTGGTTTGAGTAGAACATTCTCATCAGAACAGCGAAGCCGTGGTTAAGAGACATTTTCTTGATAAATCAGTTTCCAATCCGTCTTCCCTTGCATTCAGTTTTTCTGTGCGATAGTGACATGTACATTTCATAACATTTAATTTGGCATAATTTTCATGAAATCTCACAATCCCCACCCCCATTTAAGCAACAAAAGCAACACTTTAACACATATTCAAATATACAAAATAAAGTGCCCATTGAAAAATGAAAATTGATGTTAAATGCTGTAAAATCTGCGTACAGAAAGCATTTCGGGAAGTTTGTGTCTAGTGATTAATATGAGAAACAGGATAAGATGACCTCTGTACTTACTAGTGCATTCTGGATTTCATAGTTGTTCACTTTGTATAAAACAAACTGTCTACAATGGATCTCTAAGAAATATGTCAATGAAACAGTTATCATGGGGATTATGTTTATCAAGAACAGGTTTTTATTAATAATATCAAATCCTTTTTTGCCTAAGGTCCAGATAGGCTTTCATTATCTGCTATCAAAGATCCACAATGGTGGACATCTCAATCGACTCTTGCTGGACTTGGCATCTTTGGCCTGGTTTCCCCTGACTTTTTGCCTCTACCTCCTGTACTCTTGATGCTGTGCTGGATTTAGTTTTTGCTGGCTTAGATGCTTTGGCCACTTTGCCAATGCTGATCAGTGTCAAAGTGCAAGTGCTCCCTGTGTAAATAGTGATTACAATTGGTTCTCCTTGATTGTCATATTTGATTCAATGGCAATTCCCTAGAAAAGTGCACTAAGTGTGCCAAAGCCTGTAAACCAAATGCTAATAGTGGGCAAGGCAGCACAGATTGTGCCACCCTACATGAGTAGCCCTGAAAAGGTATCTCAGACCTGCCACTGCAGTGTCTGTGCACAGTTTTCAACTGCCATGTCGACTTGGCAAGCGCACCCACTTGCCAGGCCCTAACCTTCCCTTTTCATACATGTAAGGCACCCTTATGGTAGGCCCATGGTATCCCCATGGGCAGGGTGCAGTGTATGTGAAAGGTAGGACATGAACTGGTGTGTGTGACATGTTCTGATAGTAAAATACTGCCAATTACGTTTTATATCATTGAAAGGCTATCTGTCCAATAGGATAGAATGGGAAATACTTTGTAACATCTTACAAATATAAGTTACCATTGGGACAAGATAGAGAAATAAAGTTTGGGCTCTCTGAACTCAGAATTTAATAACACATCTTTTAGTAAAGATGGTTTTTGTATTATGTGTTTGAAAACGCCACTTTCAGAAAGTAGGCATTTCCTTGTTTAACCATTCTGTGTGCCGGTTTGTGGATTGACTGTCTGGTTTTGGAGTGACAGGGGATGGGGATGTGCATTAACTGTAGACAGCCACTGGGGGGAGGGGGTTAGGTGTGCCTGGCCCTTCATGGATGACTCAGAGCTGAGCTGAATGGGCTTGGCTGCATTTAGAGTAGAAGGAGGAGATTTCCTTGCACCTGAATAGGGCTTGTCTCCTTTGCACAATGCTGTCTCCACCCCCTGTGATCATAGTACACCAATGAGGACAGAACTGTTTTGCACTGCGCTCAGTGACCCTTGCACAAAGAGAACAAAGACAAAATGGGGTATGGGTAGTGAACCTAAACCCCATAACTGTAGATCACTTCTGGACTCAAGAGGAACCTTTGCCAACGAAATGAGCTGAAGAGCTGTGAGGAGGAGTACTGCCCCTTTGCTGTATGCTGTATGGGATTGGCCTGCAGTTGCTGTTTCTGCCAAGGAAAGGACAAAGACTGGAACTTTGCTGTGAACCTGCTTGAAGAAGAATCTCCAAGGGCCTGTGTGTGCTGGCCTCCTGTTCTGAAGTCTCAGGGACACAAATACTTCACCCCCAGCTCCCCTGAACTCTGCTGCTGAGAGTTCTGACCTGCCTGGAGGTGCCTGTTTCAGTTTTGGGCCTCTGGAGGTTGTTCCAGCTGTTGGGAGCTGGAAGAAACCTGAAGAACTGAGAAAATCGAAACATTGCTCTTCTTGCAGCTGTTTTTCCCGAGCAGCACCGCTGTGTGAGAAGAATCTCCACGCATTGCTGAACCGCTGCCGAGATGACGCAGCGCCTGTTGTGGCTGCAAGAACGAATGCATCGTGGGATTGCAGCTGAAGAAACTGACGAAGTGCCGCTTGCCGCCGCCGCATCGATTGCGGATGCACCCCGGTTTTCCATGCATCACACCTGTGCAGCAAGTTTTCCCGAAGCATCACCCGCGGACCAGACCTGTCTTGGAGTCGACGCATCACTTGCCCCTACAGTCCAGATTTGATGCATCACTTCTCCTGCGTGCAGCAGACCTGTCGCAGGGCCTCCCCAAGGACTCAGGAACTGACACATCTTTTTGTTTCTCAACGCTTCCCATCTCTGCGACTGTTTGGCCCTATGACTTTTGAAGCATCTACAAGTGCTTTGTGTAGAATCTTGCATCCATATTTTCTATGGACCCAGTTACTTGAAACCTTTGAAAAGTCATATTCTTATTACATGTATGTTGGATTTTTGTTGTTTTGGTCTTGTTGAGTTTAGATAAAGATACTCTATTTTTCTAAACTGGTGTGGTATCCATTTGTGGTGTCATCACAGTATTACTGTGGTTTTGAGTACAAATACTTTACACATTGCCTTTGGGATAAGTCTGTCTGCTCATGCCAAGCTACCCAGGGGGTCAGCAGGGGTTATCTAAAGTGTGTATCCCCCCCCCGACTAGAAGCAAGGGTCCCTATTTGGACAAAGGTACATACATTTTCCAACTTGAGACCCCCATTTCAAACAGCATCCAATTCATGAAGTCTAGAAGGGCACTCTTTTAGTGGCTCCTTTGTAAAAGGAGAACCCAATAACATAAGTGTGTTCGATTCCACAGATGTTTTGTTTCTGTGTTATGAGATCACACTTGGACTTCAATATATGTTTATGGTGCTATCCAAATAAGCACAAAACATGGCTTTGACAAAAATGCCTGGGTTTTCATGCGAATCATTTACAGCAATGTGGGTAAGCAGATTAACGGGGGTGAAATAGACAACACCTTTTCGATTAAAGGAACACTGCATTCATGCTATTGCAATTACATCTGTCATTTAACTATGAATATTGCGATCATTCTTTGCAACTCTTGAACACCGTATTGATATGCTAGAAGGTTCAATATTGAAGTAGACAGCTTCCACTGCGCAATACTACTCCATTTGGGACAAAATGGCTGAAATTATTTTTAACTCTTACATGACTATTTTCATGGAGCATAGTTGAAAGCAATACTATATGTTTTTACATTTTTAGAAAACGAATGTCTGCAGTTAGACTGCCTTATTCTATTAAGTGGTCCGATGTTGTAAATTTAGTGACTTTCTTGATCTGCCACAATTTGGGTTTAAAGTAAGTGCTTGAGATGCTAATAAAAGGTTATCAATAGCGTCATGCCTTTGTACTTTAATTAAGTGTTTACTAGTAGTATAACAAATTATTTTTTGCAGAACATTTCAATAAGCAATATGAATTATTAAAATGTCTAGTAAAGTCTAATAAATTGCTGAGGATCAGATTCAACCTCTAAACTGTACACTAAGCCTTTTCTTACCTTGCAGGGGATGATACAAATGCCTTAAATATTTTTTTAGTTCCCCCCAAAAAAGCATCTGACCTGGTGAACTGGGAATTCATATGAACAGTACTAGGCTGAATGAATATACTTACCCAATTCATCAAACTGATATATGGATGGAGTATGCACTAATGCCAGAGACAGACGTTAGGTTAAAAGAGGAAAAAATGAAAGCTGCCTCCTCTTCTATTTACACATTTTATTGAACCATTCACCATTATAATAGGAGAGCCAAAGATATTCCACAGCTGTGTGCCTGGAGAGAGGAAAATAAAGATATATGCGGATTACATGGCTTAGTACCTCAAAATATATGAGAGCAAAATCAACAGAGAACTAAGTATAATTTAGAAATAGTACAAGGGTGCCTGAGTTATAGTCAGGGTTGTTTTGTGCAGGAAAGTAGACTTTCCTGCACAAAAAACATCCGTAGATGTATTGTCTTCTTTTTATGTGTGCGGCAGAATGCAGCACACATGGAAAGAGGAAATAAAGATATTTCTCTTTGTTACGCCTCATTGGGGAAGGGGTAGCATTCTCACACACTCCCAGATTTCCTACTTTTAGTAAATCTGGGAATGCACCTAATCAATGGGTGGATGCATGAGAATTCCTATGCTCGACCCATGAAACGCCTTCTAAGTCAAAATGTAACATAACACAGCACAAGCAGATGCATTGTGTTGCATTTCTTTACAAAGCCACGCAAGGCCATGCAAATCAGATCTTGTGTAGCTACGTAAATTCCAACTAAGCCTTTGCTTCATCCTTTATATCCTTGTGTGATGCAAGCACCATGCAGAAGCTGTGTTAATCTAGGCCTTTTTCAAAGTTCAGAAAGCTCCAGCGGGGCAATGCTGCAGGCTGTATCCAAACAGGCCGGCCACCATCTCAGTGCAGCCCCACTGAAAGGAATTTGCTGCATCAGAGAAGCTCCAGGTGGGGAAAACCTGTTTCTTCAGACCAGCAGCAACACACTTTGTGGGGATTGGCTTGGCAGGTTTGATCCTGTTCTCTGGAGGTCTTTAAGTCCAGAAAGTTTCAAAGTCCCAAGTTTACAGGGATGTTATGAGAAGGCCAGTTGGACACAGCCGTTGGTACCTTTGCCAAACTGCTAAAAATATTAAAGTACCACAAATTTACACCTCTCTGGAACATCCCCATTAGCACTCCTGAAGTGTGCAAGGGCTACAGACTATCACAGAGTAAAGGAATTGGTGCTATAGGAAACAGTATAGGTAATTCAGAAATTGAATCTTTCGTTTTAATAGTGGATCAATATAAACTCCATGCACATGGAATTTTTCCAAGATTTTGCAACTTAGGTATTGGTTCAAAATTATGAAACATCAATATGGGTCAATGATGAATTCAAGAGGTGGGGTAGATCCATGTAGGCTGGAAAGACTAACTACTAGAAATAAAACTTTGGCATTTAATTGTACTGAGGGAAACTCAGAAAGTTAGTGAAGACTAAGCCATTAACTAATCAGGAAATAAAACAATGCTGTAAAAAAATATGCAACTTATGTTTCATGATCTAATATACACCCATCATTATATTTTACTTTATTTGGATTGTATTAGACTCCATATAAGATATAAGAATGGTACCCTTACTGCCCAGGATGGCAAGAGCATGAGTTATAGTTACTTTAGGGAACAAGTTAAACTGACATTTTCAGCTAACAATAACGTCCTGTTAACATTTGTTTTTTTTCGTGGATTTGTAAAGGTTTCTTTTTAATGTAAAGTAAGATTATTTCAATTCCCAACTATGAAGTAACTTTAACCTTTTTTTTGTTTCAGTAGACTTATATGTTTTTTACCATAAAGTAAATCGTTAATCACCGTGCAACCACCTTTAGGCACCCAACGCTCAAGCCATGCAAAGCTTTTGGCCATGCACAGAGTGGAACAGCGGCATTCAACTCCCTTTTGTTAAATATATAAATATAAAAAGCATGCATATTTGCTTTATCAGGTGACCACTTCAACAAATATAAAGTACACCTACTGACTTTGATAAAAAAAGTCACCAATAATTATAATAAAACTGCATATATTATATAAACACACAGTGCATTGGTGAATAATATTTATTATTACAAAATATTTTCTTAAACCATTTTGTAAAACAACCATAAACATGTTTTTGAGTCCTTTTTTAACCTTTTTCAGGCCACAAAGTGCAACTATAGAGCCAACCACAATGGGTCCCTGCACTCCAGCTGAAGAGCATACATCTTTAATTATGGCATCTACTGGCGCCAAATTTGCTAACTTGGGGTCTAACTTCAGAAGAAGTCCTTTTCTTCGTCATGAGTTATAGCAGAATTAGCATTCTCCAGTAGACAGATGGCCCTCTGGGTCAACATGGACAATTCCTCAGCATCTATTGTTGTGTTTTCCAACCTAGCAGATCTAGAATACGAGTGAGAGGACCCACCATATCTATATTTTGTCTTGGCAATTCAATCAAGCTGTGTCTACTCCCTTTCGTTGGTCCTTGCCAAATTTGAAAAAGAAAGTCAGTATATATGGGTCTATAGAAGGGGTTGTAGTGATATTAAAAGGTAAAGAAGGCCTAGGACATTCTGATTTTTTTTTTAGCAGAGGTTTGTCCAAAGAAAACGTTAATTGCTTGTTATTTATTCTCTGACATGATCAGTAGGTAGTCATTTGGTAGAATTAGGCTGATAAATAAATTTAGAGTCAAGCATTGGTTGGGCTTCTGAATCCAACACCACCTTTGAATTAAAAGTGTCATCGTGAGCAGAAGAAAGTAGTTGCCTTTCTGCTCTTTAGAACCAACCCAGAAATCCGAATTATCTGCTTTGATGTTATCATCATCAGTGTCAGGACAATAGTTATCATTTGTATTATGAATATCATGAATTATAATTTGAGGTACATATTTATTCATACAGGATAAATTCCCCTCTTTTGAAGGAGGCCTTGAAGGAGCATCTCTCCTTACCATATGTGAGGAACTCTCACTCTCACCAACCAATTGAGTATTCTTAGAGTTTGTTTTTGTAGCACATCATCCTTATTGGATGTAAATGAATTGTTTTTTACACTAGATACTTTTACTGACATATTTTGTGCCTTGCGCTTTCTACTTTCCCCTGCAGAATCAGCCATATTTTTTTACAGTATTTTATATATTAAGTGTTATTTTTGTCATAGAGGAGGATACAGCTTGTTCTACTGAGGACTGAATGAAAGAATTTAAATTACTGAAACATTCTTCACTCATCATCATTGTAAAAGCTGGGCCTAATTTAGATCTTGTTGAACGGGTTACTTCGTCACAATGGTGATGGGTATCACGTCCACAAAATATAAATTCCATTATGTCCTATAGGATTAATATTTTGGAGGACCCGATATCCATCACTGTTGTGACAGAGTAACCCGTCCGCCAAGATTCAAATCAGGCCCTCAGCAATTAACTGAATTCATAGCAACATATGTGTACATTTTGATATTCAACTTAGTAAAACAGTTGTTTAAATTAACAAAAAGCAAACATTGGCAAGTAAAACAATCAGGAAAAAGCAACTAACCCCAGAATATCAAGGGTTGAAGTATATATTTTTATACTAAAAAACCACTCCCACAAGGGGAAAACAAAGAGGAAGAGACTTTCATGTTCATTGAGGCCAAGGGTGAATCCAACAAGGCTATGCCCTCAGGAGGAATCAACCGCTTCTCCAAATATGTCGGGGAACTGCCCTGCAATGGGAAAGCCAACCGAGGAACCGCACTGAATCCAGGACACGCTCCAACAACAGCAAAATGCAGAGGCTAGAGGAAAAACATCAGTGAGCACCAAAACATTCACAAATGGACAAACGGATAAAGCAATGTGTGTGGACAAGGAAAATGCCTGTCAAAGTATGAAGGAAATAACAGTGACATGAAAGGAAAATAACGGCTGTGCACCACAAGCATCGTGGATCGATAAACTAGCAACTTGAAAATTGAAGCATAAACATCCCCAACAGCAAGAGCAACAAAGTAAATATATCCCACAATAATTATAATGAAAAGATAAAAAAGTAATACTTATAGGACTGCGAGCAGCAAGAATAAATTACTATCTGCGGTCAAGATAGGTATTGTAGACATTCTGTGTCTCTGATTGGGTATTTATTGTACTACTGCTGCTTTTCTATTGGCCTATTGTCTCTAAGCCTTAAGGATTTGCAGTTTTATAGTTATCTTGACTGCTTTTATTTGAAGTAAAGCAAGTGAAGAGAAGCATAACAGGAGCCTCGGGCCTTTCCATAAAACTGAAAAGGACGGGAGACCAAAAAATAGATTAATAATTTTTCGCCTCGGGGAATGGGTCCCTCTGGGACCGCCACCAGGCCAAGGGGGTCAAGGTATCCCTACCCTGCCTCCAATATGTTTTTTATTATGTTTTTGAAGGATAGGGTACTGAGGCCCCTAGACCTTTACTTGGTGCTGCAACATCTTGGTTGATCTTGTAGCAGCCAATCAGATCCTATCTTTTGAGCTGTTAGATCCACAGAGGATCTATGTCACCATGTGTACATAAAACTTTAAACCATCATTTTTCAAAAAACTATTGAACTAATTTACAAATCACAAAAACCATACTTTCTGGGTCAATTTTGGAAATGTTTTTTTCTGAAGGGTCATCCCCAAACTTTTTGTCTTCCTCCTCCCCTTTTTGCTGAATTAATTTGTGTTTGCTTTAGGACCCTGGGCAATTAACCACTGCTAACCAGTGCTAAAGTGCATGTGCTCTCTCCCTAAAGCAAGGTAACATTGGCTTATCCACAATTGGTACATTTAATTTACGTCTAAGTCCCTAGTAAAGTGCACTACGTGTGCCCAGGGTCTGTAAATTAAATGTTACTAGTGGGCCTGTAGCACTAGTTGAGCCACCCACTTAAGTATCCCTTTAAAGAGGTCTCAGGCTTGCCATTGCAAAGCATGTGTGTGCAGTTTTAAACTGACATGTCAAACTGGCATGTTAACCCTATTGCCAGGCCCAACCCTTTATTTTTAATACATATAAGTCACCCCTAAGGTAGGCCCTAGACAGTCCAAGGGCAGGGTGCAATGTACTTAAAAAGTAGGCTAAGTGCTTTTAAGTTTTACATGTCCTAGTAGTGAAAAATTCTTCAATTCGTTTTTAACTACTGCAAAACCTATCTCTCCCATAGGATAACATTGGGATTACCTTATTACATCTTCTAAGTGCAATTTCCAATTGAGAAG
This sequence comes from Calotriton arnoldi, assembly GCA_963921515.1. Lineage (NCBI taxonomy): Eukaryota > Metazoa > Chordata > Amphibia > Caudata > Salamandridae > Calotriton > Calotriton arnoldi. Next base: position 562,403 of record CAWUFW010011647.1, on the reverse strand, counting down.
AGATTGGACCATTAAGATTCGTGTCTCTGGAATCATAATTTAAAATCATAACTGATGGAGAAGTCAAATTTTAAATTGTAATTCTGAAAATGTCACTTTTAAAAATTTGACATTTTCTTACTTTAACCATTTGGAGCCTTCTGCCTATCTCTGAATTTCTGGGATGGGTGACAGCTGGGCTTTGTGCATTACCTCTGGACAGCCACACATAAAGGGAGCTTAGTGTAACTGATGGGACATCAACATCCTGATGGTCCATCCTGGGCAAGATGGGAGGGAGGAGCTGACACTAAAACCTGAATAGCCTGCATCCTGTCCCCATACAAAGGGCTGCATACCGCCCCTGTAGTGAGTCTGGAGTCATGTCAGGAAGAGTAAGGGCTTTGTGCACAATAACTGTACCTATTCTAAAGGCACAACTGGGTATAAGTACTGGACCTCAGACACCACCAACTCAGTACACTTCTGGACCTGTGGATACTCTTCCAGGAAGAAGGACTGCTGTGCTGCTACAAGGACTGCCATTCTGCTGGACTGCTACTCTTTTGAACTCCTGCTTTGCTGTGCTGACCTGCTGCCCTCTTGCCTGGGAGTGAGATGGACTGGACATGCATCTCTCCAACCCAGAACCAAAGTCATTCCAAGTGCTTGCTGGCTTGCCTCCTGTTTAAGTCTCAGGGACATCAAATACATACAACTCACCCTGCTACAGCACAGGGATTCTGCCATCTGTGAGTCTTGCCCTGCCAAGTGGTCCAACCCAGTCTTGGGCCTTTGGAAGTGGGTATAAAGTGCTGCTCCTGCAGAAATCCACGCATCAACACTGTTGTGCTGCTCGGAACTGACACATCTCCGGCGATGCCCAACCTACTGCAAACACAATATCCCTGCAGAGCATGGCCTTCAGCTTTGTGCAGACTGCATTTTAAAGGGCCCTTAATGTGAGAAGGATTCACTCCAACTACTGAGGTTCACTCCTGTGGGAGTTAATCCCAGTAGCTGGAAGGGATAGGCTCTTGTCCCTATGGGGGATGAGGCAGAGTCCTACTCCAACATGAGAAAATGTCTAGTCAGGAAATTTGGTCTCACCCCAGAGCAGTACAGGGTGAAGTTCAGGGACACCCAGAATGTAAACATACAGTCCTGGGTGGACTTTGTAGATATCTCAGTGAAGGTACTAGAGGGCTGGATTCAAGGTAACCAGGTGAATATTCATGAGGGGCTGTAAATGTATTACTTAAAGAGCACACCCGGACGTATTGCGTACAAGAGAATGTATGCTAGTAGCTAGTGTACTCTAAGCTGTCTGGTCCCAGGGAACTGGTGGAGACAGGCGATGAGTGGATAAGACCAAGGGTTTCCAATAAACACCAGGGGGGTGATCAGAAGAAAGGATGACAGGTTCCCCCCAGGGGAAAGTCCAGAGAAAAGATGGTAAAAATCAAAAGAATCAAATAAAAAGCCTCATACACCTGTGTGGTGGGATGGACCCCGTGGCAATCCACTTTCAAAGTGAGGGGGTATCAGGGGAAATACATTGACCCTACAAAGGCAGGAAAGTTCATTGACCTTACGAAGGCAGGGAATTATTAGGACTGTCTTTAGCCAGTACACAAGAGATGAGCTGCTGTCTGCACAAAGCAGCCCCCCACTGTTGGGCAGCCCACAGGGATTGCTATAGTAAGTGTGAGGGTGGAGATTGTCCCAGAGATGGGGAAGGGTTACACAGAGGCAAAATTAGTTTCCCTGGGTGCAGTGGAAATTGCAACCATGGCCGCCTTGCCTCCCATCATCGAACGGTACAGGCAGAGGCCTAAAATCAATGGAACTGAGGTTGAGGCGCTACAGGAGCCAGTATGACCATGATCACAGAAAAACTGGCTTCTCCAGAGCAGTTCATACCTGGTGTGTATCATACAGTAACCTATGCAGACAGCAGAGCCAAACTCCATCTCATGGAAATGGTGAGTTCGGAATGGGGAGTGTGACAGACCCTAAGAGGGTAGTTGTGTCTCCTGCACTCCCAGTAAAGTGTCTACTGGGAAATTATCTTGCAGTGTCTGACCGGTCAGGGATGGATAGAATAGTCAATGCAAGGATGTTGGATCTCCCTGAGTGGGTATGTGCTGTCACCAGATCACAGACTGCCCAGAATGGAAATGCTGGCCACTTGGACCCTGGAACAATGGGGCAAGCATCCAATGACAAGAGAAAAGACACATGGTCTGGTGAGGTGAGCCAACCCAAAGAACTCCAGAGTGCAGGAGGAATCTGACCCTGAGAGGAAGGATCTGACCTGTGAGGTAGGGATTCCACCCCTACAAGATCTGTCTGACTGGCTGAATTGACAGGAGCTGGTGGACCCCCCAGATAGAAGTTGTGCCAGGGACAGAGCGAATGTCCCACTCTTGAGAACCTGACACAGACCACCTCCAGGTGAGAGAAGGCTGATGTCAGTGGATTCTACAAAGTCTACTGGGAAGAGGGAGTCCTATACACTGAGGCCCGAGGCCTCAAAGAAGGAGCTACCAGGAGGTTGGTGGTTCCCTAATGGAATACAGAATCCCTCCTCACACTGAGCCACAACATCCCCTTAGCAGGTCATTTGGGACAGAGTAAAACATGGAGTAGGTTGGTTAACCACTTCCTTTGGCCCAACATGTCTCCCAAAGAAAAGGAGTTTTGCAGCTCTTTTGTAACATGCCAGGCCACTTGTAAGACAGGGGGTAAACCAAAGGCTCTCTTGATACCACTGCCATTTGGTGGGACTCCTCTTGAGAGGGTAGACATTGTTGGCCCCTGAGACCTACTAACTGCTTCAGGGGACAGATATATCTTGGTGGTAGTGGACCATGTACAAAATATCCTGAATCAATACCGCTCAGTCACTGCTCCTTCAGTGTGTTCAGCTGACTGCGATTTCCCAAAGGAGGTTGTTTCAGATAGAGGCACAAGTTTCATGTCTGCCTATCTGATTGCAATGTGGGAGGAATGTGGTGTTACCTACATGTTCACCTCCACATATCATCCCAAGACTAATGGTCTGGTGGAAATGTTCAATAAGACCCTGAAGGGCATGATCATTGACTTGTCTGACAAACTCAAGAGGAGATAGGACCTTCTCCTCCCATGCCTACTGCTTGCATACAGGGAGATGCCACAAAAATGGGTTTGCCTTCTGCCACTTTGAATTGCTGTTTGGGCATCCTGTAGGAGGGCCATTGTGTCTGGCGAGAGATTCTTGGGAAAAGCCTCTCAAGGAGGCCACGGTAAATGTGCTGGACTATGTGCTAGGCCTGAGATCTCACATGGCAGAGTGCATGTACAAAGCAAGAAGAAAACTGGAGGCCAGCCAAGAGCTCATGAAACTTTTGTATGACCAAAAGGCTATTATGCCTGAGTGCACTCCAGGACAATTGGTGTGGGTGTTGGAGCCTGTGGCTACCAGGGCTTTCTAGGACAAGAGGGCTGGGCCCTACACAATTCTAGAGAAGAAGGGTGAGGTTACCTACCTGGAAGACTCTAACACCCCCAGGAATCCCTACATGGTCCTGCATGTCAATAGCTTGAAACCCCACCAAGATAGGGCAGACATGACCATGTCTATGGTCACAGATGAAGGAGGAGGGGAAGAGATTGAGCCATCACCAGATATCCTCTCCACCAATGTGCAATGTGGGTCAGTGGAGGGAGTTGTACTCTCTCCTAAATTGACAGACCAGCAGTACAGACACTGCAAGCAGGTGCTGGAACAATTTGCTGGTCTGTTCTCTTTGACCATAGGTATCACTGACTGGTGTATACATAACGTTGACACTGGACACAGCATACCTGTCAAACATAAGCTGCGCAGGCTGTCTGCCCATGACAGAACCAGCAGCAACCAAACCTCAAGACCTGGCTCTTCGACAGACCCCCTCCTTGATGGACTGGAACCTGCACCCCCCACCAACCCCGAGCGCCTTGAGACCCTAACGGGTGAGTAGTTGCGCTTAACAAACACCTGATTGATTGATTGAGCATCAAGGCTGAAATAGCTAAGATGCTGGAGGTGGGGGTAAGTGAGCCCTCTGATTTTCAATGGGTCAGCCCAGTGGTGCTGGTGCCCAAACCTGATTCCCAAGGGGGAAAGAAGGAGTTATGGTTCTGTGTGGACTATAGAGTATTGAATTCAGTCACTAAGACTGATGTTCACCTTATACATAGAGCTGATGAGCTCATTGATAGGTTAGGGACTGCAAAGTGCCTGAGTACATTTGATTTGACCTCAGGCTTCTGGCAGATTACCCTCAATGAAGGAGCAAATGAGAGGTCTGCATTCTCCACACCATAGGGGCACTATCATTTCAAAGTAATGCCGTTTGGCTTAAAGAATGCACCTGCCACCTTCCAAAGGTTAGTGAACAGGGTCCTGTCTGGGTTGGAGCAATGCAGTGCAGCTTATTTGGCTGATATAGATGTATACAGTTCCATTTGTGAGGATCACCTGGACCACCTGAAGGGAGTGCTTCATGCCCTGCAGCAGGCAGGCTTGACTATCAAAGCCAGTAAGTGCCAGATAGGGCAAAAGTTAGTGGTGTACCTGGGCCACTGTGTAGGTGGAGGCCATGTACAGCCTCTCCAGCCCAAAATTCAAACCATTTTGTATTGGGTAGCTCCTACACCCCAGACACAGGTCAGAGCATTCCTTGCTCTGAATGGGTACTATAGAAGATTTGTTCAGAACTATGGGACCCTTGTGACTCCTCTGACAGAACTTACCACTAAAAAGCAGCCCAAGAAAGTCATTTGGACCCCAGAGTGTCAGAAGGCCTTTGACAGTCTGAAAGAGGCTATGTGTTCAGGACCAGTGTTTCTGGCCCCTGGCTAATCAAAGGAATGTGTGAACGAGGGATTGGGGCAGTGTTGGTACAAGTTAATGAGGGGGGTATAGAACAACCAGTTGCCTTCATTAGCAGATGACTTCTTCCCAGGGAACAAAGATGAGTGCCAATGAGAGAAAAGCCTTTGCCTTTCAGGTTCGTCTCACTGAAATCTCCAGAGAGCAAGACATCCAGGATTTCACCGAGGCCTCGCGCTGAACCGTCATCAGCTCGAAATCCAACCTTATGAGATGCCTCGCTTGTCATCGAGAGTAAAAGCTTCAGAAAAACGACTAAGCCTGAAGGTAAAAACTTGACCAGGGCCCTAACTCTCAGGGGGATATTCACAAGAGCGTGCGCTAAACATCTCCAAAAAATGTTAACGCAACTTTACACATCGCAGCCTATCGCGGAAAAATACCCCTGTGTTAACGTGGAATTCACAACACAGCGTTACCATGCGATAGTCCCCCGAAAACGCGGCCAATGTCCGCGATACAACCACCGCGACGGAGATAAAAACAAAAACACCAACACCAAAAAACATGCGATGAGCCCATTCGCTAGGAGGAAAGCAGCGATAAGCAGCGCCAGGCCTGCGACACATATACGGCATGCGGGAATAAGCACAAAAAAAGCAGGAAAAAGAAAGACAAACCAAACAGAAAACAGCGAAGCACAATGGAGGCAGTCGGAGCTAGTACACAACCCCACAAGCACCATTGGCAACAAAACATTCTACATGGCAGGCCATCGTGGACAAGGTGAATGAAGCCAGAGAGCGGAGGAGGACAATGGCAGAAAACCAGAACAGCTGGAATGATGCGAAACGCACAAACAAGCAGACACGCCAACAACCAGAAGGCAGCAATGCACACCGGAGGTGGGAGTCCAGCGCCACACCAGGAGCTGGATGACATGGAGGAAATGGTGTCCACCACATCAGTCTGGAGATGGTGGCAGGAGTCGGGGACCGGAAACTGCTCAAAATCAACAGACACAACAGCAACAGGGAGAGGAACGACCAGGGACTGGGGGGACGGGGGGAGATGGGCACAATGGTACACATGCACAATTAAGCACAGCACAACTGCAGACAAACCATGCCCAAGAGGAACAACACCAACCAAGAGCACAAGTCACACAAGTCGGCAATATCACAACAGTGAACAAGCACAGAAGTGAAAACCACACTGCCTGAAAGGGAGAAGGGTGAGCCAAATCAGAGCTGAAGGACATCTCACACACAATGCTGCACACACACATAGGAAGCAGAGCACCCCAACATCCAACACAATGTAGTACAAACAGCAACATTTGCACAACCGAACACAGGACACAAGTGCACCCGCTTGTGGCCTGTAAATGGCCATACGCATCTAGCAAAGCACGAAACAGGGACATGATAATGCACAAGTACCAACCCACAGCCCTGATGGGTTAGCAATGCATGTAAGGCAGGGACCCAGATAGGCCGTGACACACACATTGGCATACAAATAAACACTCAACACAGTTAGAGACAAGTGAACGTGCGGAAACTTTATCAACAATTGCGTGTCAGTACGGCCAAGGTAAGTGCCACGACATGCAGACCAATGCAGCAGCATGTCTGAATGAGGAACGTCGGAAAGCGCCCATGTCCACCCCAGGGGAGTCCATCACCAACACAAATCATTGCCATCCTGCGTATGTTGTCCGCGCATGGATCAGGAGTCCAGGCCAATGCAGCCATGTCCACTGTCGTCTAGGGACATGTGACCAGATCCCCAAGATGCAACCAGGCGTCTGGACACGTGCAATGGGTCACATGCAGTCCTGGCTGCAGGTACCTTGTCACTCGTCCATGAACGCGAGTGCAGCAGCGTAGGCCAACATTTCCAATGCGAGATCGTTGTCCACCACATCTGACATGTCAGCGACGTAACCCATCAGCTGTCCCAGACAGATGTGCTGACTCCAACCCCTGGCCCCAATATGCACGAAAGCCCAATCGGGGAGCGGCTCAATGTGGTCACTGCACACGACGACTCGTGCAATCTCCCAGGTCCAGTTGCCAGCATGCATGCCAAACATCCAGGCATAAAGGACTGACTGTATGTGACTATTTGTAGACTCAGGACTGTATGAAGAAGAGAAAAACCATTTGGTTTCTTTATAAAGCCCTCACCCACCAACCTAGTTGGTGGCATGCTTCATCATCGGGCCCACCTAGTGACACCGAATGTGTCCCAGGTGTGCTACAATGCCTGTATTTATAGCGGAGCTGGTATACTTGCTGAGTGTGCCAACACCTGTAAGCTGGCCATTGAGGGTGTGCGGCCACGTGAGTGTAGGCAAATGGTCTGGACAGGGCGGACACAGGTGTACAGTCCATGGCTGACTGTGATTGCGCCAAGATTGGGGCTAGACACCTGACTCATGCAGCCGCAGGACTGATACACATAACGTTGGCATGCATGTGCCAAGACCCCGAGCGGGCTTGCGCTCCTACATTTCCACGTACGTGCGGGCCTGCCCTCCGGGTGCATGCTACATTGCAACATCGACTACTGTGGCCCTGGTGGCGACAACACCCCAACACAAAGACACACTTACCTCACTTCCTGTTCAAGGCCAGACCAGAGCCACGCCCTGATCCCCCTGTCGAATCAGCACACCCCATGCACTGACCTGACATACACCGGACCAGCACACGCCGCTTGTGCATGGAGGGGGGGCGGGCAAAGCTACATGTCCAAGGTCTCAGCCACTGCTGAGGTGACATGGTATCCTCCGCTGAAGACAGTACACTGTGATATTGTAGGGCTCCGGCCCATCATGCTGACATAATGACCACATGGACACATTTGCTTAGATGGTGGGAATGGCTACGGGCACGTGCGCCCGGCCACTTTTATTAGCAGGCTCACATGTCAAGTGACACCTGTGTTGGATGTGTGTGGGGTGTGTGTACACCAGCCGTCAAAGAGTGCCTGGTGCAGTCAAAAAATGACAACAGTGTACAACGTAAAGAACACAACCAGTCAACCATAAAGGAGCCATGACCTGAGCTGCATAGAGTTAGTGGCCCTGGATGCACAGCGTCCTGCACGGGCCTACCGCCACGGGCCGCTGACTTGCGGTGCACTGGGGCAGGGTCACGAGAGCAGAGCAGGTTCTCGTAGATGTCAAAGGGGGTTGTCGTGGAGTGTCTCGGTGGACAGTGGAAGGTGTACCCCCAGGGCATGATGCAGAGGGGAGAACCATGCAGAAACAGTCACTATGGTGGAGATGAATGGAACAGACACATGTTGGACACCAAGTCTGGCCCAGCCAGATGATGATGCAGACAACCCCCAGGCCATGGACTCAGACGCCACCAAAGTTCAACCAGAGAGTGCCCATGAGTCATTGCGCACAGAGTTAGTGGCACCAGTGCTGATAGGGGATGCCGCCTGCGATGAGGCGTGTCCAATGCTGTGGACTCCTCCACATCTTACCCAGGACACAGTTCCACATGTGTGGCCTACTGGACCGCAGTGTAGGCCTGAGGCAGCGGTCATCAGGGGCCATTCACCGAGTGTCGCTGGCTTAGGTTGGATGGTCCCACCGGCCTGCGTAGTTCAGGTTCAGTGGCACCACGGGATGCAGACTTGCGGTGAACAGAGTTAGTGGCACCAGGTCAGTTGTTGCTAGTGTTCGGTCACCTCCGTAACGAGGATCCGGCTTTCATCCGGACTGAACCGCATCTTCCTCTTACTCCTCTCCGTGTGTTCACTGGTATGGACTCTGCCATTCATGAATCACGACTGAGTGCTGGATGTGGGGCCTACTGGACCGCAGTGTAGGCCGGGGGCAGCGGTCAGCACAGACCCACAGACACGTGTCGTGTGCTTGCGATGCATACCTTTGCTTCACTGATAGAAGGGAGTTTAGTGATATAAACTCTGCAATAAACATCTGGTCACTGCCATTCATGACTCAGGACACAGTTCCACATGTGGGACCCACTGGACCTCTGTGTAGGCCTGTGCCCTCATCCATGTGTCGCCGGCTTGCGTTGAACAGCGTTAGTGGCACCACATGTCGCCAGCTTGCGTTGAACAGGGTTAGTGGCACCAGGTGTCGCAGGCCTGCGATACGGAATTATGCTTCACTGATCGAAGGGAGTCTGGTGCTGTGGCCGCTGCCACGCACTTGGGGTCACTGCCATTCAAGACTCAGGACACAGTTCCACATGTGGGACCGACTGGGCCGAAGAGGACGCCGGTGGAGTAGGTCAATGAAAAAGGAGTACTGTGGGCCTGCGCCGTGAGGCCAGCGATGGTCTGCGGAGGCTGCAAAGGTCGCGGGCCTGGGGCTTGGAGCTTGCACCGGCATGTGGTGGGCCCTCTTTGACACACGCCGGTGTCGGCAGGTGAGCGGAGCCTCGTTGGTGCGCTAGGGCAGGCATGACGGGTCTGGGGACCAGCGGCCTGGGGTGCAGCAGGCGCACAGGGACGCAGGCCCCGCCGCGCTCGGCACAGGACTCGTGGCGGGCTGAGAGGCGCCGCCCTGGCAGACGCGTTGTCCATTCTGAATGAGAACCACGCCCAGTGTGACAGGCTTTTTGTCCACACCCCTACGCAGGCCTGGCGTGCGCAGGTCCAACCCACTCCGCCCACGCATGCAGGGGGGGACGTAACGTGCGACATTTCCGCGTTCTGCCCCACAGCCTGTGGGGACATGGTAGCGTCCACTGGCCACTACACTCCATGTACCAGCAGTTGATCTCCACTTGGCCATTTCTGTGATTTGCAGGCTGTGGTCTATCCGGCACCTCCTCGCCACACCTGGCATTGGGTAGGTTCACATTCCTCAGTCACTTGCCGCTCTCGCACATGCCTGCTCCATGCCTCTCCTCACATCCTGCTATTGTGTGTCTGTGGTGCCATGCCGTGGCTGGGTTGTGGGCATGGCAAGGCCAAGTTCCCAATGGAGCCGTGTTGTCGTGTCTGGTCAGTTGGCATGTTGTCTGGCATGTTGAATGTAGTTGTGCTGCGTGCCCATTGCCAGTGTCATGAGTTGCATGACTGTGGGCTGGAGGTGTGTGGTGTGTTCATTTTGGACTTACCAACGAGCACTGCATTGCCATGGGTGCCATCCTGGGAGCGCTGTGTGATGATGGACTGTCGGGAGATGTGAGAATCATGCACTCTGCCTGGGGAGTTGGCCACGACATTGTTGAGGGGTCCCGGGCGGTCCACTATTGCATGCACATTCGTGGGATGCATGTGCTTTCTGTTGTGGTAGTTGTGTGCAGTGTCTGCAGGGGGCACGAGGGGTACATGTGTGCAGTTGATTGGCCCTGACATGTGAGGGAACCCAGCTATGGCGTAGGGGCCTTGCTTGGTCTCCAGCTGCTCCTGCGCAGTGTGGGTGAAGTGGAGGGGCTGGGATACCAGGCTGATGTTGGCATCCAGGACAGGTGTGATGACCTTGGATGGGGCTGGCTGTGTGACTCCTTCAACTCTGGCAGTTGTGGGTTGGATGGTACCAGAGGCCGACATGTGCTGCGTAGCCAGCAGCTTTGTCTGTGGAGGGATGTTGGTTGTCCACTGGGTTGGTACCGTCAGCAGGTGGGGGATGTGGGTCAGGATGCGGGGGTTTGTTGTCCTTTTGGGCCTGTAGTGGGCAATGTCCTCCTCTGGCGTTGGGTCTGGGCGGCAGGTGCGTTTCAGGTGGGCCAGCTGTCTTTGTGTACGCTGCCTCTGTGGTGTTCCCGGGGGAAGCAGGGGGGTCCTGGGGGTGGCGGCGGGCCTGGGGTGGGTGGCAATGGGTGTTGTGGCCCTCATGGGTCTCGGAGCTGCATGATCATTGTCTCCATGGCATCTGTGGGTTTTCAGATGTGGCTCTTGGCTGGGCTCCCTTTCATGCTGCAGGTAGTCGTCCTGCTTTACACCAGCAAAAGGCAGGTGTTAAATCCCTGCTGCTACCGCGGCTTTTCGCGTGGTTTTAACTCCCATTGCAGATCTGGCAGTTCGTTGTGAAAGTGGTGTTGTGGTGTTTTCGTGTGCTTTTGCATGGGAACGCCTACTCTGCATCTCATTAGGGTTAGTTGATGGTGTCCACCGTGGAGATAAATTTTGGGGCAGTTATCGCGGGAATACTGGCGATGTCTGCAGTTTGCACCCGCTTGTGAATGGGGTGTTAAATCAATCTCCACTTTTGATGGGTTAAGGTGGAGATAAATCGGCGGTAGGTCCTTGTGAATATGCCCCCCAGTGTATCCAACCTGTGCTCCATCATGGTCGGCCTCAAACTTTGACTTTGGCCAGGTCAAGCATGACTAGAAGTCACAAGTTGGTGCTTTTCATTTTTAGGCACTAGAAAAGATTTAATATTTAAAAATCTCCTGTTCTCTAAATTGAATTTTTGTCATTTTGGTGTCATTTTAATCACAACACGATTTCCTATTTTTATAAATTGGTGATGGATTTTTATTGTGTGATTTGTCTTATTTATTTACGTTTTGGTGTTTTAAAATGCTTTAAACACTTGTCTCCTAAGTTAAGCCAGCTTGCTTGCAGCCCGTTATCAAGGGTTGAGCAAGGGAATAAGTTATTGAGACCTTAACTGAAACCTATATTGTGGTTGTGGCCTTATTACTAGTGGTAGGTACCTACCTACACCTACTAATAAATCACCTTCCAAAAGAAATATGAAGAAAATATGTTGTTGGTCATGTCTCTGTTTTAATGTTAGTAAAAACTTTGCTAGTATATTTTGAAAGGCAAATTTAATATTCTTTGACTTAATGTTGTACAGCCTACAATCATGAGTGAAGATATACTAAAACTTTGTACAGGCTTTATGTTCCATTTGTGATGCAAGCCGAGAGCAAAACATTGTGGTTGTATTTATTTTACATTTCAAATTAAAATATTTTGGCTTTGCACTGTGGGAGTTATCAACATGAACTGACCTGTTGGCAGGCACTGCTCCCAACCCCCTGGGAGCAGCCAACTTCCACTGCATATAGTCTTTGGCCTTAGTCATCTTGGAGTTTGCCAAGTCCGGCACCCAGACCCCTGAGAGCAGCCAACACCCATTGTGCGTGGCCTTTGGCATGGCCTGAAATAAGGCTGTGTATCCCAACTGCCAAGGGGAAGGCTTTGGCTATGCACATCAGGGTTTAGTCACAGGATGTGGCCTGTGCTGGGCCCTGCCCCTAATCTCCTGCTGGAGGGCCAACACCTGCTACACATGAGTTTTGGCTGCACTCAGTGGGGTTTGACAGCAAGGCCTGGACTGCAGCTAGGACATGCGCCATACCATCCACACAACACCTAATTCCCCCCTGCATTTTTATTATTATTTCCAGTACAGCAGTACTCCGGTGGTTGGTACTGCAGCACTGAGGGAGTACTATGACATTCAGGTATTCAGGACTCTAAAGGTGGCCCTGAATACCACAGCACTGATATATATCGCGCTCACCCTCCGTCTTTCTTCCCTTACACTCGCGATCGGGTGTTTCGTTGAGCGGTGACGGACACCACGCGGATCCACACAATCCTCAGCTCACCGCACAAACATAAATGCACCATCACTCGCAGGAACGTTATCACCCAGATTTTATTGGGTTCTTGGTTACACGACCTGACGCGTTTCGGCTGCCGCCTTTATCAATATATATATATATACACACACATTACCTACTGGTGGTCGCCAGTAGGTAGTTATTGTTAGCGTTTTCTCCATGTTAATTTCCAAAGGAACTTTTGTTGCGGCTACAGCTTGAACTGCTGAACGGAATTACACCAAATTTGGCAGAGAGTTAGCTCTTGGTCAAGAGTGCACTCTTTGCTTTAAATGGTATAAATCCGTTCAGTAGTTCCTCAGAAATTTAAAAATAAAAAATATTGATATCTGGTGACCGCGGTGGATTTGCAAACCCTCCCAAGCACGAGCTTCATTTTGATTGGCTGTCAACACTCCAAACCAGGAAGTGTTGGCAGCCACCTTGTGACTCGGTAAAACCGAGTCACAAGAAAACAGTAAAAAAAAGATAAAAAACAAGAAAAGGGGTCAGGGTAGAAACACCCTGACCCCCTAGGCCTGCTCTGGGGGCCCCACAGAGACATCCAAGCCCACAAAAAGCATTTTTTAAAAGAAAAATTCAGCTGGAGTCGCCCTGGGTGCCCAAATCGGGCATAAAAAAAAAAAAAAACGAAGTGCGGTCTCCCACACTACGTTTTCTTAAAGCCCCTGGGTGGGCCAGGTCCCGGGGGCAATGTGTAATAATGGTGCGGGGGCCCACCGGGGCCCCCGTAGGCCCGGGGACCGCCACCTCCCCGGGGCTTTAATTATAAAATGCAGGGGGCACATGGTCCCCCACAGCCCTGGGGACCACTAACTCCCCGGAGCTGTCTTTCAATGAAATGTGTAGGGGGGGCTTTTACCCCCCACACTGCCCTGGGGACCGCCACCTCCCCGGGGCTTTTGTCTTTAATTCCGGGGGGCCTCGCACCCCCCGCAGCACCGGGGACCGCCTTCTCCCCAGGTCTTTTTAAAAAAAAGAATCAAACAAAGTATGGGCGGGGGAGCTCTGCCCCCCCCGCACTGCCCAGGGGACCACCACTTCCCCAGGGCGTACAGTAATATAAATTTGGGGGTCTGTAGCGGCCCACCTGCCCCGGGGACCACCACCTGCTCTCGCTTCCATGAAGCGAAGCAAATTGCTTTTGGACAAGGGGAGCTGCATGTCAGCAGCTCCCCTTGTCCAAAAGCAATGCTGGCTCCCCGCCTCCCGCAGGAGGCAGGGAGCTGGCTGGCACTGTGGGGGCATTGGGGCTCCCCCGTGGTCCCCAACATGAGCGCCTGTCCCGGGGAATGGGGTCTCCGGGGCCAATAGTGGCCCAGGGAAGGGGGCCATGCGGCCCCACTCCTCTAATTAAAAAAAATAATCTAAAAAAAGAGGCCAGGCCCAGGGAAGGGGGGCCATGTGGCCCCCCTCCCATAAATATTTTTAAAAAACAAGGCCAGGCCCCGGGGGATGGGGTCCCCGGGGCCAGAAGTGGCCTTGGGAGGGGGGCCACGCAGCCCCATTCCCTTTTTTTTTTAAAAGGAAGTAAAAATAAATGGCACAGGTCCTGGGGAATGGGGTCCCCAGGGCCCAAAAAATAGTAAGAGAAGGGGGGCCACACAGCCCCCTTCTAAAAATATTAAAAGTATAGAAAAACCGGCATCTCGCTAGAAGCCCCGCCCCCTCCCTGCACCACTCTGCAAACGGGCCTCTAGTAAGCCCCACATACCGTGGGATTGCTGAGAGGTGGTCCAAGGCCATGCCCCTTTTTACACCACTCTACAAACGCGCCTCTTGGTGCACTGCTGGTGGGGCGATGAGGTCCTATTGTGTCCTGAGGACCTCAGGACTGAAGTGGACTTCATCCCCTGAGTAGCAGTGCACCAGGCGGTGCGTTTGCAGAGTGGTGTAAAAAAGGGGGCGTGGCCTCGGACTACTCTCAGCAATCCAGCTGTGTGGGGCTTACTGGAGGTAACAGGAGGGCTAGTTGGCCCCCAGGGACCCTCGGGAGGTAAGGGGACTTCCTCCCCCAACCAAGAGCACGCCAGGAGGCGCGTTTGCTGAGTGGTGGACAAAGGGGGCATGGCATGTGTCTACCTCTTAGCAATCCCACTGTGTGGGGCTTAATGGAGGTAAAAGGTAGGCTAGTTGGCCCCTAACCACCCCCAGCAGAGAAGGGGACTTCACTCCCCATCCAAGAGTGCGTCAGGGAGCGCATTTTCAGACTGGTGGGCAATGGGGGCGTGGCCTGCTATGAGAACTTACCAATGCTGTGTGTGGGACTTACTGGAGGTAACAGGAGGGGTAGTTGGCCCCCAAGGTCATCCTTGGGGGCAAACTACCCCTCCTGTTACCTCCAGTAAGCCCCACACAGTGGTATTGCTAAGAGGTCTTCAGAGGCCATGGCCATCTTTCTCCACCACTCTGCAAACGCTCCTCCTTGCACGCTACGGGTTGGGGGATGAAGTCCACTTTTCTCCTGAGGGACTTTGGGGCCAAGAAGCCCTCCTGGCACCTCCTGTAAGTCCTACGCAGTAGAACTCCTGAGCAGTGGTCGGAGGCCCAGCCCCCTTTCTCCACCTCTCTGCAAACGCGACTACTAGTTAAAGAAGCATTTGCAATGTAATAGGTTTCGCATTTGCAAGAGTTAGAGCTATTGGTGTTGTAAATGTAAAAGTGTTTTATTAATGATTCTTGTAGTGAAGTGGATGTAGGTTGTGTGTAGTGGAATTATGTGGTATGTTGTGCAGTGAAATTATGTGGATAGAAAGTATGTGGTATTTAGTGTATAGGAATTATGTAGAGTGGGATTATGTGTTATGGAGAGTAATTGTGTGGTATGATAGTCTGTGTTGCAGAATGGTAACCTCAGATTTAGTCTTCCTCGTTTCCACAGAAGCTAAACTATAAACTCAATGAGACAAAAAAAAAGAAGGAACCACTGACGAGCACTTCTGGACCTAGTCAGAGGTATGAGCAGGGCCACTGAATTATGCGACTGTTTGGCTGCACTGACTTTTGCACAATTATACATTTTCCGCATTTGCCACATAATCCATCATCTGCTGCATAATCTGCAGATTTGAACAAAAAAAAACTTGTTTCTAGCTCAAACGTCTCAAACGTTACCAAAAATGCAGCGACAAGTGTTACAGCGTGGTGGAAGGCCCTTTGCAAACCTAGAATGGTCACCTGTTACTTACTGGTAAATGTGGGTATTAGATTGGTACTAATGGTGTACAAACCACTCTTGCTTCTTTCTGCGACTCTCTTGCCTCTTTCTGCATTTCTGATGCTTCTTGCTGCACCTTTCTTTCTTTTTCTGTACTTCTTTTGCCTCGTTCTGCTCATCTCTTCCACTTTGTGCACCTCTCTTGCCTCTTTCTGCACCTCTCTTGCCTCTTTCTGCACCTCAATTGCTTTTTTCTATACCCCTCTTGCCTCTTTCTGCACCCTTCTTCCTTCTTTCTGCACCTATTTTGCCTCTTCCTGTACCCCTGTTCCCTCTTTCTGCACCTCTCCTGCCTGTTTCTGTACCTCTCTTGACTGTTTCTGCACTTCTCTTGCTTCTTTCTGCACCCCTCTTGCCTCTTTCTGCACCCTTCTTCCCTCTTTGTGCAACTCTCTTGCCTCTTTCTACACCTCTCTTCCCTCTTTCTGCACCTCTCTTGCCTCTTTGTGCACCTCTGTTCCTTCTTTCTGCACTTCTCTTGCCTCTTTCTGCACCCCTCTTGCCTCTTTCTGCACTTCTGTTGGTTTTTTTGCACTGCTCTTGCTTCATTTTGCACCTCTCTTGCAAATTTCTGCACCCCTCTTGCCTCTTTCTGCACCCCTCTTCCCCCTTTCTGCACCTTTCTAGCCTCTGTCTGCACCCCTGTTCTCTCTTTATGCACCTCTTTTGCCTGTGTCTGTAACTTTCTTGCCTCTTTCTGCAGTTCTCTTGCCTCCTTCTGCACATCTGTTGCTTCTTTCTGCACTTCTTTTGCCTCTTTATGCACCTCTTTTGCTTTTTTATGTACCCCTGTTGTCTCTTTCTGCACTCGTCTTCCCTCTTTCTGCACCTCTCTTGCTTCTTCCTGTACTCCTCTTGCTTCTTTCTGCACCTCTCTTGCTTCTTTCTGCACCCTTCTTCCCTTTTTTGCATCCATCTTGCCTCTTTCTGCAGTTCTGTTGCCATTTTCTGCACCTCTCTTGCCTCTTTCTGCACCTCACTTGCCTCATTCTGCACTTCTCTTGCTTCTTTCTACACCTCTGTTGCTTCGTTCAGCAATTCTCTTGCCTCTTTCAGCACTTCTCTTGCTTGTTTTTGCACCTCTCTTGCGTCTTTCTGCACCTCTGTTGCCTCTTTCTGCACCTCACTTGCTTCTTTCTGCACCCCTCTAGCCTCTTTCTGTACCCCTCTTCCCTCTTTCTGCACCTCTCT
Source organism: Calotriton arnoldi (assembly GCA_963921515.1). NCBI lineage: Eukaryota > Metazoa > Chordata > Amphibia > Caudata > Salamandridae > Calotriton > Calotriton arnoldi. Next base: position 545,569 of record CAWUFW010011647.1, on the reverse strand, counting down.
TGCCTCTTTCTGCACCCCTGTTCCCTCTTTCTTTACCTTTCCTGCCTGTTTCTGCACCTCTTTTGCCTCTTTCTGTACCTCTGTTGCTTCTTTCTGCACTTCTCTTGCCTCTTTCTGCACCCTTTGTGCCTCTTTCAGCACCTCTTTTGCTTCTTTCTGTACTTCTCTTCCTTCTGCACCTCTCCTACCTCTTTCTGCACCCCTCTTGCCTCTTTTTGCACCTCTGTTGGTTCTTTCTGCACTGCTCTTGCTTCTTTCTGCACCTTTTTTGCACATTTCTGCATCCTCTTGCCTCTTTCTGCACCCCTCTTCCCTATGTATCCACCTCTCTTCCTTCTCTCTGCACTTCTCTTGCTTCTTTCTGCACTGCTCTTGCTTCTATCTGCATGTCTCTTGCAAATTTCTGTATCCCTCTTACCTCTTTCTGCACCCCTGTGCCCTCTTTATGCACCTTTCTTGCCTGTTTTTGTACCTCTCTTGCCTCTTTCTGCATCACTGTTGCTTCTTTCTGTACTTCTCTTGCCTCTTTCTGCACCCCTCTTGCCTCTTTCAGCATCTCTGTTGCTTCCTTCTGCACTTCTCTTGCTTCTTTCTGCACCCCTCTTGCCTCTTTCTGTACCCTTTTTGCCTCTTTGTGCACCTCTCCTGCCTCTTTCTGTACCGCTTTTGCTTCTTTCTACAGTTCTCTTGCCTCTTTCTGTACCCCTCTTGCCTCTTTCTGTACCGCTTTTGCTTCTTTCTACAGTTCTCTTGCCTCTTTCTGTACCCCTCTTGCCTCTTTCTGCACCTCTGTTGCAGATTTCTGCATCCCTCTTGCCTCTTACTGTACCCCTCTTCCCTCCTTCTGTACCTCTCTTGCCTCTGCCTGCACACCTGTGCCCTCTTTCTGCACCCCTTTTGCATGTTTCTGCAACTCTCTTGCCTCTTTCTGCAGTTCTCTTGCCTCCTTCTGCACCTCACTTGTGTTTTTGTGCACTTCTCTTGCTTCTTTCTGCAGCCTTCTTCCTTTTTTCTACACATCTCTTGCCTCTTTCTGCACTTCTGTTGGTTCTGTTGCACTGCTCTTGTTTCATTCTTCACCTCTCTTGCAAATTTCTGCACCCTTCTTGCCTCTTTCTGCACCCTTTCCGCACCTCTCTTGCCTCTGTCTGCACCCCTGTTCTCTCTTTCTGCACCTCTTTTGCCTGTTTCTTTAACTTTCTTATCTCTTTCTGCAGTTCTCTTGCCTCCTTCTGCACATCTGTTGCTTCTTTCTGTACTTCTTTTGCCTCTTTCTGCAACTATTTTGCTTCTTTATGCACCCGTTGTCTCTTTATGCACTCGTCTTCCCTCTTTCTGCACCTCTCTTGCTTCATCCTGCACTTCTCGTGCTTCTTTATGCACCTCTCTTGCTTCTTTCTGCACCCTTCTTTACTTTTTTGCATCCATCTTGCCATTTTCTGCACCTCTCTTGCCTCTTTCTGCACCTCACTTGCCTCTTTCTGCACTTCTCTTGCTTCTTTCTACACCTCTGTTGCTTCTTTCAGCAATTCTCTTGCCTCTTGCTGCACTTGTCTTGCTTCTTTCTGCACCTCCTCTTGCATCTTTCTGTACCTCTGTTGCCTCTTTCTGCAACTCACTTGCTTCTTTCTGCACCCCTCTTCCCTCTTTCTGTATCCCTCTTCCCTCTTTCTACACCTCTCTTGCCTCTTTCTGCACCCCTGTTCCCTCTTTCTTCACCTTTCCTGCCTGTTTCTGCACCTCTCTTGCCTCTTTCTGTACCTCTGTTGCTTCCTTCTGCACTTCTATTGCCTCTTTCTGCACTTCTCTTCCTTCTTTCTGCACCCCTCCTGCCTCTTTCTGTTCCCCTCTTGCCTCTTTGTGCACCTACCTCTTCTACCTCTTTCTGCACCCCTCTTGCCTCTTTTTGCACCTCTGTTGGTTCTTTCTGCACTGCTCTTGCTTCTTTCTGCACCTCTTATGTACATTTCTGCATCCCTCTTGCCCCTTTCTGCACCCCTTTTCCCTATTTCTCCACCTCTCTTGCTTCTTTCTGCACTTCTCTTGCTTCTTTCTGCACTGCTCTTGCTTCTTTCTGCATGTCTCTTGCAAATATCAGTATCACTCTTACCTCTTTGTGCACCCCTGTGCCCTCTTTCTGCACCTTTCTTGCCTGTTTATGCACCTCTCTTGCCTCTTTTGGCACCTCTGTTGCTTCTTTCTGCAATTCCCTTGCCTCTTTCTGCACGCCTCTTGCCTCTTTCAGCACCTCTGTTGCTTCTTTCTGCACCCCTCTTGCCTCTTTTTATACCCCTTTTGCCTCTTTGTGCACCTCTCCTGCCTCTCTCTGCACCTCTCCTGCCTCTCTCTGCACCTCTCTTGCCTTTTTCTGCAGTTCTCTTGCCTCTTTCTGCACCTCTTTTACTTCTTTCTGCACTTTTCTTGCCTCTTTCTGTACCCTCTTGCCTGTTTCTGCACCCCTGTTGGTTCTTTCTGCACTGCTCTTGCTTCTTTCTGCATCTCCGTTGCAGATTTCTGCATCCCTCTTGCCTCTTTCTCTACCCCTCTTCCCTCTTTCTGCACCTCTCTTGCCTCTGTCTGCACACCTGTTCCCTCTCTCTGCACCGCTTTTACATGTTTCTACAACTCTCTTGCCTCTTTCTGCAGTTCTCTTGCCTCCTTCTGCACCTCACTCGCGTTTTTGTACACTTTTCTTGCTTCTTTCTGCACCCTTCTTCCCTCTTTCTGCACATCTCTTGATTCTTTCTGCCCCTCTCTTGCCTTTTTCTTCACATCTCTTTGTTCTTTCTGCACTGCTCTTGCCTCTTTCTGCACCCCTCTTGCCTCTTTCTGCACCTGTTGCTTCTTTCTGCACTTCTCTCTCCTCTTTCTGCACCCCTCTTGCCTCTTTCTGCACCTCTGTTGCTTCTTTCTGCACTTTTTTTGCCTCTTTCTGTACCTCTCTTGCTTCTTTCTGCACCCCTGTTGTCTCTTGCTGTACTCGTCTTCCCTCTTTCTGCACCTCCGCTGCTTCTTTCTGTACCTTTCTTGTTCTTTCTGCACCTCTCTTGCTTCTTTCTGCACCCTTCTTCCCTTTTTTGCATCTCTCTTGCCTCTTTCTGCAGTTCTCTTGCCATTTTCTGCACCTCTCTTGCCTCTTTCCGCACCTCACTTGCCTCTTTCTGAACTTCTCTTGCTTCTTTCTACACCTCAGTTGTTTCTTTCACAATTCTCTTGCTTCTTTCTGCACCTCTGTTGCCTCTTTCTGCATCTCACTTGCTTCGTTCTGCATCCCTCCTGCCTCTTTATGTACCCCTCTTGCCTCTTTGCACACCCCTCTTGCCTCTTTTTGCACCTCTGTTGGTTTTTTGCACTGCTCTTGCTTCTTTCTGTACCTCTTTTGCACATTTTGCATCACTCTTGCCTCTTTCTGCACCTCTTCCCTATTTCTCCACCTCTCTTGCTTCTTTCTGCACTTCTCTTGCTTCTTTCTGCACTGCTCTTGCTTCTTTCTGCATGTCTCTTGCAAATTTCTGTATCCCTCTTATCTCTTTCTGCACCTGTTCTCTCTTTCTGCGCCTTTCTTGCCTGTTTATGCACCTCTATTGCCTCTTTCGGCACCTCTGTTGCTTCTTCCTGCACTTCTCTTGCCTCTTTCTGCACCCCTCTTGCCTCTTTCAGCACCTCTGGTGCTTCTTTCTTCACTGCTCTTGCTTCTTTCTGCACCCCTCTCGCCTCTTTCTGTATCTCTTTTGCCTCTTTGTGCACCTCTCCTGCCTCTTTCTACACCTCTTTTGCTTCTTTCTATACTTTTCTTGCCTCTTTCTGTACCCCTCTTGCCTCTTTCTGTACCCCTCTTGCCTCTTTCTTCACCTCTGTTGGTTCCTTCTGCACTTCTCTTGCTTCTTTCTGCACCTCTGTTGCAGATTTCTACATCCCTCTCGCCTCTTTCTGTACCCCTCTTCCCTGTTTCTGCACCTCTCTTCCCTCTGTCTGCACATCTGTTCCCTCTTCCTGCACCCATTTTGCATTTTTCTGCAACTCTCTTGCCTCTTTCTGCAGTTCTCTTGCCTCCTTCTGCATCTCACTTGCGTTTTTTGTGCACTTCTCTTGCTTCTTTCTGCACCCTTCTTCCCTTTTTCTGCACATCTCTTGCCTCTTTCTGCACCTCTCTTGCCTCTTTCTTCACATATCTTTGTTCTTTCTGCACTGCTCTTGCCTCTTTCTGCACCTCTGTTGCTTCTTTCTGCACATATTTTGCCTCTTTCTGCACCGCTCTTGCTTCTTTCTGCACCCCTGTTGTCTCTTTCTGCACTCGTCTTCCCTCTTTCTGTACCTCTCTTGCTTCTTTCTGCTCTTCTCTTGCTTCTTTCTGCAGTTCTCTTGTCATTTTCTGCACCTCTCCTGCCTCTTTCCACACCTCACTTGCCTTCTTTCCACACCTCAGTTGCTTCTTTCAGCAATTCTCTTGCTTCTTTCTGCACTTCTCTTGCTTCTTTCTGCACCTCTGTTGCCTCTTTCTGCATCTCACTTGCTTCTATCTGCAACCCTCTTGCTTCTTTATGCACCCCTCTTCCCTCTTTCTGCACCCCTCTTGCCTCTTTCTGCACCCCTCTTCCCTCTTTCTGCACCTTTCTTCCCTCTGTCTGCACATCTGTTCCCTCTTCCTGCACCCCTTTTGCATTTTTCTGCAACTCTCTTGCCACTTTCTGCAGTTCTCTTGCCTCCTTCTGCATCTCACTTGCGTTTTTGTGCACTTCTCTTGCTTCTTTCTGCACCCTTCTTCCCTTTTTCTGCACATCTCTTGCCTCTTTCTGCACCTCTCTTGCCTCTTTCTTCACATATCTTTGTTCTTTCTGCACTGCGCTTGCCTCTTTCTGCACCCCTCTTCCCTCTTTCTGCACCTCTCTTGCCTCTTTCTGCACTTCTCTTCCTTCTTTCTGCACCGCTCCTGCCTCTTTCTGTAAGGCTCTTGCCTCTTTGTGCACCTCTCCTACCTCTTTCTGCACATCTCTTGCCTCTTTTTGCGCCACTGTTGGTTTTTCTGCACTGCTCTTGCTTCTTTATGTACCTCTTTTGCAAATTTCTGCATCCCTCTTGCCTCTTTCTTCACCCCTCCTCCCTATTTCTCCAGCTCTCTTGCTTCTTTCTGCACTTCTCTTGCTTCTTTCTGCACTGCTCTTGCCCCTTTCTGTACCCCTTTTGCCTCTTTGTGCACCTCTCCTGCCTCTTTCTGCACCTCTTTTGTTTCTTTCTTCACTTTTCTTGCCTCTTTCTGTACCCCTCTTACCTCTTTCTGTTGGTTCTTTCTGCACTGCTCTTGCTTCTTTCTGCACATCTGAGCAAATTTCTGTACCCCTCTTGCCTCTTTCTGCAAGCCTCTTCCCTCTTTCTGCACCTCTATTGCCTCTGTCTACACCCCTGTTCCCTCTTTCTGCACCTCTTTTGTCTGTTTCTGCAACTCTCTTACCTCCTTCTGCACCTCTGTTGCCGCTTTCTGCACCCCTCTTGCTTCTTTCTGCACCCCTCTTCACTCTTTCTGCACCCCTGTTGCTTGTTTCTGCACTTCTCATTTCTTTCTGCACCCCTCTTGCCTCTTTCTGCACCCTTCTTTACTCTTTGTTCATCTCTCTTGCCTCTTTCTGTACTTCTCTTTACTCTTTCTGCACCCCTCTTGCCTGTTTCTGTACCTCCGTTGGTTCTTTGTGCACTTCTCTTGCTTTTTTCTGCTTCTCTCTAGCTTTTTTCTGCACCCCTCTTGCCTCTTTCTGCACCTCTTTTGTTTGTTTCTGCAACTCTCTTGCCTCTTTGTGCAGTTCTCTTGCCTCCTTCTGCACCTCTGTTGCCTCCTTCTGCACCTCTGTTGCCTCTTTCTGCACCCCTCTTGCCTCTTTCTGCACCCCTTTTGCGTCTTTCTGCACCCTTCTTTACTCTTTGTGCACTTCTCTTGCCTCTTTCTGCAATTCTCTTTCCTCTTTCTGCACCCCTCTTACCTCTTGCTGCACCTCCGTTGGTTCTTTGTGCACTTCTCTTGCTTTTTTCTGCATCTCTCTTGCCTCTGTCTACATCCCTGTTCCCTCTTTCTGCACCTCTTTTGTCTGTTTCTGCAACTCTCTTGCCTCTTTGTGCAGTTCTCATGCCTCCTTCTGCACCTCTGTTGCCTCTTTCTGAACCCATCTTGCCTCTTTCTGTACCCCTCTTGGCTCTTACTGCACCTCTGTTGCTTGTTTCTGCACTTCTCTTGTTTCTTTCTGCACCCTTCTTGCCTCTTTCTGCCCCCTTCTTTACTCTTTGTGTATCTCTCTTGCCTCTTTCTGCACTTCTCTTTCCTCTCACTGCACCCCTCATGCCTCTTTCTGCACCTTCGTTGGTTCTTTGTGCACTTCTCTTGCTTTTTTCTGCATCTTTCTTACTTTTTTCTGCACCCCTCTTGCCTCTTTCTGCACATCTGTTGCTTCTTTCTGCACTTCTTTAGCTTCTACCTTTTTGTACACAAATTTACAGAGTATGCTGTTTGAAACAGAGGTATTCAAGTAGTTGTATGTTTATCTTTATGTAACGTGTCACTAGGTAAAAGCAGAGACACATGCATGCATACGTTCACAAACGTGGTCAGACTTACAACAGTGATATGCTTAGGATTGCTGTTTTATATTTGGTAGGTGTAATATTCTGAGCAGTCGATGAATATTGAACCTTCAAGAGAAAAGTGAGGTTTAAGACATCTTGGGAGACGGATTAGTGATTAGGCTACTTTGTAAGGTACAGTCAAAGTAGGCCTCTTTCTGCACCTCTGTTGGTTCTTTCTGCACATCTTTTGCTTCTTTCTGCCCCTTTCTTCCTCTTTCTGAACTTCTGTTGCCTCTTTCTGCATTTCTGTTGCTTCTTTATGCACCTTTCTTCCTCTTTCTGCATCTCTCTTGCCTCTTTCTGCACTTCTCTTGCTTCTTTCTCCGCCTTTCTTCCTCTTTCTGCACATGTCCTACCTATGTAGGCATAGTTAGAAATTAGCATTTAAAAAACCTTAGAAATTCACTGAAAAAACCACAGGTTTCAGGGACGTTATAGTTAGAAATTTTTCATTTAAAAAACCTTTGAAATTCACTGAAAAAACCATAGGTTTCAGGGACGTTATAGTTAGTTGGACATTTCACTCATACAAAACCAGAGAAATGTGTCTGTTATAGTTAGTTGAGCTAACTATAACTCACGCCCCTGCAATGCACTGCTGATGACGACACATATTACATCACTCATGACATGGTCAGTGACATCACTGATGACATCACTGATGACATATCAAATGACATCACTAATGACATCATCCATGTGATCATCTGATGCACCTCCTCACACCCTAATATAACCTTTGATACACCCACTCTAAAATACAGACTACCATTCTCAAAACCATAGACACACCAATACCAGTTAGTATATACCCTCTCACTGATTCATAGGTCTACACACATCCACTCACTCACCCATACAGTCACTCATACACGCCGTCACTCATCATTACAGCATCTGATATATGCACTCATACACCCATACAGACACTCACACACCGCCACTCACTCATAGAGTTACTCACGCACCTAGTCAGTCATGCAAAGAATCAATCACACTCCTATTGACTCACCTATACAGTTATACACAAGCCACTTCACTTATTCATACAGAAACTAACACATACTTACTCTCTTATACAATCACTGACACAAGCACATACTCATCCATACAGCCACTCTCACAATCACTCACTCTGCATATAGTCAGTTATATACTCCAACACTCACATATACTGCCTTTCACATATGTAGTTACTCACACATATACCACAGAGGTATCCATTCACTCACCAACACAGCCATACGCATACTCACTCACCCATACAGCCCCTCGCATATGCACTCATGAACCCATACACCCACTGAATCACCCACTCATACATCCATGCGGGAGTTACACCCCCAACCCACCCACACAGACACTCAGGCACCCATACAGGTACTCAGACAACCAATCATTAACCCATATAGACACTCGGGCCCGATTCACAGAACTAACTTAAGACAAAATCCTAAACTTACTACCATTTTGGTATTCACAGAAGGCACTTACTCATTTTGGTATTCACAGAAGGCACTTACTCATTGATGAGTAAGTGTCTTCTGTGAATACCAAAATGAGTAACTTACTCATTTTGAGTAACTTACTCATTTTGGTATTCACAGATGGCACTTACTCATTTTGGTATTCACAGATGGCACTTACTCATTTTGGTATTCACAGTAGGCACTTACTCATTGATGAGTAAGTGCCTTATGTGAATACCAAAATGAGTAAGTGCCTTCTGTGAATACCAAAATAAGTAAGTACCTTCTGTGAATACCAAAATGGTAGTAAGTTTAGGATTTTGTCTCAAGTTAGTTCTGTGAATCGGGCCCTCATGTAGCTACTCACCAACTTATGCAGCGACTTACACAGCAACTGACAGACTGATACAGACATTCACACAGATTAGTCATTCACCCATGCATTCATTAGGACACGTTTAATCACTCACTTATTCAGTCAGTCACGCGCCCACTAAATCATCCATTCAGACACTCATATACCCACTCATTCTTCAATACACCTTTGCGTATCTATATATAACATTCTTAAACTTTTAAAAATCACCCAGTCTCTGGATGATGTCATCAGTGATGTCATCAGTGATGTAATTTAAGATGTCATCAGTGATGTCATCAGTGATGTCACTGACCATGTCATGAGTGATGTAATATGTGACGTCATCAGCAGTACATTACAGGGGCGCGAGTTATAGTTAACTAAAGTAACTATAACGGCCGAATTTCCCTGGTTTTGTACGAGTGAAATGTCCAACTAACTATAACATCCCTGAAACCTGTGGTTTTTTCAGTGAATTCCTAAGGTTTTTTTTAAATGAAAATTTCTAACTATAACGTCCCTGAAACCTATGGTTTTTTCAGTGAATATATACACATATATATATATATGTATTAAACAGAAAAAACAGTTAGCTGCTGTAGGACGCCCTGCCTGTCGGGTCATTGCTGGTGGGCAGGCATCACTGCCAACATATTCTAAAAAGGCACACTCTTCTCATTGCAGAAAAGAAATCGAGCCTACATGGTGATTTATTATGGTTTTCTCTCCTCCTGCCTAATGACCTAAGCAACTTTGAGATAGTGGAGGCTTCTCTCTCTTTTCCATGCACATGGTTTATTGATGTGCCCAATGGGGCTGTTCAGTGATTATGATTATGTTTATAATTATTTAAGTGACTCGGACTAAGCCAAATGGGGCTCTATTGTTCTTTTGCCAGTTTTGTATTTCTTGCATATTTATAAATTCGCACAGATGTTGATAACTTTTGAAATTGACATATTTCGTTATGATCTCTGTCTTTTATGAGCTTGTTTAAAGGCATGTGTTTGTGAATCTTTTTGTGCAACAAAACTCGTTATAACTATATGTTACAAGATGGCCGACACTTTAATGGAATTGTTGAAATGGATAGCGAAGCCGCTTTCTATGTTTATTATTTGGAAAAGTTTATTTATTGTTTGCTGTTTTGATAAAAAAACGTTGTGAACAAGGCTGTTACAGCCGAAATGCATAGACATTTGTTTGTCTATCTACACGCCACATTCTGATTAAGAATAAAGATTTTTGCCGTTCCAACGGGAGTGCCGTCTCCTTTAGCAGTCTTTTTGGGAGCTGTGTTATATGAATGTGTCTGGGCGCGGACGCTAACGAGCACCGACGGCGATAAGGAAGCACACCACGTACGTCCTCCAGTGTCTGTTTGAAGACGGTGTGCCCCCCGCAGTGAGAGCCAAGCCACGTTCCAGCCCCTAAGGTAAGTTCAGGGGCAGGAGGGAGCCGTAGGGCTCAAACCCATTTTTGAGTTACCAGGGAAGCTGTGTGTGGGTTTATCGGGTAGCAGGAGCCATATTTGAGTTCCGGTGTGTGTATCTCGCATACCGCAACCAACGTGGGAAACGGACCGAGCTTATATCCATCAGCTCTTTCTTTAATTTGGTCAGCGTGATGGCAGAGGATGAAATTATTGCGAGGTTGAAAACACCAGAGGGGCTTTTCAAAGATGGGCCGAGGAATGAGGAAGCAGTGGGACCCTCTCGAGAAGAACTGACAAAAAAGAATCTTTCCACATACTTTGCCGCAAGCTGGAACAACTTTCTAAAGCTGAAGTTTCCAAGTGGTGGGAGCTTTAGTCTCTCTAACGATACATTGAGGTGGACAGAGTCCCACGTGGATTAAGAATAATGATAACTCTCACGTATGAAAATCCGCATCCGGAGTAAATAAGAGAGTGGGCTAAACTAAATGCAGAGAGTACTCAGAAGATGACACTGCTGCTTATTAAATATGCCTCTATTGATAGAGACAATATCTTTGAGCAATTAAAGGACCTAACAGTTCAATTAAATCAAGCAACAGACAAAGCCACAATAACGAAGTTTACCAAAGAAAGGAAAGAAAGAATTAAAAAACATGAGGAAGTCATAACTGAAAGAAAAGCGCACAAATTTCAGTGTGATAGAAAAGATTACGAGAATGGCAGGATTTATACTTTTTCAAGGAGATATGATAACATTAGAAAGGAGAGATTGGATGTGTCAAACTAAATTCAACAGGAAATATCCATCAGTGACCTTAAAGCTCGGATACAGGCTCTGAATTAGAGCGCGAAGGGTCAATGGAGAATCTGAAAATCACCACAGTACAAAATGAATTTCGTTTTTTATGCTTGGGCAGATACACCAACCATTGCCCACAAGGCCAAACAAAACGAGGAAGAGGAGCCAGAGGAGGGGCGGCAAATGGAAAAGGAAATGGAGAGAAAGAAGGAGCTGTGACACGGAGCCAAACCAAGAAATAAATGAAACTGACACGGTAATTAACCTCAGTTCCAGTATACTCTCGGAAGAAGATCAATACATTTTAAATTTGGGTTTGTCATTTTGTTCAAACACTAAATTTAACTATGATCAAACTAGAATAGATCTATATCACTTCATACGTAAGCTCAAATTAAGGAAGTTCTTAAAACAACAGGTAAAGAACAGGAACAGAGATGTGGTGATATACATTGAGCAGGAAACAAATCTTTCCTCTATTGATGCTAATCTTCTGAAAGTCTTGCAAGAGTTGGAATCTGAGGATTTGATTTGAATCTGGCAACTTTTTTGAATATAGCCGGGACATTGAAAATGGATAATGGTAATTTGATTAATTACGAGTGTATATGAAACATGCATTTTTGAGATGATTAATTTAGAATCATGAGGAACAATTATAATGAATGTGCAACAACAATATGAATTCATTGGTTCAAATTTGGGCGCTGTTCAAAGGTACGATATTATGTTTTCTATATTCATGAGTTTCTAAGACTATTTCTAAAGGCAAGTGGGCACTTTAAGGTTACTCGAAAAAGGTTTCTGCTGAAAAACGTGTCGTCTTAGTGCATAAATAAACTCTTTTATGCTGTCTGGAGGTGTGCCGCAGTGATTATTTTTGCAGTCCCAAGAATTGCCGAAAACTTACAAATTTAGACGGAGGCTACTGCCGTCGTGTGCACCGGTACCGCTGGAAGGAGAACGGCCAGGAGCAGCACACTGGCGTAACTTCAACATATATATATATATATATATATATATATATATATATATATATATATATATATATATATATATATATATATATATATATATATATATATATATATATATATATATATATATATATATATATATTATACAACAAAAACAGTTAGCTGCTGCAGGACGTCCTGCCTGGTGGGCAGGCATCACTGCCAACATATTCCAAAAAGGCACACTCTTCCCATTCCAGAAAAGAAATCGAGCCCACCAGCCAGTATTTTATCAAACTCCTTAAATTTCAAATGTCCATAGGCATAAATCCGTGATGCATTTCGACCTATTCCACATCTTAATAATACGGAAATGCCAAGTGGCCGTATACACTCATTTAAATACACAGTGCATGAACACTATAAAGGGACTTACACATGGATCAGGTCAGAAGATGACACTCATTTCGTTATAGTAACTACTTTGTGGAAATACATTGGTAACCAGTGAAAGTTCAAATACTTAGTACTCCGGACAAATTATACTGTTGAAGTAGCATTTACAGAGTCATTGTCGCTGATAATAATCTAATATTAATGTGTGGACCATAGTATCCATAATGATTTGCATCTGTTAAAAATCTTCTGTGCTGCTATTTCATGTTTTTTCAAACAATCCATTAATTGTTCAGATGTGTTCCCTCAGTGTGGAATGTGATCACTCTGCATATTTGTTATTCAGAAAAGGGATTCTTTCACCTCCACAGACAACTCTACTTAAGACGATATATTCATACTGGCATGTGCAGAGAAAGATTTCCCCACAAACCCTGGCCGCTTTACAACATCAAAGTTAATGTAGCAGGCCTCCAGTGCAGCCAAACAGTTTCCACACCTCATTTACTTCATTTCCTCAATATATAATTTATTTATATATTACATACTGGCGGTTGCCAGTAGGTAGTTAGTTAGGACCGACCATGTTTCCAGAGGAAAAGTGTTTTTTGACTTGCCTATATCTTTGGTACTGGTTGACGAATCTTCAGGAAATTTTCAAAAAGAAGTGCCCCGGTGATCCTTGTTGTCCAGTGTTAATTACTATAGAGATTTTAGTCATGACTACAGCCCGAACCGCTGGACGGAATTATACCAAATTTGGCAGAAAGGTAGCTCTTGGTCCAGAAAACCCCCTTTTGTTATGTGCTGTAAATCCATTCAGTAGTTTGGAGATATTGAAAAATCAAATTTGTATATATAGGGACGCGGATCCTCCGAGGAGCTAACAGTCCTTGTGCTAAAATCTGATTGGCTGCCAATACTTCAACCAGAAGTGTTGACAGCCATCTTGGGATTCGGCTTTAGCAGAGTCCCACACAAAATGTTACAGATATGGAAAAGGGGGCAGAGTAGGAATATCCCGACTCCCTAAATGTGGTGGTTGGGTCTCAGAGGGACCACTGGGGTAATAAAACATTTTTGTTTTTCAATTTTGCATTGAAATCAGGGGTAGATCCGCAGATTCACAGCAAAATTGAGAAAAAAAACGTGTGGTCTCCAGTGCTTCTTTTAAAACGAGCCCCTGGGTTAGCCAGGTCTCAAGGGCATTTTAAAAAATAAAGGAGGGGGTGGATGGGCCCCCCTCCTAAGGCTCTTAGAGCCTCAGGGCACGCCACTTCCCCAGGGCTTTATCTTTAAAAATTGAGGGGGGACCACTTGGACTCCTCTCCTGTGCTTTGTTGAAGCTCCGGGGACCACCACCTCCCCGAGGCTTTAGTTTTATAGAAGGAGGGGGCCATGCGGACCCCTCTCCTGGGCTTTGAAGAAGCCCTGGGGACCACCACCTCTCCAGGGCAATAAATTAGTATTGAAGGGGGGGCCCCCGGTCCTGGTGACCACCAACTCCCCGGGGCCTATCAAATGAATTAAACTGGGAGGGTGCCATGTGACCCCCCTCCCAGGCCATAAACGCCTAGGAGGCCGCCACCACCCTAGGCCATCCTGTCAATACAGAAGGAGAGAAGCTGAGTGCCCCCCCATTCCTGGAGCCATAAATGGCCCAGGGGACCGGCACTCCCCAGGGATGGCTCCTGCTACGTGCCGGGGTTCCCACCCCAGGGACAAAGCTGTTTGAACTGACTTGACAGGAGCTTTGACAGCTCCCGCAATGTCAGAGAAAACACAAACTTCACTCTCAGCAACCAAGAGCTGTGAAACCGCCCCGCTTGCTGAGAGCTGAGATTTTGTCTGTTTCCCTCCCTGCATGTTTAACAGCCCTCTGTCTGTGAGAGCAATGTCAGCTCTCACAGGAGGCAGTAAGCAGGCTGGGACAACGGGGGCATTCAGGCTTCCCCTGCGTCCTGAGGGAAAAGAGGAGAAAGAGGCAAAATATAGGTCAGAATTGAGCAGAAAGAGGCAAAATAAAAGTCATAAATGAGCAAAATGTGGCAGAATAAAGGTCAGAAATGAGCCATGAGGCAAAATAAAGGTGAGAAACAAGCAGAAAGAGGAAAAAATAAGGTGAGGGATGATCATAAAAAGGCATGAGAAAGGTGAGAAAGAGGCAGAATAGAGGTCAGAAACAAGCAGAAAGAGGGCAGAATAAGGTCAGCAACGAGCAAGAAGAAGCAAAATAAAGGTGCGAACCAAGCAGAAAGGGGCAGAATAGAGGTCAGACATGAGAAGCAAGAGTCAAAATAAAGGTGAGAAACAAGCAGAAAGAGTCAAGATAAAGGTCAGAAATGAGCAGAAAGAGGCAAAATAGAGATCAGAAATGAGTAGAAAGAGGCAAAATGAAGGTCATAAATAAGCAGAAAGAGGCAAGATAAAGGTCACAAACATGCAGAAAGGGGTAAAATAGAGGACAAACATGAGCAGCAAGAGGTAAAATAAAGGTGAGAAACAAGCATAAAGAGGCCAGATAAAGGTCAGAAACTAGCAGAAAGAGGCAAAATAGAGATCAGAAAGAGGAAAAATAAAGGTCAGCAATGAGACGAAAGAGGCAAAATAAAGGTCAAAAGTGAGCAGACAATAGAAAATGGCAGAAAAAGAGCAGAACACTCATGTCCCCATTCACAGAACAATTCAGACAACTCTCACAGCCACTCACAGACACATTCACTCATGCACCCACTCACAGACAAACTTAGACATGTATACCCACTCACAGACACAGTCAGACACTCATATACCCACTTACAGCCCCATTCATATTATCTAACACCCACTTACCAACCTACTCAGACACTCATACACCCTCTGAGACACTCATTCACTCACTCACAAACTCAGTGTCAAAGGTTAGTGGTTGAGTTCGGAAATAAGATTAAAAACCTTAGAAATTCACTTAAAAAAACAAAGGGTACAGGAACATTATAGTTAGGCCCAGATTTCACTCGAACAAAATCAGTGAACTTTAGCTGTTATGGTTACCTGAGCCCACAATAACTTATGCCCCGCAATGCACTGCTTATGACCTCACATATTACAATACTCATAACATGGTCAGTGACACCACTGATGACATCATCCACACAACCACTCACATACCCATTCACAGACCCATACAAGTACTTGCAAAACCACTCATGTATCCATAGAGCCACTCACACACCCACTCACTCACTCACTCACTCATAGATCCTGATCATACAACCAGTCACTCACCAATATAGCCACTCACACAGCCACCCACTCACCAATACAGCTACTGACACACCCAGTTATTCACCTATACAGTCACTCACATACCCACTCACTCACCCATAGAACCGCTCACACATTCCCTCACATACCCACACAGCCAATTACATATTCATTCACACATCCATACAATCACTCAGACAGCCACTCATTCACTCACCCATACAGCCAATCCCACAGAAACTCACTCTTCCATACATCTACTCACACACCAACTCACATAACCAAACACTCACTCAAATATCTACACACTCACCCATACAGTCACTTACACATCCAGTCACTCACTCATACAGATCTCTAATCTCTGAAAACTCACCACTCTCTCTTTAACACCTATCCCCAATACACTGTCTCCATAGCAACCCACTAGAACCAGTAGCTCATAAGTTCATAGTATATTATAAAAGGGCTAGATAATTTACAAAATGAGCTGCAACAGATGCAGTTTATAGTGCAAAACTAAAAACATATCCAAGTGTGCATTTCATTTTTCTATTTTTTCAGCAGCCTATCATAGATCTAGTTACTTAAGCTTCTCAAGACACTACCTAATTTTATTCACCTCCATATTCACAGTATCCAATCAATTATGTTTTATTTAAACCAGGATAACATGTTCATTTTAACTGCCTTTCATTTTCAAAATTACCTCAATCAGCTCCAGCCTTCTCCTGTCTGGTACTGCTGCTCCATGTAAAATGGTTAAACTGTGGACTGTGGGCCACAGCTATTTCTTTTGGGCTGGAGAGGTTGATAGAAAAAGTGGTATTGACAGGGACTTGGGTTTGGCTAATGTGGTCATTACTTGGATTGGCCAGAGAAGGTTGAATTGGCATCAATTGCTGCCTTTGGCTAAAAGCATTGTGGATTCCCAACCCCCTGACATCATGATTGATGATTGTGGTGGCAATGACCTAGGCAGAGTGACTGGGGTAGGACTGGAAATCCTAATGAAGTACACCTTTACACAATTTATGACTCTTTTCCCTCACCCTGTCTTGGTGTACTCCAACCTATGCCAAAGGCAGAAATGGAAGTGGTCAAATCAATTCTGTCCACAGAGTGACAAAAGCCAGAAAAGATATTAACATGTTAATAAAACTGTTTCTGCATTCCTTAGATACCATAACATGGGCTCTATCTACACCAACAACCTATGTTTTGACATGCATGGTATCTACAGTAGTGATGGAGTGCACTACATAGACGAAGGCAACAGGGTGTTTCTCAGTAACATAAAACTATGCATCTGATCTTATGTGTAGCTCTCATATGCACACAATGAACACAAAGGCTCTTCTCACAGCTGCCCTAATTCTTTATGATTAACTTTTTTCTAACTTTTTTTATTATACGTGACAACGTCGCGATCTTCGTGAATACGTTGCAAAAATGCAAAGCAAAATCAGACATTTAATAGCCACCACCACTTTAAGAATTCATAACTATAAAAAAGGAATTCTGTGCATCATACTAGGAACATCACTATCTAAATAACTCTATAGAAACAAGTATCACTCTCTGAGAGAGTCTGTGAGTGCATGTATGACAGTTTGAGTGGGTCTGTCAGTTGCTCCATAACAGTGTGAGAAGCACTGTCAGAGTGTGTCAGAGTCTGACTAGGTGAGTGACAGCAGCTATGAGTGTCTGAGTGCATCTACGAGTGAGTGCATGAGTGTCTGAGTGCGTCTATGAATAGGTGCATGAGTATCTAAGTGGCTCTCTAAGTGGATGCACCAGTATCTCACCGGGTCTGTCAATGGGTACATGAGTGTCTCAGTGAGTCTGAGAGTGGATGTATGAGTGCCTAAGTGGGCCTGTGAGTGGGTTAATTAGTGTCTGAATGGGTCTGTGAGTGGGTGTGTGAGTGTCTGAGTGAGTGTGTGAGTGGGTGCATGATTCTTTGACTGGGTTTGTGAGTGGGTGCATAAGTGTCTCAGGGAGTCTGCAAATGGGTACATGTGTCTCTGAGTAGGTCTGTGAGTGGGTACATAAGCCTCTGAGTAGATGAGTGGGTACATGAGTGTCTGAGTGGGTCTATGTTTAGGTACATGAGTCTCTGATTTGGTCTGAAAGTAGGTGCATAAGCCTCTGACTGGGTGAGTGAGTGGGTGCATGAATGTCTGGGTGGGTGTGTGAGGGGGTCTGTGAGTGGGTGCATTTCTAAGTGGATCTCTAACTGGGTGTGTAAGTGAGTGGGTCTGAGAGTGGGTGCATGAGTGTCTGAGTAGGCCTGTGATTGTGGGTGCATTTCTAAGTGGATCTCTAACTGGGTGTGTAAGTGAGTGGGTCTGTGATAGGGTGCATGGGTGTCTCAGTTGGTCTGTGAATAGGTACATGAGTCTGAGTGGGTCTGTAAGTGGGTGCATAAGCCTCTGAGTGGGTGAGTGGGTGCACAAGAGTCTGATGGGTCTGTGAGTGGGTGAATAAGAATATGAGCTGGCCTGTGAGTGTGTGCATGAGTCTCAGAGTGGCTATATGAGTATGTGCATGAGTCTCTGAGTGAGTCTCTGAGGTGGTGTGTTGAGTTTCAGAGTGAATGAGTGGGTGGGTAGGTGTAGTATGACTCTTACAGTGGGTGTGTAGGTGTCTAAGTGAGACTGAACATGAGAGTATAAACAATTAAAATAACTTTTTTCACTGATATTTGTAAATTCATTGCGACGTTACACAAGGGGGTCGCACTGACGGTCACTGCGAATTCGCGAATATCGTGACTGGAAAAAATGGCTTTCTTAAGGCATATTCTACTTATAGGGGGTTCTTCAAACACCCCTATATCCCGCTCATGGGGTCAGGGCAAATGCAACCTGACGCCTTATACCACTTTCACCCATTTCATTTCAGCCCCCGGGACTGTTGCGATGATGTATAATGGTGGCCACAACTCTCTGCTCACGTTGTGGGCGGCCAATCACAACATTTCTGTTGGGGCGCACATTCGCGATTATTCGCTAATTAGCCACAATCGCAGATATCATTATTTTTTCCCTTAAATTTCTCAACAGCTACTGAACAGATTTACACCAGCTAACTGAAAGTGTGGTCTGCATAAACAAATCTTCCATCCTGCTAATTCTGTCAAGTGGTTCAGCCTGCCCACATGTCCCATTAACATGGGAAATTATACTTTGTTTGACCTCCTTTTTTTCTCAGCCCCTGCTTGACGGACCGACCCAAAACTTTCAATGCACAACAAGACTTAGTATGGCACTTTTTTGGGAACCTTTATGAAGATTCAGCAAACAACGCCAAAGATAGAGGCCAGTCAAAAACCCTTTTTCTACATAAACATGGTCCTAACTATTTATATGCAATTCAGAGCACAGCAATAAAGTGGTTTTGATCCGACATTATTGCAGATCTAATTTTAATTAGAATAACACTCCAAAGCAGCACAAATTAAACAGCACAAATTCCCAAAAAGTCCATGTGTAGACAGTATTAATATATAGCCGGTTGGTCCGTTGACACGTAGATAGATAGAAGGCGCAGACAGCCAGGCCAGGTGCTAATGGACGTAGAAAGAGGAGAATCCTATCTAAAGGTACCCGATACTCACAGGTGCCATTATTAAAAAGTAAACAAGGTTAATTTTGACCTAGAATAATATATGTCACTTAACATAGTGGTCATGTCTTGTCGTTTATCAATTGCTGATAATGCATATTTCATCATTTATTACTCTTTATTCATTTTTTATTATTTATTTTAAATTTTGTCATTCTAGAAGAATCAAAAAAAGGGGGGCACTTAAGACATTAGTACTGAAGTTACTGGTAACAGTACCAAATTTCAGAATGAAGGCGGGGTATACATGGCATCTACAAGCGCCGTTTTAAATTGGTCTCATATGGTTGCAAAGACAATTTGTCTAATTAAATCCTATTCAAACTTATTACAAACAGCTTAACTGAAATAGCAGCACTTGGAAACCTGTGCCATTAGAACGACCGCCCCGAACACAAAGTGTGTACAAAAGGGATGTAACAGAATAAGAAATGGGACCATGATGACGATAGTAGTTTTGTGAGATGTTAAAAATTATGTGAATCCCCAAATTATCTGTCCATAGATAGAAAAGCCAGAGTACCCCAGACACCAGTCCACAGTGATTGGATAGCATGCACAGATGTTTTTCTAGAGCATTTGAAAAATATAGAGAAACAAATATCAACTTTGATATACAAAGTAAGGTCTCAAATATTGCAGTTCATATCGGTTGAAATAGCACATGGAATGTAACTGCACATTGGGTAAAAACAAGCATGTTCACAGGATAAAAATTGGTTGCAGTATGATAACATTGTCCAACACATGCACGTCATAATTGTATAGCCAGAATGTTAAGAGGAAAGATTATTAAGCAAGTTATACATCAGAATGTTTGATAACTTTAATTCAGTCTTTCAAAAATACATGCATTTCTCTGTCCAGATTGAGGCCATGGTCAACAGACCTAAGATTGTTAATCCAGGTGACTTCAAGTTTACGCAGTAGATGTATTCTATCTCCCCCTCTGGGATTATCTGCAGCCATCCCTATACCATGAAATCTAACCCGTGGTAGCTCCGCTAACCCATGAGTTGAGTTAAAATGGACACCCTCTGGATAATTAGTATTAGCATTTCTGATAGCCCTTATATGTTCTTGCATCCTTTCTTTTAAAGGTCTTATCGTACTACCCACATAAATGCTGTTGCACACAGATATGATGCAGTAGACCACAAATTTTGTATTACAATTTATGAACGTCTGTATTTTAAGCTCTGTAGTAGTGTTATATTTGAAACTTTTAGTCCT
The DNA here is from genome assembly GCA_963921515.1 of Calotriton arnoldi. Taxonomy (NCBI): domain Eukaryota; kingdom Metazoa; phylum Chordata; class Amphibia; order Caudata; family Salamandridae; genus Calotriton; species Calotriton arnoldi. The sequence continues at coordinate 525,435 of CAWUFW010011647.1, read as the reverse complement.
ATTCAAAGTGTAGGGACAGATATTGCAATGCCCACACTTGTAGAACCTAACTGGTGGGGACCGAAGCCATTGTGTGTCTTCCTTGCATTTTTTAGGATTGAAGAAACTAGGACAGAGAATGTTCTGTAGTGTTTGTCCCCGTTTGTATATTATACTAGGTTTATTTGTGATAACATTATTCACAATGGGATCTACCTGCAGAATGTGCCAGTGTTTGTTCAAAATTTTGTATAGCACATGACTCATAGAATTGTATGGAGTAACAACTGACACTCTCTCCTTGTATTTAGTTTCTTTTTTCTTCTTGGTTTTGTTGGTCAACAGATATTTATGGTTGAGACCAAGTGGCTTGTTCTTTGCCTTCTCAGTTACTGCCTGGCTGTATCCTCTGGCCCTAAACCTTGTAATTGCCTCACCCATTTCTTAACTATATCTACCTACTAGTGACCGCCAGTAGGTAATCTATATACATACATTTAAAAAAAAAAGCGAGCTTGTGAATCTTGTCGTGCATGGAAAGTTTCGGGGTAATACATAAAGCGGAAAAGTGGGGGTGTAGAAAAGGGGAGTAAAAAAAGTGTGTTTCCCTTGTTAGTTCTCATAGAGTCTTTAGACACACCTGCAGCCCAAACCACTGGAAGGAATTACACCGAATATGGGCAAAAAGTAGCTTTTGGTTTGCAGCTTATGCTTTTTTGTTATTTGGTGTGAATCCGTTGAGTAGTTTGTGAAAAATGAAAGGAAATCCAGATTTGCATATCTAGGGTCACAAAGACTTTGTGAAAAATAACAAGCTCATGCAGAGATCTGCAGAGCTATGATTGGCTGTCAACACTTCAACCAGGTAGTATTGGCAGCCATCTTGGGACTCGGCTTCAGCTGAGTCCCAAAACAAATGTGCAAAAGGGGCAGGACAGGAATACCCTGAACCCTTAGCTCTGGTCTTGGGGTCACAGAGGGACACCCCAAGGGCAAAAAAACACATTTTTCAAAAGATTTTTGCTGCGAAATCTGTCGGAAATTGATTTTTTGTTTTGCTGATAACTTTGGTGCTGTTTGACCAATCATAAGAAACTTTCCCAAAAAAAGCTATTTTTTCCTTAGTTTCTTCACGGAAAGTTTTAGGGCGATCTATTTAGTGGGGGCTGAGAAAAAGGGGGAAGGAGGCCCAAATCACAAAATCCCCATGCATTTTTCAGAGGGATTTTTTAAAAGGGTTACTGTCAAAATGGCTGAACAGAATAGCACCAAATAAGGCAGGAAGCTAGATCTTGGTCCAGAAAGCCTGATATGATTTGGTGTAAATCTGTTCTGTAGTTTAGGAGAAATTAACGTACAAAAATGTTTGTATATCTGCACAGCTGCATTTGAGGGACTCTCTTGAGAGTCCTGCAAGCTCAACTTAAAACAATAGAGCATTCTGATTAGCCAAGGGTGCCTTTTTTCCCTTGGACTATCTTGCTCCAGCAAGAGTCAGGCTTCTGCGGGAGCGAGCACTCTGATTGGCTGACAGCAACATGACCAAAAATGCTACAGTGGCAATTACAGGACTCGGTGACTTAGTCTCTTGTCCTGGAAATGTTTTTTTTTTAAATAGAAGGGGGCAGGTAAGGGATACCCTAACCATCTAGCCCTTGTGAGGAGTCCCAGAGGGCGTCCCCAGGGCCAACAATATTATTTCTTCCTTGCGGTACACCCACAGGACCTTGGGAAAAAACAAAGAAAACAAAATGGCTGCTGGCAATTAAAAAATATATATATATATGATGCCACTGGGGTGGGCTAGGGCATGGGGGTCATTGTATTGTATTATTTGACACATGTTATGCCCCCCTCCCTGAGCCAATCCCGGCCCCAAGGACTCCATCCCCTGGAAACCCAACATAAATGTATTAAGGGGGGTCCCATCACGCAGGGCCAAAGTAATAAGGGGAAGGGGGCATGCGTCACCCCCTCCCTGTGTCTTAATGAGGCCCCAGAGATCCCATCCCCTGGGCTGAATAAGAAATAGGAAATAAAGGAGAGAGGGACATGCGGTTCCTCTCCCTGAGTCTTCTCGCGCCCCAGAGATCCCATCCCAAGGCCGAATTTATGTGGAAAGGGGAGGGGGCTATGCACCCCATCTTCCTGCTGGCTTCAGCACCCGGGACCCCATTCTTGGGGCGCAATAGTGTACAGTGTCTAGGGTAGCCCACACCTGGGATATTGTGGTCCCCTGACTGAGGGGAGTGCAGGCATACACTGCTTGTACTCTCCCTGGCAAGGAACACAACTTTGCTCCTGACCGACAGGACCAGCAAAAAAATGGTGCACCTGCACAGGTAGGAGCAAAGGGACAGTGCAGCTTCCATCAGGAGCAAAGGGAAAGTGCAGCTTCCACCAGTACCTAGTATGATGTTGGCTGGAGAGCCGGCTGGGGGCCTGCGAGGGTCTTGGGCTCCACCCACGGCCCCAAGTACCCCTGCAGTGTGAGTATCCACCCAAAATTTTAGGACAGCTCGCATGAGAGGACCTGGCTGGGGCAGTGGGGGCACTGGGGCTCCCTCATGGCCCCCAAACAAAATCTATAATGTGGCGTCCAGGGTGGCAGGAACCGCTTCTGTATTTTCGACTGGTCCACCCGCGAGATCTATTTACATTCTATTTTAGCTTGGCGATGTCCCTAGAAGGGGCAACAGCAAAACACAAAGCATGTTTTAATGTTGTGGTGGCTGCAGGGAGTGCAGCAGCTCCTAGCAACATTAAAAAAATACTAAGTCTCCTGGGTCATTAAACCCTTGACCCCAGGAGAACCTACCTAATTATTTTAATAATAACTCCTAGCTGGAGCACTGTGCTTTTCAGCTGGAGTGCAAGGCATTCTTGTGTGTTTTTATGATGGCAGTTTGTTGGCTGAAAATTTTAAAAAGAAAGGCTCAGAGACATGTTGATTTTCTATTACAAGACATGTTTCTGAGTCTTGCTTTCAGCCCAAAAAATGCAATCATAAAAACTATGTTAAAAGACTCATTTTATTAACTGATTTTATTTTTTAATGAAACCTTTAATACATATGTTTATGATAGTCACATCTCTGAAATATTGCATTGTGTGAAATACAAATAAAATCTAATTAACAATAAAAATATTGAATTGTATTTTAATGAAACAAGTTACATCAATTTATAAATTTAAAAAGTCTTTGAAAATATTTTATAATAAAATAATAAATATTTTTATTTATGTTTGACATTAAATTATATTCATTTATATTTTACATTATTTTGAATAATTTAATTAAACATTTTTTCCTATGGGGTTTTTATGTAAATCCCTGTGTCCATTATTTTCTATGGGCGGTGCTGTACTTACTACTGTTTCTCTTTGGCAATAGTAATTTACAGTCGCATATTTGGCTCCACCCTTTTTCAGGGGTGTAGAATGCAAGTGCACAATTTTGAGTAACTTTCAAGTTGCATTTTGTGAATAGCCAAAAGTAGTAAAGTTACTCAAATGTGTAAGAGTAAATTACACATGTAGTTTACTCATAAGTGTAAGTTACCTTTCTCATTAGCCTAATAAAGGTTTACTTAAATGTACCTAAAAGAGACTGCTTTGTGGGTGACTAATTTATAGTTTTACTGGTAGGAAATGTGTGTAGAAAGAGTCATACATGGACTAGTAAATGTTTACATGGACATTGACTTACAGGTCCTGTCCAGGGCCGGACTGGCTACCGGGCGTTTTGGTGTGCTGCCAAGCTGGGGGCTGATTTCACTGCGGTGGGGGCTGATTTCGTTGATGGGGACCTGCGTGTGCTTTTAAATAAACATTGCAAAACAAATGGTTTTAAGCACACGCACGTCCCCATCAACGAAATCAGCCCCCAGCTTGTCATCACACCAAAACGCCCGGTAGCCAGTCCGTTCCTGGTCCTGTCATATGCCTGGATTAAGAGACTGAGCCACATCGCAAAGCAGGCAAAACTATTGGCATTGGAGGTGGTGGCAGGCCTGGGGGGGCTGGGCAGGCAAAGCAGGATTAGGAAATGTGACTTAAATTAAATAATGAAAATTAACTTTTATGAAGCCTGTTTATTTTCACCTGTCCTATGCAGGCAAAACATTGTCTCTTCACATGCAGACTTGGTTCAATAATGGTAATAGTGAGCTATGATATAAGATGCACATATCTCAGGTATGTGGTTGTGACTGCCATAGCAGTGCCACCTGATGTTACCTCCCGCTTATGTGAATGCACGGTTTGGTATTTTCAGCACCACTGAAGGCACTATTACTACGATTTTGGTGGTTTGTTTTGGTATGTATATTTGTAAAGCACCCTATCACCCATGACGGTATACTAGCGCTGAGTAGAGATGTGTGCCTAGCCCTCGCTTTAGGAGCGATGTAAAAGAATGCTCGTCCTCCTGCTTTTGTTCTGTGCATGCATGGGATGTTGATGAGTAGGAGTCCTGCGAGTCAAGGTGTCTGAATAGTTGGTGGAAGGAGACGCAACTGTTCAGATAGGTGGATCCTGAGTTGTGGAGTGCTCTGAGGAGTTTGCATTAAGCGCGTTTGTGTATTGGAAGCCAGTGTAGTTACCTGAGGTGTGCTGTAATGTGAATGCAGTATGGGAGGTTAAGGATGAGTGTTGCTTGGGAGCTAAGATCTTACTCAGTATCAAGATCCTGGAAGAAGGCTGCAGTGACGGCATGGACGCGTACAGTCATTCCCAGTTTGCTGATGATGATTATTCCAAGGTTCCTGCAATGGGTTCTGGGTGTGGATGTGGTTCCGAGTTCGACCTGCCACCAGTTGGAGTCCCATGTGAGGAGTTCTTGCCAAAGATCACTAATTCTATCTTGTTCATGTTGAGCTTGAGACAGTTGGCTTTCATCTAGTTAGTGACTTTTTATCATGCAGGCAGTGTACTTGTTTCTTGAGTTGAGGGTCTTGTCTGAGAGGGAGAGTATGAGTGGTGTGTGTTGGAGGGTGATTTTAGGGTGGTGCTATACCACCTTAATTTGAGCAGGGGTGCTCAAATTAGCATCTTAATAATCTCCATCCCAGTAACACAATTGGGAAATAAAAACTCATAGTGGTCGAGCTGCAAAATATATGCAACCACCTCTAAAGTCTGCAACTGCCATTTAAAAGGCCTTTTTAAATCTACATACATTTTATTCTGACAATATTGCAATACTGAGCATTGCTACTTAATGCATACTGTCCTTTAACATTGAAATACACTTCATTTCAGCACGTATTATTCATTCTTGGAATTTCCTAGCACTGGGGTATGTGTGGAGGAAGTCGGTGTGGTGGCTATTTGTGGTAATCTATTCCTACGGATCTCTGGTCATTGCATCATATTTTGTACGCTGCACAGAGCTGCACATATCCCACAACTTATTCCTTCCCTCCTGCCACACTGCTGCACTCATAGTGCCCCTGTGTTAGGAAGGCCTCTAATGTGTCACAATTTAGAACAACAGTCAATTAATAAAGGGATGTCCCCATCGCTTTCATTGGACAAGATCCTGACCTGCCGTATTTTGCCACCTTTCGCAGTCCTATTCTGCAAAATGTGTCACTGTAGGACATGCGTATATCTATATATCCATGTACACTTAGCTGACTTTATTTCAAGCAGTGGTGATGCTGGTTGTATTTCACGTAGTGATACAATCTTTTATTTCACTGTCCAGGCTGCTGCCAAAAAAAACACACCTTCCTTCACTACCACACTTCTTATGTAATGCAACCTGTCACTTATTCTGGCACTTTGTCAACGATCGCAAAGTCGACCCTATAACTGAATTGAATTGTAGAGAGGTCTAATTCATACACTTAAAATGAGGGAAGTCTTTGAGCAATTACGCTGAATGCTCTTATTCATGAAACAAGCCCACACCGAACCCAGCACAATACCTTTAATTGATGCCAGGCAAAGAGGTCGTTGGTCAGTAGTGTGTCTTTAGTATAGTGGTCATAGGGGAGCGAAGTATATATATATATAGAGAGATATATACATACACAGTGACTAAACTGCATAACGTGAAACCTGAAACCCTGTATTTAATCTCGGCTTCCCCATTTTACCAAATTGTGTGATCCTAGGCACTTTATTTCTCTTGTTCCTGCTTTTCTAGCTTACCTTCAAGTTCAATATAGGCATGTCTGCCACGGTGGGGAAGAGAAACAGTCTCTCCCAATTCATTCTTTAAAACTATTCCTTGAAACAATAATTTTTTCTCAACGCACTTGACATAATCTGTTGTACAGGACAGGAAACTTATACACTAAAACTATATTTTTTCTATACTGTTAATTCATTTACACACTTACACAACTCTTCATGTTCTGCTAACTGTATACCTATATATATATATTTTTTTTAAATTTACTGCTCCGTTTGTAACCACAGGAAATGTATTGCATTATTTATTTCTGGCCTGGGCTCAATGCCCAGGCTCTGTGGCCAGCCAGGAGCGTTACTTATAAAGGCAGCCCAAGAAAAAATCTTTTAAACCTTCAACACCTCGTAATCTCAAAAAAACATGTGCTGTGTTCAATTGTTCGTTATGCTAAATAGAGCCTATTTTAACATAACATGTGTATTCGTAAAGCACATGTTCACTCAGAAGGGTATTTTGGCACTGAATAGAAGATGTTTATTGTTTCCCAACTCAATGGTACTCATTTTATCCACCTCAGAATGATGAAAGGCTGAACAAACCTTGCATCTATCCACCTCGGAAGGATGAACTGCTGAGTAGACCTGGTAGCATTTGAACCTATGACCATGAAGTTAAACACAGGTCCCCACAGACCCAACTGAGGTGCATTATGTGTCATGCATATTGTGTAATACGCCGTATTTTCTAGTCATTTGCTCCTAAGGGCCTAAAATAATGTATTGGACCTATAATTTGAAGCGTATTGTCGTTGATAGGGGATAGGTGTCATTGAATCTCTGGGGCCAGGAAATGCTATGTGTTATCCAAGACGATAACTGGGTGTAGTTAGTGTGCATTCCATTCCATCAATTTGTCTCCCCTCTTGTCTCCCGAGTTCTGTGCACATGAAATCGGGAGAGAAGAACAGGCTTATTTCGCAAAATTCCCTTCCTTCTGTCTAATGTTCACCATCTGCTCCGATATTTATTTTGCTTTTAGTCCAATGTCACTAACGTCCTTGTTCATGAGCCACATTTTCAAAATCTCTTTTGTATTAGCTAAATGTGTGTGCTCAGTGGCTGTACTTCCTGGATCGGTGCTTGCATTCTGGCTACTGCTACTGCCTAGAGGGGTGGCACTCTTTACTGCCTGGGCTGTTGTTGAATTGGAGGCAAGTAGGAGTAAATTATTTGGGGCTGAATTGCTTGGTGTTGTGGCTGCATGTGGGGTGCAACACCTTGCGTGTTGCCTGCTAAGGCACATCATGGTACTTGTAGTGCAAGTGCGTTCATATCTTGTTGGGCATTTTGTTTAATGGAGAACCGTCATATTGCGATTCAGGGAGGTGAGCAGGCTTTTAATGTCACCTACCGCAATGTGATACCAGCTGTATGTTGTTCTAAGACTGCTATCCATTTACTAGCACCTTCTGTTAGCGGTGGTACTTGTTCTTTCAAATTGTCTTTGTCCATTTGGGGCCATGGGACACATTGAGGGACAGCATCTGGGCTTTTGAACAGTAGGGGCATTTGATGAGTTACTGTGGTATTTGTTGTAGTGTGTCGTGTGAGGTCAAATTGACATGCATACTTCTGCCAGACTTTTAAACCTGCCCTCATGTAACTGTAGTCCCAGACTTCATCTCCCTCCCCGTGTATGATGCAGTCTTCTGCTGTTGCCATATTTTGTGGATCAAAGGATCCATCTCGTGGCCACGGAATCATTTGGGGTGCAAGACTTTTTCCTAATGGAGCATATTAGGGCTGTTGACAGAATGTCACTTTGATGTACAGTAATTGGGGTTAGTGTCTGTTCTGCTGTTAAATATGGCAACTGGTCTACTTTGGAGTGAGTGGAGGATCACTTATTATTTACGTTGTTGTTATTATTCATTACGCGTGTGAGCCTTCCTAGTGCTCACCAGAAACGTAATTTGAGAGCTAGCCCACTGCTTCTGTCTAAGAGTTCTCTGCTAAATACCTCCTCCCATGCGTAAGCCTATTTTATTCATTTTCAGGGCCTTTATTAACAGGAACATTAAGCTTGTGTTTTTAAGCTAAATGTAATAATGTACTTTTTAAATGTTTATATTCTTACAACAAGACATGGGCAGGGGACAGGGGGTGGCATTGTGTGCTCAAGCTTAACAGGTAATTTAACTCGGGACACATAGTTAACAAAATGGGACAGGCCAAAATGCACACGACATATACATACACAATTTTATTTTATGCACCTAGATTGTTTCTCGCTAAAAAATGAAACACAATTAGAATCGATACACCAGGCACCGTTCTTGGAAGAAAAACCGCAACCAAGTTAATAGAAAATGCAGAGAAAAAAGGACCATAAATTTGCCATGCAACCAGGCAACTATTTATACATGAGAAAAGAATCGATAATTCCTTCACAATTAGCCAAGAGGCAAAACTGTGCCCCTTTTTGCCAGAACCGTGGAAAGAAAAGATCGTACGATGTAAGATATGTAAATAAAAAGGAGCATTTATTTTCTGCTTCGCACGGAAAGAACAGGAAACCTCAGAGAAAGCTATTTTTGAAAGCGAAGCACTTCCCTTTATTTCTTCTACGCAGTTAGAAATACTTTCTGCTAAACACGAGGATATTTATTTTCTGTCTATTAGCTGTTAACTTGTTTTAACTCTTTAGAAGCTGGATTTCTCTAATGCTGTTTAGCACTAAATAAACTCCCTTGCCAGACACAAGACGTGGAGTGACAAATACTTTTAGAAGTTCTGACCCTTTCAGAACTTGTAAGAGCTGAGAGATGCAAGATGTGTTCTCCTCTACCTGTCACAATATAAAGACAGATGAAAACTCTGAAGCCTTCAGGGTCTGGCACCCTGAACTGTGCTGAACTGTGCAGTTTATTCCAGGGGCTTTCACCCTGAACTATGCTGTCTATTCCAGGGTATTTCCCTCTGACCTGTGCTGTGTATTCCAGGGTCCTTCACCCTGAACTATGCTGTTTCTGTCAGGAGGTGCCAGACGCACTCTCCTGTATCTGTCAAAATCTATAAAAATTCACAATAGAAAAACCACAACCTCAGGTGTCAAAAACGCTAACAAGAAATCCTGGCTCAGCGCCTGCATACGTGTGTTACTTTAAAGAGGCAAGAACACCAGCTACCATGGATCTGTGGCTTGGGTAGAATCACACCTACAGGTCCTCAACCGACCACAGCCAGACATCACACTTAGGGCGAGGCAAAGAGAAAAATAAAAGCTCTTTGACTTACCCGTGCGTGTGGCTATTCAGTCAGGAAGGGGCACCGAGGCACAATCTCCGGTCACTGCCACAGGGGAAAGTTCCCTCTCCGTGCAGGCTGGAAGTTCTCTGCACGACCTTTCGTGGTACGCCAGCTGTTGGAGGGTGATTTTAGGGTGGTGCTATACCACCTTAATTTGAGCAGGGGTGCGCTATCTAAAATAAGGAAACACAAGTGTGAGATGCAGGAACTGAGTCCGAGTGGCACCGTTTTTTCAAAAACAATTTAAACAATAAAAAGAGACACATCTCTAGTCAGAAATAACTCTAAGCAATCTAGTAAGTAACAAGTGTCAAAGACTCATTTTAGATGAAGAGCAAAAACATGCAATCTAGTAAGTTCTAAATCATGGCAATGCAAAGGAAAGTGAGAGAGAAAATGAATTTCAAAATACAATAAGCATTACAGCCTCAGCCAAAGATGCTAGTTAAGATGGCTAAGTGGGACCACACACGCGTCATCACCCATGGGTTCACTTGTGCGAGGTGGTCCGTCGAATGGACTGAGGGCAGCTCTTTTATACTCTTTTAATGAAGAACTATTGACCACAGAATCAAAACATTAGCAGCTGCTTTTGACCGCAGACCTTTGGCCACTTCTTGGAAATATTAGGAACACAGAAGTGACACTACGGTACAAAAGTTTACCAAAAGGTCAATTGATGTTTGACCGTAAATCATAATGAAATTGAACATTTATTGAAAATGATTTGCGTCACTTTCGGAAACTTTTTAAGAAAGCAGAAGATTACAAAAGGTTAGAGGTCACTTGTAATTTCTAAAGCTGTGGAACGTCCCAGTTGGCCCCCACTCCTACTCTTAACCAATTTTGTTCTTCTAAGTGATAGACGCATCCTGTTAGTGCTACATCTTGATGTTCAGAAAGATGTACACGAAGAGGTCATAGGAGAGATACATCTGAGTATACAGGAGGGCATGGGGCCTACTGCCTCTGTGGACGCTCAAGGCTGTGTGGACAACTTTAACACAACCCTGTCTGTGGGCTGGCAGGGACAATTGAGACTCATATGCTTCAGATGTGGACAGAATGGGCCAGGGGCACTATATGGTGAAACTAGACCCTGCTTCATGTGTCATTTTTGTAGGAGAGGATGTTGATGTCATGTGCATGGATAACATTGGCCAGAGGGATTTTGAATGCGTTGAAGAGAGTGGGGCTGAGTGACGAACCTTAAGGCACTCTGCAGATGAGTTTGTGGTCTTCTGAGAAGTAAGGTGCCACGCTGACAGCTTGTGTTCTATCTGTTAAAAAGGAGAGATCAATGCTTTGCATAGTTGCACCACGGCATCTTAGTTTGAGTCCACGTGGCTTTGTGTGGTGTGTATCCTTGGCAAGTTTGTTTCCTGGCAGCAACATTTTAGGAGAATCACATGCCATGTGATTGTTGGTGTATGCAGCATCTCTCCAACACTGCAGGCATAGAAGATTTGGGCTTAATAATTGAGTAGTCCATTTCAGATTTTCTTCCTTTGGTTAATGTCATCTCTTACAAGTATTTAGTTTCTGAATTCCCCAAGTTATGGAGGTGCCTTATAAATGTCCACTCCTTTGGGCTGTAAAAAGGAGAAAAGACTAGTTACAACTTGCATCACAATTATGCTTGTATGCTTGTTGCTCGCTCGTTGGACTCACTGGTTTCCCTTTGTATCCTACTTGTTTACTTATTATTCAAGCTATGTTCCTTCATTCGTATCGTTGATTCGCCTGGCTAGGTGAAATGTTTTTGTACTGCATCCACTTTTTTACTTCTATCATGCTTCACATCTACCCCCATCTCTTGACTACCTGTGGCAAATGTTGAGTCTAAGTATGCTTCAGGAAGTGGTCAGCCCCTTCCTCACCTCAAGAATTGAATTTAGCCATTGCCTAGGAGACCTATCCTTGACTCCTGAGTGGTTGACAGAGATATACAGTTGTAACAGCTGTGATTGTGACCCTGACACAAGTGGAGATGCTGCTGCTGTTCCATGTCATGGGCTGTACATGATTTATAGTAAAACAAGATAGAACTGATCAACTTAAGAATTTCTTGTCTTATCTGTACATGTGTGTGTTGGAAGAGGCACTTGTGCAATGCAGTGTTGTGCTTTTGGTGTAGAGTTAGACATGCGTTGAAGTCAGGGTATAGGTGAAGTGCAAGAGTTGGATGTCAGGGGATAGGTGGCATGTAGAAGTATTTTGATGCTACCTGGCTTGCCATTGAAACAACTGGCCATACCACAAGCGAGGTTGCATGGTGGAGAGGATAAGCCACTGGGCGGTAGAGTGAGAAGCTTGATTTGGATCTGCAGCCACCTGCAAGCAGAGCTCTTGCCAACTCTATACTGATAAATTTCTCCTTCACACATCTCCTGCCCACATGATATTTTTTCTTAATATACCCGGGATGCGTAGCTTCAAAGCATTTATCCTGTTTGTTATGTCTTGCCATGTGACAACCTAATTTGCTTCACTGTGTGTGTATGGGGATAGACTATGTGGTTTGGCATGGTGATTAAATGCAAGCTTACTACAATGTCTAACTCCAACTCAGTACAGTTCCTTTCCCTCTTGAGTTGGGATTTTAGCTTCTTGAAGCCTGTTGAAAATCTCTGGATCCACAGTGTCACACATAACAATGGAAAGAGAACTCACCCGAAGAGTAGGCTTTAATTTTCTGCTTTATTTTTGTAATTCATTCATGAACGCGCATGCGCAGTCCTCCCGAAAGTGATGTAGAGCGTCTGGGTAGTCGAACGAGCCTGGAGTGGAGAGGACTGGAGACAGCCAGGAGGAGGAGGACAGCCCGGGCAGGGCACGGAAGCCCTGGCATGACCAGGTAAGCCAGAAAGTAGGGTGGGTGGCAGGGCAAACTCCGCTACGCCGCGGAGTCGGAGTTTTTTGCTAAACTCCGCGTTCCCAGTGGAGCGTGGAGTTGGAAAAACTCTGCATACTTCGCTGGCGTAGCGGAGTATTGTGCCCAGGTTTACACATATACAGAGACAATGACTCATACCTGTGTAAATCCGTGTATAGAAAATGTTGCATAAGGTAAAGGGGACTATAAGGTGTAAGATTCACATGCCAGTCATATTGATAGACACAATTTAAGAGTGCTTTGTCTTGATAAGCACAAACTCAGGACTTAGAACAAAACACAGTGGTTAGGGTTGACTTTAATAAGACTTCATTTCTACCGAAACAAACCTTTTTTAGCAACATCAGGATCATGGAAGACTGGGAAAAAAACATAACTTTCTAACATGTGCCATGCAGCTTCCATGCAGCTCTTTGATTGCAGTTCATAGCGCACTGTGCTAGATTACGATGTAATTTATGAGCTGCACAGTAACAAAAGAATCTGTGACAAAAGCAGTAACCCACTGAGCTATGCACATAAAATATTGTTCTTTGATATGCATGGTAAAATTCTTTGCAGCAGGCACATTAATCACCAAAGTTATTTTGACACTTATATTACTGCGAGAATACTGCTGGATATACAAGGAACTTTACAGTGCGTTTAAAACTGCCCCACTGCTACAAAACGGCCCCCAGTAACAAAAGCCGCCCCCACCCTTACAGCCTCCCAGTGAAACGCCAGATGACTGTGATGGCTAGTGCTGTAACATTATAAGTGGGAATATGCTAGCAGTATATGAGATATACCTTCTGATCCCCCGCCCCCTTTTGGTGGTTCAGAGGGGCTGGCAACATGAAAGTCTTTAGAAAGTCGTAGACGTGAGATATAATTTTAGGCCTGTTATTTAAAATTTGTGAATTGAGACCAATATTCTTATACAAACAGAAAAATGGTTTAAAGAAAAAAATATATACGTTAAAAGAGTTGACATGAAAAGTCGACCAATGTAGATCACAGCAAATGCTATGGATTATAAAAAAGTACTGAAAGAAAAACGATAGAAGATTTTGAACATACTTTTATTTCTGCAGGGGTTAAGAATTGAACAAACAAGTTTGAAAAGTGTATTAATCCTGGCAGTTTACATTCTGAAGATACTGTTCTCACTGCCAGAATTGGGATGGTGGTTTTCAAATATAGTGTCTGCTTTCAGAGCCGGAAATGAGGGGGATCCAGCCTTTCAGCAGTGCCCAAACTTTCTCTGCTTTCTTTTTGGAATACTAATCTGCGTGAGGTGAGGGATGTGGGAGAGTTTATTTTTTACTTCTAGCTGAGATCAACACCAAGCCCTCAAATAATTGGTCATCAGCCCCCTTTCTCATCGTGGCTGGGAGCAATCTGGAGCCTAGCAATGCGTTGGAGGGAAACAAAAGCTATAAGTTTGTTATCACGCGCTAATTTATTATTTTATTTTATTTCTTTTTTAGTGCTACACGTCCCAATGTAGGGTGTTAGATTTTTGCATCTTGCACACAGTATACAGAGACAATGAATCATGTAAGTTTTTTAAAAATCAATATACGGAAACTGTTACATAAAATAATGAGGTTTATAGGGTGTAAGAATCACAATCCACAATGGGAGACATTGTATGTTAAGAGTACTTGGTCCCTAGAAACACAAAGTCAGGATTTAAAATGTAACACATTAGTTGGTATTGCGTGTACTAAAAAGACTAAGGGCTGATTTAGAGTTCAGTGGACTGGTTACCCAATCACAAACATGATGGATATCCCGTCCGCCATGTTACAAGTGCCATTGAATATAATGAACTTAAAATACTGTGGACCGGATATCTATCCATCAAGTTTGTAACAGAGTAGCCCATCCACGAACTCTAAATCAAGCCCTTGATTCCTCTCCAAATAAGCCCCTTTGGCAACCTTAGAATATGGAAAGATTTATTTTAAAAAAGCAATATGTAGTTTGCATGCAGCTCCTTAATGCTGGTCCATACCTCAATAAGCAATATTACAATGATAGTAAGTCATGAACTTCACATTACAAAAGGCTCTCTGTAAAAAAGCAGTAACCCACTCAGCTATTATACATGAAAATGAAAATCTGTGATCTGTATTTTAGATGCTGCTTGCAGCAGGTATATGAGCCCTTTATGGTACTTTATAATGAGTCAAAACTCTGACTATATAAAACCCAGATGTCTCCAGCAAGTCTCACCAGAGGTACCTTTCAGTTATTATCACCTGACAATTGGTGGGCACACAAAGATCTCTGCAACAGGTGCCTTACCCATGAGATACTTTACCCTTTAATGTGCTTGTGACCAACTAAGCAAGTCAGAGCAGATTTACTATCGTTTTTGTCCTTGGTACTAAATTCTTTGAGGCAGAGTTTAAAAGAAAAAAATGAATAATTACCTGTAAACTCCGCATATCATCACTTTGGTAGGCCTGGGCGGAAAACTACGCTACGCTCGCGTAGTTTGCGAAGTTTGCGCTACTTCGCGCTACGCGAATTGCACGTAGCACAGTGCGGACACGCGTAGCGTAGTGCAGCGGTAATTTTTTGCTTGCTCGCGGTCCTCAACGTCAAGTTGGTGACCACGAGCAAGCAAAATGACATCCCGGCGAGACTTTTTCCTCGTTCGCGATCAGCAACATCAAGTTGCCGATCGCGAGCGTGGAAAATAAACCTCCCGGCGAGATTCTCAACGCGGGAGGTCAGGTTTCTCATTGCGAGTGGTCGCGTATGCTCGCGACCGCTCGCGATGAGAAACTACCAGTCCGCGTTGAGAAAGCTGCCGCTCGAGTAAAAATCTACTCGAGCGGCAGTAAAAGACAGCTCGCACTGTGCAAGATGCCGTTTTCAATGATTGCACAGTGCGGACAAGCATCCGGCACTGTGCAATCATTGCGAACACGCACTACGCAGTTCGCGTAGTGCTACGCGTAGCTCGCGTAGTGCGAACTGCACTTTGCGTAGCTTCGCGAAGCGTTACTTCGCGAACTACGCCCAGGGTTACACTTTGGCCCTTGTGATTCTACACCCTTTTTGCATCCCATCTGCCACAGTGCCAAAGGGTCAAATTGGATAGCTCTCTCCTATTTAGGTTGGTGCTAACACTACTGATTTTTTCTGACTGACCACCATGTGAATCGAGGATCACTGTTGACCCAGTGTGCTAGTGTGCTGCCGGAGGGCCTCTAAATCAGGGCCTTGATTTCCATTATAACATTAACTATGTATCTCCTTCTCTGTCGGTTGTATTTTCTTCTGTAAATACTGCTAGAACTCTTCACTGCAAACACTGCACATCTGTGCTGAATTTGTCTAAGACATGGATCCAATATATCTTCCTCTACTTCCGTAAAGTCTAAGATTGGCATCTACATAGTGCAAAACTACAGTAAAGCCTGGTAAAGAGAACCTTCTTTGCTATTTGGCAATGCAAATATTGTAAAATATTATGAGCATGCTAAATATTGCAAAATGTTTTTCTGAAAAGTGTAAAAAGAAACTTTTTTTATCTGTGTTGAATGGCGCTTTAGTCTTCCTAAATGTGCCAATACACCAAGCACTGGGGAAGACCAAAGCATGTAAAAGTGAACACTTTACCAATAAGAATACATTGCATCTATTTACAACTGATTGATGCGTACTGTAAATCAGGCTGTACCATGTCACCACATTGACTTGCCATGGATGATCCATTAAACTGCCCCTAGAGATACTGCAAGATTGATCAGAAGGTGTGCCAGCCACCACTTTTTTTCAAACATTTCACTGTCTTGTGCTCATAAGTATGGAAGTACCTGTTCACAATGCATATTTACACACAGTGGCAGCTGGTGATATTTCAAAGTGGTGTGGCTGGAGGGCAGAGGGAGGGGGTCGCAGCAGAGGGGCCACGGACACATTAAATAAATCAACACAAACACACAAAAGCACACTAACCACAGATCTGTTATTACACAAAGACAGGACTCAAAACTGCTACATGTGTAAAACAAGCACAGTGACATGTTCTCCTTCATCACAATCACACTATGGGTGAGATGTCCCCGCTCACTCAAGCCAGCACTGTCACAAGCACACCTGCCTAGTGTCATAGCAAACACACCAGCAGGCCTCTCACAAAAATACAAGATTAAACCACACACAGCTCCCCTAGTTTTTACACACAACCTCTGTCTCTCATATGTATACATCCAAAACATACCACAGTTACTCCAAGAAATACACTTGGGCCACGTCAGAAATGGTAATACATTTAACCCCATTATGGCAGATGCGTTTATAACATCCACACACTCCTTCTCCCACCCTTCCCACATCAGATGAGCGGTAGTGAAAAGTAAGGAAACGTTCACGGTACCTTGTGCTGGGCTTCAGTAGATGTCGGCGCTGAAAAATCCGGAGAGAAAGCTCGACAATACGGCCAAGATGCATTATGTAGGTCTTCGTCCTCCATTAGAAAGGGAAGCGTTGGGAAGTTTTAGGAAGTACCCTCCAGCGGGAGCGACCTGAATTTTCATCATCTCAGGTTTTTGGGTTTGCTTGGCATTCTTTTTGCAGTCTGTCTGCAGAACACCAGGGAACCGAGTGCAGAGTATGACAGTGAGGAGGCCAGCCAATACCATAAAATGTTGCCGTGGCAGCACGAAAAAGGACAGGCACGAAGGAACGTGCAGCACCTGTATTTAGGAGAGGAATGGCCTCCACTGGCAGCAGTATAATAAGTCCGAGCTCCCCAGCCAAACCAGGCACTTCTCTTATGCTACTTATAGTACTAAGCAGCAAAAGAGCAGTGCTAGGATTGGCTGGGGCATGGTAACACAACTCTCCATTGAAGACCGATGAGGCTGTGTCTTTGCTGACACAGCTCCATGGCAGCCTTCAATCTGGAAGCCTGAACTGCGCATGTCAGGCTGGCCAGAGCAAACCTACCAGCCCATTTGACATGCGCAGCTCAGTTTCAGTCACAGCTGCACGTCACACAGAGTTTTGCGTAGCCCCAACCATAAGCAAATAAAATGAACCGAAATACGGGGCTAATTAAAATTATGAAAATGAGGCTGCAAGTTAGTGGCTCGCAGCAGTAAGGAGTCAACGCGCCTGCGCCCTTATAAAGGAACCGCTGCTGCTTACACATGAAGGTATGATGTGAAGCACAACAGAAAAAATTAACTTCAGCTATTCAAGAGATGTTAGTCTTTTTCTCCACACAGGGATCTCAGTAAGTGCTGAAATATCTAAATTATGATAGTGCTTCCATTGGCAATTTTCTTGCCAAAAACAGAGTATTTTTAGCTAAAGCTTGATTCAGATAGACAGTAGTATTCCTGGTGAATACCATTATTTCTTTTGAAATTTCCAATGGCACCATTTGTTAGTTTCAGACAATTAAATTATGAAATGCTAGAGGTTAACAAAGTAAATCAAATATAAAAATAAAGCTGGGAAATTTATTTGACGAGGTTGAAGTACAGTGGTCTTGACAAGTTGGCATGAGCTAGCCCCAGTTGTTGCCTAGGCTGATTTATTTGGCAAGGAATTATACAGGTCCAAAACCTGTTATAGAGCACCAAGGTATGAATTACCTGGTATACGTCATAGGATGCAAACAGTTACCACTACCCAGAATTTGGAAATGAGAACAGAAAATGTCAGCATTTAACAGGATATAAATGGAAATGACTGAGTTAAGAATTTCTGCAAACAGAATGAAATTGGGTGGGTGGAACATCAAAAGATACCATTTAAATACTTGTAACTGTTCATCCTATAATGATTCACCATTCTAATTTAGGTGTAAAGGCCTATTTGTTAAAATTAATGGAAGAAGATCAATCAATCAATCAGGGATTATAAAGCGGAACTACTCACCCGTAAGGGTCTCAAGGCGCTGGGAGGAAACTGCTGGTCAGTCGAAGGCGCTGTGGTTCAGTCGAAGAGCCAGATCTTAAGGTCCTTCCTGAATTGGGGCAGTGACGGTGATTGCCTCAGGTGGAGAGGCAGGGTGTTCCAGGTCTTTGCTGCGAGGTAGGAGAAGGATATTCCTCCGGCTGTGGTCTTGCAGATGCGTGGGATGCTAGCCAGGGCCAGTTGGGTGGAATGGAGGTCTCTGGTTTGTGTGAGAATGCAAGGCGGTGGTTAAGGTATGTAGGTACCGCATTGTGCAGCACTTTGTAGGCGTGTGTGAGGAGCTTGAAGGGATCCTTTTGTTGACTGGAAGCCAGTGGAGGTCTTTCAGGTGGTTGTTGATGTGGCTATGGCAAGGGGTGTTGAGAATGAGTCTGGCGGAGGCGTTCTCAATGTTCTGCAGTCTATTGAGGAGTTTCTGGGTGATGCCGGCATAGAGTGTGTTGCCATAATTGATTCTGCTGCAGATGAGTGCATGGGTGACTGTCTTTCTGGACTCTATGGGGATCCACTTGAAGATCTTTCGAAGCAAGTGTAGCCTGTGGAGGCAGGATGATGAGACGGCGTTGATCTGGCAGCTCACGGAGAGCTAGGAGTCCAAGATAATGCAGAGGTTCTGTGCGTGGTCTGTGGGTGTGGGAGGGTTCCACGTGCTGTGGGCCACCAAGAGTCGTCCCAGGCAGTGGGGGTAGAGCCCATGATGAGGACTTTGGTTGTCTCAGAGTTAAGCTTGAAGCAGCTGTTCTTCATCCAGGTGGTGACAGCCTTCATCCCCTCGCGAAAGTTGTTCTTGGCGACTGTGGGTTCGTTGGTAAGGCAGAGAATCATCTTGGTGTCATCAGCTTAGAAGAAAATGTTGAGTTTGTGGCTCCGGACGATGGGTGCGAGCGGGGCCATGTAGATGTTGAAGAGAGTGGGGCTCAGGGAGGAGCCCTTAGGCACTCCACAGCTCATCTTGTGTGTTCAGAGAGGAACGGTGACTCTTTGTGTTCGGCCATGGATGAAGGAGCAGATTCTTCCCAAGGCTTTGTCGCGGATGCCGGCGTCGTGACGTTTTGTGCATATGGTGTGGTGAGGAACAGTATCGAAAGCGGCTGAGAGGTCCTGAAGGAAGAGGGCTACAGTTTCACCTCGGTCGAGGAGGGTGAAGAGGGTGCTGACGTCGTCTGTGGTGGCTAGTAGAGTGGTGTCAGTGCTGTGGTTGCTTCGGAAGCCAGATTGGGAGAGGTCCAATATGTGGTTCTGAAGTTTTGAGGTCCGTCGGGGCAGCAGAGGGACTCTCCAGTAAGGGTTGATCTCTGATTGTTTCCAGGATTCCGGGAAGGTGGCAGAGTTGATAGAGCAGTTGATGGTGCAACATAGTTCGGGGGCAATGCTGGCACCGGCTCTGTTGTAGATATGGTGCGGGCAGGGATCCAAGGGTGCTCTGGAGTGGATGCTATTCATGATCTTGAAGGTGTCGTCAGTGGTGAGGGGAGTCCAGCTGAGTAGGGTCTGCTGGGTCCAGTGTCGTTGGGTGTGGTGGTTGTGGGTAGGGTGTGGTGGTTGTGGGTAGGGTCTTGGGTATCATGGCTGTCGAAGCTTTTGTATATCTCCTTAATATTGCAGTGGAAAAAGGTGCTGAGGTTGTTGCAGTGGCCTTGGGAGGGTTTGATGTCTGCTGTGTCTGCGCTGGGTCTGGCGAATTCTCTGACCACGGTGAAAAGTTCTTTACTAATGAGTGCATTGGTGTTGATCCTTTCTTGTAGGGCCACTTTCTTTGTTGTTCTAATGAGGTGGTGGTGTGCAGTGACAGCAGTCTTGAAGGCTGAATGGTCTTCCAGTGTCTTGCTGCTCCTCCATCACTTTTCAAGCTGTCTACAGGTGCATCTGGACTCATGAAGGGCAGGAGAGATTCAGCTAGCTTCCTGGGAGTGTCACTTACTAGGTGCTTTCTTCAGGGAAGCAGTTGGAGATCTAACGGTGGAGGTTGTGTGCTGTGGTGTTAGCATCTGTGGAAGCGAGTGGGGGGGTTGAGGGAGGAAGGGAGAAAGAGAAAGAATTTGTCTGTCAAAGGTGCAGTTTTTGGGGGGAGCAAAAATTCTATCACTTGCAAAGGGTGTTTAGGGGGCGCCGGTTAATTTGCTGAAATGAATAGGTTTCTATAACATGTTTTCTAGATAAAATGCTTAGTGCTTAATAAATAGTAATTATTATAATGAAACTTTGTACCAACAAAAAATCGACCTATATTCATGCAGGCTCACCCAAGGCACAGTAAGTTAAAGTTCAAGTATTACTAAGACAGTAAG
Source organism: Calotriton arnoldi (assembly GCA_963921515.1). Lineage (NCBI taxonomy): Eukaryota > Metazoa > Chordata > Amphibia > Caudata > Salamandridae > Calotriton > Calotriton arnoldi. Next base: position 504,891 of record CAWUFW010011647.1, on the reverse strand, counting down.
AGCTGATAGGCCTATTGGAAGTCATGAGAATCCAGGAAAATGGTGGCAGCATGAAACTTAGAGAATCAGTTAAAGGTTTGGGTAGAAGAGATTGGCTAGGAAGGATATAAAGTTGTTGAATAAATACTGTATCTGTATGAAATTTGGGTATTAGCTGAGGGAGGTTGTGAGACCCATCCAAATAATAAACACAGTCTTTGTCAGGATGAACCACAACAGTCGATGAATAAACCCTTGCTCAACCCTCTGGTTGCTTTGCACAAAAGCAGTCATGCTTAACTTAGAAACAAAGTGTAAAGTATTTATGCATCACTCAAAGAGTAATAAAGTGAAAGCACAACACAGTAAAATCACAAACCAATATAGAAAAATAGAGTCATTTTTATTAAATACATCAAAACGACACAAATCCGATTTGTAGAACTAAATTTATGAATTTCTAAAGTTCCTAATAAAAATAGCGCCAAAAGGCACACAGTAACATTTGTGATTGTCTGGTCACACTGGACCAAGTAAAAGTCACAAGTTCAGGCCAACCACAATGCAGTGCGGGTTGGATGCAGGCACCAGGTTCATTACATTGTAGAGTTTTACATTCTCTAAGTCCAAATCCATGCGGGGAACTGCAGTGAAGCTTTGTGTTGACACAAGGAGACTGTTGTAAGCGTGAGGAGCAGGTCATGCATTTAAAACGGTTGCTATGTGACATGAAATACCGGTCATTGCTGGAGCTTTTCATTGGTGGTTGAGGTGCACTGTCGCCGATGCCCCTGGTTCTCGTAGCTCAGGTAAAGAGTAGGTCATCGCTCGAGATTCACATCTGCAGGCATTGCAGACAGTCATGAAGCAATGCCATGAATCTGCACTTCGTTTTGGCGATCCCATAAAACCTCTGGGTCTTCACCTGGAACTCAAGACTTTCAGATCAGGAGGAGTACTCTGATAACAGCCAAGGCTCCAGGGCCTTAAACGACATCTTTTTGTGGATCAGGAATAATCCCACAGAGGTCAGCAGCAGAGCTCCGGCTGGTCTAGCTGTTCAGTTGCAGTAGAGGTCTTTGGAAGCTTGTGGTGTCCCTGTAGCTAAAGCAGGAGGTCATTCAGCTGACCTTTGGAGTCACTTTTGGGAGCCTGGGTTCGAAGCAAGCAGGTCCAATATTTCTTCTTTAGACAGCAGGGCAGTTCTTCTAAATTTTCCACAGTTCAGGTGTGTTCTGATGATAGTATCTGAAGGTGCCACTTTCATCCCCAGGCCAGTCTGTGGGAATGCCCCCTTTTTCTGGCCTTCCCCATTTCCTGGATTTGGATCTAAACTGTCTAGGGTAACAAAGGGCAGGCAGGCCTAGGTGTCAGCTGCATTTGGCAGTGGCAGGGCAGGCAGCTCTTAGAAATCAGGAAGGGGGTGGGTAAAGACGTGAGGCTAAGATTTGAACCTCAGGAAGGCTAGATACAACGCCCACAGCACATTCTGCTCAGGAGAGAAACACCCTGCCTCATACCTAAGGCCCTTTTTTCCCCATGTCTGGAAGGAATTCACAAAAAATCACAGGAGATACAGTCACAGTCATTTGACCCTGGATACAGGCAGAAAGGCACATTTGGTTTAGGCAGAAATGTGCCAGTGTTCTAGAAGTAGCATTGCAGAAAAGAATTACCATTCAATTGAGTGGACCAAGCAGTTCTCTATCTGACCCCAAAGTGAGGTTATAACGTATTAAGTGTAATAAGGTAACCCAGTGTTAGTCCATGGAAGAGATAGCCTTAAAAGAGCTGAAAAGGACTTTACAGGTTTTTCACTGTCAGGACATGTAAAACTTAACACACATGTCCTACTTTTTAAATACCAGTCACCCTGCTCTGGGGGTGGATAGGGTCTACCCTAGGGGAGACTTCAAAGTATCAAAAAGGAGGGTGTAGACCTGGCAAAAGTTTTTTTTTGACCGGTCGAAATTTCAGTTCAAAACTGCACTACAGGCTGCAGTGGCAGGTCTGAGAAATGTTTTACTGGGCTATTTCTGTGAGTGGCGCAATAAGTGATGCAGCCCACTAGTAGCATTTTATTTTCAAGTACTGGGTGCATGTACTGCCATATACTGAGGATATACAAGTAAATTAACCGTGCCAATCAGGTGTAGGCCAGTTTTACCATATTTATAAAGGAGAGCACAAGCACTTTACCACAGATTTGCAAGAGTGAACTGTACAAAATCCTAAAAGCCAAAGAAAAGGGTTCAACAAAGGGAGGTAAAAATCTGTGGGATCTCTGCAGAAAGGGCCCAGTCCAACAGCATGAATATGACTTCAAATGTTATATTTAGTTTATATGATGCCAGGGACAAGTATGTGTCTTTGGAAGCCATATTCTTCATGCACAATAAATAGAACTGCTGATAAATTTGAATTGTGTCTGTGTTCGACTTATCAACCTTCCAATGAACACCTACGCCAGTCTTTTTAAGCAACCAGAAATGTGACAAAAAGCAGCGATCAAAAAACATTATCTAATAGGAAATTTTGAGACCACATTTTAAATGGACAATGAATGTAATGGACTGAGTGGAATTTATGTGGTGGTATAATACAGGGAAACATGCATACTACAGGGACACATATTAGAGGAAATTGTGCACTTACAAGAGAGCAAGAAACATTGAAAGAGTGGAAAAATGTTTTACTTTTCTCTAGCGACAGAGACAGGCATTCAAAAATGGAACCGCGTCATTTTTGCTCCACCCTTATACATCACAGAAATGTTGTTTTTAGATATCCTCGACCATATATTCAGTGTGCCTAACTTTATTAACGTGGATTAAAGCATTCAAATGTAGTCCTGAACTGTATTCACTGTAGAAAACTAGAGAATCATGATCGCTTGCACATCAATGTTTAGTTGAATCATGCAAACGTAGTTCTCGTTTATATTTATAATTATGTATCAAGTCTTAGTGCATTGACTTGAAGATTATTGCATATGTAACCATGAACGCATTTTCATTTTGCAATTTTGTTGAAGTTATACATGCATCTATATTCATGTATTTGAAGTGCACATTAAAAATGCTTAACTAAAGTCAGGTTGACTAGGCCTTTATTTCTTAACATGACATGTATTTTTTACTTCCTCTGCATGGTCTTTTCCTTTGTAGGTGTGTTTTTGTAATTTCATAGCTAGAGAAAGGAGTATTGTGTATTAGAGATAGTGGGGCCTGAAAAGAAAAATCTTGACATGGACGGGACAATTTAATGAGCAGAAGAAGCCTCCTATTCATTGTGTATCAGGAAGGGATACCCAAAATTATCGTGGCTATCCACGTTCTGTTGGATGGGAGATGTTGGCATTGTATAATGTGAAGTTTAACACCATTGGTCCCTGGAGAGGTGGAGAGAGATATGGCTAATGTGAAGTATTTGTGTGTTTTAATTAATGTATGTACTGTTGGAGTTTAGGACGATCTCTTTGGATTTCAAGATGAGCAGACCTTGTTGCTCCTTTTCTAACTGCGAGTGTGGATTAATGCTAAACACTTGTCCCGTTTAGAAGACTTCTACTGAAATCTTCACTATGCTGACACTTTCCCATTTTCCTGTATTATTTGAGACTTCTTGTGATCTGATTACAATTTAGATTAAGAGACCCATTCATGTTTAGGGAGGAGGAGTGGGGTTCCTGGAAAGAACACAAATTCCTGATTTTTGCCATCTGTATTGTTCTGACTGTTGTTATTGTCTGCTTTACGCTATTGAGTCGGAATTTGATTTGATGCATTAATTTGCTTATTGTAATTTATTACGTTTATAACATGTTCTTGATTTTTGCATTTACTTGAATGAATATTCAAGTGTGATAAACTCACTTAACTTCAGTTACCAATTCCTAATCCTTATTGTGTGGCCAAATGGGTTACAAGAACTTTAAATTGCTTATTTGAATGTTGACTCTCTTTTGCCCCTCTGTCAACCAGAAAGATCAGTCAGGTGAAAAATGGTAACCACTTCCTGCTCACTCCCAAAAACAATATATAGATCTAAGACACAAATACATTTCCTTATTCATGTTTATTGTGCTAAATAAAAAAAGTGGCGGGCTCTCAAACTAAAACTAATTGCTATTGAGAAAGTGCAGATCTGAGCACAAAGAGTGAAGCCAAGGCCTCCTGAATAATTAAAATTAACAGAAGAGATTAAAAAAGGTTACTTTGAGCCTCTTTGGAAAATATATACTTTTTTCAGTGTCTTTGCAATTTTAAAATTCGAGAAAGTGAATTCTATAGATTGGTGTAGGACATTAACATCTACCATAAATGGCAATGCAGTTTTTCATGACAATATTGTATAAATTGTGCATGAGATATTAGCAGAAATAAAGGTCATATTATAAAACGTGTCTTAAGGTTCTTTAAAAAGCATTTACGTTCGAACATTGAGTGCAAATGGAGTATTAGCAAAATGCCTTCGCCTGTGAGAGACACGTTTCAAATATGTCTTCACCACTGATATGGAGAAAATGTATAAAAGATATCACATGCAGGATGCACATTAAAAAAATCCCACATGTATGGAAGTACATACAATATGGGAATGTATTACACATGACTATCTTCTAGTTTGAAAATTCACCTTTGCTGAATTAAAGGGTTGGGAAATTGGTACATTGACAGACAAATATGTGTGCAGATGTTTCGCACCTTCACAGATCAGCTATGTTAACATCAATTCGAAGTGAATGTGAGTGAATTATACACACATCAAGAGTGACATAGGTGCCTAATTCACAAGTCCAATCAAATAGCACCAATACCGAACTCAACATGTTTAAACCGACTTAAGTCAGCTTAAAAAACATTTGTAGCCATCCGAAAACATTTTTGACCTTTGTCCTTGGTGTTACAGCAGTGTGCTATAAATACAAAATTCCGGACGCGGTAATATATGACAAGAAATCTTGCGGACATTTGCTGTATGGAATGTTGTTCTTTTGTGCCGCAGTGATTTGTGCTGCATAATTGCAATAAAATGTTGCCATGTTGTACTGCAGTTGTGTTTTTGTCTTGTTTTGACGGTTGTGTTGTAAATTGCCCAGTTTTTTTTTCAAAACAGTGTTTTTATGTTACATTGTGAGTGTTATTCTGTTTTGTTCTTTATTTTACCTACGTCAACAGACACTGTTACATTTCCAGCCAATAATAGCACATGCTTTGAAAGTTCCTATGACACACAAGTGAGGTATCAATTTTATCGAGAGACTTTGCGGAATGCCAGGTGGAAGGAAGTTGGTGGCTCTCTGTTGATTCCAGAACTTTGCATCAGAGAAATGTGAGGAAAATATGTTCTTTAAGCCAAATTTTGAAGTTTGCAAGGTATTCTGGGTAATAAAATGTGGTGAGAGCCACTCAAGTCCGCCCACCCTGGATAACCCTAGGTGTCTTGTTTAAAAAATTTACAGGTTGGCTAGGTTTCTCTAGGTGCTGGCTGAGCTGGTGTCCAAAATCTAATGGAACACAGGGTTCACGGTTCGATCCCCGGCTCCGGCGGCAGCTCAGCACCATGTGACTCTGGGCAATAGCTCACTTAATTTCCACGACGGCCCCCAGCGCCTTGAGACCCGTAAGGGTGAGTAGCTGTGCTATATAAAAACGGACTTACTTACTTACATTTAGAACAAGTCTTATTACCAATTTTCCGGGCCCAGGGAGGCTTCCCCTGCTTGGCTGGATTCAGAAGCTTGGGCCCTGGGGTGGCTGAGTCCCACAGCCAACTGTACCGGGAAGGCCCGGGTTGGGGGTCCATCGGCCAGGGGAGGCTTCTTCTGCTTAACAGAGTTCCAAAGCTCTGATCTGGTCTCCTGGCAGGCCCTGAGGTGGGAGCCCCCATCCTGGACTCCATCCTCTGGCCCGCCACTTGGCCAAGCCCCTGGGATAGAGTCCCATGGCCCCGGGAGGCCTCCTCTGCATGCCCAGGTTCAGATGCTCCAACAGGAACCTGTAACGGACACCCTTGGGCTCTGTACTCCATCTGACCACGCCATGAAGGGCCTGGGATGGAGGGTCCATCAAACCCGGGGAGGCTTCCCCTGCTTGGCTGGGTTCAGAAGCTCCGACCGGGCCCCTGGCAGTCCCTGGGCTGGGAGCCCCCAACCTGGACTTCGTCCACCAGTCGGCCATACCACGAAGGTCCTGTGACGGGGGTCCATCAGGTCCACGGAGGCCTATCCTGCGTGACCGGGTTTAGGAGTTCTGATCAGGCCCCCCTGGTTGAGCCCCGATCTTGTGCTCCATCCTCCAGCCCGCCACACTGCAATGAGACAGGGTCCATCGGTTCCAGTGAGGCTTCCCCTGCTTGGCAGGGTTCAAATGCTCTGACTGGGCCCTCGGCCAGGACCCGGGGTTGGAGTCCCTGTCCTGGGCTTCGTCAACTGGTCCACCGCATGGCAAAATGTCTGGGACAAGGTCCTGTGGGCCCGGGGAGGCTTCCCCTGTGTGGCCAGGTTCAGGACCTCTGACCCGGCCCCACCAGGCCCTCCAGCCTGCGACACGGCGAAGAGCACTGGACGGTGGGGTTTCATTGGGCCCGGGGAGGCTTCCCCTGCTTGACTGGTTTTAGAAGCTCTGGCTGGAGCCCTGGTGGGCCCTGGGGTAGGGGTCCCCCATCCTGGGCTCCTTCCTCTGGCCCACCACATGGCAGAGTGCACAGGATGGGGTCCTACAGGCCTGGGGAGGCCTTCCCTACATGGCTGGGTCCAGGAGCCTCGACCGGGCCCTTGAGCTCTGCCCTCTGGTCTGCCGCCCTGCCAAGGCCTGGTCCAGGAACTCTGACCAGGCCCAGGACGGGTGCTCCCACACGGGGCTCCATCCTCCAGCCTGCTGCACCACCAAGGGCCCAGGACCAGGGTCTATAGGGCCCAGCGAGACCTCCCCCGCTTTGTCTGCATTTTAAGGTACATGCAGGCCCTCAGTTGGAGCTCTGTCACAGCTCCCTTGCAGCCCTGTTCCTGAGGCCCAGCAGGAACTCTGAGCACCCGGGGTGCAGGGTCCGACTCCACGTCCCATACAAGAACAAGCGGAAGCCCTTTCGTTAAGGCACAGCGCAACCAGATGGCTGTCCAGGCATCTGGTCACATGCCATGCTTTCCAGTGGGGTGACCATATGGCCAGGCTGCCCTGGAAGTCCAGATGAGGGCTCATCTGCTTCCTTGAAAACAGACAGGGCTCCAGGAGGTCAGGTGTGTTTGCACCGGCAGTGCCCTCTGTCACTTGTTGCGCATGGATTACAAGAAAGAAGGATAGCTTTCTTCTGGATTATTAGGGACAGGGTACTCCAGACCCCCTTTCTGTCCAGCGGTTCTCAGCCAGGTGCTGCCAGGGCCTGGGCTGGCCCCATGGGGCCCAAGGGAACCAGGTCTGCATCTGCCTCCCAGCCCTGCCGGAAGGGACTTTGCTTTATACCTGCCTACATCCTCGAGAGTAGGCAGGGATGATAAGCTGACATTCCTGCACAGGGCAGCCTGCCTGGTGAGGGGCCAGCCATTGTTTTATATTCTGATTGATTGGGCACGCTTGGTCCAACTAGAGATGGACTGCTTGGCCAGCCTCAGCTACTGTTTCAACAAAGAGCTTCCACTCTGCCAGGGACCGTCCGTCTCAAGGGCCTGTCATTTACGAAGGCCCTTCCTTACCCAGGAGAGCAAAGGTAGAACAGCCTTGGCAGCATGTGCCCCCCAGTGGTCTGACCAGAGTGGAAGGTATTGTGTGGCACCATGGCGATCCAGGCTCCCACATACAACACTGTTGCCCTTCTCTGCCCAGCACATTTCCACAGCAGCTTAGACAACAGTTCCATGGGGTGTCCCCCCGCCCAGGCTGGCACCCCTGCATCTTGCTCAGGCTGTGCCTTGGCCCGCCTCTCCCTTCCTTGGAGATGGCTGAGCCCGCTGATGCGTGTGCGACCGCACCTGTCCCCCCAGCAAGCCGCCCAAGGTGGGTGGGCAACCACAGCAGGCTCCCCAGGGGCCACATGGCTTTAAAACCCATTGACCAAGTGTGGCTACCCAGTTTATCCTGACAGTAGCATATGCTTGTCTCAAACATTAAGCCATACATGTGTAAGTACACATGGCCTGTACAGTTAAACTACAAATGGCTCATTAAATCGGCTATGGTTCCTTTTATCACTCTATCTGTTACCTTGATAATCCATGAAGGTGATGATACATTCAGATGTCTCCCCTATCAACTTTCAATGGCACTTTCTGTGCCTACCATGGTGACCACGGGTAATGGGGAAGCAGGGTTTGATTCCCGAGGGGGAGGCTGAGGAAGGCAGCAGGCATGCAAATTACCCACGCCCAACTCGGCAAATTAGTGATTGGGGGCCCTGTAATTGGAATGAGTAAACTTTAAATCCTTAAACAAGGATCCATTTGAGGGAAAGTCTGATACCAGTTGCTGCAGTTAAAAAGCTTGTTGTTATATCTTTGGATCGAGCTGGCGGTCCACAGGAGATGAGTTACCGCCTAACCCAGCCCCTGCCTCTCGTTGCCCCCTTGATACTCTTTACTTAGTGTCCTGGGGATTTGAATCATTTACTTTGAAAAAATTAGAGTGTTCAAAGCAGGCAGGTTGGCTGAATTCTTCAGCAAGGAAAAATGGAATAGTACTCTGTTAGACCTGGCATCTTTTGGCGTGTTTCCCCTGCCTTTTTGCTTTCTGACCTCCTGTTCCTGATGGTATGCTAGACTTCGTTTTTGCTAGTCTAGTGTCTCTGCCCATTTTTTCGCTGCTATTCAGTGCTAAAATGCAAGTGCTTCTACTTTAAATTGTGTTATGATTGGTTTTTCATGATTGATATATTTGATTTACTAGTAAATCCCTAGTATAGTGCACTGTGGGCGCCCAGGGCCTGTAAATAAAATGCTACTAGTACTAGTGGGCCTGCAGCACTGGTTGTGCCACCCACATAAGTAGCCTTTCAAAGGTGTCTCAGACCTGCCACTGCAGTGTCTGCGTGCAGTGTTTACTGCCATTTAGACCTGACAAGTGCACCCCCTTGCCAGGCACTAACCTTCCCTTTTCTTGCATGTAAATCACCACTACAATAGGTCCAAGGTGCAGTGTATGTGAAATGTAGGACATGTAGCAGTGTGTTTTACATGTCCTGATAGTGAAATACTCTGCATTTCGATTTTTATTATTGAAAGGCTCTCTGTCCCATAGGTTAACATGGGAGTTGCCTTGCAGCTTCTTGCAAGTGTAACTTTCCGTTGGGACAAGATAGAGAAATGGAGTTAAGACTCTCTGAGCTCAGAATGTAGTAACACATCTTTTAGTAAAGGTGGTTTTTAAATTGAGTGTTTGAAAATGCCACTTTTAGAAAGGGGGCATTTTCTTACTTAACCATTCTGTGTGCCTCTGCCTGCTTGTGTATTCACTGTCTGGTTTTGGAGTGACAGGTTCTGGGGATGTGCATTCACACTAGATAGTCACAAGGGGTGTTAAGGGTTGTCCTGCCTTTCCTGGGTGACTCATAGCCAGGCTGAATAGACCTTTCTGCATTTAGAGTGGTGGGAGTAGTTTTCACTAACACCTGAATAGGCTGTGTCTGCTCTGCACAGTGCTGTATTTACCTCCTGTAGTGAAGCTGGACCAAGCAGGACAGAACTGGTTTTCACTGAACTCAGAGACTTTATGCTTAAAACTTCAAAGGGGAAAGCAGTATTATGTTTGTGCCTTGAACCCAGAACTTTAGAACTCGTTTGGCCTCAGGAATCTGCCAAGAAGAAGAGCTGGAGAAGCTGTGAAGAGGAACTACCACTTTGCTGTGTGCTTTGCTGTGTTGGCCTGCAGTGGCTGCTTCTGTCTTGGGCAGTGAAAGGACCTCACTGGACTTTCTGCAACCTATTTTCCTGAGTTTCTCCAAGGACTTGACGTAGAGCTTGCTCCCTGTTCACGAAGTCTCAGGAGCAGCAAATACTTCAAGATCATCTGCTAACAGCATTAGGAACTGTGTGTTTTGTGATGCACAGAAGAAAAAGCAACCAGACACCATCAACAATGCCTCTGCTGGCTCCATGACCTGGTCTCACCGACGATGACGCCCAATGCCGCCACCAAGCAGCTGTTTGCAACATGACCTGAGGGCAGCACACTTCGCACCACCTCACTTCACATCGCCTTCCTGGTATCCCTGACGATGCCACTCTACACTGACATTGAAGCCGCTGCATGCACCATGGCCTGGGGGCACCACTTGTAAGTTACTCGATGCACTGCCCTGTCCCACACCACAGCTTTGGCCCACTGACGCCATAGACTCCAGATCGTCTACCAATGACAGTGCTTCGGCAATGACAACGTCGCTGCTTGTACCATGACCTGCCATCACTGTGTTGATCACCGCAGTCCTGGTCTCACCGATGCCGCTGGATGCTGTCACCGAGCCGCTGACTGCACTGCACGCCACACCACTTCATTTCACACCACAGCCCGGCGCCTGCTGGTGCTCATGAATTCAATCTCACGGAGTTCGATCTGCAGTGCGTTTGACTCCAAGGGCCCGATGACTCCTGCACTGACCTCCGGGACCGACACATGCCGACGTCACCACTTCAGAGCTCATTGCAAGATCCACAATGCCCTGCATTTCCAAGGTACTGTTTGTGGGTCTTCCAGAAACTGTAGCTGGCCCACGGGGTGGCGGTCGGCCTGAACTGTTGGATTTGTATGTTCACGACATCGTGATAGCCACGGATGGAGCTATCAACTTCAAGGAACTGTATTTCAAGTCTATTTTTGCAATATTCGTATTTTGGTTACTGTATGTTAGATTTTTATCATTTTGGTCTTGTTTTACACAAATAAATATTGACTATTTTTCAAAAACTGCTGTGGTGTCCTTTTATAGTGTTTTCACTGTAATACTGTGTGTTATGTGCAAATGCTTTACACAATGCCTCTGAGAAAAGCCTGACTGCTCATGCCAAGCTACCAAGGGGGGGAGCAGGGGTTATTTTAGAAGTGTAATCCCCTCTACTCTGACTAGAAGGAAGGGTCCCTACTTGGACATGGTGCATACCTCTGTCAACTAGAGACCCCCTGTTAGAAATGGGATCTCTAGTTGGCAAGGGCTTGCACCTTTGTCCAAGTAGGGACCCTTCTTCCTAGTCAGGGTAAGGGTTGTTACACTCGTGAAGTAACCCCTGCTCACCCTCGTGGTAGCTTGGCACGAGCAGTCAGGCTTAATTCAGAGGCAGTGTGTAAAGCATTTGCACATAACCAACAGTAATACAGTGTAAGCACTACAAACGGACACCACACCAGTTTAGAAAAATAACCAATATTTTATATACTCAAGACAAGACCAATTACGACAAAAATCCACAATACTATACTTTACGAATGAATACTTGATACGTTAACTTCTTCTTTGCAGGAATAGCACAAAAGCAAAGTTCATACGAAGTCGGTAGCTCCGTCCGAGCCTACAGTGATGCTGAAAACCACAGAGTCTAACAGTTCCAGCCGACCGCGTCGATACGGGCCAGCAGAGTCATGAACAGACTCGGTTACAGTACCTTTCTCGTTGTGGCTGGTACGGAGTGTACGAGCCGGTCGGGCGTTCGTCGCGGTTGCGGTGCAAGACGGAGCGATGCAAGGTGCGGTGTCCCTCGATGCGGTGCAGGCAGCGGCTCGATGAGCGTCGTGCAGACGGAGTCGGTGAGTCCAAAGCGTGCGATGCAGGGTGAGACGATGCTCGATGCGGTGCTGACAGGTTGCGATGCAGGCGACCAAGCCGGAGTGCGGGAGCTGGCGTCGGACAGCGGTGCGAGTCGGAGCGGTGCGTCGCAGACGTGCGAGCAGTGCCCCAATTGCGGTGCGGTCTCGACTCTTGAGCCAGTTGCAGCGACAGTGTCGGTCTGGTCCGGCTGGCCCAGTGAAGCGATGCGAACTGCGGTGCCCACAGGTCACGGTGCAAGCAGCGGCTCGATGTCGGCGGCGTCGGACGTCGCCCACGGTGAGACCAGGGTTGCGATGCGAAGCGGGGCGATGCGGTCTGCGGTGCAAACAGGTCACCGGCCAGGGATGGACTCGGTTGACGGAGTCGGTTGCAGTTCCCTTCCTCTGTGGCGACTGAAACAGCGTTCCAGAAGCGGTACCCAGAGGCTTGTGAAGTCTTTGTAGTCCCTGAGACTTCTTAACAGGAGGCCAGCTCGGTTCCTGGCCCTTGGAGATACTCAGCACAAGTTCGTAGAAAGTTCAGTCCAGTCCTTTCACTGCCCAAGGCAGAAGCAGCAGCTGCAGGCCAACCCAACAAAGCAACACACAGCAAAGGGGCAGTACTCCTCCTGGCAGCTCTTCCAGCTCTTCGTCTTGGCAGGTTCCTTGATTCCAGCGAGATCTAAATTCATGGGGTCAGGGCCCCAATATTTATATCCCAAATTTCTTTGTTCTCTGAAGGCAGAGAGGCCTTCGCCTAGTCCAAACCAGTTCTGGAGCACTTTGTTGACAAGTCTCCGTCCCTTCTTTCAGTGAGTAGGCCAGGGACATCAGACGCACCACAGGAGGTGGAGCCAGCATTGTGGAGGGAAGGCACTGTCCTATTCAGGGCCCAGGTGCGACCCCTCCCACCCATCTACAGGTCGATCTGGCTATTCAGCCCTGCGCTGACTCACCCTGTCTCCTGGCATCCCCCAGCCCCTGTCACTCACATTCCAGACACGGAATACACAACCTCGCAGAGGCAGGCTTGGATGGTTAGGCAAGAAAATACCCACTTTCTAAAAGTGGTATTTTCAAACCCAGAATGGTAAAACCAACCTTACTAAAAGCTGCATTTTATCATTCTGAGTCCAGGCATACTAAACTCGAATTTCTACCATGTTCCCGGGGTCAGTTAGGATTATAAGCTGTAATAATCAAAACTGCCCGTTCTGGCCTAGGGGGAACAGGTAGCCTTGCAATAGTGAAAAACGAACTAGGCTGTAATTCACTATCAGGACATGCCGCACACACCCGGGCATGTCCTACCTTTCGCATACACCGCACCCTGCCCACAGGGGTACCTTGGGCCTACCTTAGGGGTGACTAACATGCAGCAAAGGGAAGGTTTAGGGACTTGCAAGTGTGTGCACTTGCCAAGTCGACATGGCAGCCCCAGGCTGCGCACAGGCTCTGCGATGGCAGGCCCGAGTTACACTTTACGGGCTGTTTGCGTGGGTGGCACAATCCAGTGCTGCAGCCCACCAACAGCATTTGGTCTATAGGCCCTGGCACTCGCAGTGCACTTTACAAGGGACTGACACATAAACCAAATAGGCCAATCATGGAAACACCAATCCATAACGCATTTTATACAGGAGCACTTGCACTTTCCCACTGGACCGCAGTGAGGAAAGTGCGCAGAATCATTACACCAGCAAAAACAGAGTCAAAACCGGGAGGTCAGAAAGCAAAAAGTCAGGGGAAACACGCCAAAAGATGCCAAGTCTAACACATGTCCCCTCCAGCTGAAAGTAGGGAGAACTACCCAACCCCTTTGGAGTTCTCTTCACTAAGGCGGAAGAACCTGGACAGACCATCTGCGTTGGCGTGTTCTGTACCAGGACGGTGCTCCAGCGTAAAGTCCATTCCCTGTAGGGAGATGGACCACCTCAGCAGTTTTGGATTCTCACCCCTCATTTGCATCAACCATCTGAGGGGCCTGTGGTCTGTCTGAACCCGGAAGTGAGTCCCAAACAGGTATGGTCTCAACTTCTTCAGTGCCCAGACCACAGCAAAAGCTTCCCTTTCTATGGCACTCCACCTCTGTTCCCTGGGAAGTAGTCTCCTGCTAAGGAAGACTACAGGCTGATCCAGGCCCTCTTCGTTCAGTTGTGAGAGCACCGCTCCCACACCATGCTCTGAAGCGTCAGTCTGCACGACAAATTCTTTGGAGAAGTCAGGTGCCTTGAGCACGGGCACCGTGCACATGGCTGCCTTCAGGGCATCAAAAGCTTTCTGGCAGGACTCAGTCCAGATCACTTTCCTGGGCTGCCTCTTAGAGGTCAGCTCTGTTAAGGGGGCAACGATGGTGCCATAGCCCTTAACAAATCTCCTATAATAGCCGGTGAGACCTAAGAAGGCTCTCACCTCTGTCTGGGTCTTGGGGGTTCCCAAGCCAGAATGGTGTCAATCTTGGGTTGTAGGGGCGCCACCTGGCCGCTTCCTACCTGGTGTCCCAAGTACACCACAGAACCCTGCCCGATCTGGCACTTACTGGCCTTGATCGTGAGGCCTGCACCTTGCAGAGCCCTCAACACTTTCTCAAGGTGCTGTAAATGTTCTTCCCAGCTGGAACTGAACACAGCAATGTCATCCAGGTAGGCGGCACTGAAATCCTCCAGCCCAGCCAACACCTGATTGACCAACCTCTGAAAGGTGGCAGGGGCATTCTTCAACCCAAAGGGCATCACCCGGAATTGGTAATGACCTTCTGGGGTTGAGAATGCTGATCTCTCCTTGGCCCCATCGGTTAAGGCAATCTGCCAGTACCCAGACGTTAAATCAAACGTGCTGAGGAACCGGGCAGCTCCCAACCGATCAATGAGCTCATCAGCTCTGGGGATGGGGTGCGCGTCAGTCCTGGTGACGGCATTGAGCCCACGGTAGTCCACACAAAACCGGAGTTCTGGAGTGGCACCGGGCGCCGCAGCCTTTGGGACCAAGACCACTGGGCTGGCCCAAGGACTGTGGGAGGGCTCAATCACCCCTAACGCCAACATCTTAGAGACCTCCTCCTTGATGCTGGATCTGACCCGGTCAGTCAACCTGTAAATCTTGTGCTTCACAGGATGGCTGTCACCGGTGTCCACGTCATGGGTACACCAGTGAGTAACACCGGGAGTCAGAGAGAACAGTGGGGCGAACTGTCCCAACAACTGGCGACAGTCCCCTGCTGCTCCTGAGTCAGAGTAGGGGAGAGGATCACACCCTCTACTGACCCATCATGCTCCTTGGTAGACAGGAGGTCAGGGAGAGGCTCGCTCTCCTCTTCCACCCCATCATCTGTCGCCAAGAGCATACTCACTTCGGACCTCTCGAAGTGGGGCTTGAGGCGGTTCACGTGAAGGACCCTCAAAGGGTTCCTTGGAGCCTGCAAATCCACCAGGTAGGTGACGTCACTTTTGCGCTCCTTTACCTCATATGGCCCAGTCCACTTGTCCTGCAAGGCACAAGGTGCCACTGGGGCCATGACCCACACTTTCTGCCCAGGTTGAAATTCGACCAGAGTGGCATTCTGGTCATACCATCTCTTCATTTCTTCCTGGCTTGCTTCTAGGTTCGCCTGATCGAGTTTCCTGAAGCGGGCAGTTTGGTTTCTAAAGGCCAGCATGTAGCTAAATACATCCTGGGGAGTTTTCCTGGGAGCTGCCTCCCAGCCTTCCTTTACCAAACTCAGAGGTCCTCTGACAGGGTGGCCATACAGGAGCTCAAAGGGGCTGTACCCAAGAGACTTCTGAGGCACCTCCCTGTATGCAAAGAGTAGGCATGGCAAGAGGACGTCCCACTTACGCCTCATGGGTTCTGTTAGACCCTTGATCTTGCCTTTCAAGGTCTGGTTGAATCTCTCCACCAGACCGTTTCCTTGTGGGTGGTAAGGAGTGGTGAACTTGTAGGTTACCCCACACTCCTTCCACAGGGATGTCATATACTTCGATATGAAATTGGTCCCCCTATCAGAAACCACCTCTCTGGGGAATCCCACACGGTAAAAGATCCCCATTAACGCCCGGCCCACCACTGGCGCCGTCGTTGTCCTGAGAGGGATTGCCTCCGGGTACCGGGTGGCATGGTCCACCAAGACCAGGATGTACCTGTTGCCCATGGCTGTCTTGGGATCCAGTGGCCCCACAATATCCATCCCTACCCTTTCAAAGGGTGTTCCAACAACAGGAAAAGGTTGGAGAGGAGCTTTGACCTTCCTCCCACTCTTACCACTTGCCTGGCAAGTTTGGCAAGACCTACAGTGTGCATCTGACTGCCTTCGCATTTGGGGCCAAAAGAAGTGGGTGACAAGCCTGTCAAAGGTCTTGTCCTGCCCCAAATGTCCTGCCAAAGGCACGTCATGAGCCAGACCCAGTAGGAAGGTCCTGAAGCGCTGGGGTACCACCAGCACACGGGCTGACCCAGGCTCAGCAACCTTAGGCTCACTGTATAGGAGACCACTCTCCCAGTAGATCAGATGTGACCCGGACTGATTACCAGCTGCCTGGTCTGCAGCCTGCCGCCGCAGACCCTCCAGAGTAGGGCACTCGTTCTGCTCCCTGCAGAACTCCTCCCTGGTGGGACCCCCTTCTTGCTGCCAATGGGTCAGCTCAGAGATGTCTCCCAGTTCGGCTACCTGCTCCCCTGTAGGCACCGGGGCGTCCCCTCGAGGTCCGCCTCCTCCCGGTCCGTGGGAACTTCGGGGGCCGGTTTCCCGCGCCCCTGCCCTTTCTCTTGGCAGGGACTTGGGCCACTGTTTCAGGCTCCAAGTCCTCTTGATCACCCTTTCTGGCCGCCATTGACCGAGTAGACATGCATGCCCACTCTGGCAACCCAAGCATCTCCAAGTGAGACCTGAGCTCAACCTCCTTCCATGAGGACTGCTCCAGGTCGTTTCCTAGCAGACAATCGACAGGCATGGTAGGGCTCACAACCACCCTCAAGGGACCTGAGACCCCCCATTCAAAGGGAACCTGCGCCACCATACACTGGCGCTCAGAGTTGTCGACAGCAACTACTTGGTGGAATGCTCCTGGGACTACTTGCTTCTCAGACACCAGGTGACACCGGACTGAGGTCACACTGGCTCCAGTATCTCTGAGAGCCTCTACCCTGTTCCCATTAATGGTCACCCAGGTGCTATATTTCTTTGTGTTAGGGGGCACCTGGTTTCCTGGGACCATCTCACTGTCCCCGAGTGAGACAAGGGTCATTTCTGCGGGATCCCCACCCTCCTGTGGGCACCCCTCCTCCCCAAGCGCTACACTAGCCAACACTTTGGACTGTCCACCGGTGGGTGGCTGTGTCCCCTTCGGGCACTTGGGGTCCCCCTTAAAGTGACCTACCTGGTCACATGCATAACACTTGCGGGGGCCGGTCTCAACAGGCTTCCCTGTAGAGACCCCTTTCTTCTTATCAGCGGGGGCTGGGAACCTTTACCCTGGGTACTAGTTTGGGGCCCTTTAGAGAACTCCTGTGCTTTACCCTTGTCCCCCCACCTTTCTGCTGGGGACCCTGCCCACCTTTGGCTGAGTCTCCCCCAAACGCTTTCTTGTGGACCCTGGTACTCACCCAGTGGTCCGCTTCCATAGCAAGCTTCCTGGGGTCAGTTAGCTTACTATCAACTAGGTGCTGGCGCAGATCTGCAAAACATAGACTAGACAAGTGCTCCCATGCAATCAAGTTGTAGAGCCCCTGAAAATCTGTTACACTACTGCCCTTCACCCAACCATCCAGAGACCTGCAGAACACATCCACACATTCCAACCAAGTGTTGGCATCAGACTTCTTACTGGACCTGAACTGATCCCTGTACTTTTCAGGAGTAAGACCATACTTAGTGAGAAGGGCATCCTTCATGTCAGCATAGGTGAGGTGATACCCCTTACCCAAAGCTATCAGAGCATCCCTTGCTTCTTCCGGGAAAAGTGGCCACAATCCTGCTCCCCAATTCTCCTCAGGGACCCCATTCATGTGTATGGCTGCCTCATAACCCTGAAACCACCTTTGTATGTCATCCCCCTTCTTGAACTCCTTGCCTACATTCTTGGGAATGTGCACAATCCTGTCTGCCTTTCTGGACGAATTGCTGCCACCATCTGAGCCTGACTTACTCCTAAGTTCTAGCTCCTTCAGTTCTCTCTCATGCTCTAAGAGCATCTTCCTCTCCTCTATGGCCAATCTCTTCTCCTCCCGCTCACTCTCCAGCCTGAGCTTCTGCAGCTCAAACTGCCTTGCCTCCCGCCTGTCCTCCAGCTCCTCTGGGGACAGACTGCTGCGGCCTGACCTGGCGGGTTCCCCCTACCCAAAAGCACATCCACCCTGGAAATAGGCTCCTCCGCCTCCTCACTGAGATCACCAGGCTGCCCATTGGCATGTCTGGCTGCTACCCAGGCCCTCAGCGCCTTCTGTAGCTCCTCCTTCCTTGTGAGGCCTTTAATTTGGACTTTCAGGTTTTTACAAATCGCTCGTAACTCCTTTACGGCGTAGGATTCCAACCTGTCCTCCTCAAAGATAACTTCCAGAGATGCAACGGATGATGCAATTGATTCAGGCATGACAAAAGTCGTGAGTTGAAAACTGGCAAGATCAAAAATAGGCCAAAAGAAAAATAACCAGTATGTGGTACGTAATGGTCTGCGATATGGTAGTAGTGCACACCAATCACTGTAAGTCAAGTGCAAACACAAGTCCTATCCTCACCGCTGACAACCAATGTTAGAAATGGGATCTCTAGTTGGCAAGGGCTTGCACCTTTGTCCAAGTAGGGACCCTTCTTCCTAGTCAGGGTAAGGGTTGTTACACTCGTGAAGTAACCCCTGCTCACCCTCGTGGTAGCTTGGCATGAGCAGTCAGGCTTAATTCAGAGGCAGTGTGTAAAGCATTTGCACATAACCAACAGTAATACAGTGTAAGCACTACAAACGGACACCACACCAGTTTAGAAAAATAACCAATATTTTATATACTCAAGACAAGACCAATTACGACAAAAATCCACAATACTATACTTTACGAATGAATACTTGATACGTTAACTTCTTCTTTGCAGGAATAGCACAAAAGCAAAGTTCGTACGAGTCGGTAGCTCCGTCCGAGCCTACAGTGATGCTGAAAACCACAGAGTCTAACAGTTCCAGCCGACCGCGTCGATACGGGCCAGCAGAGTCATGAACAGACTCGGTTACAGTACCTTTCTCGTTGTGGCTGGTACGGAGTGTACGAGCCGGTCGGCGTTCGTCGCGGTTGCGGTGCAAGACGGAGCGATGCAAGGTGCGGTGTCCCTCGATGCGGTGCAGGCAGCGGCTCGATGAGCGTCGTGCAGACGGAGTCGGTGAGTCCAAAGCGTGCGATGCAGGGTGAGACGATGCTCGATGCGGTGCTGACAGGTTGCGATGCAGGCGACCTAGCCGGAGTGCGGGAGCTGGCGTCGGACAGCGGTGCGAGTCGGAGCGGTGCGTCGCAGACGTGCGAGCGGTGCCCCAATTGCGGTGCGGTCTCGACTCTTGAGCCAGTTGCAGCGACAGTGTCGGTCTGGTCCGGCTGGCCCAGTGAAGCGATGCGATGCGAACTGCGGTGCCCACAGGTCACGGTGCAAGCAGCGGCTCGATGTCGGCGGCGTCGGACGTCGCCCACGGTGAGACCAGGGTTGCGATGCGAAGCGGGGCGATGCGGTCTGCGGTGCAAACAGGTCACCGGCCAGGGATGGACTCGGTTGACGGAGTCGGTTGCAGTTCCCTTCCTCTGTGGCGACTGAAACAGCGTTCCAGAAGCGGTACCCAGAGGCTTGTGAAGTCTTTGTAGTCCCTGAGACTTCTTAACAGGAGGCCAGCTCGGTTCCTGGCCCTTGGAGATACTCAGCACAAGTTCGTAGAAAGTTCAGTCCAGTCCTTTCACTGCCCAAGGCAGAAGCAGCAGCTGCAGGCCAACCCAACAAAGCAACACACAGCAAAGGGGCAGTACTCCTCCTGGCAGCTCTTCCAGCTCTTCGTCTTGGCAGGTTCCTTGATTCCAGCGAGATCTAAATTCATGGGGTCAGGGCCCCAATATTTATATCCCAAATTTCTTTGTTCTCTGAAGGCAGAGAGGCCTTCGCCTAGTCCAAACCAGTTCTGGAGCACTTTGTTGACAAGTCTCCGTCCCTTCTTTCAGTGAGTAGGCCAGGGACATCAGACGCACCACAGGAGGTGGAGCCAGCATTGTGGAGGGAAGGCACTGTCCTATTCAGGGCCCAGGTGCGACCCCTCCCACCCATCTACAGGTCGATCTGGCTATTCAGCCCTGCGCTGACTCACCCTGTCTCCTGGCATCCCCCAGCCCCTGTCACTCACATTCCAGACACGGAATACACAACCTCGCAGAGGCAGGCTTGGATGGTTAGGCAAGAAAATACCCACTTTCTAAAAGTGGTATTTTCAAACCCAGAATGGTAAAACCAACCTTACTAAAAGCTGCATTTTATCATTCTGAGTCCAGGCATACTAAACTCGAATTTCTACCATGTTCCCGGGGTCAGTTAGGATTATAAGCTGTAATAATCAAAACTGCCCGTTCTGGCCTAGGGGAACAGGTAGCCTTGCAATAGTGAAAACGAACTAGGCTGTAATTCACTATCAGGACATGCCGCACACACCCGGGCATGTCCTACCTTTCGCATACACCGCACCCTGCCCACAGGGGTACCTTGGGCCTACCTTAGGGGTGACTAACATGCAGCAAAGGGAAGGTTTAGGGACTTGCAAGTGTGTGCACTTGCCAAGTCGACATGGCAGCCCCAGGCTGCGCACAGGCTCTGCGATGGCAGGCCCGAGTTACACTTTACGGGCTGTTTGCGTGGGTGGCACAATCCAGTGCTGCAGCCCACCAACAGCATTTGGTCTATAGGCCCTGGCACTCGCAGTGCACTGTACAAGGGACTGACACATAAACCAAATAGGCCAATCATGGAAACACCAATCCATAACGCATTTTATACAGGAGCACTTGCACTTTCCCACTGGACCGCAGTGAGGAAAGTGCGCAGAATCATTACACCAGCAAAAACAGAGTCAAAACCGGGAGGTCAGAAAGCAAAAAGTCAGGGGAAACACGCCAAAAGATGCCAAGTCTAACACCCCCATTTCTAACGGACTCCACTTCTATTTTGTTGATTTTCAGAACTGGTCCCATGATTAATAGGGACAGCTGGGGGCATTCCTATTGTGCCGCTAGAGGTGAAATTCTTGGACCGCTGCAAGACGAACCAAAGCAAATGCATTTGCCAAGAATGTTTTCATTAATAAAGAACAAAAGATGGAAGTTCAAATATGATCAGATACCCTTGTAGTTCCGACCAATAATGATGCCAACAAGAAAGCCAGCTGCGTTATTCCCATGACCTGCTGAGCAGCTTCCAGGAAACCATAGTCTTTGGGTTTTGGGGGAGAGTATGGTTGCAAAACTGAACCTTGAAGGAAGTGATGGAGGGTCACCACCAGGAGTGGAGCCTGTTGTAGGATAGTGTCTCTTTTTTCATGGTTACCCCTCCCCCCCTTTTTGCTTGACACTTGATGCACTTTGTAAGTGCAGGAACAGACTCCTGACCCTTACTGGGGCAGATGCTGAGTCTTATGAACTCATGAAGAGCACCTTGATTGAGGGATTTGGACTCACAACTGAGGAGTACAGAATTAAATTCAGAGGGGCTCAGAAAACCCAGAGTCAGTCCTGGGTGGAATTTGTAGATTACTCGGTAAAAACACTAGGTGGCTGGCTAACTGGAAGTAAAGTGCAGGATTATGATGAACTTTATAATTTGTTTATGAAGGAGCACATATTAGGTAACTGCATTCATGAAAAGTTGCATCAGCATCTGGTAGACCTAGGTCCAATTTCTCCCCAAGAATTGGGAAAGAAGGCGGACCACTGGGTCAAGACAAGGGAGATGAAGACAACCATTGGGGGTGACCAAAAGAAAGGGGTTACAAAATCTCCCCAGGGGGAAGAGTTTGAGAAGCCCAAAGATAAAAACCAAGAGTCTTCTAAAGGCCCTCAAAACCCTGTTCAGGGGGGTGGGCCCAAGAACCCTTCCCAGCCCACTGGTGGGTATAAGGGAAAACACTTTGATACTGCTAAGGCCTGGTGTTTCCACTGTAAGAAAGTGGGACACCAAACTGAAGATCCTGCCTGTTCCACTAAACAAGCCCCTAGGACCCCTCCATTTAAACCAGGAATGGCAAATCTCCAGATGGGATCAATGGTGTGCCCTGAGCAAATCAGAGTGCACACAGAACCTACACTAGTCTCCATGGGTGGGGTAAATTTGGCAACCCTAGCTGTATGGCCCACAAACTTAACTACGTACCTGCAGCACCGCCGGATCAACGGGTCAACTGTAAAAGCCCTGAGGGATACAGGAGTTATTGACACTATGGTGAGAGAATCACAGATTTCCCCAGGACAATTCCTAGCTGGGAAATCTTTCCCTATGACCAATGCTGAAAATGACACTATAGTCCATCATCTGGCTATGGTAGCATTAGATTGGGGAGGTGTTACTGACCTGAAACAGGCAGTGGTCTATCGAAAACGTCCAGTCCCTTACCTGCTTGGAAATTATCTGGAGAC
Organism: Calotriton arnoldi; assembly: GCA_963921515.1. Taxonomy (NCBI): domain Eukaryota; kingdom Metazoa; phylum Chordata; class Amphibia; order Caudata; family Salamandridae; genus Calotriton; species Calotriton arnoldi. The sequence continues at coordinate 482,551 of CAWUFW010011647.1, read as the reverse complement.
CTCAGCATGGGCTGAGGTAGAAAGAAGGACACATGCAGCAATGCTAAACATCGTTGAGATAGTGTGTGTGAAATCAAGAGCACAATGCCTAGCACAGGGTGAAAAAGGAGATTTGGAGCCTGAAATGATGACCCAACCTCCCAAGAGAAAACATACGAAGGCTGGTGAAACAGTTTCCACACAGCAAAATAATCAGGACCCTCTCCTCAGGGAGAGGACCTGTCAGCCCCAGAGGGAACTGAGCTTCTGAACCTGAACCTTACGAAGTAGAGCTCTTGGGACCAGGGGGACCCTCTAGGGAACAGCTGTGCCTTGGGCAGCAGGTCTGCCCCCCCTCTTTAAAGCCTGAGGCAGCAAACTATTGCACAGGATCAGGGAGATGTCAGTGGCTCCCACAGGGTCTACTGGGAGGAGGGACTCCTTTACACTGAGGGCCAGAGACCCCAAACCTGGTGCCACTAGGAGAGTGTAAGTGCCTCAGTTGTATAGAGAGTTCTTACTCACATTGGCCCATGACATTCCCACTAGCTGGACACCTGGGCCAGACAGAAATTTGAGAAAGACTTGTCAACCACTTTTATTGGCCCCAGATGTCCCAAAAAGTGAAGGAGTTTGTCAGCTCCTGTGTCACCTGTCAAGCTAGTGGCAAAACATGAGGACATCCAAAGGCCCTCTTAATTCCTCAACCAGTGGTTGGGATTCCCTTTGAAAGGGTAGGTGTGGATATAGTGGGTCCACTTGAATTTCTCACAGCCTCAGGAAACAAATACATACTGGTAGTAGTGGATCATGCTACCAGGTGTCCTGAAGCCATTCCCCTTAGGTCTACTACAGCCCCTGCATTAGCCAAGGCCATCATTGGTATCTTCACCAGGGAAAGGTTTCCTAAGGAGGTAGTATCAGACCGAAGTTCCAACTTCATGTCTGCATACTTGACACACATGTGGGGTGAGTGTGGAGTGGTCTGTAAGTTCATAAAACCTTATCACCCACAAACCAATAGCCTTGTTGAAGGGTTCAACAAGACATTGAAAGGCTTGATAATGGGTTTCCCTGAGAAACTCAAAAAGAGATGGGATGTTCACTAACCCTGCCTGGTCTTTACCTACAGAGAGGTGCCTCAGAAGGGAGTAGGGAATTCCCCCTTTGAACTTCTGCTTGGGCACCCTGTAATGGGACCACTCTCTTGTGGGGGAAGGTTGGGAGAAACTCCTTCATGTACCAAAAACAAAATGTGGTGGATTATGTGCTAGGCCTTCATTCCAGGATGGCAGGAGTACATGCAGAAAGCATCCAAAAATCTTGAGGCCAGCCAGGAGCTCCTGAAGCTCTGGTATGACCAGAAGGCTGCACTGGTGAAGTTCCAACCAGGGCAGAAGGTGTGGCTTTTGGAGCCTGGCACTAAGGGCTCTACAGTACAAATGGAGTGACCTTTACCCTATCCCAGAAAAGAAGAGTGAGGTCACCTACTTGGTAGGGGAAACATCCATTACAACGCAGTCATTACAACGCACTACCTTTACAATGCGGCTGTTACAACGCATGTCACTACAACGCATGCCATTACAACGAATGTCACTACAACGCATGCCATTACAACGCATGCCACTACAACGCATGCCATTACAATGCATTATAAGGTAAGTAATGGGGATTTTTTAAGTTTTAGGGTGGGTATGGGTTTTGAGGTTTTGGGGTACATGGGAATAGTAATTTTTACCCCTACACTATCCAACACTTACCCTATTGTTGCATTCACTGGAGTGGGAATAGGATTTTTTACGCCTACACTATCCAACACTTACCCTACTGTTGCACTCACTGGAGTGGGAATAGTAATTTTTACCCCTACACTATCCAACACTTACCCTACTATTGCCCTAAAAGTATTATGCATTGTAATGGTATGCGTTGTTATGGTATGCGTTGTAATGGAATGCATTGTAAGTGTAGTTTCTAAAAGTGCGTTGTGGTGGCATGCGTTGTAAAATCATGCGTTGTAATGGATGCTGCGATGTAAAAACCACGTTGTAAAAGCATGCTTTGTAAATGTTTGTGTTGTAATGTCATACATTCACTTGGTAGACCTGGGAGCTAACAGGTCCCCCAAAAGGGTGATACATGTGAACTGCCTGAAACTTTTCTGTGACAGGGCAGATGTAACCATGTTGATGGTTACTGATAAGGATCAGGAGACAGAGAGAGAACCTTTCCCTGACCTCCTCTCTTACAGCCACCAAGATGGGTCAGTAGATGGAGTTGTCTATTCAGACACCCTCTCTGCCCAACAGCAAGCTGATTGTAGGCAGGTCCTGCAACAGTATGCACAACTCTTCTTCTTAACCTGGGGCAGACACACTGGTGTACCCATGGTGTGGACACTGAAGACAGCTTGCATGTGAAACCAAAATCTATCACCATTCTGACCAAGTTAAGGAGAGCATCAAGGCTGAGGTCAGCAAGATGCTCGAGTTGGGGGTCACTGAGTCTTCTAAGAGTCCCTGGGCAAGCCCAATGGTCCTAGCCCCCAAACCTTGTCCACAGGGTGGATAGAAAGAAATGAGGTTTTGTGTGGACTACAGAGGCTTCAATACTGTCAACAAGACAGATGCACACCTCATCCCCAGAGCTGATGAACTGATAGCTAAGTTAGGTACTCACTTCATAGTTCAAACTGACCACATACCTCTCAGATAGCTAATGCAATGAAAGAAGAAAACCCAGATCTTTTGAGGTGGTCCATCTCCCTACATGGAATGGACTTTATAGTGGAACATAGACCTGGGACTGTCCATGCCAATGCAGATGGCCTTTCTCGATTTTTCCACTTGAACAATGAAGCCTCTCTTGGGAAAGATTAGTTTCATCCTCTTTTGTTTGGGGGGTTGTGTAGGAAAATGTTTTGCATGGTTAACCCCATTTCTTGCCTGACACTTGATGCACTTTGACTGGATGTGCCCTGGGTCTCTTCCAATCAGGTTCCCAGGGCCTGTGTTCTTTTAAAAAACTCTTCATTTGTATCCACAATTGGCACACCTCTGGCCTCAGGTAAGACTCTTGTAAAAAGTGCAGTGGATACCAAGGGCGCTGTGATTAAGGAAGGCCTCTAAAGGCTGCAGCACCTATTGTGCCACCCTTAGAGACCCTGCACCTCAACAATCAGACACTGCCATTGCAGGATGCGTGTTTTGATGCAGAGAAAAGTGAAGAATCAACATGACACACATCCCTGTGTGCCATGCCTGCAAACCCACTGCCTGTGGCCTAGGTACATCACCACGCTACCAGGGTGCCCTAGTCCGAAGGTGATGGTACAGTTGCATGCTCACTGTACCCCTACAGTGTCTAAGACCGTTCTGAGACATTGTAAGTGCAGTAAAGTCATAAAGAGTATATGGTCTGGGAGTTGGTCATTACGAACTCCACAGTTCCATAATGGCTTTTTTAAAACCTGGGAAGTTTGGTAGAAAACTTCTCAGCACATTAAACCCACACTGATGCCAGTGTGGGATTTAATGTCTACTTACCTGCAAACCGGTAACATTCTATTTCTCCATAGGACCCATGTTGTGCTTTTTTCTCTGAAGTATTCTAAGTGTCAACCTGCCTTCTGTATGAAACAAAAGTAACTATGCTTTGAAAAGTAAATTGTCTTGCTTACCTCTGTATTGTTGGATCCACAGTGTGATATCTAGGCATATCACCCTGAGTAGTTGATGTAACAAAAAAGTAACACAAAAAAATCCAAAGTATTTTCAGAGTATTGTGAACTGTTTTTAAAACAAATACAAACCTGTAAAAATACCAATTTCATCTACACCTGCATTTCTGTATACAGCCTTGCATTTGAAAGTATATTTTACCTACCCGTGCCAAGTTCTGCTTGGTTCTAGAAATAAAACATATGTATACCTTTTTTATACTTACCCAATTGGTCTGGATTCTGTCTCTGAGTGTATGCCATCATTTCTTGCCTGAGTGAATACAATAAATGCTTAATACATCCACTGATAAGCCTAACTGCTCGACCACACTACCACAAATAGAGCTTTTAGTGATTATCCAACTTAGCCTCTGCTATACCTCTGGGGATCCACTGTACTCTATACCTTACTTTGGTTTAGTATATACAGAGCCAGCTTCCTACACGCTTGGCTTCATTTGATTTCACACTGGAAACCTCACCCGGCCCAGAACTGGAAAGGATTGACAAATTGATAGCTCTTTCTTGATTCTGTGGGTGGTGGTGCATGGCCATTCTTAGTTGGTGGAGCAATTTGTCTGGTTAATTCTCATAACGAATGAGACTCCATGCTAACTAGTTATGCGACCCCAGCAAGTCGGCATCCAACTTCTTAGATGAACAAGTGGCTTTCAGCCAAACAAGATCATGCAATAACAGGTCTGTGATGCCCTTAGATGTCCAGGGCTGCACGCACACTCCACTGAATGGATCAGCGTGTGTCTACACTTTGCCAACAGGTGCAGGTAACCCGCTGAAACCAGTTCATGATAGGGATTGGGGATTGCAAATATTTCCCATGAATGAGAAATTCTTAGTAAGTGAGGTTCATAAGTTTGAATTGATTAAGTCCCGGCACTTTGTACACACTGCTTGCTGCTACTACCAATTGGATGGTTTAGTGAGGTCCTCAGATTGGCTCTGCCGTGGTCAGCAATGGTGAGGCAAAGAAGTAAAAGTCATAACAAGGTTTCTGCAGGTGAACCTGCGGAAGGATCATTAATGGCAGAGTGGCCCGAGTGACTGAAAGCACCAGCCCGGAACCCTCAGCTGCCTTGAAGATGGAAAACACACCCTAGACACAGGGCCTGGCCTTCCCCTCACGTGCCCTGGCCAGTGGAACAGTCTGTGGCCTCTGGGGCACTTGGGCAAGGACCGGGCAAGGGGAAGGCTCCTCCACCCAGGAGGCCCCAACCGATGTACACATGAGGGATGGGGCAGCCCAGCCCCTCTGGTAGCAGCACAATAGAAAGCCCTCTCAAGATAGAACCCATGCTCCTCCAGCTCGACCCCACAGGAGGAACCAAATGGCAGTGCCTCCCTGGGATGGTACCACCCCCAAAGGCCCTGCTGCCCCGGGCTCTCCTGTGCCCGATCCTGACTCGACCGGGTGTCAGGTAACGAAGAGAGCCCTTCTCATGAGGCAGGGCAGCCTGGATGAGAAGGAGATAGGGCCGCAAGAGGACCCCTGTCTCCTCTATGTGGGGGGTGCCGGATAGGGGTAGCCACCCGCCTCTTCCCTTCTGGTGCCTCCGACCAGGTCAGGGAGTGGGTGGGCTAGCCATGTCTACCTTTATGGCCAGGGGGTCTCAAAGCTGCAGGGTCAAGCCTGGTGGCATATTTAGTGTATGTGCTTGGCTGAAGAGCCAATGGGCAATGCTACCATCTGTGGGATTATGACTGAACGCCTCAAGTCAGAATCTCCCTAAACCGCAACAATACCGCAGTGCGGTTGAGCCTCCATTGGCTTTGGATATCCGGCCTCTTGAGCCAGGGTGTAGAGTCAATCACTTGGGTACCAGAGCACAGACAGAAGGGAGTCACCTCTATCACCCTTAGTGCACCCCATGTTCATGGGACACCTGGTGCAAAATCATTCATAGATTACCTGATTTTGGGTCAGGGTTTCTTAAGTAGCAGAGCACCTACCTTGCTGCTATCTATTGAACGTCATCCTCTGAGCCAAGTTTTTGTCTCCATCCATGGGCTCCTGCCACCCCCAGGGGTCCCTCTGCAGCCAGAGGGGTGGGAGGGTTGTGGGCAAGGATGTCTTCAAATCTCCAAAGCAATCATATGACACCTAGTCCATAGAGAAATCCATCAAAGCCATTAGCATTACACACATTGGTCAGATTGCTACGAGCCCTAACTCTCATCGAAAGCAGAGCAAATATGCACAATCCCAGTCACTCCCTTGCAGAGCCACAGTAGGGCTAAAAAGAATTTCCCTGACTGTCTCCAGTATACTACGTTAGAAGCAGCAACGCTCAAAAGCATAGGTAAACGCCTGACAGAACCCGCACAAAGAAGCCCAAAAGTAGCACAGAAAACTGGAACTTTATGGAAAAAGAGCATAAACTAAACACCCAACTCCATTAGGGAGACACTCATTACAAGCCATGTTCAGAGACCAGAGGGACATATATGTGGCAACAAAAACATCGCCATTACCCACAAATCCCCTAAAAATCATTACACATCCACTTTCCTTCATATTGCAGAATGCAAGTGCAGGTCAAAAGGATACCCCTGCACCAATAAAACAACACACAAACATACAGTTAAAAGAAGCAGCCTGCAAAGTAAAATACTCTCACCCTACCATAGCCGGGGGGGGGGACCAAAGTGCCCACAAAATAACCCTAAGGTGACCTTATCTCACAACTGCCTAAAAGTACTGCCACCTCCTTCCAGTTTCCCACTAAAACGTTTCATCCATAGTGAAGTTACAGAATATACCACTAAAATGGAGGCAGAGAAATTTCCAGAACCCTGTATGTGTTTTTTTCAAGCTGACCTACAACCAACAGCTCTTACCCAAACAGATCTGCAATCGAGTTGCATGTGCACCATTGTTACATCGGCCCGCCACCCCTTCAGACGATGCTTCCAAAAGGACTCAACGAGGCCCAATTGCTCCAGAACACAGATTGCAAGCTCCCTTTGCGGATACTTTTTTGTAAACTAAGGACCTGATTTAGAATTGGCAGAGAGGTTACACCATCACAACGGTGACGGATATCCCGTCCTCCAAAACATAAATCCCATAGGATATAATGGGATTTATATTTTGGTGATGGGATATTCGTCACTGTTTTGACAGAGTAACCCAGACACTGAGATCTAAATCAGGCCCAGACTCTTTTTTGCACTTCACCAAACCAAAGGCCCCCGGGCCTCGCACTTCGTTCACCACTACCATCACTGACCTCATCGCACCCCAAGCCATCGCCTCCATGGACTACATACTCATCGGAGATTTGAACTTCCACCTCGACAACCTCAGCGACCCCGACCCCACCGCCCTCCTGGACAACCTCGCCAACATCGGACTGAAGCAGCTTGTCACCACCCCCAGCCACAAGGCAGGACACACCCTTGACCCCATCTTCACAGGAGGGACCAACATCTGCTTCAGCCACACCTCGCAGCCCCTCTGGACATACCACCACTGCGTACACTTCTCTTTCAACGTCACTACCGCTCACAAAACCCACTCCACACCCACTACCAAGGAACTGGAGCAAGGTCACAGAGGAGCACCTCAACTCCACCCTCATCCACTACCCCCCCGCCTCGACCGACGCCAACTCTGCAGCCAAGGAACTACACCGCAGGATCACCAACTGCGCAGACAAGCTTGCACCCCTCCGCAACCCTGACAGACAACGCCCCTTGAAGGCCACCTGGTTCACCACTGACCTCCAAGAAGCCAGACGCTCCTGCAGACATCTCGAAAAACGATGGAGAAACAGCAAAACCACTGAAAACCAGACCACCTACAAGAACGCCATGACAGAATACCACCAACTTATAAGAATCACCAAGAGGACCCTCATCCGGGACAAAATCCTTACCAATCCCAGCAACTCGTAGGAACTCTTCAACATCATCCAGCAATTCACCAAACCCCCAGCGAAGCCACGGACATCACACCCTCCCAGGACCTCTGCAACAAGCTCAGCTCCTACTTCCACCCGAACATCAAGGCCCTCTACGACAACTTCAGCGAACAGACTCCAGAAACCACCCTTTCCTCCAGCGATGACAGCCAGCCCACCATCACCACCTGGACCCCTGTCACCACCAAAGATACCACCATGACCATGAAGAGCACTCACTCAGGAGCCCCCATGGACCATTGCCCACTGCACATCTTCCACAGAGCCGCCATAGCACCCGAGCTACGACGCACCATCAACGCCACCTTCGAATCCGGCACTTTCCCCTATGACCCGAAACGCGCAGAGGTCCCTCCTCAGGAAACACTCTGCAGACCCGACGGACCTGAAAAACTACCGCCCTATCTCTCTCCTTCCCTTCGCAGCCAAAGTCACAGTGAAAATCGTCAACGCCCAACTGACTATCTTCATCGAAGAGAACACCATCCTCGACTCTTCCCAGTCCGGATTCCACAGTAACCACAGCACTGAGACCGCCCTCCTTGCCGCCACAGACGACATCCGTACGCTCGACCAAGGACACAACTGTGCCCTCATCCTGCTAGACTTCTCTGCAGCCTTCGACACCGTCTCCCATCGCACTCACACAGCCAGACTCCATGACGCTGGCATACAGGGAACCGCTCTCGACTGGCTCTGCTCCTTTCTTGCCAGCAGAACCCAAAGGATCAGACTCCCTCCTTTCCTCTCCGAACCCACCGAGTTCAACTGCGGAGTTCCCCAAGGATCATCGCTCAGTCCCACGCTCTTCAACATCTACATGGCCCCCCTCGCCTCGTCAGACAGCATGGACTCAGCAAAGTATCCTACGCCGACGACACCCAGCTCATCCTCTCCCTTACGAAGGACCCCAAATCCACCAGACTCAGCTTCCAGAAAGGAATGAAAGATGTCGCAGCTTGGATGAGCAGCAGCTGTCTGAAGCTCAACTCGGAGAAGACAGAAGTCCTCGTCCTCAGACCCACCCCCTCAGCTTGGGACAACACCTGGTGGCCCACCACCTTCAGCAACCCCCCCAACCCTATGGACCTCGCCCGGAACCTTGGCATCATACTTGACTCCTCCCTCACCATGACTCGCCAGATCAACGCCGTCGCCTCCACCTGCTACAACTCCCTCCGCATCCTCCGCAAGACCTCAATGGATCCCCCCGAAGCCAGAAAGACCATCATCCACGCACTCATAACTAACTGTCAAGAACACCGTGGCCAGTGCTAGCATTTGGAATGTTCGGATTAAGATGGGTAATCGTCTAAAAAAAGGCAGTTAAATATACGCACTGGAGAAGACATCGTTTAGCTTCTAGTAAAGCATTAAAACATTGTCTGGAAATGTTGCAAGATTCAGTCAGAAAGAATCCAGGAACGGAAATTCCTTCCAAGGTACAGGGTCAGCGGTCTAGTGTTTCTCGACATGCGAGAAACAAAGAGAGCATTGCACATGCTCCAACTAGGAACGGCACACTTCAACTGAAGTCTGTGAGGCGTAAGAAGCGTCTCACCTCAGCGCAAGAATTCTGAAGATAATTCTATCGGAGTTCGAGTCCAGTGTTTATTTTTGGTTCCGCGTTGGTTACCGGTATTGAAAAGAAAGGTTCAGCAACACTATATTGTCTCTTCAAACGCATGCGCAACGAAGTTCAGAACTAAACTTTATTTAAACAAATGAAGTGTATTCTTAGCGCTAAGCAGTTAGAGTGTAAAAGAATTCCTTGAGCTCGAGCAAATCAACAGAAAGAAATTCTGTGAGGAAATTTCTCCTGAGTTCAACCCATTCCTCCGGTAAGCTGAACAGCAGCAGAACATCTTCATGAAGCGTCAGGTAGTGCCTCAGATGTCGTAAACCGCTTTCTTGTTCCTGGCTTCTGAGTAAGAAGAATTTTCTAATTCATTTTAAAAAGACTACAAGTGACTATTGCAAGACATCTCAGTACCGAGAACCACAACAAACTGTTTTCTCACAAGTATTTAGACATCAGTGCTATGAACAATTATATCTGCACAGTTTAATTTTTTACATGAAAATAACCATTACTTCACACAAGAGAGAAGCAATTGCCTGTAGCTTTTGGGGTAAATAGAATGTCAATGATACCTAGTTAATAGTAATTCAATTTGGAAAGTGCAATCAGAAATGCATGTGTGAATTGTTTCTTTCCCTTATGCAGATGCAGAGAGACAAACCAAAAGCAGAATAGACGGAGGCGAAATAGAGGACTTCTCATACCTCTGCGACAAGGCAGTCTCTCTTTTATCCACTTCCCCTTTCCCCCCCATTGTTGCTCTCACCAAGAGAATTAGCTGTTGGTGGAAGTATTGGTGGAGGGGCTTTGGGACCATCTTCGGCTCCTGTGGAATGTGATCAAGGTACTTGACACTAGCAGACTGGACTACGGAAACGCCCTCTATGCTGGAATCAACAAATCTCTGCTATGCAAACTCCAGACCATCCAGAACACTGCGACCAGACTCGTCCCGACACCCCACGACATGAGCACATCACCCAACACCTGGGAGACCTCCAACAGCTCCCCGTCAAGAAGAGAGTAACCTTTAAGCTACTCACCCACGCCTACAAATCCCTCCTCAACACCGGACCCAAATACCTCAACGAAAGAGTCTCCTTCCACGTACCCAAAAAAAACCTCAGCTCCGCTGTCCTCGCCCTAGCAGAAACCTCGCGCATCCTCAGAACCAGAGGGGGTGGAAGAGCCTTCTCCTACGTCGCAGCCAAGGCCTGGAACGAGCTCCCAGTCAACATCAGATGCTCCCCTACTCTGCACACCTTGAGGAAGAGCCTCAAGACCTGGCTTTTCGTCTGACCCAGAGCTGCACCCCCCCAGCGCCTTGAGACCCCCAAGGGTGAGTAGAGCGCTTTATAATTCCCTGATTGATTGATTGATTGATTGAAAGACACCCCTGGGTGCCCAGATGACAAACATCTCCCTTGGAGACCATCCCAAGAACTACAAATCTTTTCAAAGTTATGTATTTATGTATTTTGGTATACTCTCTGTACAGCAGGGGTGCTTTTGTGCCCCTCCGAAGTCAGAAATCAGCCTACTTTCATGGACCCTACCTTGACATCCTTGCAGCGCTTGCATAGGAACCTCTCCCACCTCAGTTACTCTTTCACTGAACGGAACGCTAGCATAGATTCATATGCTGAATGACCCATAGAAGAGGTGACTTGAGAATTTGTAAATGTAGTCAAATACGTTAAAATCGTATACTCGACATCAAGGAAATAGTTAATGAATAGCTAGAGGTATTCCAAGGAGGTCCCAAACGTGTCGGCGCTGACTGTTGAGACAGCAGATGGTTATATGGAGCAGCGCCCGTTCTACAAATCAATACGAAGTGATCGGCGATGCCGGCACTTGCATCAGCTAGTCCGTGTGGACCGCTGGAGGATCGTAAGCACTCTTGCGCTGCACATGTTTGGGACCTCCTTGGAGTACCGCTAGCTATTCATTAGCTATTTCCTTGACGTTGAGTATACGATTTTAACGTATTTGACTACATTTACAAATCCTCAAGTCACCTTTGTAGTCTTCTAAGGGTTATGTAGCATACGAATCTACCGTCCTGTAGATGGTCTTCAGATGGCATCACTACCTAGACCGAAACATCGACAATTACACCTATTCTCTTTATGAATTGTTTCACCAAAGGATTTGCTTTCTGTTCAGTCACTAATTCCTTTTGTATATATTGTTAGAAATAGGTGTCCACATCAGTGATAATGAGATGCTCATTACAACAAATGTTTCTTAAATCTCAGTCATTATGTGTTGATGTATGTTTATATATGTAACAGTTTTTTGTACCCTTCAAGAAGTTCTTTATTATAAATTTATGTTTCAAAAATCTTACACCTGTGTGAAATAATCTTTGGCGGATTTGTTCAAGTTTAAATAAGTCAATTTAACTTCTGAAATAATGTGATGTGAGCTACTGATTAGAGCTTACGACCAATGTTTGCTTATAAATATTAGATTGAGTAGAGAGAAAAAAATGCCTGGTAGGCATCTTTACCCACTAATGTTCATAATCTTGAGCATTTCCCAACTGGTTATTAGCAACCAATGGGCGTGTTCTTTTGTCTGCATTGTGTAGAATGGGATGGACCCCTGCACTGATTTGCGTGCCAGAAAACAGTCTGAATTCTTCCAGAATGTCCTTGTACTGAGCCGAGCCAAAAAATTCAGCTATTCTTTTTTCTCTAACCTGATGCAACAGAGTTGTTTTCTTCCTTAGCAGGTGTTGGTGCACCTCAGACAGATCTTTTCCGGGAATGACCAGGGTCAGGTGTGCATGATAACCCTGGGCGGAGTTCGCGGAGTTGCGCTTCACGAAACTCCGCGAAGTGGAAAAAAAACTCAGCCGCGCTACGCGGAGCTCCGTAAGCCGCGGAGTGCGATAGAAAAATGCTGTTCGCAGTGATTTTCAGTGCCGGATGCTTGTCCGCACTGTGCAATCATTGCGAATAGCACCATGCACAGCGCAAGCGGGCGCTGCTTTCCTTTCTGCCGCTCGAGTCAATTTTTACTTGAGCGGCAGCTTTCTCAACGCGAACGGGCAGTTTCTCAATGCGAGCGGTCGCGAGCATACGCGACCACTCGCAGTGAGAAACCTGACTCCCCCGCGTTGAGAAATCTCGCCGGGAGGTTTATTTTCCGCGCTTGCGCTCGCCAACTTGATGTTGACAGTCGCGAACGAGGAAAAATCTCACCGGGGGGTGGATTTTCCTCGCTCGCGCTCGCCAACTTGACGTTGACAAACTCGAGCGAGGAAAAAAACTCTGCTACGCTACGCGGGGCAGAATTCTTTGCATCCATGCGAGCTCCGCGTAACGCGGAGTTCCCAAAACTCCGCAAACTCCACGAGCGGAGCGGAGTTCGCCGCCCAGGCCTAGTGGATGGTGACTAGAGAGAAAAGGCCACCCCATCCGGGGATGAGCTGAGTGTAGGCAAACTCCACACATTGCCAGTAGGTATCCATCAGCTTAGAGGTGCTCCATTGCATGACCGGAATGGGAGGTATTGTGCCACAGTCTTCATTTGTTCCCAGTAGAATGGTTCCTAAACCTCTGAAACACAAGGAATACAGTGTAAGTTTCTGCACAATTTGAGGTTGCCCCTTTCATAACTATATATAGCTGATCACCTCAGTATGCCAGATTTCCTGACATGGGGTATCTATGATGTGGTTGTACCCTCCCTTACGAGACTCATTTCACCTTGTATTGTCGAAATGGATGTCTCTACACTGGAACTCAATGTCGGGGGTCCAATCGGGTCAGATTCACTATTACTCTATGTGTTCCACTCTGTTGGGTTGTATCTTGGCCCTAATCCTACATTGGTATACTTGGCGAAGGCATTTTGCTTTTTTTCGGGCTACCTCTTGGGACAATTAAACCCTGTCTGCGCCTACTGCATGTGGTATCTGCGAACAGACGTGACATGACCCGACTGTTGTCTTGGAGCCCATGGTGGTCCTGTGCTGACACCATGTGTTGTGTAAGAGGGTGCTGTGCAGTGTATGTGGGATGCTAGTATTGGGTTCGGTGTAATTATAAGTGATATGGGAGAGGTCCCTGTTCAAGAGAGGTGATAGCATCAGGTGGACTCAATTTGACTAAGCAATACTTTGGTGATGAATGGATGCGGAAACCCCCATAGAAAGCAGAGAGTACATTGAAGTGCAACAATACATAACTTATTTAACATTGCAGATCTTTGGGATGAGTCCAGGGGTGATGTCTTGTAGTCCTCTGGTGATTGGGGGTTATTGACTTGAAAGTTTGAAACAAAAAGTTCAAGATGCAGTTCGTAGTTCTTAATTCGCACACTGCATATCTCGATGGGGCATTGATGTGGTCGCTGAAAAGGTGGTGAACTTGGATGTTCAATTGCCAACCTGTAAAATAAGATCTAATGTCATTGGTTAGTTCAGAAACAGTGCATTTTTGCATGTGCCGTCATTTTCCTTCGGGGTTCCTGTGCTTTCCTTTTAAGGGTGTGCTCTCCACACTCTATTCACTCAATTTTTGTGAGGCACAGGAAGGTGGCCTTAGTCGAGATAATTATTTTTCAAAAGTAGGTTATTGTTCATGTGACGCATTAATTTTTATGGGTTGTTGGGCCTCTCTGTACCTAGCTGGGAGTTTAGACTGGTGCAAGATTTTTATAGGGCAATCTCGGGAACATGGTCGGTATCAATTAGCTAGGGTTCCATTGGCGTCACCAGCCCCTTTCTCCAATATGTACATGGGGAGTGCTATTTGTGCAGGTGGTATCTTTTGACTTATACATGCATGAGGCAATGTGTAATGAGGGGGCTTGTAGAAATTGCATGTGGTTGGCTATAGCAACATGCCCTGGGGTAATGTGTATACTCCTCACATGCGACATGCAACGTGACCCTCCCTAGTAGATCCAGGTGTCAGGACTATGCCCTTCTTCTAGAAATGTCTTTTTTTGCTAGCTTTTGGCTTCTTTTTTTGGTCTTTGGCAGCTTTCCCTACATCTGCGGTGATCTGCTATTCTCATTTTTTTGGGAAAAAATGGAGGTGGTCGGAAAGCTGTCCTGTGGCCTCAGTGTGGTTCTGTGATTGGGCTTACTGTTTCCTTCAGAGGGTGTGTGTAAGGCTTGGTGCATTTAACTCATTGCTAGGCCTGACACAAGCGTGAGCACAATCTCATTTACTTATCTCGTACGGAGCTGGGACGGACTCTTGGGGACTCCCTTTTCCCCGCCACCCTCCTCTCCCTCGGAACATGTCTTTTCCTGGGTAATTGGACCTGTGGTTCCTAGCTGTGGCTAGGGACTTCTAACCAGCACTATTCTGGAGCAGCCCGACCCAGCAAACAGGCTTTGGACATTTAGAAATATTTGAGGAGGAAGGGAGGAAAAGCATTGCTGCATGGAGAATCCAGAGTTTAAGGCCAAGAGCTTGTCAAAATTCATCTAATGAAGGGGGTGGACTGGGACAGTTGGTTATTCGGGTGGACCTCCCCTTACAAATGACCCAGAACTGTGTGGTGCTTCACAACCTGTCAGAACTTTTGTGGTGGAGGTTATGGGGTCTTCACTATCCCGAGGATACGGGAAACCTGGCTCTCGACACTGGAGGACAGTTTCATTTTGGAACTTAAAGGGAGCCTCCATTGGGTGGAGCATGCTAGCTTTATGGGGGCACTGTTGGACCCTCACGCCATGAAGGAATTTGGTCCCGGGCTGGATGCCCGAGAATAGGGTCCTTTCGATTTGGTATTCGGAACAACTGACTTGAGGGTGCGGGGACCTATGTGCTTCCTTTAAGGACTGGACAGGGAGCCACCCTGCCCCCTCCTCACTGTTCCCTCCCCCTGCGGTGTGGTCAGCCAGCCCAATAAGGGGGATCAGCAGCAGAGTGGGGCCTAGGCTCCCTCAAGCACCCTGAATGGCAGATACTAGTGAGGATACCGGATTAAAAAAAAACACTTCAGCAGCCCTGAATTCCCGAATGCAAGTACAGGCTTGAATTCCTAATGTGTCTAATTGGTCCTTCTTTTGAGTTTTGGTAAAGTGAATTGTGGGGTGGACATGAAATGGATGCTTCCCATTGGAGGTTTTGATATTCTGCACATTTCGGTTCCATGTGTGAAGGCATTGCCTCCCCAGAAAAGCTACCCCTCCCTGCAGCGGTTGTGGCCCCAGTCCCTGTTGGGCTGGGGTTCCTGTCTGTTGTTGTTGTTGCCATGTATTTATCCAACTACCTGATCCCTGTTGCAGGGGTGTGGTGGCTGACTGACTTCCCTGCCCTGAGGCTGTGTGTAGGGTGCCTTCAGGTTCCCCTGGGCTTGGTTTTTTGGCTAGGGGTTTTATGGGGACTGGCCTATATTTATCGATCTCTGTTCATGATATTTTATTTATTTATTTTATTTAAAAAGTTTTATATAGTGTGAACATGACCCTTGCAGGTACAGAGCTCTTTACAATGATCAAAGATACATGTATAAAAATACTAACATCAAAGGAGGGACATGGTAAGGGAGAATCCCTAGAGAGAAAACCACAAGTCCAAGGTGGACAACAATCAGTAAAACAGAATAAGCACATAGTCTGCGAGAAATAAAAATGTGTGAAAGCTAAGGGGTAAATCATATCCTGGAGTATAGTTCCTGTGTTCTTTGGCATAAATGTGTTCATCAGCAACCTTTTTACTTTTTTCTTCAATGAAGCAGTTGAGGGATTCATTCTGATTTCAGGGGGAAGTGTATTCCAGATTCTCGGGCCATGCCTGAGGAAGGCTTAGTTATATGTTTTCTTTTTATAAAATGTTGGTGGTTTGAGCATTAGGGAACTAGTTCCTCTAGATGCTCTGACACCACCAGACAGTTCTAGCTTTCGTGCAAGGTATCTTGGAGTGTTGAAATGGAGGGCTTTATGGATTATGCAGGCAATTTTCAAATAAATACTTGCCTCATATAGAAGCCAGTTAAGAGATTTCAAGTCAGGATTGCTGTCATTGTTTCTTTTTAATCCTGTAATAAGCCTAGCAGCAGAGTTAAGGGGGAGCCCATACTAGTGCCAGCTTAGCTCTGGGTAGGCCGCATATGGCTGCACTCCCATAGTGCAACCCTATGCGACCTGGGAATCACTAGAGCTTGAACAACTGACTTGAGGTCATCCGTGGCTAAGAAGGGTTTTATTTTTCTTAAGATGTTCATGTGGAAGTTCACTATTTTGAAGGTAGAGCTGATGCGCTCCTACATGTTCAGATTCTTGTCCAGTGTCATTCACAAAGATCTTATTGACTTTATAATGTGTGGTATGCAATTCAGCGCTGTTGGATGTTCATCCATTCTGTGATGTCCGTAAATGTTTGGGTGGGGCAATTAGGAGGAATTCTGTTTTGAGAGCGTTTAGTTTGAAGTTGTTACCAGTGTACCAGTTTTGTGTTTTTTGTAGGGTTGAGCTTAGAGACCTAATATCTTTGGGGGAAGAGATTTTTAAGTACAGTTGTGTGTCATCTGCGTACATGTGATAGTGGATGTTTGATAAATTCAACAATTCAGTTAGAGGTTCCATGAATGAATTAAAGAGAGTGGGTGAGAGGGAAGACCCTGAGGGACACCTTAAGTGACCTTTGTGGGGTTGGATGGGGACATGTCGACCTTGATTATTTGAGTTCTGTTCTGTACAAAAGAGGCAAACCAGTTAAGAACGGTCCCCAAATGTCCCATCCTACATTTAAGTATGTTTAGGAGGCTGTCATGTTTTACAGTATCAAAGGCTGATAAGAGATCAAGGAGGATAAGAAGGCAAGATTCATTCTGATCCAACATTTGTAGGGCATCATCAGCTATGTGTGTGTGAGTGCCAATTCAGTGCTGTGCCAATGGTGGAAGCTGGATTGGAATTGATCTAAAAGACTGAATTAGTCAACATGTCAACAGGTGAACATGTACACATTTCTCAAGGAGCTTTGCAAGTGTTGGAATCATAGAGATTGGGCAGAATTTGTTTAGGTCTGAGGGGGTAACATACGCAGCTTTAAGTCAATCAGGGATCGATCCTTGATGTAGTGAGGCATTAACTATTTAGTGAAAAGAAAATGGTTGGTGACAGAAAGAGCTTTTTGAAGCGTGACGAGAGAATCCACGAACACGGGCTATATATCAATACCCGGTGCGGTTACCCAGACACATAGTAGGTGGGCCCGCTGCTTTCACTCTAAGCTTCTCTCATTGAGGATAAGGAATCAGTGTACTACTACATCTCCGGTTGTTCAAAACACCGGGACCAAAAGTACCTTCCCTGGAATGGTCTATTGGGAATCTAACACCAACATATAATCTGTCACAAAATAGGAACCTGCCTCCCAGAATTGAGGACAGGAACATTTCAACTTGACAAGATATAAGACAGGCAAAGTATTGGCTGTTTTAAATAAGAGTTTATTATCCTTATGTCATTTGGAAGCACACAATTTATTATTGATTTGACCTTCATGTTATTTTACTTGAAAGGGAGGTTTTAATCCCTGATACATTTTGTTGCCCTGAGGAAGGTGGGGTTTATAATTCCAAGACCACCTAAATGCGTTGACGCTGCATAAGTACTGAATCCAACCGCGAGAGAGATTATTGTAAAAATAAATATTGAGAAACAACAATAATGATATGAACTCTACGTAAGAAGTTGGATCAGGTCCTGTAACAGTATCTGTTTAACTGTGCAATAGGGTCTCCCTGTTAGGATTTATGGGCTTTTTTCAAATGTTTATATCTGTGCATAATGTTGTTTCATTAAAAATTGATACATTGTTTTTATGGTCTATATACATGTGATAACAAAAGAACAGCAAATTGGTTCTAAATGTATATTCGATTTACTGTATTCTGTATGAACTGTTTTTAAAGCACATTGGATTGTTTATGTTTTTTAAGAATTGTATGACATTGGAGATTTTTAAATGCGACTTGTAATGTTTAAAATACGACCCTAATCTCTGTATATATACGAATAAAGCCTTTTGATACTACAATCTTGGGCCTGGTGGCATCTTAGGATAATAATTATAGTGTATGTATACCCCCCTTTATGCAGGGGTTGATGAGTTTGAGTGAAGTTGTATCTGCGTGAATCTGAGCTTTCTTTTATGTCATTGCGACGTAATTTCTTTTCACTATTAAGTAGTGCCCTGGTCCCTTGGTTTGGAGGGGCCTCCTCTCTCTTTTCATTCACTATTCATTAACTATTTTAGTCTTGAGGAGGAGTAAGGACATTTTGATCTCACTAAAGACATTCACTGGTAGAGGGTCATTAAAGGGGTTAAAGGGGTTTGAGAGCTTTAGTGTTAGGATTTTGAGGGTGGTACTTTCATCAAAAGCTTTGAATATGCTCCACGTATCATTGTTTTTGGGTGTGTGAACTGGGATACCTGTTGTCTAGCCAATCAGGGGCATGGGAGCGCTACAATGAGGTGTGAGAGGAAGGTGCTTTGTAGCTGACAGCAGGTCATTTTTTACCTTTCTTGTCACTTCCATGAAGAAGGAGTCAAAATCCTTGCAATTTGGCTGTAGTTTAGAACCTGTGGGGGAAGTGTTTGCTTTCTTATTGAATTGTAGCTTGACCAGTGCGAACAACTTTTTTGGATGATTTCTAGCATTGTCCAATTGGCTTCTAATGAAATTTGTTTTCGAGCTTCTCAAATGTTTATTATAGATGCTCCTCAGTGACCTCAAGAGTTTAAAGTTTTCGAGGGACGGTGGGGCTCTCTATGCTCGCTCAGCTAGTCTAAGCTTATGTCTTTCTGTATTGAGGCTGCCATTGAACCAAGGTTTGGGATCTTTGGTGGGCAATCTTTTTAACTGCATGGGTGCTATTGAGTCTAAAATGCTCAACATGGAGTCGTTGTAATGGTTTTTTAGGTCACAGATATCTGCCATCTCCGAGGGAGGTGTCAGGACGTTATTGCTGAAGGATGTCAGATTTTTTATGATAATACTCTGCATGCTCCATTTCCTTTGTTTGGGTTTCTTTGGTTGATCTTTTCTTGTCTTCACTGTTTCTGAGGTGAGGAAGGTGGTTCAGATTATGATCTGTCTAGTCACAATTGATGATAGATTTTAGTTGGATGATAGTACTGTTGGCAAATTCAAAGTCCAAAGTTGCAATCAAGTTATGTATAGGACTGTCCCAGAATTGAGTCAGGCTTATGTCAGCTAGGAAGGATTTAAGGCCGTTGACCTCTGGGTCATTAGAGTCATTCCAGTTTGAAATTTCTGATGAAGATGTGGGTGCCTTATTGACCTGCATTGGTTGAGATGATTTCCAGTATTTGTTCTATAAATGTGATGTTGTCACCTGGTAGGTGAAAGATCATGTGCAGTTTACACATTGGATTGTTGTTGCTCAAAATGTCAATGCATACGTAGACACATGAAGAAATGTCCATTTGATGTGACTGTTTCACTGCATTATTGTTTTAGTGTATGCAGGCAATACCTCCGCCAAGTCTGCTTGGTCCATCTAATCTAATGATGTTGTTATTAGTTGGAACTAGTAGGTCAAGGTTAGGAGATTCAGCATCAGTTAGTTTCAGTCAGGATTAGTATGCCTAGCTCGAGCGTAAGGATGAGGTCTGAGATGTCTGCCGCATGTTTCACTGCTAATCTGCAGTTGAGTAGCATGCATTTTAGGTGTGGTTTGGTGTCAGCAGAGGATGGCTGAGTGATGGGCACTTGTTTAAAGTTTGATGTCTTTACGGCTCCGTGATTGGGCCTTTTATCTCTGTGTGGGTTTGTAGGAACTGTTTGGATTTGGGCCACACTGTCTCTGTTTGCAGAGTAAGTAGGAATATATGAGAGGAGGAGGGAGTGAATGTCCTCCCAGCAAGGGGATCCTTCAGTCAAAAGGGCAGCGAATAGGCATTAGGTTAGGGTATAATTTGCCTTTTCAGGTGAGGAGATGCCAAGACAGTTGAGATCCCGTTGTCTGTGAGGTGTGATTTAGGTTTAGTGCTGTAATTAAAATCTTGGGTATGGTTGCGTCTATTCCTCTCATGTGTTATGTTGTTCCCTCTGGTGTTCGCCAACTCTGAGGTGATGTTTAGAAGGCTTTTTAGATCTGCCTTAAGTAGATGTAGGTCCTGTACAATCACACTAAGTCTGGCTTCAAAAGATGAGTGAGAACAGGTTGGGGATCATTGGGTCAATAAGCTAGGCGATGGGGGGGGGGTGCTCATGCCTGTAGTGTTAGTGTGTATCTGGCCTGGGAGAACCAGTGTAGTTTACGTTGGGTTGTAGATAGATTGGGGTGTGAGGTATTGAGAAAGAGAGCAGGTGAGTTGGTTGGGTAGGAGCACTTGGGTCCTTTCAAGTAAGATATTGTTCATATTAGGGTTTTCAGGCATTGCAGGGAAAATTGTTAGGGTCACGTGTAGTGCCTTGGGCTCATTCACAGTGTCCACAGGTGTGTTTTCAGCAGACAGGGGGGTAGTCATGGTGAAATGGTTGTTATCTAGGGTGTGTATGTCTGCAGCCATTCCTATAGCTGTGTAGTATTGGCTTTGTCTAGATTGTTGATTAAAGGGTAGGGTTTCAGGCTCCCCATGTGTTGGTTGAGTGATGATGTTATGTGTTTTGTGAATCATGGGTGAACCATGCGTGCCAAAGTCAGGAGTGCTAAAATGGTTACAGCATGAGGCGACTATATTGGGTTTTCTTGAGGGACATCTGAAGAGACAGAAGAGCCTTGGGCTATGGCCTGGTCATTACTAGTTATAGTGTTTTTGATGATAGCGAAGGTCTCATCATAGTTTTCTAGGTTGCGGTCTGTGGATTGTATGAGGATGATCCAGTTATTGTATAGAGTGATAGTTGCGTCAGCTCTGTAAGCTGGTGAGGGAACTGCTGAGAGTTTGAGCTCATGTGAAATTTTCCTAGATGCTGAGACCTGGAGCTGAGAGAGTAAGACTTTCCTTCAATTTGCTCTTCTTTACACGTAGAATATAATACCGCTAATTATAGCTCCTTTTTTGTGCAGAAATAAGGGTCTGAAATTAGCGTTTCTGGGTGACAATTATGTATTTTCAAATAGATTAGGAGGATAAATAAGTCTGGAGGCATTGTAGCCTACCTGCTGCAAAATATTGTCTGGAGTTCTGGTGAGGTAAGTCTCCATGTCTGGGTGACCAGATTAAGAACCACTAAATGGATGGGCTCAATTGGGGCCTATTTATAACTGTTGATAACATGATTTATTCTTTTTGCTTGTGACTAAGCAGAGTTCAACCAGTTTCAGGGTGAAGATGGTTCTGCTGCTGTCAAGGGTGACATTCCTCAGGGCTTGCACAATGTCAGAAGGGTCCACCTCCTGGCAGCTCCAAATCTGATTGTCGTTATGACACAGAGTATTAGAGTGGCCAGGCGGGGGAAAGGGTGTTGGGGTAGGAACAGCAGGGAAGGAGATATGTAAACAGAAATTGTAGAACGTGTTAATCAGACTGACTGTCTACTAAAACTAATACAATCTTACTACTGATTCAGCATATTCACCTGTATCTTCCCTACTTCTTAGCCAGGAGAGATTGGGAATGAGAAAGCTACAAATAGAACATATGGGAAACGTTAATGATCATATATGTATCTGGAATACTCAACTATGTCTTAGTAGGTTAATAGGATGAAAGAAGTTATACCTACCAACAGTCTATTCCTTTAAGACTTTCCCAGCATGTTCCTTAAGTGACAATAATGAAGTTTTCATGCGGGACCTGCCACGCAACTTTATACAAGGAATGTACTTTTAATAGCAAGGTCTTTAAGTCTTTAGATTGTCAATAGTTTGTCAATCGTTTCCAAAAATTAACTATAAACCCACTCACAGGTTAATGGTTTCTGTAGAGATTGCCGAAGAGTTCAGGATTCAAAGATCATAAACTATTATGCAAATGTTCTATCAGAAATTATTCTCGAAGCGCTCATATGATAATAATCCAACCGAGTCTCAAAAGAAATGAAAGGGATGCTCTTACCCCGAATCAGCCGAGCATCTGTCCTTCCAACTGCAACCTATTCTCTGTGCCTCACCGTTTTGGAATCCTTTGCGCTGAAGAGTTGGAGATGTTTCAGGTCAGCCGCTACGTTTTCCTGGAAAGCGGGAGAAAATAACGAGCGCGAGTAAAAGGGCGCGGTCCCTTTTTATAGGGACCCGCCCAAGATGGATGCCACGCTTCGGTATGTACCGGGAGGGGGGCGTGGCCACATATCACCTGCATGGAGAACTCAGCATTGCTGCACGGGAACACTGTGTTTAAAGGAACAATGTCTTTAAATAAAAAAGTAAAATAAAAGGAAGACAGTTTTGTTTAAGATATATGGGCATGATCATTGTTGAAGCACAAAAGTCATATGGGCATAATCATTGTTGAAGCACATGGCATGCATAAAATCACAGTACTTGCGCCCATAACTGCACGTACATCAAAGTCTTAAGGTTCTGTGACAGGATTGATTACAAGACCACCAATATCATGCCAAAGAAGAGGCACAGTGCATTTTGCCACAAAGTTTGCGTGACAAAGAGCGTTTGCGCAAACTGCCATTGACATTGCGCCGTGTAGTGTTGCCCCTAGAGCAGCAGCCCATAGCCATGACAGTGCTCCCTCCTCCCAAGCGGTCTCTAGGGGCAGGTTTACAAGGGTAGGAGTCATGGAAACGTCGCACCAACCGAGGTGCATATACGTGCTCCGCAGGTTCCCAAGAGTCATGTTCAGGACAATAGCCTTTCCAAGAGATTAAATACCACAAGCGTGAACCACGCATGCGAGAATCCAAAATACGACGGACCTCAAATTCGTCATGACCACCAAGTAGCAGAGGACCAGGTGAAGATGAGCATGTCTGGGGTGCGGGCTTTAGTAGCGAGGTGTGAAAAACAGGGTGGATCTTCAGCTGAGGCGGAAGCTGTAGTTTGTAGTTGACAGGGTTGACCTGTCTGACGATGGCATATGGACCAATGAACTTGGGGTGAAATGCTTTTTTGTTTTTGAACGTTATGTGCTTGGTGGAAAGCCAAACCTTGTCACCCACTGTATATTGAGGACCAGGTCTGCGACGTTTGTCTGCTGTGTTTTTGTAGTTGTCTTTTGCTAGGTTTAGTCGTTGCAAGATTTGAGAATGTACCTTTTGGATCTGTTTAACTCCTGTAGTGATTGATGGAACCAGACTTTGACTTTTAGGAAGAACCACTGGCAAATAGGAGGGGTGAAAACCATATGTGGAATAGAACTGGGAGGTCTGTAAGGATGTATGATGAGCTGTATTGTAAGCAATTTCTGCTAACCATATCAATCGAACCCATGAGTTGTTTGTGGAGGCGACATAACAACGTAAGTATTGCTTTAAGGTTTGGTTGAGTCTCTCAGTCTGACCATTGGTCTGAGGATGGTAACTTGTGGAAAGAGCAGGAGAGATTTGTAGGGCTTGACACCATTGGGACCAGAATGTGGCGGTAAACTGGGTTCCACGATCGGAAATGATCTTTTTCGGAATTCCATGCAAACAGACCACATGAAAGAAGAGCAGATTAGCTAATTCACTAGATGTTGGTACTTTCTTGCATGCTACGAAATGCCCCAATTTGGAGAAACTGTCCACTATTACAAGGATACATGTGTGACCTTGGTCGCTTGGTAAATCTGTAATAAAGTCTATAGAGGAATGCTCCCATGGTCTCTGTGGGGTTTGTAAGGGCAGCAGCAAACCTCTGGGTTTTCCATGTTCACTTTTGTTTTAAGCACATATTTCACAATCAGCAACCCATTTTGTGATATCTTGAGTCAATTTGGGCCACCAGAAATTTCGTTGAATTGCTGTGATCGTTTTCAATTTACCGGGATGCCCGGAACATGGATGGTTATGGTGGCAATCGAATACTGTTTTCCGCAACTGTTCTGTGGGTAGAAACAAAGCTGTTTCATGAAACGGTAGGTCTTGAATGATCTGTCTATTAGCATCTTGTGTTAACCAGGTTTTCCACATTTGAACAGGGAAATGATCTCGTACTCAATCCAGAAAGTCCTTGGTGGAAACAATGCAAATAACCTTATCCGTATCGATTATGGCTTGTGGTTTTTCAGTTAAAGGGATTTGCGTTGAATCTTGGTGGGTTAATGCATCAGCTTTTTTAGGTCTCGGCCTGCACCAGCGCTTGCGCTGGTCTGGCCGAGAGTTTTAGTAAGCGGGTTTTGGAAGTGCAAACCCACTGGCTTTCGGCTGGCGACCAGCTTGCGTTCACGATAGCGTGCACGCGCGCAGCTGCCATCTGGGTTTCCTATCTCTTCCTCATTTCCTCGTCATGGCTCATTAACTCTCTGGACTCTGATGTTTCAATCGCAGCAGCAGCTCACATTACCAACTGACGGCCCTGGACTACAGTCACATGAAAAACAACAGTGATTAGCATTGAAATGCAAGCTTTTTTTGTCTAGTTAGAAATATTGCTTCGGTGGGTTGATTTCACCTTATATCGCTATTTGTTTTATATTGGGAGTCACAGCCTAATTACCAGTATTTTTGTCTCACTCTGTTTTTTTAAAAATATTTATTCGCGCAAAGCTATATTTAAGGTTACTTTTTCCGCGTCACTTCTTCACTCTATTTAAACTCCACACCCCCACTCTTATTGTCTCTCTCCTTCTCTCTCTCTCCCATCTCAAATTCTCTCTCTACTTAATTAACTCTCCCTCTCTATCTTTTTTAGCCTTTCATTCTCTCTCACCCCTTTATCTGTTTCTCTTTCAAACTCCTTCATTCACTCTCTCTCCCCTTCTTTCTCTCTCTCTATCCCGCTCCACTCTTTATTCTATGTACACACTTTCTCTCTCTTTCTCTCTCACCACCCTCTCTAATTGGGCATTATATCTTCGCTCTATCTCTCACTCGGCAACACCACAGCATCACTCAGCATCACCACAGCATCACTGAGCGCAACCACAACATCAATCAGAGCCAGCACAGCATCAATCAGAGCCAGCACAGCATCAATCAGAGCCAGCACAGCATCACTCAGCACCAACACAACATCTCTCAACGCCATCACAGCATCACTCAACGCCATCACAGCATCACTCAGTGCAACCACAGCATCACTCAGTGCAACCACAGCATTACTCAGCACAACCACAGCATCACTTAGAGCCACAACAGCATTACTCAGCAGCACCACAACATCACTCCGCGCCACCACAGCATCACTCAGCACCACCATAGCTTCACTCAGCGACACCACATCATCACTCAGGGCCAACACTGCATCACTCAGCACCACCACAGGATGACTCAGCACCACCACAGGATGACTCAGCACCACCACAGCATCGCTCAGCACCACCACAGCATCGCTCAGCACCACCACAGCATCGCTCAGTACCACCACAGCATCGCTCAGCACTACCACAGCATCGCTCAGCACCACCACAGCATCGCTCAGCGTCACCACAGCATCACTCAGGGCCACCACAGCATCACTCAGGGTCACCACAGCATCACTCAGGGCCACCACAGCATCACTCAGGGCCACCACAATATCACTCGGCGCCACCACAGCATCACTCGGCGCCACCACAGCATCACTCAGCGCCACCACAGCATCACTCGGCGCCACCACAGCATCGCTCGGCGCCACCACAGCATCGCTCAGCGCCACCACAGCATCGCTCAGCGCCGCGACAGCATCGCTCAGGGCCACCACAATATCACTCAGCGCCACCACAGCATCACTCGGCGCCACCACAGCATCACTCGGCGCAACCACAGCATCACTCGGCGCCACCACAGCATCACTCGGCGCCACCACAGCATCACTCGGCGCCACCACAGCATCACTCGGCGTCACCACAGCATCGCTCGGCGCCACCACAGCATCACTCGGCGCCACCACAGCATCACTCGGCGCCACCACAGCATCACTCGGCGCCACCACAGCATCGCTCGGCGCCACCACAGCATCGCTCGGCGCCACCACAGCATCGCTCAGCGCCACCACAGCATCGCTCAGCGCCGCCACAGCATCGCTCAGCGCCGCCACAGCATCGCTCAGCGCCGCAACAGCATCGCTCAGCGCCGCCACAGCATCGCTCAGTGCCGCCACAGCATCGCTCAGCGCTGCCACAGCATCGCTCAGCACCGCCACTGCATCGCTCAGCACCGCCACTGCATTGCTCAGCACCGCAACAGCATCGCTCAGCGCCGCAACAGCATCGCTCAGCACCACCACAGCATCGCTCAGCACCACCACAGCATCATTCAGCACCACCACAGCATCATTCAGCACCACCACAGCATCATTCAGCACCACCACAGCATCACTTAGCACCACCACAGCATCACTCAGGGCCACCACAGCATCACTCAGGGCCACCACAGCATCACTCAGGGCCACCACAGCATCACTCAGGGCCACCACAGCATCACTCAGCACCACCACAGCATCACTCAGCACCAAGACAATATCACTCAGCACCACCACAGCATTACTCAGCTCCAAGACAATATCACTCAGCACCACCACAGCATCACTCAGCACAACAGCAGTATCACTCAGCAAGACCTGAGTATCATTCAGCATCACCTCAGCATCGTCTCCGCAACAGTCACCACCACCACCACTACCACCTCAGCATCACTCAGCACCACCTCAGCCTGCTCTCGGAATCTGGCATCTGTTGATTCTCCCCTAGCGTCTGGCCGCTGCTAGTGTTATAATACAGGTATTAGTTCCCAACCTTCACCCTCCAATTGTTTATGCCCCCTCAAAAAAAAGCTTTAACAAACAACCATTGCAATAGGCAGAAACAAGTTGCCAGCATTGCAAGAACAAAAGAAAACTGAGGACATTTTTTATTGTAAATACTTTTTTAATATGGTCGTTCAGTTTTACATAATGCCTTCTTGGTCATATATAATGTAACAAAAATGCTTCTGACACTTTTTATTATAACTTTTCAGCATGCTGCACAGCAGCCACACTTCTCTACAGCACAGCTTGAAGACATTGGCAAAGTCAATAGCTCTGGCTAAACACTTATAAGGCCCCAAAGGCGAGACCTATTGGCTATGCCAATGCTTGTTATTTTCTATGCCTGGACGGAATGTGACCAGAAAATCATATTCAGAGAAAAAGAGCACCCACTGCAATTGACGTGGGGTCAACACCCGAGCTGTTTTCATAAACTGTAAATTTCGGTGGTCGGGTTACACTGTGATGGGATGTTGCGCTCCTAGTAAATGGTGCCTCCATTCTTTGAATGCCTCTTTTATTGCCAATAGTTCTTTCTCGGCAATTGTATAATTCCTTTCTGCTGAAGATAGTTTTTTAGACATAAAAGCTACAGGATGGAGCTGACCAGTGAGTGGGCTTCTTTGTGATAGAATAGCACCGATTGCTATATCAGAGGCGTCAGCTTCCACGTTGAAATGTTGTTCAGGATTGGGATGAACTAGAACAGGAGCAGAAGTAAAAGCTAGTTTAAGCTGATCAAATGCCTTTTGAGCCTCAGAGCTCCATTGAAATGGGACGTTTTTTCTCAATAGATGGGTGATTGGAGTTATAATTTGAGAAAAATGAACAATGAAACGTCTATAAAAATTTGCAAAGCCCAGAAAACACTGGACATCACGTACCGTTTTGGGCTTGGCCAATTGAGTACTGCTTGAATTTTTCTTTGTGCCATTTGAAAACCTCCAGGAGTTAATATGACGCCTAAGAATTTGACTTCGGTGACATGGAAGTCGCATTTTCTCAAATTACAGTATAGGCCGTGTTTCTGTAATTGTTCCAGAATTGTTAAGACATGTTGTTCGTGCAGTTCGTTGGAAGTGGAATAGATTAAAATATCGTCTATGTACACAATGACGAATCTGTCTAGGAAGTCTCGCAAGATATCATTTAGGAAAAATTGAAATGCCGCTGGGGCGTTACAAAGCCCAAACGGCATTACGGTATATTCAAAGAGTCCGAACCTGGTTTTAAATGCCGTTTTCCACTCATCTCCTGTTCTCATGTGTACCAGATGATATGCACCTTTTAGATCTAATTTTGTGTACACTACGGCTGCCTTTACTTGGTCCAGGAGAACAGGGATGAGCGGGAGTGGATATTTATTTTTTACTGTGATTTTGTTCAATGCTTTATAGTCAATGCAGGTACGGAGCTCGCCGTTGGCTTTTGGTACGAAAAATAGTGGAGAGGCCGCAGGGGACTTGGATGGTCGAATGAAACCGTTGGCTTGATATTTATCAAGATATTCCCTTAAGTGTTTGTTTTCTTTTTCAGCTAGAGCATAAATGCGACAATTAGAGACCACAGACCCAGGTATTAAGTCTATTTGGCAATCATATGCCCAGTGAGGAGGTAAGCTGTCTGCTTGTCTTTCGTTAAAAACTTCACGATATTTTTCATACTGTGGGGGTAACGTGGTTTCTTTCTCTTCAGCCATAGCTAAGGCATGATCTTGCACTTGGTCAAGCTTCTTTAGGTCACATGAACACACAACAGTGTTGTTTACAAAATTCTGAAAGGTTAGTAATTTTTCATTGGACCCAGTCTATCTGCGGATTATGGGTTTGTAACCACGGCATCCCAAGAATAAATCCATATTGAGGAGCGCTAATGAGATTAAAAGAAATGGTTTCAATATGTCGCATAGTTGCTACTGTAAACTCCAATTGCAAGGCTTTGGTTTGTTTAGTAATGGGCCCAGAGGTTAAAACACGTCCATCTATAGTCTGCACTATTTCCTTTTTTGTTTTAGGTTCACATGGTAACAGTAATTGTTGTGCCAATGTTGAATCCACAAAATTAGCTGTTGCTCCAGAATCAAGGACCACAGTGATTGAATGTCTGGCTGTTGGTGTGATTTCTAAAACCATATCTAGGAGTCAGATGAGCTACTCGTTCACCGGTGGAAGAATTTATGGAGGGGATTTGCCAAGCACTCAAAAGATCCTCCTGTTCATCTTTTGATTAGTTTTCCGTCGGGGTTACAGTCGCACTTATTGTCTTAACGGCTGGTTGAAAGCTTTTACTTCGTGGTTTGGTAGGACATTCTTTAACGAAGTGGCCCTTTTTGCCACAGTACAGAAACAATCCATTCTTCCTACGTGACTCTGTCTCATCTTTAGTTAGAGCCGGGCGGACTGATCCTATTTCCATGGGTTCACTGTGATTGTCCTGTGGTGCTAAGTATTGGTTTACTACGTTCAAAGCGATACCCACTATGCTCTGGACGACGTCGTTTTCGTTCGGTTAATCTATGGTCTAAACGCAAGGTTAGATTAATAAGTTCAGTGCATCCGTTAGGTTGCGGGTCTATTTGCGCGAGGACGTCTTTAAATTCGTCACGTAACCCATGGTAATAGATCGCAGCTCTTTTTTCCTCAGGCCATTTTGTTTCTGATACCAAACGATTAAAATGTGTCAAATACGTGACCATATCTCGATTACCTTGACGCAATTCCAACAGTTCTCTATCTGCCGATAGTGTTGCAGACCTCCTGTCAAAAACGTTCTCAAACTCTCTGACAAAGGCTTGCCAGTTATACAAAATGGCATTATCCTCACGGACTAATGGGACAACCCAAGAAACTGCGTCACCAATTAAATAAGAGATGAGGAACACTACTTTGGATTGTGCATCTGGGAAGGATGTGGGCCTACAAGTAAAATGAAATTCTATTTGGGTAAGGAAGATCTGGATTTTAGCAGGATCCCCAGAGAAACGTTCAGGTACAGCTAATGGTATTTGGGGAGGAACCGTCACAGATATAGACGTAGGATTTACACCTCCACCTGCAGTTCCGTGACCTACGGAATGAACTACACTCGGAAATGTACCCATAGGAACATCAAAAGGATTACGTTCAGCTTTTTCCCTGCTTTCTATTCTGTGCTGCAAATGTGAGACGCTGTCTGCTAATGCTTTAAAGTCTGCAAACTCTTGTTGCACGTGCGCTAGCGCTTTGAGGATGTCATCTAGGGTAGCCATTCTAAAATCGAGCAAGCCGGGAGGAAAGAAATCCGTGGTCTCGTTATTCTGTCAAGGGTGACGTTCCTCAGGGCTTGCACGATGTCAGAAGGGTCCACCTCCAGGCAGCTCCAAATCTGATTGTCGTTATGACACAGAGTATTAGAGTGGCCAGGCGGGGGAAAGGGTGTTGGGGAAGGAACAGCAGGGAAGGAGATCTGTAAACAGAAATTGTAGAACGTGTTAAACAGACTGACTTTCTACTAAAACTAATACAATCTTACTACTGATTCAGCATATTCACCTGTATCTTCTCTACTGCTTAGCCAGGAGAGATTGGGAATGAGAAAGCTACAAATAGAGCATATGGGAAACGTTAATGATCATATATGTATCTGGAATACTCAACTATGTCTTAGTAAGTTAATAGGATGAAAGAAGTTATACCTACCAACAGTCTATTCCTTTAAGACTTTCCCAGCTTGTTCCTTAAATGACGATAATGAGGTTTTCATGCGGGACCTTCCACGCAACTTTATACAAGCAATGTACTTTTAATAGCAAGGTCTTTAAGTCTTTAGATTGTCAATAGTTTGTCAATAGTTTCCAAAAATTAACTATAAACCCACTCACAGGTTAATGGTTTTTGTAGAGATTGCCGAAGAGTTCAGGATTCAAAGCTCATAAACTATTATGCAAATGTTCTTACAGAAATTATTCTCGAAGCGCTCATATGATAATAATCCAACTGAGTCTCAAAATAAATGAAAGGGATGCTTTTACCCCGAATTAGCTGAGCATCTGCCCTTCCAAATGCAACCTATTCTCTGTGCCTCACAGTTTTGGAATCCTTTGCGCTGAAGAGTTGGAGATGTTTCAGGTCAGCCGCTACGTTGTCCTGGAAAGCGGGAAGCGGGAGAAAATAATAAGCGCGAGTAGAAGGGTGTGGTCCCTTTTTATGAGGACCCGCCCAAGATGGATGCCATGCTTCGGTACGTCCCGGGAGGGGGGCATGGCCACATATCACCTACACGGAGAACTCGGCAATGCTGCACGGGAACACTGTGTTTAAAGGAACAATGTCTTTAAATAAAAAAGTAAAATAAAAGGAAGACAGTTTTGTTTAAGATATATGGATATGATCATTGTTGAAGCACATGGCATGCATAAAATCACAGTACTTGCGCCCATAACTGCACGTACATCAAAGTCTTAAGGTTCTGTGACAGGATCGATTACAAGACCACCAATATCGTGCCACAGAAGAGGCACAGTGCATTTTGCCACAATGTTTGCATGAGAGAGAGCGTATGCGCAAACTGCCATTGACATTGCGCCATGTAGTGTTGCCCCTAGAGCCGCAGCCCATAGCCATGACAGCTGCAGAATACTCTCCGTACCATATGCGTCCCGAGTAATGGGTTAACAATAGTCCTGGTGTGAGGTTGTACCAACTGCGCCCCAGGCAGTGAGACATGCAATATGAGCTCACCTACTGATATGGCGTGTGTAACAGGGGGTGAGGATAAAGAGGGACTCTCCTATTTTCAACAGGCACACAGGTCGTCGGGGAATACATCTGAATGTCCACAGACAGATATGGTATGAGTAAATGTTTGCAAATAATAAATATGCACCAAAAAAACTTGCTACATAAGGCTTGTAGGTGTTGTTTAAATTGATTAGGGCATCATCATCAAAAACATTACTAAGTGTCCAGTTCTTAAGTTACTAAGGGTACACATACTATGGAGCTAAGTCCTTTTCTACTTTCTATAGCCTTTCTGGCCTCAGTCCGACCTCAGTTTTAGACAGAGTGTGAGGGGAGTGCCATTTTTGATTAGTCCTTGTAGTGTTGGTAATTGGTACATCAGAATAATGCTTGAAATTGTGCAAATTGTTAAAATTTCCATAAAGTGAGCATAACTGGGAGCAGTTTAATAATGTCTAATGAATAGGAAGATGAAAAATTAGTAGAATGTCGTCAGGGAGGTAAATTGTAGGAGAGTAAAATGTAACTCAGGCCATTAAGACTCATCTAGTAAGAAAGCTCAGCCCCTGAGGATCTTGTGTGCTCGTAAAAAGGCTGCATTATTAGGACTAGAAGATCCCATCAGATACAACATAGGTAGGCACAGAGACATTGCAAGATGGGCACCTCATTAGAATTATTTTCATGTTGTTGTGAGTCCTTTTTTCCTGTCCATGACTTAGTGCAATTGAAGTCCTATGTTGATTGCTAATCTGTTGATAGGGTCACCATTTTAAGGATGGGAGGGGCCATTGTGTGAGTAAGGGGGAGAAGGCGACACCTAAACTGAAAGGTTAGCCGAGACCCCCACTAAACACAGATAACCCAAGACATCATCTGCTGAGTATTTCCGCATTTTAGGCATCATCAGGGCAGATGAACCCGAAGATCAATGCAATGGGGCTCCCATGACCAGGCGCCAGCCAGAGCACAAGGGGCAGAGCTCCTGAGTTGGAGGCAAGCACTGCTCGATCCCCGCAGTTAAAAGATCCCGAAATGTTGCTCCGGAGCCCCTGAAACTATACAGGAGGATACCCATAAAGCGTCAGAATCCTCCCACGTAGATGACAGCCCCTGGAGTGATCAACACGTGGTGCTGTGGGTGCAAGATTGTTCTCCAGAGGAGGCCAGCAGGGGGAGGCCCCAGAGAAGAACATAGACTCGGAAAGTCAGCCAGGGCCCATAGCGAGCACCAAGCCCACCAGACTAACCAAGTTGGCTCTGGGGGAAATGCTTCAGGCATGGGCCAGGCCCCCAACCCAGGACATGCGCCCAAGAGGGTCGGCGGGCCCCTATGGAGAACCAGAAGTATGTGCCGGTTCCTAGCCAAACATAATCAAGTCAGCTCCGGAGGAAGTGCCTCAGGCACGAGCCAGACCCTCACTACAAATGGCATGCATGCACCAGTCCTTCACTATGAAGCAGGTACTTTGGGTGGGTCGATACTCACCAAGCCCCTATATACTTTTTAGCTGGCATCAGTCAGCCATGCGGCCGATTCTGTGGCAACAGTAATATTCTCTAAGGTCTGGCTGCTGCCAACCTCCCTGACTTCTACAGTTATAACTAGGTTGAAACCCTCTGGTGTTTGGATATGGAACCCCCTTCAAGACCGGTGACGTTTGCACGCTCGCGGCCAACATGGCCCCCTTAAGGGCCGTCTTTTTCAACTTGTGTTGGACCAACTTAGCAGTGTCTCTCTGGATTTGTTCCTGTTTCTCCCTGTCCTTTTCTTGTTTCTTTTTGTAATAGTGCAATCTGTTGGTCTGTATCTCCCGCCAGGGTTTGGTGTCTAACCCCACTACGCTGTCCAAACTGCTCTGTATTTCGGTGGGCAGCCCCTTTTTGAGGATATTATGAAAGAATGCGACTTGCGAGCCTGAATCAGTCCATGGCTGCCCTGCCTTTTCTCTGTCCTTTTCTTGTTTCTTTTTGTAATAGTGCAATATGTGGGCCTGTATCACCCTCCTGGGTTTGGTGTCTAATCCCACTACGGTGTCCAAACCACTCTGTATCTCGGTGGGAATCCCCTTTTGAAGATATTATAAGAGAATGTGACTTGTGGGCCCAAATCAGTCCATTGCTGTCCTGTCTCTTGTCCCCATCATTCCGTAATTCTATCCAGAAAATCAGTTATGATCTCCTCAGGTTTCATAGCTTCCACCATTAACCCTCCTACATCATGGCGGTTCGAGAACATTTCCCTCAGGGACATCCAAATGTTGTGCCTGTACGGAATGTATGCAGCCCCATCATGCTCAGTGTTTGTCAGTGTGAGTGCTGGGATGCGAGTTAGGGCAAACACTGTTTTACTCTGCTCTCTGATTAAGTTACTTATCAGACTTTCAACATTGCCTATCGCTAGATTCACTGCTGCAGTGCTCTTCTCAAAACATGAGATCCATTTTCCTGCTCCATCCAGCAAGGGTGGCAATTTTGTACTTAGCCCTTCTTTAACCATCTGAGCCCCAGGGCACATACATGAGCCTTGACGTACCCTTCTGCAGTAGCAGGTACATTTTGACTTGGGAAAGCTCCACTGGTCTTTCCCTAACATAGCGTTCCCATCTTCTTAGGCAATCCTGCATGTAGGGGAAGTTCCACTTGGGATTTCCCCCTCCGTGCCGGATTCATTCTTTCTCAATAGCCATGTCCTCTGGTTCAAAGGATCCCACCTCCAGCTGGGGTCTATTGTTTTGGTTCTTTCCCTCGGTCCAGCAGGCTTGCAGGTGCCAATATGTTTGTGCGAAGATCGTGTCTTCCTTTTGGGCCACAATCTCCCATTGGCTCAGTCTATCTGTCCCCTGTGTTTGAGAGGAGCAGCGGACATCTTTGTCGCTGCTCCCCTTGTGCCCACTCAAAGGGGTCCATCTTACTTCTCCTATGTCTTAGTTGTGTTTGCCCCAGGCTTCCTTGGTCTCTTATTTCCTGGTCAGCCCCACTCCTGTGTTGATGATCTGGTGAGGGTCGGACCCCAACTGAAAGTCTTTCTAGTTCTGCTCGGACTCTTCCCAGAACGAGGCTCTGTACCTCAGGAGGAGGGCACGCTGTTGAGCGTTCCTGCTGCAATTCAAGGGTGGGAGCCCTCTCTTTCTCTTTCTCCTTAGTTTGCTCCTTCCCTCTAAATCCCACCTAGATTGCCTCCCTTGCTGTGAGCGACGCGCTGTTCTTTTTGGTCGAAACTTGCCTTCAAAATCACTTATGTCGGCTACCTGAGCAAACCATGTGGTTTCCACCTCGTCATTGAAGCACGGAGTTCTGGGATCCCTTTCCTCAC
The DNA here is from genome assembly GCA_963921515.1 of Calotriton arnoldi. NCBI lineage: Eukaryota > Metazoa > Chordata > Amphibia > Caudata > Salamandridae > Calotriton > Calotriton arnoldi. Next base: position 447,515 of record CAWUFW010011647.1, on the reverse strand, counting down.
CGCGGCTAGTTGTATCATTGTCCAGAACTACTTTGAATCTCCCTGTCACTCAGGTGTGTTCACCTGACCCGGTGGGAGTGTGCGTTCTTCAGGCTGCTGAGGTTCGATGGGCTGAATGCGACAGACGGGGGGTGTTGAACTTCAGGGAGCCATAGCACTGAACTGGGGTGGTGCTGGGATTGTCCGGGCCTGCTGGCCTGTTAAATTCTCATGCCTGGACTAACAGTTTGTTGTTCGGTAGGGGACCCTCCGGCTCTCTCAACTGGCATGTTGCTGTATCCTAATGGGGAGATAGCCAGTATCGGGGAGAGCACCTCCATATCTGCATGTGGCGGGGGAGGTACAGACACTTTGCTTATTATCTGTGGGATAGGATTGTTGGTCTGGGCCTCCTTGAAGATGGTCCATAGCTCTTATAGGGCCTCTCTCCTTTCCTTCTTCTGTCCTGAGTTTTTGATTCATATGTGTGTCCTCTTGTGTTCGATTATGTTAGTGTTGAAGGTTCCCTCCTTTAGCCAGGGAAATACGTGTACCTAAGTGTGTGCATGCAGTTCGTGGAAATACTTGTTAAGTGTTTAGCCTGTGTGGGGAACCTTGTTTGCACCCTGGTTTTTCAGATTTTCGGTAATCTATAAGTTCTACTCTGGTTGTGGAGAAATATGAAAGTTTCACAAACACAAATAGCAATGCATATGAAGGGGCACAACCTAAAAGAAAGTGCAATTGTTAAAAAATCATGAAATTTGGCAGCAAATAGCAGACTTTACTTTGATATGAAATAGCGATTGTGAGAAATAGCAACACCTTTGTATTGCATATTGAGACATCAACAAAATACTCAAGACAAAATGCAGTTGCATTAATTTACGAGCACCTGAGCAACAAATAACATCAAATATACCTTGCATCAATTTCAATACTACATTAGGAAAAAAACTTGACAGAGAAAAAATTATGACTTTTTCAAAAATACCTTAACCAGCTCCTAGAGCATACTATCCTGTGACTAGGGGAAGCCCTGCATGGTACACAGGACTAAATGAGCCCGATAGTCTGTCAATATCGGCTCCAGGAGAAAGAAATTTAAAACATTTTCACAGAGAAAAGGAATACCTCGAAGAACCACAGTCCTCTCTTGGCCAAACAAAACCTACACCTGATCTCCCAGATCCAAATCTTTTTCCCTAATGTCCAATTGGCACCCTGTTTCATACCCAGGGGTTTAGCGTACTATCTGTGCCACGCCCAGCGATCCAAGCAAACAACACCTCTCACTTCTTTCAGATACCAACAGTGTTAAGAAACCACTAGCACTGAGAAAACTCTTTAGACTAAAAAATAAGATTGACATGCGGGCCCTATATCACACCCAGGGCCCATGCGCACTATCAGTGTTATGACCAGTGGTCCAAGTGATGAGACCTCAATCTTGTATTACACCCCGGGGACAAACGTACCATCTGTGTCACACCCAGCGGTCCAAGTGACAACCAATATTCACCCATCCTAGCATGCTCACTATCAAAAAAAGATGACCTCAGATTGAACGCCTTCAAGGCTGCCTTGCATCTACTTAGTTCGGACACATTAAATAAGTAACATGCCAGATTACTGTAAGTGCAATAAACAATTGGTCACAGTTGCAACAGTTTTTCAAAACAAAGGAAATAGAAAACAGCATTCACAATACCAATATAGCATAGTTTGCAGTGAATGCAATTTATTTTCAAAGCTATATTCACTTTAGTTTAGGTAACGCAGTTGCTCTTACATCTAGAACCAATTAAAACATTTTGAAAAAAGGTGCTCTAGTGTTGGGAAGGGAAAGGTCAGGGTGTATGGGATCAAAGTGAGTGAGTGAGGGTGGCGGACAAGGGAAAGGTGATGTGACATATATACATCAAATTCACATGGTGAGACCATTCCGGCCTATCACAGGTCAATTGTTCCAGTTAAAACACATCGCATTTAGAAGACACTGATAATGAATTTCAGTCGTCGGAGTTTGGGCAGTAGTGGTAGTCAACGTTTTGACCCCTAGAATGTTCCAGGTGATTCAAGCCTTAGGGTGGGGTCTTCATCAGGACTGTGTGAACAAGGAGCACCTAAAGGAAATTGGATACTCCGTGTTAGGGGGGTATGGTTTAAAAGGGTGGGTAGTGAATGCTCATAATTAAAGATAAGGATTACCTAATCATTCCACCAGCGCGGGCAATCCGGCTGGGCGGTCAAAGAGAGTGGGCTCAACAGAGCTCCTAAATACAGAGAGAACACAGAATCAAAATGCGAGCTGTTCCGTCAAGTAGGGACAATGACTGTCTATCCCGGTACTGGCATATCACTTACTGAATTCTGGGAGAGGTACGGCCAGACGTGCACGCACAAGCTTCTGTATACCAACTGTGGGTCAAAAGATCCCTCGCAGTGACAGGATGAATCTATCAAATAAAGAGAGGACAACTCTGGAATAAAAGGTGGTTCCCAAAATACAAGAATAAATCTGTTGTTAAGTCGAGATGTTCTAAGGGCTGAAGGCATAACATGCAGAAGGGTCAATGAAATGGAATCAATACGGCTCTGTCTGGTAAGGAGAAACTTCCTAGTCAAATCATGCATGGGGAGCCGACATGTGGTGATTGCACTAGGCACATATATATCTATCCAATTGGTTTAGCTGACATGTTGGCACCATATTGTGGCAAAAGTAAGGATACAGGGAGCGCTTAAAGGCCCTTAGTGCGCGCAAACCTTGAGGAAATCAATCAATCAAATAAACGACTGCCGCACTCGTGCCCAAATGACTGGTCATACATGAGGTGGCAGCATGAGCATAGGCGGGGATTAGACGACTGGCAACAATCTGCGGCAAAGAAGTTGAACACACCGATTACTGGTGATCGATAAGCCTCAAACATACCGTGTAAAGCGTTATCACATTCATCACCAAACTAAAAATATTTCAAAATCAGGGATCATTAATGACCCATTGTTGGATCTGGGCAGCGATGTCACGTACCTCAAAATGTAACCTTGCGGCTCCAACACTCATGAGAAAATGGGCTGCGGCTCTAGCGTTCTACATATAACTGGCGCGAGCGGTTACGTGCACGTTGAGTGCCGCCGCTCGTTGCCTGCACGTATCAGAACGTGAATCCCGGAGGCCCATCACTGGTAGGCACCGGGATGACATCGGAAGCAGCCTTCCGGAAGGAGATTAAAACATGGCTGTTCAAGCAGTATCACTAATCTATCTCTAGCCTTCGAGGAGGTGAATCTCTCAGTGCTGGGAATCCCTTGGGTAGCCACGCGCTCTACAAATCTATAAAATCTAAATCTAAATACCCACTAACATACATATAACTGCACTCACATACCAACTCACAGAGCCACTCACACACCCATAAAGGTCCTCTCACACCCACTCACATTCCTATGGACTGACTCGCACAATAATTCACACACTCATACAGCCACTTACACACCCACAGAGACATTTATATGCCAACTAACACAGCCATTCAGTCACTCACACAGCTACTGACTCACCCATGCACCCACACACCTACTGACACACCCATTCACACAGTCATACATCCATATTCTATTCACATACTCCAATTCCAATACCCATTCTCACACTGATAGACCACCTCACATTCTCATTCATAGACACATACACCCGCTCACAAAAGCACTACTGAAGGATCCTCACAGACTCACACAGCCACTCACACATTAACTCACACACCCATTCACACGGGAGACATCCTTTACCACTCAACTTTTACAACGCAATGCTTTTACATCGCGGTCATTACAACGACTTGCGCTGGATGGCGCTCTAACCTAAGGAATAGTATGATTTACTATTCCAACACCTTCCCTACTGTACGTAGACTGGAGTTGGAATAGTAAATCATACTATTCCTAAGTCCAGCGCCCTCCAGCACAAGTTGTTGTAACGACTTGCGTTGTAACGAACGCGATCTAAAATACTGCGTTGTAAATGTATGCGTAGTAACGTCATATATTCATTCACATACTTACGCATCCACTCACACACCCATTCACATACTTACACATTCACTTACATCCCCAGAAAACCACTAACATACCCAGAGACACACCTGCACAGTCACTTACACACCCAGTCACACACCCATTGATACACTCACACACCCACTCACACACCTACGTAACCACTACAACACCCACTAACAGATTCACACAGCCAGTTACACAGTTACTCACACACCTATTTACACAGTCAGACACCTACTCACATATCCATTCACATACTAGCACACCTACTCAGACACCCAGCCACACACTCAGACACTGACTCATACAGCCATTCACACACTCACACATCCACTGACATACACAGACATCTACTAGTGCACCTCCTCACACACAGCCACTCACACAACAATTCACTCCTCATTGATTCATACACTCGCACACCCACTAACACACCTATTCACATTAACATACCCAATAAGACACCCATTCACACACTGACATACCCACTCACACTCCCATTCACACACACACATGCACCCAGTCACACATTCACACACTCACACATACATTCATACACCTATAAAACCACTACTGCACTGATGGACAGACTCACACAGTCCTTCACACACTCAGTCACATACCCATTTACACACTTACACACCCATTAACAGACCCATGCAGCTACTCAGGCAACCACTCTCACACCCATGCAAACACTAGCACACACTCACAGTGGCTTATATTTAGACATATAGCAGCAGATTTTCAGACATTAACGAAGAAACATATAACATATACATTTTCTTTCTTGAAACCAGAATAGGTGTTTCTAAAAACAACCATTTTTGTGTTTTTTGGAACTTTTGTGGGTGTTTGTTTCAACTATAAGCTATACAAAATAAAGTCCAGAAATGCACAGAACTGCGCAACTGTCTTAAAAAATTAAAAAATACATTTGTGGCTTATCACAGCTTGTACAAATGCTGGCATAGACTACTCACTAACAGAAATAATTGTATTGCATTCTGTGCAAAATGATGATGCTTTTAGCATCTGTGGCAGAACTGCAGGTATATTTGCTGCCACAGCAGCAGGAACCAGGTCTACACACACTGCAGCAGATGATGTTGATGCAGTGCATCCCTCTCTATTTCTGCTTTCGCCAGATGACGAGGGTGTATGGCTCGAAGATGCTTCAGCATGCTGCTGGTGCCATTGTATTATGTTTTAAATGTCCCCCTGGACAGTTCTTTGCTGCAAAGGTTGCATTTGACTACCTTTGCGACTACTTTTTTCTCTCCAGAAGGAATGGAGAAAAAACTTCAAGCAATGGACTTCTTTTTTGGGGGTTCTACTTGTTCTTCTTCTTGTTATCACTCCTCTTCCTCCAGCTGTCTCTCTCCTCCATATGCCATTTTCAAAAATACTTTTAAAAAAACACCAAGTTCCAACTCTGCACAGGAAAATTGTGATATCTAAAGAAACACACCCAAAAGAAGAACAAAATGGGAAGGAACTTCCTGTAGAGGAGGTTGGCAGGTGTTTTAACCAATCAAATCCATTTGTTGCTGTGTCACATGGAATTCGCAGGACCGTCATGGCGTCACCCCGCATCACTGCAAATCCAAATATATGTATCAAAACAACCTTGTAAGCTAGAATTACTGATTGGAATATACATTTCTATGTTATATTACTAAATCACTTAGCTCAAACATTAATTTTATAGTGTCCATTTATGTTTTTAAGCGATGTTAAAAATCACGCTGAATCCGCTGTTCCCTCACAGAGCCTAGAACAGAAAGTATGCATTATGAGGGCTTGCATCGGATCTGCGAAGCCAAAAAAACCATTAAAAATACATAATATTTTGTTTTTAAAATAATTAATCTGATGTAATTTTATGTTTTATATAAGTGTGGGTGGAGAGCTCCGCTCCGCCCACAGAGTGTGTGGAGTGTTGCCTACTCAGTGCTTCGCAAATAGGCGGAGTAGGCAGCACCCCACACACTCCGCGGCGGAGCGGAGCTGACACCAGCCCCCGCCTCCCACCTGCCCTATTAACAATAGTTATAGAAGCTTAAAACAATATAGTAGTAAAACGCCTTACCTAAGCTGCGGTGTCCCCGGGCTGCCCTCTTCCTCCATCGCGACTTCTTGATGACATCTGCGCATGCGCGAGTGCTCGCACATGCGCAGTTGTCACGAGAAATGCGCATGCGCGAGTACCCGCGCATGCGCAGTTGTCATCAAGAAGTCGCGATGGAGGAAGAGGGCAGCCCAGGGACGCCGCAGCTCAGGTAAGGCGTTTTTAATACTTTATATTGTTTTTTAAGCTGCTATAACTATTGTTAATAGGGTGGCGCGTAGCAGAGCTACGCGGAGTGTGTGGACATTGTTTTAACCTCCGTGGTGCTCCGCGTAGCCTTGCTATGCCCACTACGCCCAGGGTTAGTTTTATATAGATTTTTTACCTAAAATATTGGTAGATGAAAATCACTTACAAAATCTAAAGTTAAAGTGTCACAGTTAGATGTGTTTATATATATATTCACTGAAAAAAACCACAGGTTTCAGGGACGTTATAGTTAGCTTGACATTTCACTCGTACAAACCAGAGAAATTCAGCTGTTATAGTTAGCTGAGCTAACTATAACTCACGCCCCTGCAATGCACTGCTGATGACGTCACATGTTACATCACTCATGACATGGTCAGTGACATCACTGATAACATCACTGATGACATCTCAAATGACATCACTGATGACATCACTGATGACATCATCCACTTAATCTCCATTCTCGAAACCATAGACTCACCAATAACAGTTAGTACATACCCACTCACTGATTCCTAGGTCTACACACACAACCACTCACTCACCCATACAGTTACTCATACATGCAGTCACTCATCAATACAGCCACTATTATATGCACTGATACACCCATACAGACACTCACACACCGCTCTCACCCATAGTTACTCACACCCCTAGTCAGTCACCCAAAGAGTCAATCACAATGCCATTTACTCACCTATACAGTTATACACACACCACCTCACTTATTCATACAGATACTAACACATACTTACTCTCTTATACAATCACTGACACAAGCACACACTCATCCATACATCCACGCTCACAATCACTCAATCTCACATACAGTCACTTATATATTCCAACACTCACATATAGTGCCATTCACATATGCAGTTACTCACACATATACCACTGAGACATCCATTCACTCACCAACACAGTTTTATAAACACTCACTCACCCATACAGCACCTCGCAGATGTACTCATGAACCCATACACCCAGTGAATCACCCACTCACACATCCATGCAGGTAGTCACACAACACACAGACACTCAGGCACACATACAGGTACTCAGACAACCAATCAATAACCTATAGACACTCATGTACCTATTCACCAACCCATGCAGCCACTTACACACCAACTGACAGACTGATACAGACATTCACACAGATTAGTCACTCACCCATACATTCACCCAGACACGTATAATCACTTACTTATACAGTCAGTCACACACTGACTGAATCATATATATATATATATATATATATATATCACATTCTTAAACTTTTTAGAAACACTCACAGTCGCTAGATGATGTCATCAGTGATGTCATCAGTGATGTCATTTGAGATGTCATCAGTGATGTCATCAGTGATGTCACTGACCATGTCATGAGTGATGTAATATGTGACGTCATCAGCAGTGCATTGCGGGTGCGTAAGTTATAGTTAGCTCAGCTAACTATCACAGCTGAATCTCTCTGGTTTTGTATGAGTGAAATGTCAGACCAAGTATAACGTTCCTGAAATCTGTGTTTTTTTCAGTGAATATCTAAGGTTTTTTAAATGCTAATTTCTAACTAATACGTCCCTGAAACCTGTGTTTTTTTCAGTGAATTTTATATATATGCATTCAATCTCCTCTCACTCTTACAAGGAAGGAATCAGCACTCAGGTTGTAGTTTGGAAGTATTTAATCTGGAAAAGACACGATTCACGCATTTCGGCTCGTCCCAACCTTGATAACGATACAAGACGTCATTGTAGCTTCCTTATTTAAATGTACAAATGCCTCTAGTTGCCAACATTAACAAAGGACTACATATTACATTAATCCCCAAAAACTGGCGGCCATATTGGCCTGGGCACGATGCGAAAATTCAGGAATTCATACAATAAAGAAAAGAAAACAAGTGTTAATATGCACACTATGTCATTTCAGCATATCTTGCCCCGTGACCGCCGTACCTGTATGTTCGTCAACGTGACTTGTTCATAATAAAAATACTTACGATTGCAAACATCAACATAAAAAATGGACTACACATTACTTTAAAGTGAAAGGCTATCGTCCCTATTGATCTGGGCACTTTGCGTATTATATTGGTTCTTGCACGAAAGAAAAGAAAAAAAGGGGTGTTAATATACACACACTATCCCTAAATAAAGTTCTAGGGATTATAGTTCCATTCCATTCACAGCTCATTTGAGATGTCATGAGTGATGTCACTGACCATGTCATGAATGATGGAATGTCTGAGGTCATAATCAGTGCATTGCGGGGGCGTAAGTTATAGTTAGCTCAGGTAACTATAACTGCTGAATTTCACTGGTTTTGTATGAGTGAAATCTGAGTCTAACTATAACATCCCTGGAATCTTTGTTTTTTTCAGCAAATGTCTAGTTTTTTTAAACGTTAAGTAAGATGCCTATCACAATGGATAGTGGGGGGTTGGAAGCAGGGCCTAGCCTGACATTGTGCTGCCCCCACCTAAGCATGCTGCTCCTGCCTCCCGTCCTCCGCTTTGCCATCCATTGTCCAAGTCCATGCCCCTGCTCCCTCATTACAGCCCTGTGTGACCGTTGTTCTGCCACCGGCCTTCCCGCCTTCTCTGAACAGTTAGCTTGCTGCCCCATCCACTTCCTCCCTATCCTCTGTTGTCTGAATCCATGCACTAGCCTCCTCCCTCCTGCCATGCATGGTCTGATGTGATGCCATTGCTCTCCATTTAGCATGATGCCCCAGTCCACTCCTCCTGCCCTCCATTGCCCAATTCTATGCCCCATCATTGACCTCCTGCTTAGCCTCTGTGCTTAGCTTGCTACCCCTATGCTCCTCCCCCCTGCCCTCCGATGTCTGTGTGCATGCCCCTGCTCCATCCTTTTTGCCCACCATGTTCCATGGACTTGCCCCTCCTATCTACTCTGAATGTTCTGTTGAGCTGCCACTCCCCTCCCAACTACCTAGCATTGTCAGATGACTGTAACCTGTCCCTGCCACCTCCACCATGCCTGTCCACGTTCCATGCCCCTATCCCCTGCCTCCTGTCCTCCTGGTTCATTTTACTGCCACACCCTTCTGCCTTCCCTGGTCTGTTGTGCTGCAACTGCTCCTCCTGCCTGCCTCACGTGGTTTGTTGTGAGGCCCCTTCCCCTGAACTCTGTTGTCTGTGCCCAGCTCCTACCCCTCCCTTCTATCCTCCATGGTCCTTTGTGCATGACCCTGCCCCTCCTTCTTGCCCATCATGGCCATTGTGCTGCCACTAACCCTCCCGCTTGCCATGCATGGTCTTCTTTGCTGCCACGGCCCCTACCACCTTCCCTGTGTGGTCAGCTAGCTGACTCTGACCCCCTCCCACCTTCCCTCCATGGTCTGTTGTATGCCATTATAGTCTCACTGTTGCCCTCCATGGTGTTTTTGTGCTTCTAGTGCCCATCCTGCCTGACCTCCATGGTCAGCTTGCTGCTCCTGCCCTTCCCCCTTGCCCCCTGCCCTCTGTTTTCCATGTGCAGACCCCTATTCCCTCCCTCCTGGCTTGTCTGTTCCATTGTAATGCCCCTGATCCCTCCATCCTGCCCCTTATGGTCTGTTATGCTGCAGCTGTCTCTCCTGTCTGTCTATTATGGTCAGCTTGCTGCCATTGCCTCTTTCCCCTCTGTTATCTGTTGTCCATGTGCATGGTCCTGTCCCCTCCCTATTGCTTTCCATGGATTGTTGTTCTGCACTGCCGTCCCACATGCCCTGTGTGGTGTATTGTGCTGCTGCAAACCCTGATGCCTGCCCTGTAAGGTCAGTTTGGTGCACCTGTCCATGTCCCTCCTGTCCTCTGTTATCCGAGTCCATTTCCCTACCCCAATTCCTCCTGCCTTCGATGATCCAATGTACCATAATTACTAACATTTTGAACTTGGTAAGAGGGAGATTTTGAAAACAAACAGGGGAATTGATTTTCCCCATCGACTTACATTGAAAAAGAGGAGATTGCAGACAGGAGACAGATAAAATAAAGCCCATTTGGGCTTAAAAAAATTGGGCGTTTCCTGGCTGAATCGGGTCTGTTGGCATGTATGGTTGTACTACCACTGCCTCTTCCTTCTGCCAACAATGGTTTATTATATTGCCACAGCCTCTCTTGCCTGTCCTGCATTGTTGGTTTGTTGCCCCTGCCCCCCTTTCTACTGCTCTCCATAGTCTGTTGTGCTGCCACTGCCCTTACTGCCTGCCCAGTGTGGTCAAATTGTTGCCTCTGCACCCCCCTACCTGCCTTCAGTTTTCCGAGTCCGTGCCCTTGACCTCTGCCTCTCAACAGTATCCTAATGAACAACTAGATTGCTAACATTCTATATTTATTACAAAAGTGTGGCACGCCTGACGTCATCTTGACGTAATCAAAACTGTAATACCTATAGCATTTCCTTTAGAAATTATAGAAATGAGAGGGTCTTATTTGCATCGAATTTATGGTTAGTGCTCTAAAAAACTAAAATAAGGACATATTTTCTGAGTTGTCAAATAGCGACAAAGCACTTTTAAATTATTTGTTATCTTTATGTTTTTTTATCCAGTTGACCACTTGATTAAATGTTGCACTTAGGGGAGAGGATGTGGTGTTACTTCCAGAGCTGCAGACTTTGCAACTGGGGAACCAGGTTGGAGTTTCTGCTTCAGCTCGACATTCTGTGATTCTGGTCGAATCACTTAATCTCCCCATGCCTAAAACCGAAATGAATTTGTCCTTGTGTGATGTAACCAATGCTCATGTAAAGCACTCTGTTGTAATGAAACGAAGATCCGGTTCCAGGGTAACTTAAGATGGTATTTATTCAAGTGATAGGTTCAAGGTAAATGGTACGGAGCAGCCTTCCTGCTGCTCAGCCCATACTCCAACTGCCAACTCACTCATCCAACATTCCACAGCATCATCATGCACCAACATTCCACACCACACTCACACTGGCTGAGCAGCAGGTACAACACTTCTCCCTTCCTCAGAGTAAACAAAAACACAATGCAATGTTGCAAGGCAAAAGCACACAATAGTGAAAATAACAAGCACATGAATCTGAAAGGGTAGCACTGCAAAGACCTGAAGATGGTAGAGGGCATACCAGTTAAGAAGAAACAAGGGAAACACAGTACAATGGGCTTACAGGTCAAAATCAAAAAATGCAGAAATGCATAGTAGAAAGTGATAAATAACATAAATTATAACATAAGGCAATCCAATCATGAAAAATGACGATGCCCACCCTTGTACTTAAAGGGAAGAAAACACCAAACTGGACAAGGAACATAGGTCTTCAAACAGAAAGACAACACCTACACCCAACCACTCCCTTTCCACACAAAACAGAAAAACATATTCCACCTTGCCACACAAAACCAAACAAACCAACAAGCAACAACACCGCGCACAACCAACCAACCCCTAATGCCACAAACACATCAGCTGGCCAGGCCGAAAATTAACGTGAGCACACAGAGAACCAAACCACAACTGTGCAGGAGACAACATGCCAGAGCAAAACAACTACTTAACGTGAGAGAAACCCCCAAGCTGAAAGGGAGGAAGGAAAGAAAGGACAAGCACACAGAAAATACTCAGCAACCACGCCAAAGCTAAAGGTGAAGCGAAATTCACCTACCAACCACACAAAGCTGATAGACACGAGTGACTCAAAAACAAGTCAACTCTTACACAACGCCCACAAGGGTGACCAAGCTATGTCAACCCACAACCACAAAAATAGTGGTAGGCCAGAGAGGCTCTGCAACAAAGAGCCTTCTCACACACACACCCCCCAACAGTGATAAAAACACAAACTCCCACAACAACGACAAGGGGATCAACTGAAACACAGTGCCCACAAAGGGGACAAACCTATGTCAACCCACAACCACAAAAATAGTGGTAGGCCAGAGAGGCTCGGAACCTAAGAGCCTTCTCATACACACACACCCAACAGTGAGATACACAAACTCTCACAACAACGACAAGGGGATAACCCAGAGTGACTTCACGTGTAAAAGTCAACTCACAAACACATACTCAGGTGGTAACCCAGAGTGACCTAACACCAAAAGTCAACTCAAACACACAACCAACAGGGTGACCTACCCACGACAACCCATGCCCACCAAAAAGGTAGGAGACAAAAGAGGCTTAACCCCTAACAACCTTCTCACACGCCCACAACAGAGAGGGATTAAACAACCCCCACAACCACGCCAAGGTGGTAACCCAGGATGGAAGAACAAGAAAAAAAGACAACCGAAACGCCATACCAACAGTAGATGATACCTCCCACACCCACACACAGGAGGCAACACTGAGAGGCTTTATGCCTAAAAGACAGCCCACTCACACTACTAGTTAAAATGAATTAACGATTTGATAGTGAATGACACCCTTCCATGAAGTTAACAATACCATTTTTAGAAGTGTCCCGAAGTTTACATTATTCAAAATGAAACATTTCCCCCAAGAGATAAATGTATAGACACCAGAAACCAAGGTCCAAAATAGAAGCAAAAAAAACCCAGAAACATCAGAGCCTCTTTCCCCAAACGTCAGTGTAGGCAGTATTTCCCAGAAAGTTACACAAAAATCAGCAGAAAAACGCTGAGATGCTAGTCAACCTGAACGTAGAGGAAGATCCGGAAAAACGGGCCAAAGTACTTCCACAAGATGAAGGGGCGCCAGCCAGCAACAGGAAACACAGAAAAGAAACTTCCTTGGCAAAGGATGCAAATAAACAGACGATGAAAATGGCGGCACGCAGATTGACGTAAAGCCGGGTGGCTCCGGGCACGACCGTGCAGCACTGCATGAAAGCTGCAGGACACTCCGCGAGCTGAAGACAGGGCTCGCGCTAGCACCAACGAACGGGAAGAGGCTGTTGCGGGTAGGTGACAGTTGCCCGTTGAAAATTTTTAAAAACATGAGGCACAGCGATCGAGGGTCTAGCCAAAGACAAAGGCACACGTGAAAGCGGCAAAGAAGCACTAAACACCACACATCTGCACAACAATGTCAGCACTGGGAAAACAAGTAGGCGGGTTCACCCTGCAGCGCCCAAGATGCTCTTCACACACGGAGCCAGATAACTCCACTTCCTTGCCATCAACTCCTCCCTCTTGATGCAGCTCCGAGTGGCTCAACCTCACACGAGCTATGAGGACTCCACATCCCAGACGACTTTCACCTCCCACTAGTCGCTCCTCCTAAGGCACGAACGAGGGACTCCTCAGTCCACCAAACTGGGACTGCGGGGGCTTCTTTCACACGATAGTCACAGGGGATTATAGCTCTCATGGGACACTTGGCGGTGACACTTCCACACAGAGGCTCTTGGGCTAGTCACTACATGAGAGGAACGCCTTTACAATTCCCAGGACACCAAACGCTCTTCCCCACAAAGGTAGAGGGAAACTCCTTCATCTTCGAAGCTGTTAGGGAAACAGACTAGAAGTAAACCTCAAATTCATTGCTCCTCTGGGGAACTCCTCTTGATGGAGACACTCTCCCAAGCTAGTACGACACAGACACCTCTTCCATGATTACAGCTGACAGGAAGAGGGGAAGTCCATCAGGAACTGGCACACCCAGGTTGGGGCCGACCGCTCTTGTGGTCACTGGTGGGGCTCAGGGCTGCCAGCTTCTTCAAGTTCTTCTTCTTTAATTTCCAGTTACATAAAGCATCATAGTAAAAGTCCATTCAGGTAACACATGTAGGTTCTTTTCATTAAAATCGTCGCCAAAATGTTGTAATGAAACGAGGATCCAGTTCCAAGGTAACTTAAGAAGGTATTTATTCAAGTAATAGGTTCAATCAATCAATCAATCATGTCACTTATAAAGCGCACTACATACCCGCGAGGGTCTCAAGGCGCTGGGGGAAGAGGGGGGTGGTGCTGCTACTGATCGAAGAGCCAGGTCTTGAGGAGTCTTCTGAAGGCCAGTAGGTCTTGGGTCTGTCGGAGGTTGGTGGGGAGGGTGTTCCAGGTCTTGGCGGCGAGGTGGGAGAAGGATCTGCCGCCGGCGGTCATTTTCCTGGATGCGGGGGACTGTGGCGAGGGCGAGGCTGGTCAAGCGGAGCTGGCGGGTGGGGGTGTAGAAGCTGAGTCGCCTGTTGAGGTAGGCTGGTCCGGAGTTGTGGAGTGCTTTGTGTGCGTGGGTGAGGAGCTTGAAGGTTATCCTCTTGTTGACAGGGAGCCAGTGCAGGTCTCTCAGGTGGGGTGTGATGTGGCTGCGTCGGGGGATGTCGAGGATAAGACGTGCAGAGGCGTTTCTGGATGCGTTGCAGCCGCCTCAGGAGCTTAGCCGTCGTTCCTGCGTAGAGGGCGTTTCCGTAGTCCAGCCTGCTGGTGACGAGGGCCTGGGTGACTGTTTTTCTTGTTTCGGTGGGGATCCACTTGAAGATCCTGCGGAGCATTCGGAGGATGTTGAAGCAGGATGAGGAAACGGCGTTGACCTGCTTAGTCATGGAGAGGGTGGGGTCGAGGATGACCCCTAGGTTGCGTACGTGGTCGGTGGGTGGCGGGGCTGTTCCCAGTGATGTTGGCCACCAGGAGTCGTCCCAGGCTGAAGGGTTGGAACCAAGGATGAGGACCTCCGTCTTGTCCGAGTTCAGCTTCAGGCGGCTGGTCCTCATCCATTCGGCGACGGCCTTCATTCCTTCGTGGAGGTGGGCTTTGGCGGTGTGAGGGTCTTTGGTGAGGGAGAGGATCAGCTGGGTGTCGTCGGCGTAGGAGATGATGTTGAGGTTAGTGCTGTCGGGCGACGTGGGCGAGGAGTGCCATGTAGATGTTGAACAGCGTTGGGCTGAGGGAGGAGCCTTGGGGTACGCCGCAGATGATCTTGGTGGCCTTGGATCGGAAGGGGGCGAGGCGGACGCTTTGTGTTCTGCCGGAAAGGAAGGATGTGGTCCAGTCCAGGGCCTTCTCTTGGATCCCGGCGCCGTGAAGGCGTGTTCGTAGTGTGTGGTGGCAGACCGTGTCGAAGGCGGCTGATAGGTCCAGGAGGATGAGGGCTGCTGTTTCTCCGTTGTCTAGCAGGGTCCTGATGTCATCGGTGGCGGCGATGAGGGCGGTTTCGGTGCTGTGGTTGCTGCGGAAGCCGGACTGGGAAGGGTCCAGGATGTTGTTCTCCTCGAGGTAGCGGGTCAGTTGTTTGTTGACGATTTTCTCGGTGACCTTCGCGGGGAACGGGAGCAGAGAGATGGGTCAGAAGTTCTTGAGGTCCTTGGGGTCTGCCTTGGGTTTCTTGAGTAAGGCGGTGATCTCGGCGTGCTTCCAGCTTTCCGGGAAGGTTGCTGTCTCGAAGGAGATGTTGATTATTTTCCGGAGATGGGGCGCGATGGCTGTACTGGCTTTGTTGAAGATGTGGTGAGGGCACGGGTCTAGCGGTGAACCGGAGTGGATGGTGTTCATGATCTCGCTGGTGTCCTCGTCGTTGATGTTGGTCCAGGAGAGCAGGCGGTTGGTGGTTGTGGGGGCAGTGGTCTCGGTGGTTGCCGGGGCGGTCGTGGTGTTGAAGCTAAATGGTACAAAGAGCCCCGCCAGGAGCAGCCTTCCTGCTGCTCAGCCCATACTCCAACTGCCAACTCACTCATCCAACATTCCACAGCATCATCACGCACCAACATTCCACACCACACTCACATTGGCTGAGCAGCAGGTACAACACACTCCAATACCTGACCAGTCTTTACTATATAAAACTGCAAAAAAAACAAAAAATAAAAAGTGTTTTCCACACTTCTGTCATTGGGCTATACGTGGGCTACATCTGGGTAATATTTGTGCTTCATTTGGGCTCCTTTTTCTCTGGTGGCCATCTTGGGAGACTTCAATTCAATTCAATAAACTTTATTCGATCTGATTTAGAAACATAGATCATAAAAATGTACATAAAAACAGTAAATCCTCTTTCTTAATACAATACAATGAGAATTAATTAAAACCAGTAAGTAAAACAGGTGTTACAAAGCCCGGCTCAAAGCAACTTCAGTTTAACAGAATAGTAAAGTTCAATGTTTTGGAAGATCAATCTCAAGTACTTCGTGCAAAATACGCAATAAGGGGTCCAAGTAAGATGCAACGCTCCAATACCTGACCAGTCTGCACTATAAAAAACTGCAAAAAAACAAAAAATAAAAAGTGTTTTGCACACTTCTGTCAGTGGGCTATACATGGGCTACATCTAGATGATATTTGTGCTACATTTGGGCTCTTTTTTTCTGATGGCCATCTTGGGAGACTTATTTGTTAGGAAGTTTCCTAATTTCCTCATTTACTGCAGTCTCCTCAGTAGAAAATGCTTTCAGTTTTTTACTTTGATTCTATCAAGAAGGCATTCAGATGTGTCACACATTTTCCATAAATTCACAATGTTAGCACTCTAGTTGCTCATTAGATGACTGTAGTAAAGCTACTGCTTACCAGGGAGTTAACTGGAAGTCTGCTACGGGTATTGAAAGTGCATGTTTCAGTCTGCATTATAGAATTTTTAATGAAATAGAAGGGGATTTGAGAAGTCACTCAAAATGCGCCCTAATTTTTCTTTCTGCAGCACTAAT
The DNA here is from genome assembly GCA_963921515.1 of Calotriton arnoldi. Taxonomy (NCBI): domain Eukaryota; kingdom Metazoa; phylum Chordata; class Amphibia; order Caudata; family Salamandridae; genus Calotriton; species Calotriton arnoldi. The sequence continues at coordinate 430,572 of CAWUFW010011647.1, read as the reverse complement.
CATAATTTCTGTGGCACAATGAACCCCCTCATGTTGCTCCTTTTTAAATTAAATGTTTTAAGTGTTACCAGTTTATTCCAATCAACGTGGCTTCGGGTGTGCCATACTTTTGTCATAAGTAAGACTGTTAGCGCTCTAGTTGTTCTTTAGAACACTCTGGAAAGCTGCAGTAGAACACAAAGGAATCAACTGACAGTCTCTGCCCTTGTTGAATGTACATGTTTTACTGAGAATGTCTGACTTCATTCTCACATGACTGAGAAAGATAATGTGAATTTACAGAAAATATGCTCTCATTTCAGCTTCTGGAGCACCTTCCAAACCTCTATGGGAAAAGCATGAGAAAATAGTTTTCTCTCAAACATGATTCATGATATCCCAGTAGAAGGTTTTTTCACAGGATAAAATCACCTTATAACACACCACAATTCCTAAAATTAGTATGGTATCATCAACAAATGATTTATAATGTAACAAAAGTCTGTTATCACCCTTTACACGTTCTCCTTTTGATGACCCTCAAAACCTTCCATTCACTTCAAGGCATTTTAATGGGGTGCTATCATGTATATTGGTCCCAAGATGGCTGCCAACATTTCTTGAATGAAGTGCTGACAGCCAATCAGATCTCACGATGAGATTTGTGGTTAGGCTCTGCCCAGATAGTGGTATTTCTTTTTCCTTTAATATTTCAAAAACTACTGAACGTATTTACACCATTTAAAGCAAAGAGTGCACTCTGGACCAAGAGCTACCTTTCTGCCAAATTTGGTGTAATTCCATTCAGCAGTTCGGGCTGTAGCCGCGACAAAAAAAAATCCTATGGAAATTAACAGGGAGAAACATGTTTTGGGACCCCTTTTTTCTCAGCCCCAGCTTGACGAATCACCTCGAAACCTTCAAGACAGGAGCTGACCGGAGCGCCCCATTAGTTTTGAGAATTTCGCGAAGATTCGTCAAACGGCGCCAAAGATATTGGCAAAAGAAAAAACGCTTTTCCTATGGAAACAAGGTCCTAACTATAACTACCAACTGGTGACCCCCAGTAGGTAATATATATATATATATATATATATATATATATATTGTTACCAAGTTTGTTCTGCATTGAGAACGCACTCCACAGCAGCTGGGTACCAGACCTTTTATTTTCTCATGAAGGTCGCATTTCACCCCAATTATTTCAATCCTTCTGCCAACGCGTTTCGAAGCTTTGTGCTTCTTTTTCAAAGGCAAGTGAGAATACAGCTTTCCATAGCAACAACAATCTCCCCTCGTGTGTTCATTTTATTTAAAGGCTTCCGGTGCGCCTTTCCCAATGGATTATTTCACTCTGCACACTGGGAGTTGTAGTTTGTTTTAAAAGCCGATTTCTCCACATTGGGTTTCTGCATTTCACCAAAGTACAGGACCATTAGTATGAAACCCTCCAGTGGGTCTCGAGGTTGAATTGCGCCTCCATTCCATCAAGAGCGCTGCTGTGCCTCCCAGGAAAGGGAAAGTTCTATCTCCCGAGGCTTCACATCATTCTGTCAAGTGGTGCAGTTCTCTACGGCCGAACCCGCCGTAATTTAATTGTTACCAAGTTTGTTCTGCATTGAGAACGCACTCCACAGCAGCTGGGTACCAGACCTTTTATTTTCTCATGAAGGTCGCATTTCACCCCAATTATTTCAATCCTTCTGCCAACGCATTTCGAAGCTTCGTGCTTCTTTTTCAAAGGCAAGTGAGAATGCAGCTTTCCAAAGCAACAACAATCTCCCCTCGTGTGTTCGTTTTATTTAAAGGCTTCTGGTGCGCCTTTCCCAATGGATTATTTCACTCTGCACACTGGGAGTTGTAGTTTGTTTTAAAAGCCGATTTTTCCACATTGGGTTTCTGCATTTCACCAAAGTACAGGACCATTAGTATGAAACCCTCCAGTGGGTCTCGAGGTTGAATTCCGCCTCCATTCCATCAAGAGCGCTGCTGTGCCTCCCAGGAAAGGGAAAGTTCTATATCCAGAGGCCCTGTGACGCGTTTTAAGTTGGAGAATTAATTCCTCCTCAATACCGAGGGTCCCTAGGGGCCAACTAGCCCACCAGATACCTCCAGTATGCACCAGAGAGCTGCGTTGCAGAGAGGTGTTCAGAGGCCACGCCCCTTTTTACACCTCTCTGCAACGCAGCTCTGTGGCGCTTTCTGAACGTACCTGGTGGGCTAGTTGGCCCCCAGGGACCCTCAGGATTGAAGGGGATTTAATTCCCCATCTTAAAACGCGCCACGGGGCCTGTTTGCACACATGTCACCTGATGCCCCGCCCCTCCCTTCACCACTGTGCAAACGCGCCCGTGGCGCGTTTAAGTTGGGGTATTTAGTCCCCTTGAATCCTGAGGGTCCCTGGGGTTCATCCAGCCCACCAGGTACCTCCAGTAGCGCCACAGACCTGCGTTGCAGAGAGGTGTAAAAGGGGCGTGGCCTGGATCACCTCTCTGCAACGCAGCCCTGTGGCGCTTACTGGAGGTACCTGGTGGGCTAGTTGGCCCCCAGGGACCCCCAGTGTTGAAGGGGAATTCATTTCCCAACTTAAAACGCGCCACAGGGCGCGTTTGCAGAGCGTTGCTGGGAGGGGGCGGGGCCTCAGCACGATCGTATGTTTTTTTGTTTTTTTTTGTTTTTGGGTAGGGGGGCTGTGTGGCCCCTCTTCTTTTTACTTTTTTTGGGCCCTGGGGACCCCATCCCCCAGGGCCTGACCCCTTTTTTAATAAAAAAAAAAAAATAATTAACGGGAAGGGGGCCGCGTGGGCCCCCCTCCTGTGGCCAATTCCGGCCCAGGGGACCCCATCCCGTGGGGCATGGCCAAATATATATTTTTGTTTATGGAGGGGGGCTGCGTGGCCCCCCTCCTGAGGCCTCTACTTGCCCCGGGGACCCCATCCCCCGGGGCGGCCTTTATTTTTTAAAAAAATATTTTAACTTTGGGGAGGGTGGCCGCGCGGCCCCCCTCCCGGGCCACTACTAGCCCCGGGGACCCCATCCCCCGGGGCTCTCCCTCTCCATTGGGGACCGTGGGGGGGTCCCCAATTCCCCCATGGTCCCGCTGGCTCCCCGCGTCCCTCGGGAGCCGGCATTGCTTTTCCACATGGGGAGCTGCTAAGATGCAGCTCCCCGTGTGGAAAGCAATCGTCTTGTTTTTGAAGAGAGAGCAGGTTTCCTGCCTCTCTTCCAAAACCAAAGCAGTTTGCTATGACAGGACGGGAGGCGTGAGGCTCCCGCCCTGCCATAGCAAACTACAGTGTCCCGGGGGTGAGCACCCCGGGACACTGCAGGAGCTGGCCCTGGGGGTGGTGGTCCCCAGGGTCATCAAGGGCTCCAGGAGGGGGCCGCGCGGCCCCCTCCCCTCCATTGGCAAAGCCCTGGGGAGGTGGTGTTCCCCGGGGCTCGGGGGTCCGAAACGGACCCCCACATTGTAATTCTTAGTGCCCCGGGGAGGTGGCAGTCCCTGGGGTGTGTGGGGGGTCTCGAGCCCTCCCACAAAGGAAATGTTTTTTTTTTTACAAAAGAAGCCCCGGGGGTGGCGGTCCCCGGGGCTGCAGGAGGGCCGAGTGCCCTCCCGCACCATTTTAAATTGAAAGCCCCGGGGGATGGCGGTCCCCGGGGGGGCCTTAGAGGCCCCCCCAGCATTATTTCAATAAACCCCACATGCTCTCGGGACTTGGGCCACCCGGAGGCAAAATAGCATCGAAGCGCGGGAGACCGCGCTTCGATTTGTTTTTTTTATCGGCGGGATCCGCGCACCCAAAGCGCATCCCGCCGATTTAAAAAAAAAATATATGCTTTTTTCTGCCCAGGGGGTCCTTGTGGGACCCCCTGAGCAGACCTAGGGGGTCAGGGCGTTTCTCCCCTGCCCCCTTTTTGCGTTTGCGCTCTTGCGATTTTTTATCGGCGGGATCCGCGCACCCTAAGCGCATCCCGCCGATTTTTTTTTAAAAATGCTTTTTCTGCCCAGGGGTCCTTGTGGGACCCCCTGAGCAGACCTAGGGGTCAGGGTGTTTCTACCCTCCCCGCTTTGTGCGTTTTGCGCACTTGTTTCTGTGCCTCGGTTCTACTGAGGGACAAAATGGCTGCCAACACTTCCTGATTTGGAGTGTTGACAGCCAACTAGCATGCAGCTCGTGATCGGGAGGGTACGCGGACCCTACGCGCCATAGATATATATGTGATTTTACTTTTGATTTTCTCAGCAACTACTGAACGGATTTACACTATTTAACAAAAGGGTTCTTTCTGAACCAAGAACTACCTCTTTGCCAAATTTGGTGTAATTCCGTTCAGCAGTTCGGGCTGTAGCCGTGGCTAAAGTTTTCCTATGGGAAAATAAATGGGAAAACACGTTTGGGACCCCTTTTCTCGGCCCCCACTTGACGAATCACCCCAAGTCTTTCAGGATAGGAGCGGACCGGAGCGGGCCACAATGTTTGAAAATTTCGCAAAGATTCGTCAACCGACGCAAGAGTTATTTCAAATAGAATGTTGCGGATTTCCTATGGAAAATAGGTCCTAACTATAACTATCTACTGGCGACCGCCAGTAGATAATATAAATATATATATATATATATATATATATATATAGATATATATATATATATATATATATATATATATATAAATATATATATATATCACCTACTGGCAGGCGCCAGTAGGTAGTTATAGTTAGGACCTAGTTTCCAAAGGAAAAGCGTTTTGATTTGCCAATAAATTTGGCGCCGTTTGACGAAGCTTCCCGAAATTTTTAAAACTAGTGGGGCGCTCCGTTCAGCTCCTGTCTTGAAAGTTTTGGGGTGAATCGTTAAGCAGGGGCCGAGAAAAAAGGGGGTCCCAAAACGTGTTTTCCCCATGTTATTTTCCATAGGAAACTTTAGACAAAGCTACAGCCCGAACTGCTGAACGGAATTACACCAAATTTGGCAAAAAGGTAGCCCTTGGTTCAGAAAGAGCCCTTTTTGTTAAATGGTGTAAATCCGTTCAGTAGTTCCTGAGAAATTAGAAAAAAGAAAAAGTTTCGATATCTGTAGCTGCGGTGGGTTCGCGAACCCTCCCGAGCACGAGCTTCACTCTGAATGGCTGCCAACACTCCAAACCAGGAAGTGTTGGCTGCTATCTTGTGACTCGGTAGAACCGAGTCACAAGAAAACAGTGAAACAAAGTGAAAAATGAAGAAAAGGGGGCAGGGTAGAAACACCCTGACCCCCTAGGCCTGCTGAGGGGGTCCCACAGGGACCCCCAAGGGCAAAAAAAGCATTTAAAAAAAAAAAAATCAGCAGAATTCGTGCTGGGTGCGCGAATCCTGCCGAGAAAATAAAAAAATATATATATCACAGCGAGAATAAAATTAGCACTATTATCGCTCCTGTCCATTAAAAAAACCAGGGTAGGCTGAGCATTCTGCTTTTTCGCCTTTCATCGGCTATTAGCGTGCGAAATATTCTGAAAGTGAATTTTAAGCGCGTTTGTTGTCACAAGCTAGCATGCCGGAAGTTGCACAGCTGGGACCTGCCAAAGCAACACACAGAGAGGAAGTCCCCGCGTCCAGCTATCAGTTTCAAAACGAAGGCAGGCACTAAAGGAAAATGGTAGCAAGTATCGACTCCGGAGTGTTGTAAACAAAGGCAAGTGTGTGTCTGTAAACACAGCCCGCGCGCGAGAGTGTCGTAGGCGCTGACCCAGGGAGAAAGGGCACGGCACTTGTGCTGGCTGTTTTAACCCTTCACCCCGGGGTGCGGTGGCCAGGTACTGCCTAGGCCTCGCTTATCTCTCCACGGGCATCTGCAGTTCAAGTGCTACACTATTGCACGTGACACCATGCGGCGGATAGGCGCTAACGAAGGCGCGCTGAAAATAATGTGTTTCAAGCAATGCGCGCTCATGACAATGTGCGCTCAAAACAACCTCTACCCTCAAAACAATATACGCTCTAAACAATCCCTGCGCTCGAAGCAAATCTCTACCCTCAAAACAATGTGCGCTCAAAACAACCTCTACGCTCAAAACAATTCCTACCTTCAAAGCAATCCTTAACCTCAAAACAATGTGCGCCTTGGACATCTGAGGTAATGCTGGACTCGAGCAGGAGTCGAGGAGGCCAAGAACTGCAGGGGTAAAGCAGAGTTCAAGTCCAGGGTCACCTTTCCACAAACTAGTATGCGCTGTTTATATTTACACAGCACCATCAGATATATGTACACCCACACAGTACCATAAGCTATTTGTACACCACACAGTACCATCAGACATATGTACAGCTGAGGGCTGCGCCTGCAGCTTTATAATTGATATTTTGTTGGACTATCCTATTTTTTACAGCCCTCAAAGCCAAGAATGTTTGCACTTTACAGGCCAACAGCAACCACATGGATTTTTGGAACCCAGGTGGCTACATCTCGACAACAAAACTTGTAAAATGAAGCCCTATTTGACACCAAACATCTGGGCCGCCGTTGCAGTGTGTCAAGCGCTATTCTGCAGTCCTCTGCCGAATTATCTACAACTCTTTCCAAGCACATAAGCAAAACATCCTCTGTAAAAACACACAGTGGTTTATTGAACATTTACAACGTTTACACCATCAAATATTAATTAAACTCAACATTTTAAGATGGAAGTGCACACAAATATATCGCCTTAAAGACCAGAACATCACAACACCAAGGACAAAAACACAACGCGAGAATAGCAATGGGAGCACTGCTCAGCGGGTCAGTCGCCATCTAGTCTATTGATCCATCAATGTTTGTGTCCCAGGGGACGAGCTTCACTCACAGCCGCAGCCGGGAGCCCCTCAGGCGCGGGTGCAGGCCGACACTGGCCTCGGGGTAGGCCCTCTGTCTGTGCTACGGACGGCCGTCACCGGGCCGGGGACCCCCGTCCATCCTCACCAGGCCTCTAGTCTGCGCTCAGGGGTTCTGCGGACATTGCACATAAAAAAAACGGACGGTTCCGAACATTGAGGAGAGACACTAATGGCGGCCTGGGGCTCCGGGGGGGGCATCTACCGACCTGAGGGGCGCTGGCCTACCTGGGCATGAGAGGCACGGGCTCAAACGGGCATGGAGGGTACAGGACAAACCTGGCATGATGGGTTCAGACGGTGCACTGATGGGAGGGTCACGGGCCCAGCAAGGGCCGGAGGATCACGGGATTGTTACCGGCCTGAGGGGCACAGAGAGGGTATGGGGATAAGTGGCATGGACAGAGTACCTTGCTGAGGGGCACAGAGTCCCACCATCGGTGGTCTTTGGCCACCACACTATCCCAAGTGCTCCTCTGACCTTACACCGTCTCCCAGGGCTTCTCGCACCCATGCTGCCTGTGGACTCCTGGGGCCCGTGTATGTGTGTGGAGGGGCCCTGAACCATCCCGGGGGCCCCTCTGCCGCTGCACTATCCCAAGTGATCCTCAGACCTTACCCCCACACCCAGGCCCTCTCAGACCCCACACTGTCTGTGGGACTCCCCAGAGCCCGCAGCGGTCTGGAAGCTCCTCGGACTCCTCACTGTCTCTGTGGTTCCTCGGACCCTGCTCAGTGCCGAGGGCCCCTCGGACCCCGCAGCGCCCTGGGCCGCGGTCACTGCTTGAGCTCCAGCACCCAGACGTGCTGCGGCCAGCCAGTCCTGCCCTTGGTTTTCTTGTCGTTGCCGCCGACTGTGCTTTTCAAGAGTTCATTCTGGGGAGAGAGGGAGAGAGAAGGCAGCGGTTAGAGGACATCCTGGAGGCGTGTAGGAGCTGCTGAGAAATGCAAAGCAAACAACTATAAAATAATTTACAGTTCCCGTTATTATTTGTGAACTATTGCATTTCACCAAACAATGCTGGTTAAAGACACTCCCCGATTTGTTCTTCTAAATGCAAACCTCTGCTGTAAAATCCCCCCACACGCCACTGCCCAGCACACGGCAAAGCTCACATGGCTCTTTCCGCAGAGGTGCGCGGGAGAACCTAGCAGGACGTATAACATCTTAAGAGGGATGACCCGCCTGCATCTGGGGCCGGTTTTTTATTTTATGGACGGGGAAAGTGAAACTGGAGAAAAGTTGAATGTTTTTGTCTGAAAAAGCATGGTATCCATAAGGGCAGCTAGAGTGCTCAAGGTATTTAAATGTAGGAGTTAATGTAAACGCAAGAGCCTGCAAGTCACATTTGTATCCACTGAAAACACAAGCCACGTCTTCGGTGAAACTGTGCCATGCACCGATCGCTGCCCCAGTGTTCTCAGGCATTTCGCCCTCGAATGAGGGGAACCGGAGCTGCAGCTCTGTCTAGGACTGTCAAACTGCAAAGCACAGTCCTACAAACCACAGCTCAGACTGCTCCGTGGAAGAAACCGCGCACCGACGAGCACCTACTCAAGTCTCACAAGATATTCCAGTGCATGCATCACTTGTGAGAAGTACACACTGGCGATTCTGTAGCACTTATATGTTGAATAAATCCATTGCCACATATAAGTAATATTAATTTCATTGTTCATTATGCAATAAGCATGTTTATACAACAGATCATTTTAAGAGCACATTTATGCAGGATTCTGCTGCACATCATTCAGTCTGTCGAGCATCTGCACGCAAGCTCGAATCACCATCACTGCGCTCGCGCCCACACAGCATCAATGTGCACGCTACGCTAAACAAGTGTAATATTCACTTCACGTCCTGATGAATGCACACATTCTGCCCATAGACATTATCAAAAAGAAAAGAAAAATGTTTGTCAGTCGAATAAAGTTAAGTCAACGATCTGAACTACCATTCAACCAAAAATATATTAGCAATCGGAACGTAAAATATATATATATTTTTTTATTAAACAAAATGTTTCTTTACAAGAGCGTGAAATGTATACAAGAGCGTATATTTCTCAAGCAGTTCCAGAGCCTCTTGATGCCCGTGCAAAACTGGGCATATTCCAGGCCGTGTTTCACGTTGTCGTTGAATGAAGTCGGTTCCACGGTGAGGTCAATAAATCCTACTAAATATCGCAGGAAATCACTCTCTTGCGTGGGGGCAGCGGAGGTCGACAGTGACTGAGCTGTGTGCAGGCAAATCCGTATTAATGAGAGGCGGGTCGTGGGAATAGCGAACTCAGCGCCGGTGGAGCCGTTCACCGGCTCACTACATAATAACGAATACATGCACGTTGTCTGCATGCATTATCATTACATTACATTATGTTTGTGTGTGTGTACATACATGTAAGTGTGTATATGTGTGCGTGTATGTGTCTGTGCGTATATATATATTCACTGAAAAAACAACAGGTTTCAGGGACGTTACAGTTAGTAATTAGCATTTAAAAAACCTTTGAAATTCACTGAAAGAACCATAGGTTTCAGGCACGTTATAGTTAGAAATTAGCATTTAAAAACCTTTGAAATTCTTTGAAAAAACCATAGGTTTCAGGGACGTTATAGTTAGTTGGACATTTCACTCATACAGAACCAGTGAAATTTGGCCGTTATAGTTAGTTCAGCTAACTATAACTCGTGCCCCCACAATGCACTGCTGATGACATCACATATTACATCATTCATGACATGGTCAGTGACATCACTGATGACATCTCAAATGACCACTAATGACATCACTGATGACATCATCCACGTGAAAATCTGATGCACCTCCTCACACCCTAATATAACCTTTGATACACCCACTCTAAAATACAGACTACCACTTTCGAAACCATAGAAAACACCAATACCAGTTACTACATACCCACTCACTGATTCCTAGGTCTACACACACATCCACTCATTCACCGATACAATCACTCATACATGCAGTCACTCATCAATACAACACTATCATATGCACTCATACACCTATACAGACACTCACACACCGCCACTCATCCATGGAGTTACTCACACACCTAGTCAGTCATGCAAAGAATCAATCACACTCCCATTTACTCACCTATATAGTTATACACACACCACCTCACTTATTCATACTGATACTAACGCATACTTACTCTCTTATACAATCACTGATACAAGTACACACTCATCCATACAGCCACTCTCACAATCACTGACTCTCATGTATAGTCATTTATATACTCCAACTCTCACATACACTGCCTTTTACATATGTAGTTACTCACACATGTACCACTGAGGCATCCATTCACTCACCAACACACCCATACACACACTCACCCACCCATACAGCCCTTCACAGATGCACTCTTGAACCTAAACACCCAGTGACTCACCCACTCACACATCTATGCACAGAGTCACACCCCCCCAACCACCCACACAGACACTCAGGTACCCATACAGATACTCAGACAACCAATCAATAACCCTTATAGACCCTCATTTAGCTACTCACCAACCCATGCAACCGCTTACACAACAACTGACAAACTAAACTGTGTGAATGTCTGTATCAGTCACTAACCCATGCATTCAGTAAGACACATTTAATCACTCACTTATACAGTCAGTCATGCACCTACTAAATCATCCATTCAGACACTTATACACTCACTCATTCTTCAATAAACCTTGGCCTATATATATATAAAACATATTTAAACTTTACAGAAACACACAGTCACTGGATGATGTCATCAGTGATGTCATTTGAGATGTCATCAGTGATGTCATCAGTGATGTCACTGACCATGTCATGAATGATGTAATATATGACGTCATCAGCAGTGCATTGCGGGGGCGCGAGTTATAGTTAGCTGAAGTAACTATAACGTCCGAATTTCACTGGTTTTGTACGAGTGAAATGTCCAACTAACTATAACGTCCCTGAAACCTATGGTTTTTTCAATGAATATATATATATATATATATATATTACCTACTGGCGGTCGCCAGTAGGTAGTTATAGTTAGGACCTATTTTCCATAGGAAAAGTGTTTTTTGAGTTGCCAATATCTTAGGCGTCGGTTCACGAATCTTCGCGAAATTTTCAAAACTAATGGGGCGCTCCGGTCAGCTCCTGTCTTGAAAGTTTCGGGGGGATTCGTCAAGTAGGGGCCGAGAAAAAAGGGGGGTCCCAAAACGCGTTTTCCCCATGTTAATTTCCATAGGCAAAATTGGAACAGGCTACGCCAAAACTGCTGAACGGAATTACACCAATTTTGGCAAAAAGGTAGCTCTTGGTTTAGAAAGCGACCTTTTTTTTAAATGGTGTAAATCCGTTTGGTAGTTCCTGAGAAATTAAAAAAAGAAAACTTTCGATATCTGAGCACCGAGGAGGAGTCGTGACTCCTCCCGAGCACGAGCTGACTTCTGATTGGCTGCCAACACTCCAAACCAGGAAGTGTTGGCAGCCATCTTGTGACTCGGTAACCGAGTCACAAGAAATCAGTAGAAAAAAAGGTGAAAAACAAGAAAAGGGGGCAGGGTAGAAACACCCTGACCCCCTAGGCCTGCTCAGGGGGTCCCACAGGGACCCTCAGGGCCAAAAAAAGCAATTTAAAAACAAAATTCGCTCTGGGTTCGCGAATCCGGCCGAGAAATTTTAAAAAACGTAGCCCGGGCTCTGCGCTTCCTTGTACTTAAGCCCCTGGGTGGGCCAGGACCCGGGGTCAATGTGTAATTAATTTGCGGGGGCCCACGGGGGCTTAGTTAATAGTTTGCAGGGGCACACGGCCCCCCTGCAGCCCCGGGGACCTCCACCTCCCCGGGGCTTTTATATAATAAGGGGGGGCCTCATGGGCCCCCTAAGCCCCGGGGACCACCACCTCCCCGGGGCTTCCTTGATTAGTGGGGGGGCCACGCAGGCCCCCTATGCCCAGGGGACCACCACCTCCCCGGCGCTTCTGTTAATAATCAGAAGGGGGCCTCACGGGGCCCCCAAGCCCCAGGGACCACCACCTTCCCGGGGCTTTGAAATGTAGGGAGGGGGCCACGTGGCCCCCCTACTGGAGCCCCTGATGGCCCTGGGGACCGCCACCCCCTAGGGCCGGCTCCTGCAATGTCCCGGGGTGCCCACCCCTGGGACATTGCTGTTCGCTATGGCAGGGTGGGACATAGCAAACTCTGCTTTGGTTTTTGGACGCGAGAGCAGGAAACCTGCTCTCGCTTCCAAAAACCAAAGCAGAATTGCTTTTGCACAAGGGGAGCTGCCTGTCAGCAGCTCCCCTTGTGCAAAAGCAATGCCGGCTCCCGCAGGATGCGGGGAGCCGGTGGGACCGTGGGGGCATTGGGGCTCCCCCCACGGTCCCCAACGGTGAGGCCAGGCCCCGGGGGATGGGGTCCCCGGGGCCAGAAGTGGCCTGGGAGGGGGACCACGTGGCCCGCCTCCCCCGCAAAACATTTTCTTTTTTTTAAACGGAAAGGCCGGCCCGGGGGATTGGGTCCCCGGGTACCTGCTCTCGCTTCCAAAAACCAAAGCAGAATTGCTTTTGCACAAGGGGAGCTGCATGTCAGCAGCTCCCCTTGTGCAAAAGCAATGCCGGCTCCCGCAGGATGCGGGGAGCCGTTGGGACCGTGGGGGCATTGGGGCTCCCCCCACGGTCCCCAACGGTGAGGCCAGGCCCCGGGGGATGGGGTCCCCGGGGCCAGAAGTGGCCTGGGAGGGGGACCACGTGGCCCGCCTCCCCCGCAAAACATTTTCTTTTTTTTAAACGGAAAGGCCGGCCCGGGGGATTGGGTCCCCGGGTCCATAATTGGCCTGAGGAGGGGTGCCATGCTGCCCCCTCCAAAGAATTAAATACATTTAAATAAAAAAGACTGACAATGCCCCAGGGAATGGGGTCCCCTGGGCCGAAATTGGCCTCGGGAGGGGGCCACGCGGCCCCCTTCCCGTTTTTTTTTCTTTTACATAAAAAGGGGTTAGGCCCTGGGGGATGGGGTCCCCAGGGCCCCAAAAATGGTAAAAGAAGGGGGGGCCACACAGCCCCCCTTCTAAAAAAATTTTTTTTTTTAAAAAGCCGGCATCTCGCCGGAGGCCCCGCTCCCTCCCTGCACCACTCTGCAAACGGGTCCCCTGGCACATTGTAAGTTGGGGAATTAATTCCCCTTGAATACTGAGGGTCCTTGGGGGCCAACAAGCCCACCAGGTACCTCCAGTATGTGCCACAGAGCTGCGTTGCAGAGAGGTGGTCCGAGGCTACGCCCCTTTTTACACCACTCTGCAAACGCGCCACTTGGTGCACTGCTGGTGGGGCGATGAGGTCCTCTTGTGTCCTGAGGACCTCAGGACACAAGTGGACTTCATCCTCCGAGCAGCAGTGCGCCAGGAGCCGCGTTTGCAGAGTGGTGTAAAAAGGGGCATGGCCTCGGACCACCTCTCTGCAATGCAGCTCTGTGGCGTTTACTGGAGATACCTGGTGGGCTAGTTGGCCCCCAGGGACCCTCAGGATTCAAGGGGACGTAATCCCCCAACCCATAATGCGCCAGGAGGTGCGTCTGCAGAGTGGTGGAGAAAGGGGGCGTGGCCTTTGTCCACCTCTCAGCAATCCCACTGTGTGGGGCTTACTGGAGGTAAGAGGTAGGCTAGTTGGTCCCTAAAGGACCACCAGCAATGAAGGGGACTTCAATCCCCATCCAAGAGCGTGCCAGGGAGCGCGTTTGCACAGTGGTGGGCATAGGGGGCGTGGCCTGCTATAAGAACTTAGCAATCCTGCTGTGTAGGACTTACTGGAGGTAATAGGAGGGGTAGTTGGCCCCCAGGGATGTCCTTGGTGGCCAACTACCCCTCTTGTTACCTCCAGTAAGTTCCACACAGTGGGATTGCTAAGACGTCTTCGGAGGCCATGCCACTTTTTCTCCACCACTCTGCAAACGCACCTCCTGGCAGACTACGGGATGGGGATGAAGTCCAATTTTCTCCTCAGGGACTTTGGGGCCAAGAAGCCCTCCTGGTACTTCCTGTAAGTCCTATGCAGCGGAATTCATGAGCGCTGGTCGGAGGCCCAGCACCCTTTCTCCACCACTCTGCAAATGTGACTACTACTTAAAGAAGCATCTTTCTGCACCTCTGACTTAGAGGTAGTATTAATCCCCCTGCCCTATTATATACTAGGGCCTTACATGGGGAGGTCATGCCAATCACAGGGGTACCCCAACCCATAGTGTACCCTAGTGTATGTAGGTGTTTTCACTGTATTTTAAGTGTCTTTCAGGATAACACTGGCTCTGGGCCTGGTTAGTCAGAGTCAGTTACCACCAGTACCCGTCAGCAAAAAGTTGGGGGCACAGGCTGACTTTGCAACAAGGCCTCTTTCTGCTCCTCTGTTGGTTCTTTGTGCACATCTCTTGCTTCTTTCTGCACCTTTCTTCGTCTTTCTGGAATTCTGTTGCCTCTTTCTGCATTTCTCTTGCTTCTTTCTGCGCCTTTCTTCCTCTTTCTGCACATGTCCTACCTCTGTAGGCATAGTTAGAAATTAGCATTTAAAAACCTTTGAAATTCACAGAAAAACCACAGGTTTCAGGGACGTTATAGTTAGAAATTAGTATTTAAAATACCTTTGAAATTCACTGAAAAACCATAGATTTCAGGGACGTTATAGTTACAAATTAGCATTTAAAAAACCTTAGAAATTCACTGAAAAAACCACAGGTTTCAGGGACGTTATAGTTAGTTGGACATTTCACTCATACAAAACCAGAGAAATTCGGCTGTGATAGTTAGTTTGTTTTTTTCAGTGAATTTCTAGGGTTTTTAAATGCTAATTTCTAACTATAACGTCCCTGAAACCTATGGTTTTTTCAGTGAATATATATATATATATATATATATATAGTTGCAGAGTGTTGCTGGGAGGGGGCGGGGCCTCCAGCACGATCACAGTGTTTTTTTAAATTATTTTTTTAGGAGGGGGCTGTGTGGCCCCCTTCTTTTTACTTTTTTGGGCCCTGGGGACCCCATCCCCCAGGGCCTGACCCCCATTTAAAAAAAAAAATATATGAATAAGAAGGGGGCCACGTGGGCCCCCCTCACGTGGCCAATTCCGGCCCCAGGGACCCCATCCCCCGGGGCATGGCCACATATATATTTTTTTTTATGGAGGGGGGCTGCGTGGCCCCCCTCCTGAGGCCTCTATTGGTCCCGGGGACCCCATCCCCCGGGGCCGGCCTTTATTTATTTATTTATTTTGGGAGGGGGGCCGCATGGCCCCCCTCCCGGGCCACTTCTAGCCCCGGGGACCACATCCCCTGGGGCAGGCCCTATCCGTTGGGAACCGTGGGGGGAGCCCCAATGCCCCCATGGTCCCGCCGGCTCCCCGCATCCTGCAGGAGCCGGCATTGCTTTTCCACATGGGGAGCTGCTGACATGCAGCTACCCGTGTGGAAGAGCAATCTGCTTTGCTTCATTGAAGCGAGAGCAGGTTTCCCTGCTCTCGCTTCAATGAAGCAAAGCAGTTTGCAATGACAGGGCGGGAGCCGCGCGGCTCCCGCCCTGTCATTGCAAACAGCAGTGTCCCGGGGGTGGGCACCCCGGGACACTGCAGGAGCCGGCCCAGGGGGGTGGGGCTCCCCAGGGCCATCAAGGGCTCCAGGAGGGGGGCCGCGCGGCCCCCCTCCCACCTATTGCACAGCCCCAGGGAGGTGGCGGTCCCCGGGGCGTGTGGGGGGGCTCGAGCATCCCCACACAGGTGTATTTTAAAAAAAATAAAAGCCCCGGGGGGTGGCGATCCCTGGGGCAGCAGGGGGGCCGTGTGCCCCCACAAAATAATTAATAAAAGCCCCTGGGGTGGCGGTCCCCGGGGCTTGGGGGGGCTGTGTGCCCCCGCAAATATTTATGGAAAGCCCTGGGGGGTGGCGGTCCCTGGGGCTGCGCATTATTGCATGCCCCCGGGACTTGGCCCACCCGGGGCTAAATAATAACGAAGCGCGGAGACCGCGCTTCGTTTTTATAAAAATTTTGGCCGAAATTGCGCTGGGTGCGCCAATCATGGCGATTTTTTTTTTTATCATGCTTTGTTTAGCCCTGGGGATCCTTGTGGGACCCCCTGAGCATGCCTAGGGGGTCAGGGTGTTTCTACCCTGCCCCCTTTTCCTGTTTTTCGCGTTTCTTTTTCTCTTTTCTTGTGACTCGGTTCTACCGAGTCACAAGATGGCTGCCAACACTTCCTGGTTTGGAGTGTTTACAGCCAATTAGAATAAAGCTCGTGGTCGGGAGGGTCCGCGGATCCTCTGTGCCTCTAGATATCGATATTTTTATTTTTTGATTTTCTCAGCAACTACAGAACGGATTTACACCATTTAAAAAAAGGGCGCTTTCTGAAACCAGCAATACCTTTTTGCCAAATTTGGTGTAATTTCGTCCAGCAGTTCGAGCTGTAGCCGTGTCTAAAGTTTCCTATGGGAAATTCATTTTTCGCCCTCTTTTTTTTAAATTTCCATTTAACAAAAAGAGTTCTTTCTGAAACAAGGGCTACCTTTTTGCCAAATTTGGTGTAATTCAGTTCAGCAGTTCGGGCTGTAGCCGTGTCTAAAGTTTCCTATGGAAAATAACATGGAGAAAACACGTTTTGGGACCCCCCTTTTTTCTTGGCCCCCGCTTACCGAATCACCCCGAAACTTTCAGGATAAAAGCTGACCGGAGCGCCCCACGAGTTTTGAAAATTTCGCGAAGATTCGTCATCCGGCGCCAAAGTTATTGGGAAAACAAAAAACGCTTTTCCTATGGAAACTAGGTCCTAACTATAACTATCTACTGGCGACCGCCAGTGGTTCATATATATATATATATATATATATATATATATATATATATATATATTCACTGAAAAAACCATAGGTTTCAGACACGTTATAGTTAGTTGGATATTTCACTCGTACAAAACCATAGAAATTCCCCGTTATAGTTAGTTCAGCTAACTATAACTCGCGCCCCGCAATGCACTGCTGATGACGTCACATATTACATCACTCATGACATGGTCAGTGACATCACTGATGACATCACTGATGACATCTCAAATGACATCACTGATGACATCACTGATGACATCATCCAGTGACTGTGTGTTTCTGTAAAGTTTAAATATGTTTAATATATATAGGGAAAGGCGTATTGAAGAATGAGTGGGTGTATAAGTGTCTGAATGGATGATTTAGTACGTGAGTGACTGACTCTACAAGTGAGTGATTAAATGTATCTTACTGAATGCATGGGTTAGTGACTAAACTGTGTGAATGTCTGTATCCGTCTGTCTGTTGGTTTGTAAGAGGCTGCATGGCTTTCTGAATAGCTACATGAGTGTCTACATGGGTTATTGATTGATTGTCTGAGTATCTGTATGGGTGCCTGAGTGTTTGTGTGGGTGGGGTGTGGGTGACTCTGTGCATAGATGTGTGAGTTGGTGATTCACTGGGTGCATGGTTTCAAGAGTGCATCTGTGATGGACTGTATGGGGGGTGAGTGTGTGTATGGGTGTGTTAGTGATTGAATGTATATCTCAGTGGTACATGTGTGAGTAACTACATATGTGAAAGGCAGTATATATGTGTGTTGGAGTATATAAATGGCTATAAGTGAGAGTGTGTGATTGTGAGAGTGGCTGTATGGATGAGTGTGTACTTGTATCAGTGATTGTATAAGAGCGTAACAATGTGCTAGTTTTTGTATGAGTAAGTGAGCTGGTGTGTGTATAACTGTATAGGTGAGTAAATGGGTGTGTGATTAAGTTTTTTGCATGACTGACTAGGTGTGTGAGTACCTCTATGGATGAGTGGCGGTGTGTGAGTGTTTATATAGGTGTATGAGTGCATATGATAGTCCTGTACTGAGTGACTAAGTATGAGTGACTGTACGGGTGAGTGAGTGGATGTGTGTGTAGACCTAAGAATCAGTGAGTGGGTATGTAGTTTGTGGTGTTGGAGTGTCTATGGTTTTGAGAATGGCAGTCTGTAATTTAGAGTGGGTGTATCAAAAGTTATATTAGGGTGTGAGAAGATGCATGAAATTATCACATGGATGATGTCATCAGTGATGTCATTTGAGATGTCATCAGTGATGTCATCAGTGATGTCACTGACCATGTCATGAGTGATGTAATATGTGACGTCAACAGCAGTGCATTGCGGGGGCGCGAGTTATAGTTAGCTGAACTAACTATAACGGGGGAATTTCTATGGTTTTGTACGAGTGAAATGTCCAACTAACTATAACGTGTCTGAAACCTAGGGTTTTTTCAGTGAATTTCAAAGGTTTTCTAAATGCTAATTTTTAACTATAACGTGCCTGAAACCTATGATTTGTTAAGTGAATTTCAAAGGTTTTTTTAAATGCTAGTTTCTAACTATGCCTACAGAGGTAGGACATGTGAAGAAAGAAGAAAAAACGCACAGAAAGAAGCAAAAGATGTGCAGAAAGAACCAACAGAGGAGCAGAAAGAGGCCTTGTTGCAAAATTATCCTGTTACCACAACATTTTCAGACAGGTACTGGTGGTAACTGACTCTGACTAACCAGAGCCAGTGCTATGCTAAAAGACACTTAGAATACAGTGAAAACACCTACATACACTAGGGAACACTATGCGTTGGGGTACCCCTGTGATTAGCATGACCTCCTCTGCAAGTCCCTAGTACATAATAGGGCAGGGGGATTAAAACTACCTCTTAAAATGCGCTACAGGGCGCGTTTGCACAGTGGTGAAGGGAGGGGGCCTGAGGTGACATGTGTGCAAACGCACCCCGTGGCGTGTTTTAAGTTGCGGGATTAAGTCCCCTTGAATTCTGAGGGTCCCTGGGGCCCAACTAGCCCCCAGGTACCTACAGTTAGGACCACAGAGCTGAGTTGCAGAGAGGCGTGCCCGAGGCCACGCACCTTTTTTCACCTCTCTGCAACGCAACTCTGTTGTGCTTACTGAAGGTACCTGGTGGGCTAGTTGGCCCCCAGGGTCCCTCAGGATTCAAAGGGAATTAATTCCCCAACTTAAAACGCACCACAGGGCGTGTTTGCGCACATGTCACCTGAGGCCCCGCCCCTCCCTTCACCACTGTGCAAACGCGCCCCGTGGTGCGTTTTAAGTTGGGGGATTAGGTCACCTTGAATCCTGAGGGTCCCTGGGGCCCAACTAGCCCACTAGGTACTTCCAGTAAGCACCACAGGCCTGCGTTGCAACGCCTGTAACAAATTGTGCAGTTGTGTTTAGGTAGTGAAGAGGGTCGTGCTGGGGGTAGTGTTTTAGGGTTTAGGGTAGTGCAGTGGTGTTTGTGTAGTGTAGGGGGTCATGCTGGGGGTAGATTTAGGGTTTAGGGTAGTGCAGTGATGTTTGGGTAGTGTAGGGAGTCGTGCTGGGGGAGTGTTTTAGGGTTTAGGGTAGTGCAGTGGTGTTTGGGTAGTGTAGGGGGTCGTGCTGGGGGTAGTGTTTTAGGGTTTAGGGTAGTGCAGTGGTGTTTGGGTAGTGTAGGGGTCGTGCTGGGGGTAGTGATTTAGGGTAGTGCAGTGGTGTTTGGGTAGTGTAGGGGTACTGCTGGGGGTAGTGTTTTAGGGTTTAGGGTAGTGCAGTGGTGTTTGGGTAGTGTAGGGGTACTGCTGGGGGTAGTGTTTTAGGGTTTAGGGTAGTGCAGTGGTGTTTGGGTACTGTAGTGGTTCGTGCTGGGGGTAGTTTTTTAGGGTTTAGGGTAGTGCAGTGGTGTTTGTGTATTGTAGGGGGTAGTGTTTTAGGGTTTAGGGTAGTGCAGTGGTGTTTGTGTAGTGTAGGAGGTCGTGTATTAGGGTTTAGGGTAGTGCAGTGGTCTTTGGGTAGTGTAGGGAGTCGTGCGGGGGTAGTGTTTTAGGGTTTAGGGTAGTGTAGGGGGCCATGCGGGGGTAGTGTTTTAGGGATTAGGGTAGTGCATTGGTGTTTGGGTAGTGTAGGGGGTCATGCGGGGGTAGTGTTTTAGGGTTTAGGGCAGTGCAGTGGTGTTTGGGTAGTGTAGGGGGTCGTGCTGGGGGAGTGTTTTAGGGTTTAGGGCAGTGCAGTGGTGTTCGGGTAGTGTAGGGGGTCGTGCTGGGGGAGTGTTTTAGGGTTTAGGGCAGTGCAGTGGTGTTCGGGTAGTGTAGGGGGTCGTGCTGGGGTTGAGTTTGAGGGTTTAGGGCAGTGCAGTCGTGTTCGGGTAGTGTAGGGGGTTGTGCTGGGGATAGTATTTTAGGGTTTAGGGTAGTGCAGTGGTGTTCGGGTAGTGTAGGGGGTCGTGCTGGGGGTAGTGTTCTAGGGTTTAGGGCAGTGCAGTGGTGTTTGGGCAGTGTAGGGGGTAATGCTGGGGGTGGTGTTTCAGGGTTTAGGGCAGTGCAGTGGTGTTCGGGCAGTGTAGGGGGTCGTGCTGGGGGTGGTGTTTCAGGGTTTAGGGCAGTGCAGTGGTGTTCGGGCAGTGTAGGGGGTGGTGTTTCAGGGTTTAGGGCAGTGCAGTGGTGTTCGGGCAGTGTAGGGGGTCATGCAGGGGGTGGTGTTTCAGGGTTTAGGGCAGTGGTGTTCGGGCAGTGTTGGGGGTCGTGCTGGGGGTGGTGTTTCAGGGTTTGGGGCAGTGCAGTGGTGTTCGAGCAGTAAAGGGGGTCGTGCTGGGGGTGGTGTTTCAGGGTTTAGGGCAGTGCAGAGGTGTTCGGGCAGTGTAGGGGCGGTGCAGGGGGTGGTGTTTCAGGGTTTAGGGCAGTGCAGTGGTGTTCGGGCAGTGTAGGGGGTCATGCAGGGGGTGGTGTTTCAGGGTTTAGGGCAGTGCAGTGGTGTTCGGACAGTGTAGGGGGTCGTGCTGGGGCTGGTGTTTCAGGGTTTAGGGCAGTACAGTGGTGTTCGGGCAGTGTAGGGGGTCGTGCTGGGGCTGGTGTTTCAGGGTTTAGGGCAGTGCAGTGGTGTTCGGGCAGTGTAGGGGGTCGTGCTGGGGCTGGTGTTTCAGGGTTTAGGGCAGTGCAGTGGTGTTCGGGCAGTGTAGGTGGTCGTGCTGAGGCTGGTGTTCCAGGGTTTAGGGCAGTGCAGTGGTATTCGGGCAGTGTAGGGGGTCATGCTGGGGCTGGTGTTTCAGGGTTTAGGGCAGTGCAGTGGTGTTCGGGCAGTGTAGGGGGTCATGCTGGGGCTGGTGTTTCAGGGTTTAGGGCAGAGCAGTGGTGTTCGGGCAGTGTAGGGGGTCTTGCTGGGGCTGGTGTTTCAGAGTCTAGGGCAGTGCAGTGGTGTTCGGGCAGTGTAGGGGTCTTGCTGGGGCTGGTGTTTCAGGGTTTAGGGCAGTGCAGCGGTGTTCGGGCAGTGTAGGGGGTCGTGCTGGGGGTGGTGTTTCAGGGTTTAGGGCAGTGCAGTGGTGTTTGGGCAGTGTAGGGGGTCGTGCTGGGGCTAGTGTTTCAGGATTTAGGGCAGAGCAATGGTGTTCAGGCAGTGTAGGGGGTTTTGCTGGAGGTGGTGTTTCAGGGTTTAGGGCAGTGCAGTGGTGTTCGTGCAGTGTAGGGGGTGGTGTTTCAGGGTTTAGGACAGTGGTGTTCAGGCAGTGTAGGGGGTCTTGCTGGGGTTGATGTTTCAGGGTTTAGGGCAGTGCAGTGGTGTTCGGGCAGTGTAGGGGGTCGTGCTGGGGGTGGTGTTTCAGGGTTTAGGGCAGTGCAGTGGTGTTCCGGCAGTGTAGGAGGTCGTGCAGGGGGTGGTGTTTCAGGGTTTAGGGCAGTGCAGTGGTGTTCGGGCAGTGTAGGGGGTCGTGCTGGGGGTGGTGTTTCAGGGTTTAGGGCAGTGCAGTGGTGTTCGGGCAATGTAGGGTGTCGTGCTGAGGGGTGGTGTTTCAGGGTTTAGGGCAGTGCAGTGGTGTTCGGGCAGTGTAGGGGGTCGTGCAGGGGGTGGTGTTTCAGGGTTTAGGGCAGTGCAGTGGTGTTTGGGCAGTGTAGGGGGTCGTGCAGGGGGTGGTGTTTCAGGGTTTAGGGAAGTGCAGTGGTGTTTGGCCAGTGTAGGTGGTCTTGCTGGGGGTGGTGTTTCAGGCTTTAGTGCAGTGGTGTTCGGGCAGTGTAGGGGGTCTTGCTGGGGGTGAAGTTTCAGGGTTTAGGGCAGTGCAATGGTGTTCGTGCAGTGTAGGGGGTCTTGCTGGGGCTGGTGTTTCAGGGTTTAGGGCAGTGCAGTGGTGTTTGTGCAGTGTAGGGGGTCATGCTGGGGATGGTGTTTCAGGGTTTAGGGCAGTGCAGTAGTGTTCGGGCAGTATAGGGGGTCGTGCAGGGGGTGGTGTTTCAGGGTTTAGGGCAGTGCAGTGGTGTTCGGCCAGTGTAGGGGTCGTGCTGGGGGTGGTGTTTCAGGGTTTAGGGCAGTGCAGTGTTGTTCGGGCAGTGTATGGGGTCGTGCTGGGGGTGGTGTTTCAGGGTTTAGGGCAGTGGTGTTCGGGCAGTGTAGGGGGTCTTGCTGGGGGTGATGTTTCAGGGTTTAGGGCAGTGCAGTGGTGTTCGGGCAGTGTAGGAGGTCTTGCTGGGGGTAGTGTTTCAGGGTTTAGGGCAGTGCAGTGGTGTTCGGGCAGTGTAGGGGTCATGCTGGGGGTGGTGTTTCAGGGTTTAGGGCAGTGCAGTGGTGTTCGGGCAGTGTAGGGGTCGTGAAGGGGGTGGTGTTTCAGGGTTTAGGGCAGTGCAGTGCTGTTTGAGCAGTGTAGGGGATCGTGCTAGGGTATGTGTTTCAGGGTTTAGGGCAGTGCAGTGGTGTTCGGGCAGTGTAGGTGTGCAGGGGCTGGTGTTTCAGGGTTTAGGGCAGTGCAGTGGTGTTCGGGCAGTGTAGGGGGTCGTGCTGGGGGTAGTGTTTTAGGTTTTAGGGTAGTGCAGTGGTGTTTGTGTAGTGTAGGGGGTCATGTTTTAGGGTAGTGCAGTGGTGTTTGGGTAGTGTAGGGGTCGTGCTGGGGTAGTGTTTTAGGATTTAGGTTAGTGCAGTGGTGTTTGGGTAGTGTAGGGGGTCGTGCTGGGGGTAGTGTTTTAGGGTTTAAGGTAGTGCAGTGGTGTTTGTGTAGTATAGGGGGTCGTGCTGGGGGTAGTGTTTTAGGGTTTAGGGTAGTGCAGTGGTGTTTGTGTAGTGTAGGGGGTCATGTTTTAGGGTAGTGCAGTGGTGTTTGGGTAGTGTAGGGGTCGTGCTGGGGGTAGTGTTTTAGGATTTAGGTTAGTGCAGTGGTGTTGGGGTAGTGTTTTAGGGTTTAGGGTAGTGCAGTGGTGTTTGTGCAGTGTAGGGGTTCATGCTTGGGGTAGTGTTTTAGGGTTTAGGATAGTGCAGTGGTGCTTGTGTAGTGTAGGGGGTCATGCTGGGGGTAGTGTTTTAGGGTTTAGGATAGTGCAGTGGTGTTTTTGTAGTGTAGGGGGTCATGTTTTAAGATGCAACGCTCCAATACCTGACCAGTCTGCACTACATAAAACTGCAAAAAAACAAAAAATAAAAAGTGTTTTGCACACTTTTGTCATTGGGCTATATGTGGGCTACATCTGGGTAATATTTGTGCTACATTTGGGCTCTTTTTTCACTGGTGGCCATCTTGGAAGACTTCTTCCTAATTTCCTCATTTATTGCAGTCTCCTCAGTAGGAAATGCTTTCAGTTTTTTACTTTGATTCCATCAAGAAGGCATTCAGATGTGTCACACATTTGCCATAAATTCAGAATGTTATTACTCTAGTTGTTCATTAGATCACTGTAGTAAAGCTACTGCTCACCAAGGAGTTAACTGGAAGTCTACTGCTGGTATTGAAAGTGATTGTTTCAGTCTGCATGTCAGAATTTTCTAATGAAATAGAAGAGGATTTGAGATCTCACTTAAAACATGCCCTACATTTTCTTTTTGCAGCACTAACCATAATTTCTATGGCAAAATGAACCCCCTCATTTTGTTCCTTTTTAAATTAAATGTTTTAAGTGTTACCAGTTTATTCCAATCAAGATGGCTTCAGGTGTGCCATACTTTTGTCATAAGTAAGGCTGTTAGCACTCTAGTTGTTCTTTAGAACACTCTGGGAACTGCAGTAGAACACAAAGGCATCAACTGACAGGCTGCTCCTGTTGAAATATAACAGGAAGATATTTGAGATCACACTTGAAACATGTCCTAATTTTTCTTTCTACAGCACTAACCCTAATTTCTATGACAAAATGAACCCCATCATTTTGTTCCTTTTTAAATTAAATGTTTTAAGTGTTACCAGTTTATTCCAATCAAGATGGCTTCAGGTGTGCCATACTTTTGTCATAAGTAAGACTGTTAGCGCTCTAGTTGTTCTTTAGAACACTCTGGGAAGCTGCAGTAGAACACAAAGGCATCAACTGACAGGCTGCTCCTGTTGAAATATAACAGGAAGATATTTGAGATCACACTTGAAACATGTCCTAATTTTTCTTTCCAGAGCACTAACCATAATTTCTATGACAAGATGAACCCCATCATTTTGTTCCTTTTTAAATTAAATGTTTTAAGTGTTACCAGTTTATTCCAATCAAGATGGCTTCAGGTGTGCCATACTTTTGTCATAAGTAAGGCTGTTAGCACTCTAGTTGTTCTTTAGAACACTCTGGGAACCTGCAGTAGAACACAAAGGCATCAACTGACAGTCCCTGCCCTTGTTGGATGTACATGTTTTACTGAGAATGTCAGACTTCATTCTCACATGACTGAGAAAGATAATGTGAATTTACAGAAAATATGCTCTCATTTTAGCTTCTGGAGCACCTTCCAAAACTGTATGGGACAAGCATGTGAAAATAGTTTTCTCTCAAACATGATTCATGATATCCCAGCAGAAGGTTTTTCACAGGGTAAAATCACCTTAGAACACACCACAATTCCTGAAATTAGTATGGTACCATCAACAAATGAATTCTAATGTAACTAAAGTCTGTTATCACCCTTTATAGTTCTCCTTTTGGTAACCCTCAAAATCTTCGATTCACTACAATGCATTTCAATGGGGTACTATCATTTATATTGGTCCCAAGATGGCTGCCAGCAATTCCAGGATGAAGTGCTGACAGCCAATCAGATCTCACGATGACATGTGTGGTTAGGCTCCGCCCAGATATATATGCAACTACTGAACGGATTTACACCATTTAACAAAAAGGGTTCTTTCTGAACCAAGAACTACCTCTTTGCCAAATTTGGTGTAATTCCCTTCAGCAGTTCGGGCTGTAGCCGTGCCTAAAGTTTCCTATGGGAAAATGATTGGGGAAAACACATTTTGGGACCCCCCTTTTTTCTCGGCCCCCACTTGACGAATCACCCTGAGACTTTCAGGGTAGGAGCGGACCGGAGCGGGCCATAAAGTTTGAAAATTTCGCGAAGATTCGTCAACCGACGCAAGAGTTATTTCAAATAGAATGTCGCAGATTTCCTATGGAAAATAGGTCCTAACTATAACTATCTACTGGCGACCGCCAGTAGATAATATATATATATATATATTCACTGAAAAAACCATAGGTTTTAGGGACAGTTATAGTTACTTGTACATTGCACTCGTACAAAACCCGTGAAATTCCCCCGTTATAGTTAGTTCAGCTAACTATAACTCGTGCCCCCGCAATGCACTGCTGATGACGTCACATATTACATCACTCATGACATGGTCAGTGACATCACTGATGACATCACTGATGACATCTCAAATGACATCACTGATGACATCATCCAGTGACTGTGTGTTTCTCTAAAGTTTAAATATTTTTAATATATATAGGAAAAGACGTATTGAAGAATGAGTGGGTGTGTAAGTGTCTGTATGGATGATTTAGTAGGTGCGTGACTGACTGTATAAGTGAGTGATTTAACGTATCTTACTGAATGCATGGGTTAGTGACTAAACTGGGTGAATGTCTGTATCCGTCTGTCTGTTGCTGTGTAAGTGGCTGCATGTGTTTGTGAATAGCTACATGAGTGTCTATTTGAGTTATTGAATGCTTGTGTGAGTATCTGTATGGGTGCCTGAGTGTTTGTGTGGGAGGGGTGTGTGCGACTCTGTGCATAGATGTGTGAGTGGGTGATTCACTGGGTGGATGGTTTCAAGAGTGCATCTGTGATAGACTTTATGGGTGGGTAAGTGTGTGTAAGAGTGTGTTAGTGAGTGAATGTATGTCCCAGTGGTACATGTGTGAGTAACTACATATGTGAAAGGCAGTATATATGTGTGTTGGAGTATATAAATAGCTATAGCTAGAGTGACTGATTGTGATAGTGGCTGTATGGATGAGTGTGTGCTTGTATCAGTGATTGTATAAGAGCGTAAGAATGTGCTAGTATTTGTATGAGTAAGTGAGCTGGTGTGTGTATAACTGTATAGGTGAGTAAATGGTAGTGTGTTTAATTATTTGCATGACTGACTAGGTGTGTGAGTATCTCTATGGATGAGTGGCGTTGTTTGAGTGTGTATATAGGAGTAAGAGTGCATATGATAGTCCTGTACTGAGTGACCGTAAGTATGAGTGACTGTATGGGTGAGTGAGTGGATGTGTGTGTGTAGACCTAAGAATCAGTGAGTGGGTATGTAGTTATTGGTGTTGGAGTGTCTATGGTTTTGCGAATGGCAGTCTGTAATTTAGAGTGGGTGTATCAAAGGTTATATTAGGGTGTGAGGAGGTGCATCAGATTATCACGTGGATGATGTCATCAGTGATGTCATTTGAGATGTCATCAGTGATGTCATCAGTGATGTCACTGACCATGTCATGAGTGATGTAATATGTGACGTCATCAGCAGTGCATTGCGGGGCGCTGAGTTATAGTTAGCTGAACTAACTATAACGGGGAATTTCACGGGTTTTGTACGAGTGCAATGTCCAAGTAACTATAACTGTCCCTAAAACCTATGGTTTTTTCAGTGAATTTCAAAGGTTTTTTAAATGCTAATTTGTAACTATAACGTGTCTGAAACCTATGGTTTTTTCAGTGAATTTCAAAGGTTTTTTAAATGCTAATTTGTAACTATAACGTGTCTGAAACCTATGGTTTTTTCAGTGAATTTCAAAGGTTTTTAAATGCTAATTTCTAACTATAACGTGCCTGAAACCTACGGTTTTTTCAGTGAATTTCAAAGGTTTTGTAAATGACAATTTTTAAATGTATTAATTGTTATATTAATTTTTTTCATACTGATTTACTACATTTTTAGAAACAATTTTTTTACATATTTTATTTTTTAAATTACATTGTAATTACATTATACATTACATTACAAAAATACTTTATCAGAATGAATTACTTTAGTTTAAATACTTTGCAGATAGCAATAGACTTTTAAGTACAGTAGTTACAGTTGTTGCAATGGGCAACACATTTTCAAACACAATGCAACATTCAGCTCAATGTGAATTTCTAGTTAAATGCAATTAGTTACTTTATGGATTACTTTTGTAACCACAGGACTGGATCCTAGATTCAGTCCTGGTACATCTCCTGTAAACAGTTGAGTAAAAGCGTTTTGGTTACAGTCGTGATTTTTAAGGAATATTATTGTATTTTAAAAGTTGACACTTTGAAACTTTTTCTCATAGAATCACCAATGTTATCCTATGGAAGGAAATTCACTTAGCAGGTAAAAACTGTTATCGTTACTTTTTCTTACTCAGTGTTGGATCCTGGATCCAGCACTGGTGCATCTCCTGTAAACAGTTGAAAGAATGCGTTTAAGTCATACTGTCGATTTTTAAGGAATATTTGTAGTTTGTGAAAATCAACACTTTGAAACTTTTTTGCTGAAAACCAGTCAATGTTAGCCTATGAAGGAAATTCAAGTTACCGGTAAGTACGGTTAAAATTACTTTTGAGGATCAGTACTGGGCTGAAACATGCAGCACTGAGGTCTCTCCTGATAACAGGTGAGTAAATCGGAATTCGTATTTCGGCTGATTTTAGAGGAATATTTTAAAGTTCCAAAACTCCACACTTAGAAGAATTTCCAAGTGAAACCAGTCAATGTTAGCCTATGGAAGGAAATTCAAGTTACTGGTAAGTACGGTTAAAATTACTTTTCAGGACCAGTACTGGGCTGAAAGATGCAGCACTGAGGTCTCTCCTGATAACAGGTGAGTAAATCAGAATTCGGATTTCGGCTGATTTTAGAGGAATATTTGTATGTTTCAAAAATCAACACTTAGAAGAATTTCCAAGTGAAACCAGTCAATGTTAGCCTATGAAGGAAAGTCAAGTTACCGGTAAGTACGGTTAAAATTACTTTTCAGGATCAGTACTGGGCTGAAAGATGCAGCACTGAGGTCTCTCCTGATAACAGGTGAGTAAATCGGAATTCGTATTTCGGCTGATTTTAGAGGAATATTTTAAAGTTCCAAAACTCCACACTTAGAAGAATTTCCAAGTGAAACCAGTCACTGTTAGCCTATGAAGGAAATTCAAGTTACCGGTAAGTACGGTTAAAATTACTTATCAGGATCAGTACTGGGCTGAAAGATGCAGCACTGAGGTCTCTCCTGATAACAGGTGAGTAAATCGTATTTCCTATTTCGGCTGATTTTTGAGGAATATTTGCACAATGGTGAAGGGTGGGGGCGGGGCCTGAGGTGACATTTTTGCAAACGCGCCCGTGGCGCGTTTTAAGTTGGGGGAATAAGTCCCTTGAATCCTGAGGGTCCCTAGGGGCCAACTAGACCACCAGGAACCTCCAATATGCGCCAGGGGGCTGCGTTGCAGAGACGTGTAGAGAGGCCACACTCCCTTTTTACACCTCACTGCAACGCAGCTCTGTGGCGCATTCTGGATGTACCTGTTGGGCTAGTTGGCCCTCAGGGACCCTCAGGATTGAAGGGATTTAATTCCCCATCTTAAAACGCGCCACGGGGCCTGTTTGCACACATGTCACCTGAAGCCCCGCCCTCCATTCACCACTGTGCAAACGCGCCCCGTGGCGCGTTTTAAGTTGGGGGATTAAGTCCCCTTGCGGGCCCGATCGTTTTTTTTTGTTTTTTGTTTTTCTCCCCTGAAGGGGGCTGTGTGGCCCCCTTCCTTTTTCTTTTTTGGGCCCTGGGGACCCCATCCCCCAGGGCCTTACACCTTTTTTTAAATTACCTTTAAAAAAAAAAACGGGAAGGGGGCCGCGTGGCCCCCCTTCCCTGGGCCTGTATTGGCCCCGGGGACCCCATCCCCCGGGGCATGGCCTCTATATTTATTTTTTTGAGGGGGGCAGCGTGGCCCCCCTCCTCTGGCCATTTTAAGGCCCCGGGGACCCCATCTCCCGGGGCCGGCCTTTCCATTTTTTTTTTTTTTTAATTTTTCCTCTTTTTTGGGGAGGGGGGCCGCGTGGCCCCCCTCCCGGGCCACTACTTGCCCCGGGGACCCCATCCCCCGGGGCTGGCCCTCTCCGTTGGGGACTGTGGGGGGGTCCCCAATCCCCCACAGTCCCGCCGGCTCCCCACGTCCCTTGGGAGCCGGCATTGCTAGTCCCACATGGGGAGCAGCTGACATGCTGCTCCCCATGTGGAAAGCAGTCGCTTTGGATATTGGAAGAGAGAGCAGGTTTCCCTGCTCTCTCTTCCAATATCCAAGCAGTTTGCTATGGCAGGCCGGGAGCCGCGAGGCTCCGTCCTGCCATAGCAAACTACAGTGTCCCGGGGTAGCTACCCCGGGACACTGCAGGAGCCGGCCCTGGGGGTGGTGGTCCCCAGGGCCATCAAGGGCTTCCAGGAGTGGGGCCGCGCGGCCCCCTTCCATTCAGTACACAGCCCCGGGGAGGTGGTGGTCCCCGGGCTCTGAGGGTCCGTAACGGACCCCCATATTAAAATGTTTAGTGCCCCGGGGAGGTGGTGGTCCCCGGGGCATGTGGGGGCTGGAGCCCCCCCACACAGGTTTAATAATGTATTTTAAAAAGCCCCGGGAGGTGGTGGTCCCCGGGGCTGCGGGAGGGCTCAGAGCCCTCCCGCACCATTTTTAAAAAGCCCCGGGGGTGGCGGTCCCCGGGGCTTGGGGGCCCTTGAGGCCCCCACACATTAAATTATCCCCCCACCATGCCCCCGGGACTTGGGCCACCCGGGGCCAGTTAACATCGAAGCGCGGGAGACCGCGCTTCGATTTTATTTTTTCGGCAGGATTCGCGCACCCTGAGCGCATCCTGCCTATTTTTAAAAATTTTTTTTATTTTTTTTGCCCAGGGGTCCTTGTGGGACCCCTGAGCAAACCTAGGGGTCAGGGTGTTTCTACCCTGCCCCCTTTGTGCGCTTTGCGCACTTGTTTCTGTCCCTCGGTTCTACCGAGGGACAAAATGGCTGCCAACATTTCCTGAATCGGAATGTTGACAGCCAGCTGACAGCCAATTAACATGCAGCTCGTGATCGGGAGGGTACGCGGACCCTACTCGTCCCTAGATATCACTAACTTTTACCTTTCATTTTCTCAGCAACTACTGAACGGATTTACACCATTTAACAAAAGGGTTCTTTCTGAACCAAGAACTACCTCTTTGCCAAATTTGGTGTAATTCCGTTCAGCAGGTCGGGCTGTAGCCGTGTCTAAAGTTTCCTATGGGAAAATGCATGGGGAAAACGCGTTTTGGGACCCCCCTTTTTTCTCGGCCCCCGCTTGACGTATCACCCCGAGACTTTCAGGGTAGGAGCGGACCGGAGCGCCCCACGAAGTTTGAAAATTTCGCGAAGATACGTCAACCGGCAAGAGAGTTATTTCAAATAGAATGTTGCGGATTTCCTATGGATAATAGGTTGTAACTATAACTATCTACTGGCGACCGCCAGTAGATAATATATATATATATATATATATATATATATATATATATATTTGCCACCAACAAAACATTTACGTCCTACTCCAGGGACTGTGTTCCACAATTTTTTTTGCCACCATCATCAATGCATTTCGACCTTCACGGTCTTGATCGCTGTTTAATTTGCGATCAAGACCGTGAAGGTCGAAACGCGTTGGGGATGGTAGCAATGAAATAAAATTGCTGGAACACAAACCCGGGAGTGCGATGTAATCTTTTGTTGGTGGTAAATAGAATTCGAGGTGTGATTCCGCCTCGTACATGAGCACCTGCTGAGTTGCGCGCTGTGTATGGAATCAATTGATGGACTGATATATATATATATATTTATTTATTTTTAAACATACAAATCCAGTCAAGACACAAAAGGTTATAGACACAGAATGCTTAGAAAATTCCATTAACAAACTGTGAAATTCCCTGGAAAAAAAATGTTACAGGTATGTTAAAGTTAGGAACTAGAACTAAAAAGCACCTTAGAAATTCACTTGAAAAAACAAAGGTTACAGGGACATTATGGTTAGACTTAGATTTTACACACAAAAAAAACATAGAAATTCATCAGTTATAGTTACCTGAGATAACTGTAAATTACATCCCCGCAATGCATAGCTTATACCCTCATATATTACATCACTCATGACATGGTCAGTGACATCACTGATGACATCACTGATAACATCTCAAATGACATCACTGATTACATAATCCAGCAAAGTACACTGAAACCTGTCATCCCCGTTGATAATAAACAATATGTTACTGCATTGTAGTGCCAAGTCATCCTTTTGTCGTGAAGGAGGAGAAGTATTAATATATATAAAAAAGAGCGAAAACAAGAACAATTCCAGAGAGACAAACAGGATTACGAGGAAGAAAGGATTTTCACTTTCTCAAGAAAGTATGACTCACAGTATAAAGCCAAGTCGTCCTTTTTGTCGTAAAGGAGGAGAAGTATTGATATATATAAAAACAGCGAAAACAAGAAAAATTCCAGAGAGACAAACAGGATTACGAGGAAGAAAGGATTTTCACTTTCTCAAGAAAGTATGAATCACAGTATAAAAAGGATCAACTAGATTCATCATCTAAACCATACTCAAGTCATGAATCCCTCACAGACACAGATCTAAGTGAAAAGGAAGGAAGCTTGACATCAATAAACAGTGAAAACAAACAAACAACGCCTTTTTTAGTGGACATGAAGCTGGAATTCCAGCAACAGCAAAGGGACAAAACACAACTCTCAGGGAATACAAGAGGAAGGGGACGTGGACAAAGGAGAGGAAACCAAAATGCACAAGAAGAGGCCAGAGGGGACAAAAAAAGAACAAGAATGGAAACAAGGGGCAGCAGCAAACAGGGAAAGAACCAGAAATAACAACGGAATTGAATGTGATCAATCTATCTGATAAAATAATAACAGAACAAGAAAAGGCTCTACTCAAGAAAGGACAAACAGGCACATGCATCAATGTTGGATTTTGCGATTTCTTAATTGCGATTTTTAAGGAATCGCAATTAAGGAATTGCAAAGCCTATGCATGTAGAAATCGCTTAAAAATAGCGATTTCTAAACATTCCTTAATTGCGACTCGCAAATTGCGACTCGCAATTAAGGAATACCTCCCCATTGATTCTTATGGGCCTAGAGGCCCATAGGAATGAATGGGAAGACATTCTCAATTTGCGATTCTCAATTAGAGAATCGCAAATTGAGAATGCAATTTCAAGGGTGCCAGGGTGTCAAAAGGACACCCTGTTGCACCCCTGAAATATGCATATGAGTACATCTTGCACACACACATGCCCCAATGGCATGTGTGTGTGTAAATGGAACTTTGAAAAATGCACTTTAGTGCATTTTTCAAAGTTTTTGCAAATTACCATGAAGTTCAACTTCATGGTAATTTGCGCCCTTATTAGCGAAATCACTAATTTTTTTACTTTAATGCATTGCATTTAAGGAATCTCAATTTGCGATTCCTTAAATGCAATCGCAATTTGAGAACTCGCAATTAATTGCGAATTCTCAGAGTGCGAGGGCCTTGACCCTTGATGCATCGCAAAAGCTAATTTTGCGATCGCAAACGGCCGATTTTTGCGAATCGCACCGTTTGCGATCGCAAAAAGCTTTGATGCATGTGCCTGTAAGTTTTTGTCCAAGTGTACATATTGATTTACCACAAACAAGAATCGATCTTTATAAATACATCAGAAAAATTAAATTAGTCAAAATATATGCTGAAGCAAAGGAAAAAGAAAAACAAGATTCAAAATGAAACCATCGAGCAGTCTGTTGGTTGAAGACAGACCAACATTTGTGAACCTGATGGGAATGGAAGATGAACTAACGGATGAGGATCTAAGGGAGATCGAAAAAGAGTTCCCATCATTGGGAGCTGGAGAAAGTGGCAAAAAATAAAAGTCTCTATACTATCCAGTCTTACCACCAGGCAACAAGATTGACTTGTTTCTTTTTGCTATAGTTCAAGACCTCTATAAATTAGAGCAAACAAAGCACAAAAACAATCTGACGATGAATGAAATGGTAGCCTTACAAAATTTACAAGAGGATAACGCAATCGAAATAAAATCAGCGGACAAAGGAGGCAACATCATTATCATGAACAAATCAGATTATGTCAAAGAAGCACTAAGGCAACTTACAGATAACAAATGCTACTGCTGCTTGAAAACAAACCCTCTTAAATAAATTCAGCAAATGCTAACAAAGAAATTGAAAACTTGGGTAGAATCTAATCTGATAGATGAAGAAGAAGCAAAATATCTAACAACAGAACATCCAGTCATGGCGACAGTTTATTTTCTACCCAAGATACATAAGGACAAAAAACATCCACCTGGAAGGCCCATAGTATCGGCTAAGGGGTCTATTTTGGAATCAGTTTCCAACTATTTTGATCACTTCCTGGC
Organism: Calotriton arnoldi; assembly: GCA_963921515.1. Taxonomy (NCBI): domain Eukaryota; kingdom Metazoa; phylum Chordata; class Amphibia; order Caudata; family Salamandridae; genus Calotriton; species Calotriton arnoldi. Next base: position 396,994 of record CAWUFW010011647.1, on the reverse strand, counting down.
CCCCTTGGTAAAAGATTTTAATTCATACCTGAGAGATACATCGGATCTCCTAAAGAAATTGGATGGAATCCCATGGCAGTCATCATACAAACTGATAACAATGGAAGTGATATCCCTTTATACAAGCATTGAACAAGTAGGCTTCAAAACTTGCCAACATTTTTTGGGCAAAAGAAATATTCAGTTTTTTTAACATAACAAAATGCTTTTGGAAATGATATCTATGTGTTTGAATAATAATATCTTTTTATTCGACAAAACAATTTACAAACAAGAACGTGGATCCGCAATGTGATTTTCCTTTTAACCCAATTATGCAAATCTAGTAATGGGGTAGTGGGAACAAAAATTTGCATGGGCTCCCAGTCATGACAGATACACGGAGAAAATAGTACTGTGGATGCGTTTCATCGAAGATCTTTTGATAATATGGGATGGAACAGAACAAGTATTTGCAAGCTATTTTCACATACTAAACAACAACTCTTAAAATCTAAAATTAACTCATGAAATCAGTAGCTACAGAGTGAATATTCTGGATACGGAAATATTCATAGACAACAAAACGGTACAAACAACTCTACATCAAAAAGAAACAGCCACGAATGCTATATTGCATACGGAGAGCTTCCATCAAGATAATCTGAAGTGGAGCATCTCCAACTGGGAAGTCTTAAGAATCCGCAGAAATTGTTCTATGGATCAAGACTTTGTAGAACAGAGTCAACAAGCAGAGAACAGATTTCTAAAGAGAGGATATCCAACAAAAATAATCAAAAAGAGTCTGGAAAAGGTCAAAGGAAGAAAATGATCAGACATCCTCTACAATACAGAAAAGAAGGAATCAACTAACATTATCAGACTCATAACAACGTTCTCTGCTGAATCTAAAAGGCTTCAGAAAATCCTGCAAAAAAACCGGGGAATTTTACAACTAGATCCCACAGCTGCTGAAATAATGGGAAGTCATCCTCGGATCACATACAGAAGAGCACCGAATTTGAGGGACAAATTGACACATAGTCATTTCAAAATGAACAGGAAAACATGCTTACACACAGAAGGATTTTGGAGCTGCAACAAGTGCAACGCATGCAAAATAGCCATGAATAAGAAGCAAATCGAGATGGCAAATGGTTCGATGTGGAAAATTAAGCAACACATAAACTGCAAAAGCAAATCTGTTGTTTATATAATTGAATGCCCATGCAGGAAAAAATAAGTGGGAAGCACAACATGTGAATTAAAAAAACGCATCCTTGAACATATCAGAGCCACGTGCAATAAAGATCGAAGTATTGCAGTGGCAAAACACATGGAAGAGAAACATGAAAGCAATTGGGAAAAATTACAATACTATGCAATTGAACAAATCCCCACGGCTGAGAGAGGGGGTGACAGAGAGAAAGTGTTAAGGCAAAAAGAATCAAAACACATTCTGGTGTTAAGAATGCTCAATCCGATGGGCCTGAACCAAAATGAAGAACTATATGTGCACCTTAGAAATTAGAATAAATAACCTTGAGAATAAAAGAATGAAAGAAATAGCTGAAGATCAAACAATTTGTGCATAACACCGTATTAATGAAAAATGATGGAAAAAACAGAAAGCGAAGATCAACGAATCAGAGCAAACAAAGCAGAAATTTTGAGAAACACACGAACATCCACAAAAGTTCTTTCCACTGGGGGAAATCACAAATAATAAAAATAATCGGGAAGAAAGAAAAGTAAAAAGAAGAATGAGAATTCAGATGTCATGAACACTCATGACAACCATGGGTGGAATGCATACATATAAATAAAAAATGCAGTCAAAATTATCTTTGTGGATGTCAAGTGAAGACATATCAAAACTAATGAAGAACGCCCACCAGTGGGCATAAATAAAGATGCTCTAATCCAAAATGAACATATTATGGACTTAAAACTGGTTAAATATGCTTGCACGACAGAATTGTTTGAAAATCATTATAATCAATTCCTCCCAAAATATTTAAAATGGATTTTACACGTTTAAATTATTTGCACAATCATAGCAATAAGCACTTTATAAAAGCATGATTTGCACATTACCACATATTTCACTTTTTTGCTCTGTTTAAAATTTTATTCAAAGTGGACTACCATAACCAGAAGCCTTTGCATCTGTAACAGGAAATGAGCGAAAGTGGGTGTTAACAGGGAATAAATGCACTGACAATGATGGTGGAAGCATAACCCGTGATCAAGGTCTGAGGGCAGACCAAAACGCTTGGGTCGCTAATTTATACTCATATGCTGTAAAAGAAATAAAATAGTGAAGAAACTTGCCTGAGAGTGTGCTCCCTTCATTCTGTGCCATCCAGCCAGGAAAAAGCTTGGACAAATCAAATATGTGCCTGTTCTGGTCCGGCCCACTCTTTAAATCTAGAATGACACGCCCTGAATGGGACTGCTCAGATGAGTTTGCACAGTACTCATCTGAGCAGTCCCATTCAGGGGCGTGTCATTCTAGATTTAAAGAGTGGGCCGGACCAGAACAGGCACATACTTGATTTGTCCAAGCCTCTGAAGAAGGAGTTTCATAACTCGGAAACGCGTCAGGCATCGAGGACCAACAAGCTGCTTTGAATATCGACACACAGGAGGACGTTTTTACCAATAAAAAGCTTGAAATTGCTGCTGGCTGCTGAGTGCTTCTCGCCGAAGGGCAAACTTGTGAGCATGCAATATTTGGCGGTTGCTCCGCCGCCGAGAGTGCACCACCCCGTCATTCCTGGGGGCCACTGGGTTTGGAATTCGCCGAATCCTCTATGTGGGAGGCCATGCTGGATTAATAACCTACTCCGTATGTCGAGGCCCATCCAGGGGCTTACAATCTTATCAGCAGTGCTAACAGTGCCATTATCGACGAAAGAACGTTTCTGGGACTACCGAATCCACAATCCTTTGCACATTACTCATCTGAGCAGTCCCATTCAGGGGCGTGTCATTCTAGATTTAAAGAGTGGGCCGGGCCAGAACAGGCACATACTTGATTTGTCCAAGCCTCTGAAGAAGGAGTTTCATAACTCGGAAATGCGTCAGGCATTGAGGACCAACAAGCTGCTTTGAATATCGACACACAGGAGGACGTTTTTACCAATAAAAGGCTTGAAATTGCTGCTGGCTGCTGAGTGCTTCTCGCCGAAGGGCAAACTTGTGAGCATGCAATATTTGGCGGTGGCTCCGCCGCCGAGAGTGCACCACCCCGCCATTCCTGGGGGCCACTGGGTTTGGAATTCGCCGAATCCTCTATGTGGGAGGCCATGCTGGATTACTAACCTACTCCGTATGTCGAGGCCCATCCAGGGGCTTACAATCTTATCAGCAGTGCTAACAGTGCCATTATCAACGAAAGAACGGTTCTGGAACTACCGAATCCACAATCTTTTGCACAGTACTCATCTGAGCAGTCCCATTCAGGGGGGTGTCAGTCTAGATTTAAAGAGTGGGCCGGACCAGAACTGGCACATACTTGATTTGTCCAAGCCTCTGAAGAAGGAGTTTCATAACTCGGAAACGCGTCAGGCATCGAGGACCAACAAGCTGCTTTGAATATCAACACACAGGAGGACGTTTTTACCAATAAAAAGCCTGAAATTGCTGCTGGCTGCTCTCTCGCCGAAGGGCAAACTTGTGAGCATGCAATATATATTTATATATTTATATATATATATATATATATATATATATATATATATATATATGACGTAGACTTCGCCACAGCAATCCCAGTAGTCCCAAATCACTGGCCTCTGGAACAGACGAATACAGACCCAGTCGTAGGTGCAAGGTGAGTTTATTAGAAGCTTTGCATGCCCACCATGACGCGTTTCAGCCTTCAAGAGGCCTTGATCACATGTCGCCTTAGGAGGAGTATAACAGTATTTAAAGAGCACAGTGCAAACAACGTGAACAGCGATTGGCTAATTACACTCAGGTATAGACATAGAAGAAATTCATCCATTGCAAAACTTGCTGTGTAATCCTTAAAGATCATTGCAGATGACAGCACTTAAAAACATATCACTAGTACTTGAAATAAACATGGTTACATGAATATTTAAAGTAATAAAAAATGAAACAGTAATATAGTCCGAATTTTCTTAAAAAATCAGGTAAAAAAAACAGATATTAAAAAAATGACAAGCACTTGTGCAACATCTGCAAAGAGATTATAGAACCCAAGTGGGTTATACCTTGTCTTAAACTGTATGAAGACACAGGTTACTGCTATCCAATATGCACAACTCAGAATATGGAATCTAATGAATGCCATAAGTAAACATTAAGAGTTGTTTAAAAAGTATACACAACAATTAACCTGTAGTCAATAAAACACTTCAATAAAAACTTTCCATTAAATCAATGCAATTCCATAAGAAAATTATATATACTGCTAATCAGTCTCCCTGAAAACAGAGAGATTTACAGATATATTGAAAAAGTGCTGATGTGTAGGATGGGAAAATACACGCCCATATGGGCACCATGTAATGCAGCAATATGTCCAACCTTAAAAAGTGCTAGTGCAATAAAGTGCTAAAAGTGCATAAAAAACGGCATATTGTTAAAAGATGATTTCAAAAGTTTCAGAAGCAAGGCCAAGAGAAACGTCATTAAAAAGATGTGCAAAAATACAAAGGCTAAATCCTTATTACAAGCATGTATAAAAGTCTTCACTGGAATTTAGACCTAGCGGTGTCTTGGTATCAAGTTCTAAGATGTACTTAGTTTCCAAAGAATGCAAGAGAGCTTCACAATTGCCTCCTCGTCTGAGGGGCAACACTGAATCAATTACAAAGTACTTTAGAAGCTCTACCTTGTTGTCATGGCGCTCCTAAAAATGTCTTGCCACCGGATAGGAGGAATCACTGCCACTGATGGCTCTGATGTGCTGGAGTATCTTCTTGTGGACCTGCAACTTGGTACTACCAACATATTGCAGGCCACACGGACACTCCAGCACATAGACCGCAAACTCAGTCCTGCATGTGAGCATCTTGTAGATGGGCATCGGGGCATCACGAAAGGGGATTCTATACTCGGTTTTGTTGACACAATGTCTGCAAGCTTTGCAGCTGGTGCACCTTCTGAATCCCTTTCTGGTATTGAGCCACGTTTTAGTCATGACTAATTCTGGACTACTCCTAACTAGAGTGTCGCACATAGATCGTGCTTTTCTGAAAGTAATCTCAGGAGTAGCTGTCATCAGGTCCCCAATGACAGGATCATTGCGCCCCAGGCTCCAATTTTTCTTGAAGATCTTACGAAGAACCTGATGCTGACGATTATAAGTTAGAATTAGTCTATTTGGCTCATTACCCTGTGCAGGAGAAGTACTATTCTTTTTGTTAACCAAGGCAACCTGTCTAGGAATGTGGTTGGCTTTAATGATGGCTTTGTCAATTATGGTGGCGGCATACCCTCTAGCCAAGAATCTAACTTTACTAGCATTTTGTGCTACTTTACATTCTGTCTCAGTACTGCAAATCCGTCTGATACGCAGCATCTCCCCGAAGGGGATACTGCAAATCAGGTGACCTGGGTGATGGCTAGCAGCGTGTAACACCGTGTTGCGCGCTGTGGGCTTCCTGAACAGCCTAGTCTCCAATCTAGCATCACTGACGAATACCTGAACATCTAAAAAACAAACTTGTTCTTGACTCAAATTGCCTGTAAACTGTAAGTTGAGAGTATTGACATTGATCAGTTTGATAAAATCAAGGGCCTGCTGTTCAGTGCCCCTCCAAATCAGAAATATATCATCGATATAACTATACCAATGAATCACGTGATTGGTGAAGACATCACGGTGTTGGACATGGAGGACCTGCTCCTCCCACAGGCCCATATGCAGACAGGCATAGCTGGGGGAAAAGCAGGCCCCCATGGCAACACCTCTAACCTGTTGAAATACTTGGTTAAGGAACATGAAAAAGTTTTTGTTTAAACAGGTTGAAATCATAGATGTTAACATCTTATTGTGATTAAACATTTGAATGGGCCTCTTGCATAAATAATGGTTGATAGCTTTTAAACCGTCCTGATGGTGTATGCTCGTATAGAGGGATGTAACATCCAGAGTAATCAACCAATAAGCTGAATTCCATGTAACCTCTTCCAGCTTCCTCAGGAAATCACCCGTATCTTGGATAAAAGAGGGCAAAGACCTCACATGTTCCTGAAGAAAAGAGTCAATGTACCGAGACGTATTTTCCATCAGGCTTTTGCGCGCTGATATAATGGGCCTACCAGGTGGTTTTTCAGCACACTTATGAATCTTAGGTATGAAGTAGATGGCAGGGATCACAGGATGATCATTTTTCAAGAACTTGAATTCGTCGAGACTGAGTAGCCCTGCACTCTTCCAGGCTACTAGCTGCGCATATAATTCGTACCGAGTCTGCTTGACAGTACCAATGTCACTCCTCTTGTAACATTGACGATCATTAAGCTGTACAAAAGCTTCCTCCAGGTACAATTCCCTGGGCCATAACACCACATTTCCACCTTTATCAGTCTGGCGGACTATGATATTGTCATTGGTTTGTAGTTTTTTCATTAGCTGAATGTAGCAATTATTCTGTGGTTTATGTTTGTAATGAGTACGCATTGTGGCGGTATACAGTCTTTTTAGTTCCACAATTGAGAGTTCATGGAAAACATCTATGTTGTCATGCAACATCACTGGTGTAAATGTTGATTTCGGTTTGAAATTAGTGTTTCCAGGAGTATTCAAGTTGATCTGTTCATCACAAGTGTCTCTACCTAAGTTCTCATTTTCCAATTGTTGCAAATCCTGTAACAATGCAAAATCTTTTACAGCTAAAACTGAAGTACTGCTAGTTGATTGAGCTGTCCCCAGTTTAGAGATCTTGCACTCTGCTTTGCTTGACATGAAGAATTTGCGAAGTTTCAACTTCCTTGTGTACTTGTACAGATCTATGCGCGTCTGCGCGTAGTTGAAGTTGCTGGCTGGGCTGTATGTTAAACCTAAAGACAGGACTTGTAATTCAGCTTGACTCAAATTAACACTGGTAAGGTTCATGACAGTTAGTGATGACCCCTCTGGGTCCATTTCTCCTGTTAGTATGTTCATTTCTTGTTCCATCTTCTGTTGGCCTTGGGTTTTTTGTTTGGTTTGCCACTTGATGTTACATTGCCGTCGTTCCCTGCGTCTTTTGTTGTTTCTTTGGCGTTGTTTGTATTTGCCCTCCTGGGTCGCAAAGTATCTCGTCGATCCTGGCACAAGCAGTACCAATAAAAAGCTTGAAATTGCTACTGGCTGCTGAGTGCTTCTCGCCGAAGGGCAAACTTGTGAGCATGCAATATATATTTATATATATATATATATATATAAATATATCAAAGCTCCAAGGTTCCCACCAGTTTGAGACGCACTCTGACATCCACTACAGCAACCTTCATGAGGTAAAAGCCGGATCGGCGGGCGGATCCAGTTTACAGCATGCATGTCGATTCACGCCTGACGCGTTTCGTGCTCATTGCACTCTTCAGAGGCGCGACAGTCAATTTGGCATAAAGGCCACACCTCCCACTTATGATATGAACCCTCCAATGGGCGACTCAAATGAGTCTGCGTTGGTTTGTGGGTCTTGTAGTGTGTGCCTTAGTTATGTGCCGCTGTCTGAAACATTCCAAGCCCACCAATGGGCCTCCACTCGCTCCTCCGGCTTGTCAATCCTCAATGGATGCCTCCACATTAAGACTCCTTGATTCGGAGCCCCGTGGCCCCAAATTTCCGGGTGGTGCGTCTCCCGCGGCTGGGAGGCCGCGTTGTAAATAAAAGCTCCAAGGTTCCCACCAGTTTGAGACGCACTCTGACATCCACTACAGCAATAGTCATGAGGTAAAAGCCGGATCAGCGGGCGGATCCAGTTTACAGCATGCCTGTCGATTCACGCCTGACGCGTTTCGTGCTCATTGCACTCTTCAGAGGCGCGACAGTCAATTTGGCATAAAGGCCACACCTCCCACTTATGATATGAACCCTCCAATGGTCGACTCAAATGAGTCTGCGTTGGTTTGTGGGTCTTGTAGTGTGTGCCTTAGTTATGTGCCGCTGTCTGAAACATTCCAAGCCCACCAATGGGCCTCCACTCGCTCCTCCGGCTTGTCAAATCTCAATGGATGCCTCCACATTAAGACTCCGTGATTCGGAGCCCCGTGGCCCCAAATTTCCGGGTGGTGCGTCTCCCGCGGCTGGGAGGCCGCGTTGTAAATCAAACCTCCAAAGTTCCCACCAGTTTGAGACGCACTCTGACATCCACTACAGCAACCTTCATGAGGTAAAAGCCGGATCGGCGGGCGGATCCAGTTTACAGCATGCCTGTCGATTCACGCCTGACGCGTTTCGTGCTCATTGCACTCGTCAGAGGCGTGACAGTCAATTTGGCATAAAGGCCACACCTCCCACTTATGATATGAACCCTCCAATGGGCGACTCAAATGAGTCTGCGTTGGTTTGTGGGTCTTGTAGGTTGTGCCTTAGTTATGTGCCGCTGTCTGAAACATTCCAAGCCCACCAATGGGCCTCCACTCGCTCCTCCGGCTTGTCAATCCTCAATGGATGCCTCCACATTAAGACTCCGTGATTCGGAGCCCCGTGGCCCCAAATTTCCGGGTGGTGCGTCTCCCGCGGCTGGGAGGCCGCGTTGTAAATCAAAGCTCCAAGGTTCCCACCAGTTTGAGACGCACTCTGACATCCACTACAGCAACCTTCATGAGGTAAAAGCCGGATCGGCGGGCGGATCCAGTTTACAGCATGCCTGTCGATTCACGCCTGACGCGTTTCGTGCTCATTGCACTCTTCAGAGGCGCAACAGTCAATTTGGCTTAAAGGCCACACCTCCCACTTATGATATGAACCCTCCAATGGGCGACTCAAATGAGTCTGTGTTGGTTTGTGGGTCTTGTAGTGTGTGCCTTAGTTATGTGCCGCTGTCTGAAACATTCCAAGCCCACCAATGGGCCTCCACTCGCTCCTCCGGCTTGTCAATCCTCAATGGATGCCTCCACATTAAGACTCCGTGATTCGGAGACCCGTGGCCCCAAATTTCCGGGTGGTGCGTCTCCCGCGGCTGGGAGGCCGCGTTGTAAATCAAAGCTCCAAGGTTCCCACCAGTTTGAGATGCACTCTGACATCCACTACAGCAACCTTCATGAGGTAAAAGCCGGATCGGCGGGCGGATCCAGTTTACAGCATGCCTGTCGATTCACGCCTGACGCTTTTCGTGCTCATTGCACTCTTCAGAGGCGAGACAGTCAATTTGGCATAAAGGCCACACCTCCCACTTATGATATGAACCCTCCAATGGGCGACTCAAATGAGTCTGCGTTGGTTTGTGGGTCTTGTAGTGTGTGCCTTAGTTATGTGCCGCTGTCTGAAACATTCCAAGCCCACCAATGGGCCTCCACTCGCTCCTCCGGCTTGTCAATCCTCAATGGATGCCTCCACATTAAGACTCCGTGATTCGGAGCCCCGTGGCCCCAAATTTCCGGGTGGTGCGTCTCCCGAGGCTGGGAGGGCGCGTTGTAAATCAAAGCTCCAAGGTTCCCACTAGTTTGAGACGCACTCTGACATCCACTACAGCAACCTTCATGAGGTAAAAGCCGGATCGGCGGGCGGATCCAGTTTACAGCATGCCTGTCGATTCACGCCTGACGCATTTCGTGCTCATTGCACTCTTCAGAGGCGCGACAGTCAATTTGGCATAAAGGCCACACCTCCCACTTATCATATGAACCCTCCAATGGGCGACTCAAATGAGTCTGCGTTGGTTTGTGGGTCTTGTAGTGTGTGCCTTAGTTATGTGCCGATGTCTGAAACATTCCAAGCCCACCAATGGACCTCCACTCGCTCCTCCGGCTCCTTCTGTTGGCCTTGGGTTTTTTGTTTGGTTTGCCACTTGATATTACAGTGCCGTCGTTCCCTGCGTCTTTTGTTGTTTCTTTGGCGTTGTTTGTATTTGCCCTCCTGGGTCGCAAAGTATCTCGTCGATCCTGGCGCAAGCAGTACCAATAAAAAGCTTGAAATTGCTGCTGGCTGCTGAGTGCTTCTCGCCGAAGGGCAAACTTGTGAGCATGCAATATATATATATATATATATTATCTACTGGCGGTCGCCAGTAGATAGTTATAGTTAGGACCTATTTTTTCTCTCTTATATGCTTTCTCTGCTCTAGGATTCTTTAATCAGCCAACTGCCTCTAATTTTTTTATTTTTTTATAAAATTGTAATGAATCATTCACTTATGTAATTTTACTTATTTACAATTGTATGAGAGATGGCTTTTGCGATCTTTTATGTAAATTTGTTCAATGTTGAGATTTTGTATTCAGCACTTTATTGACACTTTATTGACACTTTGCACTTTACACATAGATACTCTTAATTAGGTAGGCAAGACGGATCCTGAACAAAATACTAATATTTACATTGACATTATATTTAGTAACTAACTACCTCACAAAAACATACAATGAATTTTATTACATTTCATTAGTATATATAAAGCTGTTTTTATTGAGGTTTTACTACAATCATATTTATATATTTTAAATATTGTGGTTATATTGTATTTTCCATCTATACTACTTATTTATTTATTTATGTCAGGTATTTATTAATGTATGTATTTATACATCAATTGTCGTATTTTTAACTAATTTAGTTACTTCAACATAGTATGTTGTTTATGCCTATGCAAGAATCTCATCACGTGTGGAGTAGATCTGTCACTTTAAATATTGCACTATGGCTCTAAATGCGCGTCATGTGATCAAGGCCGAGTTTGGCCGAAACGCGTCATGGCAGCATGGTGGCTCACTGAAAAATAAAAGGAAAATACTTACACCAGTTTGGGTTCGTCTTCCGTTTTGTTTCCGTTTTGAGGAACATTGAGGCGGAGTGTGGCGATATATATATATATATATATATATATATATATTATCTACTGGCGGTCGCCAGTAGATAGTTATAGTTAGGACCTATTTTCCATAGGAAATCCGCGACATTCTATTTGAAATAACTCTTGCGTCGGTTGACGAATCTTCGCGAAATTTTCAAACTTTATGGCCCGCTCCGGTCCGCTCCTACCCTGAAAGTCTCAGGGTGATTCGTCAAGCGGGGGCCGAGAAAAAAGGGGGGTCCCAAAACGTGTTTTCCCCATTCATTTTCCCATAGGAAACTTTAGACACGGCTACAGCCCGAACTGCTGAACGGAATTACACCAAATTTGGCAAAGAGGTAGTTCTTGGTTCAGAAAGAACCCTTTTTGTTAAATGGTGTAAATCCGTTCAGTAGTTCCTGATAAAATCAAAAGTTAAGTCACATATATATCTATGGCCGAGTAGGGTCCGCGTACCCTCCCGACCACGAGCTGCATGCTAATTGGCTGTCAAGTGGCTGTCAACACTCCAAATCAGGAAGTGTTGGCAGCCATACCGAGGGACAGAAACAAGTGCGCAAAACGCACAAAGGGGGCAGGGTAGAAACACCCTGACCCCCTAGGTCTGCTCAGGGGGTCCCACAAGGACCCCCTGGGCAGAAAAAAGCATTTTTTATTTTTTTAAATCGGCAGGATGCGCTCAGGGTGCGCGGATCCTGCCGATTAGAAAAAAACCCAGAAGAAACAAGTGCGCAAAACGCACAAAGGGGGCAGGGTAGAAACACCCTGACCCCCTAGGTCTGCTCAGGGGGTCCCACAAGGACCCCCTGGGCAGAAAAAAGCATTTTTTAAAAAAATCGGCGAGATGCGCTCAAAGTGCGCGAATCCCGCCGTAATAAAAAAAAATCGAAGCATGGTCTCCCGCGCTTCGATGTTATTTTGCCCCCGGGTGGCCCAAGTCCCGGGGGCATGCGGGGGGTGGGTTTATAGTTAATGGGGGGGCCTCTAAGGCCCCCCAAGCCCCGGGGACCGCCACCCCCCGGGGCTTTCTAATAAAAATGTTGCGGGAGGGCACTCGGCCCTCCCGCAGCCCCGGGGACCACCACCTCCCCGGGGCTTCTTTTTAAAAAAAAAAAAACAGTTCCTGTGTGGGGGGGCTCGAGCCCCCCCACACGCCCCGGGGACCGCCACCTCCCCGGGGCACTAATAATGTAAATGCGGGGGTCCGTAACGGACCCACGAGCCCCGGGCATCACCACCTCCCCGGGGCTTTAAAGACATGGGAGGGGGGCGGCACGGCCCCCCTCCTGGAGCCTGTGGTGGCCCTGGGGACGGCTCCTGCAGTGTCCCGGGGTGCCTACCCCCGGGACACTGTAGTTTGCAATGGCAGGACGGGAGCCTCGCGGCTCCCGTCCTGCCATTGCAAACTGCTTTGCTTCATTGAAGGGAGAGCAGGGAAACCTGCTCTCGCTTCAATGAAGCAAAGCAGATTGCTTTTCCACATGGGGAGCTGCATGTCAGCAGCTCCCCATGTGGAAAAGCAATGCCGGGACGGTGGGGGGATTGGGGACCCCCCCACGGTCCCCAACGGAGAGGGCCAGCCCCGGGGGATGGGGTCCCCGGGGCAAGTAGTGGCCCGGGAGGGGGGCCACGCGGCCCCCCTCCCCCCCCAAAAAAAAGAAAAATAAAGGCCTGCCCCGGGGGATGGGGTCCCCGGGGCAAAAGGAGGCCTGAGGAGGGGGGCCACGCAGCCCCCCTCCTTAAAAAATAATAAAAAGAGTGGCCATGCCCCGGGGGATGGGGTCCCCGGGGCCGGAATCGGCCATGGGAGGGGGGCCACGTGGCCCCCTTCCCGTTTAAAAAAAAAAAAAAAAAAAAAAAGGGGTAAGGCCCTGGGGGATGGGGTCCCCAGGGCCCAAAAAAAGGAAAAAACGATTGTGCCGCAGGCCCCGCCGCCATGAGTGATGTAATATGTGACGTCATCAGCAGTGCATTGCGGGGGCGCGAGTTATAGTTAGCTGAACTAACTATAACGGGGGAATTTCACGGGTTTTGTACGAGTGAAATGTCCAACTAACTATAACTGTCCCTAAAACCTATGGTTTTTTCAGTGAATTTCAAAGGTTTTTTAAATGCTAATTTGTAACTATAACGTATCTGAAACCTATGGTTTTTTCAGTGAATTTCAAAGGTTTTTTAAATGCTAATTTGTAACTATAACTGTCCCTAAAACCTATGGTTTTTTCAGTGAATTTCAAAGGTTTTTTAAATGCTAATTTGTAACTATAACGTGGCTGAAACCTACGGTTTTTTCAGTGAATTTCAAAGGTTTTTTAAATGTATTAATTTTTATATTATTTTTTTTCATACTGATTTACTACATTTTTAGAAACAATTTCTTTTACATATTTTATTTTTTAAATTACATTGTAATTACATTATACATTACATTACAAAAAATACTTTCTCAGAATGAATTACTTTAGTTTAAATACTTAGCACATAGGCAATAGACTTTTAAGTACAGTAGTTACAGTTGTTGCAATGGGCAACACATTTTCAAACACAATGCAACATTCAGCTCAATGTGAATTTCTAGTTAAATGCAATTAGTTACTTTATGGATTACTTTTCTAACCACAGGACTGGATCCTAGATTCAGTCCTGGGACATCTCCTGTAAACAGTTGAGTAAAAGCGTTTTGGTTACAGTCGTGATTTTTAAGGAATATTATTGTATTTTAAAAGTTGACACTTAGAAACTTTTCCTCATAGAATCACCAATGTTATCCTATGGAAGGAAATTCACTTAGCAGGTAAAAACTGTTATCGTTACTTTTTCTTACTCAGTGTTGGATCCTGGATCCAGCACTGGTGCATCTCCTGTAAACAGTTGAAAAAATGCGTTTAAGTCATACAGGCGATTTTTAAGGAATATTTGTAGTTTGTGAAAATCGACACTTTGAAACTTTTCTGCTGAAAACCAGACAATGGATTCCTAAGGAAGAAAAGATAAGTTACTGGTAAGTACGGTTAAAATTACTTTTCAGGGTCAGTGCTGGGCTAAAAGATGCAGCACTGGGTTCTCTCCTGATAACAGGTGAGTAAATCGGAATTCGTATTTCGGCTGATTTTAGAGGAATATTTGTATGTTTCAAAAATCAACACTTAGAAACTTTTTCAGCAAAAAGCAGGCAATGATATCCTATGGAAGGAAATTCAAGTTACTGGTAAGTACGGTTAAAATTACTTTTGAGGATCAGTACTGGGCTGAAAGATGCAGCACTGAGGTCTCTCCTGATAACAGGTGAGTAAATCGGAATTCGTATTTCGGCTGATTTTAGAGGAATATTTTAAAGTTCCAAAACTCCACACTTAGAAGAATTTCCAAGTGAAACCAGTCAATGTTAGCCTATGGAAGGAAATTCAAGTTACTGGTAAGTACGGTTACAATTACTTTACAGGACCAGTACTGGGCTGAAAGATACAGCACTGAGGTCTCTCCTTATAACAGGTGAGTAAATCGGAATTCGTATTTCGGCTGATTTTAGAGGAATATTTGTATGTTTCAAAAATCAACACTTAGAAACTTTTTCAGCAAAAAGCAGGCATTTATATCCTATGGAAGGAAATTCAAGTTACTGGTAAGTACGGTTAAAATTACTTTTGAGGATCAGTACTGGGCTGAAAGATGCAGCACTGAGGTCTCTCCTGATAACAGGTGAGTAAATCGGAATTCGTATTTCGGCTGATTTTAGAGGAATATTTTAAAGTTCCAAAACTCCACACTTAGAAGAATTTCCAAGTGAAACCAGTCAATGTTAGCCTATGGAAGGAAATTCAAGTTACTGGTAAGTACGGTTAAAATTACTTTTCAGGACCAGTACTGGGCTGAAAGATACAGCACTGAGGTCTCTCCTTATAACAGGTGAGTAAATCGGAATTCGTATTTCGGCTGATTTTAGAGGAATATTTGTATGTTTCAAAAATCAACACTTAGAAACTTTTTCAGCAAAAAGCAGGCAATTATATACTATGGAAGGAAATTCAAGTTACTGGTAAGTACGGTTAAAATTACTTTTGAGGATCAGTACTGGGCTGAAAGATGCAGCACTGAGTTCTCTCCTGATAACAGGTGAGTAAATCGGAATTCGTATTTTGGCTGATTTTAGAGGAATATTTTAAAGTTCCAAAACTCCACACTTAGAAGAATTTCCAAGTGAAACCAGTCAATGTTAGCCTATGGAAGGAAATTCAAGTTACTGGTAAGTACGGTTAAAATTACTTTTCAGGACCAGTACTGGGCTGAAAGATACAGCACTGAGGTCTCTCCTGATAACAGGTGAGTAAATCGGAATTCGTATTTCGGCTGATTTTAGAGGAATATTTTAAAGTTCCAAAACTCCACACTTAGAAGAATTTCCAAGTGAAACCAGTCAATGTTAGCCTATGGAAGGAAATTCAAGTTACTGGTAAGTACGGTTAAAATTACTTTTCAGGATTAGTACTGGGCTGAAAGATGCAGCACTGAGGTCTCTCCTGATAACAGGTGAGTAAATCAGAATTCGTATTTCGGCTGATTTTAGAGGAATATTTGCACAATGGTGAAGGGAGGGGCGGGGCCTGAGGTGACATCTGTGCAAACGCGCCCCGTGGCGCGTTTTAAGTAGGGGGATTAAGTCCCCTTGAATCATGAGGGTCCCTACGGGCCAACTAGCCCACCAGGAACCTCCAGTATGCGCCAGGGGCTGCGTTGCAGAGACATGTACAGAGGCCACACCCCTTTTACACCTCTCTGCAACGCAGCTCTGTGGCGCTTTCTGGACGTACCTGTTGGGCTAGTTGGCCCCCAGGGACCCTCAGGATTGAAGGGATTTAATTCCCCATCTTAAAACGCGCCACGGGGCCTGTTTGCACACATGTCACCTGAAGCCCCGCCCCTCCCTTCACCACTGTGCAAACGCGCCCCGTGGCGCGTTTTAAGTCAGGGGATTAACTCCCCTTGAATCCTGAGGGTCCCTGGGGTGCAACTAGCCCACCATATACCTCCAAAAGCGCCACAGAGCTGCGTTGCAGAGACGTGTAAAAAGGGGCGTGGCCTCTGTACACCTCTCTGCACGGCAGCCCCCTGGCGCATACTGGAGGTTCCTGGTGGGCTAGTTGGCCCCCAGGGACCCCCAGTATTCAAGGGGAATTGTTTCCCCTCTGCAAACGCGCCAGGGGCGCGTTTGCAGAGTGGTGAAGGAAGGGGGCGGGGCCTGCGGGCCCGATCGTTTTTTTTTTTTTTTTTTCCCCCCCTGAAGGGGGGCTGTGTGGCCCCCCTTCCTTTTTCCTATTTTTAGGCCCTGGGGACCCCATCCCCCAGGGCCTTACCCCTTTTTTTAAAATTAAAATTTTTTAAAAAAAACGGGAAGGGGGGCCGCGTGGCCCCCTTCCCTGGGCCTGTATTGGCCCGGGGACCCCATCCCCCGGGGCATGGCCTCTTTTTTTATTTGGAGGGGGCTGCGTGGCCCCCTCCTCAGGCCATTTAAGGCCCCGGGGACCCCATCCCCGGGGCCGGCCTTGCACTTTTTTTTTTTTTTGTAACTTTTTTTACCTTTGGGGAGGGGGGCTGCGTGGCCCCCCTCCGTGGCCACTTATGGCCCCGGGGACCCCATCCCCCGGGGCCTGGCCTCTCGTTGGGGAGTGTGGGCGCGTCCCCAAACCCCCCACAGTCCCGCCGGCTCCCCGTGTCCTACGGGAGCCGGCATTGCTTTACACATGGGGAGCAGCTAACATGCTGCTCCCCATGTGGAAAGCAATCAGCTTTGGATATTGGAAGAGAGAGCAGGTTTCCTGCTCTCTCTTCCAATATCCAAAGCAGTTTGCAATGACAGGACGGGAGCCGCGAGGCTCCCGTCCTGTCATTGTAAACAGCAGTGTCCCGGGGGTAGGCACCCCGGGACACTGCAGGAGCTGGCCCTGGGGGTGGCGGTCCCCAGGGCCACCACAGGCTCCAGGAGGGGGCCGCGCGGCCCCCCTCCTTACATTTTGAAAGCCCCAGGGAGGTGGTGGTCCCCGGGGCTTGGGGGTCCAAAACGGGTTGGAGCCCCCCACACAGGTTAATCAAAAATAAAAAAGAAGCCCCGGGGAGGTGGCGGTCCTCGGGGCTGCGGGAGGGCTCAGAGCCCTCCCGCACCATTACACATAAAGCCCCGGGGGGTGGTGGTCCCCGGGCTTGGGGGCCTTAGAGGCCCCCACACATAAAATTAACCCCCCCAGCATGCCCCTGGACTTGGCCCACCCGGGGCCAATCTAACATCGAAGCGCGGGAGACCGCGCTTCGATTTTTTCGGCAGGATTCGCGCACCCTGAGCGCATCCTGCCGATTTAAAAAAATAAAATTTTGCCCAGGGGGTCCTTGTGGGACCCCTGAGCAAACCTAGGGGGTCAGGGTGTTTCTACCCTGCCCCCTTTGTGCGCTTTGCGCACTTGTTTCTGTCCCTCGGTTCTACCGAGGGACAAAATGGCTGCCAACATTTCCTGAATCGGAATGTTGACAGCCAGCTGACAGCCAATTAACATGCAGCTCGTGATCGGGACGGTGCATGCAGGGTGCGCTGAGGGTACGCGGACCCTACTCGGCCATAGAGATCACTATCTTTTTACTTTTGATTTTCTCAGCAACTACTGAACGGATTTACACCATTTAACAAAAAGGGTTCTTTCTGAACCAAGAACTACCTCTTTGCCAAATTTGGTGTAATTCCATTCAGCAGTTCGGGCTGTAGCCGTGTCTAAAGTTTCCTATGGAAAATTGCATGGGGAAAACGCGTTTTGGGACCCCCCTTTTTTCTCGGCCCCCGCTTGACGAATCCCCCCGAGACTTTCAGGGTAGGAGTGGACCGGAGCGCCCCACAAAGTTTGAAAATTTTGCGAAGATACGTCAACCGGCAAGAGAGTTATTTCAAATAGAATGTCGCGGATTTCCTATGGATGATAGGTTGTAACTATAACTATCTACTGGCGACCGCCAGTAGATAATATATATAAGCAATGCCAAATTGTGGAAAGCCAAAGAGCAAACAGGTACTTTAGGATGTAAATATAAACACTGTTGTGCAACAGAGATGATGTGTTTCAGCTCCACAGAGTCTTTGTCAAGGTGAATTACCCCGCCACCTTTAGAAAATAAATAAACACCAATCATAGACATAAAAGCGTTATACATTATAATAGAAAACATTCACCTTCAAACTTTACAAATAACTTCATTCTTGAAAGACTCAAATATAGTTCCTTTGAAAAATAAAATTCAAACAGTTCATACATATCCATAATATACACTGCCAAAAAATTAAAAATGCTCTCAGATACTGGAACATGTGTGTAAATGTAAATGAAAAACACTGTGAATAAAGATAATAATAATAATACACACACTTAATAATCAAACATTAGGAAGCGCCATACACAAATCCCTGCTGAAAAACTGCCCTGTACTGGTAAGTAAGGCCCACATGGGCAATCACATACTATATAAGAAATCTATCTAGTAAATATAATAAACTCTGAAGCCCAAGTGGGCTACCAAACATAGACATACCTCCCTAAGACATGAAAGAAAGTATAAATCACACAAGAGACAAACTGATGGGAAGGAATATAAAACAGCCAAACCAGTAAGAGATATTTAGAATTATTAATACATCTTGAGGCATACCCAAATTAAACATACATATATTGAACATTAAATAGTAGCTATGAATAGAATGTAGACATATAATTCTTTGGGCCACTGGTTAAAAGGACACCAGAACTTGCAGTTCATCAAAATTATCGTAGGAGCCGATGCTATACCCAAAAAGAAGAAAAAAGAGGGGAAAAGAAGAAGAAAAAAAGAAGGTTGGATATAAAATGCCAGATCCAGTAATATGCCAATCGATGTTGGAACAATGAAAGAAAGGGGAAAGCATCCCAGGGCATAATTATTGCACATGTACGTCCAACTCCTCATCCTTATTAAGGCCACCCAGATGTTTCATCTGCAGATCCAACATATTTCTAGATTCAAGCAGTTGTTCAATCATATTACCTCCACATGCATTCCTTTTTTAATCTATCAATGCCAAAAAACTGTAGTTTGAAGACATCATTTTGATTAATCTGTCTAAATTGTTGTGCCACAGAATAGGTGACATCACCATTTCTGACCGCTCTCTGCTGTTCTAAAAGGATTTTCTTCAAGGAAAAGATGTTACTCCCTACATAATTGTGATTGCTTGGACATGTGAGTACAAATACGTAATAGTCATTGGTACATGTGAGAAACTGCTTGGAATGTTTTTTCCTTAATGTGGGTAGGGCATACTCCTTGGCATTTACTCTATACCTGCAGGCCTTACATTGGCCACATTTTTGGAAACCTTTGGTCTTACTTAACCAGTTTCCTGTAGTGTCGTTGTAATGATAGCTGTGAGTGAGGGCATCTGCCAATGATCTTCCTCCCCTATATGAGATAGAGGATATAGAACTTAAATCAGATCCCATTACCATAATCATCTCTCAGAGTCTTCCAATGTTTGCCCATAATTGATCTAATTTTATGGGAAGAATTGCTAGATGTGGGGATTACTTGAATGCATCCCTTTCCTCTCTTGTTAGTATTAGGAAAGAGGAGTTTATTTCTATTAACTGCAGCTACTTTATTGTTGTTATGTTATGTTACTTGAATTTATAGGGCACACAGCTACCCCGAGGGGTTTCCCGGCGCCAATCAGGTAGGTGAGAGAGGAAAAGAAAAAAGAAATTAAAGATTGAACAGCCATGTCTTCAAACTTCTGCGGAAGCTACCATAAGCATTTTCCTCACATACAGAGGTAGGAAGAGAGTTCCATAGGGAAGGTCCCAGGTAGGAAAAAGACTGACCGTGCATGTGAGTAAGTTTGATTTTGAGGATGGTGAATTTAGTCTGCAAGGCAGAACGCAGAGGGCGTGAAGGTATGTAGAGTTGAACTAATGATTGCAAATATTGCGGAGCCATTCCAGTTTTAATTTTGAACATATAGCTCAAGGCTTTGAATTTGACTCGATTCTCCACCTTTAGCCAATGAAGCTTGCGAAGAAAGCCAGAGACTGAAACAATCTTAGGTACATGACATAGCAGCCTGGCAGCCGCATTTTGCACCACTTGCAGTCTTTGGATCATAGCTTTGTTGGAGCTCAGATAGAGAACATTACCGTAGTCCAGTCTAGACGTAACTAGGGCATGAACTACTGTACTCTGAGCAGAGAGGGTTATCATCCACAGAATTTTCTTAAACCACTTTAGAATGGTAAAACAAGTTTGAGCCACCTTAGTGACTTGTTGTTTCATTGACAGATGATCTTCGATGATAAAGCCCAAATTACGAACCTGATGCACAGGCCGGGGTAAGGCACCCATTTCAGAGGGCCATTGTTGAGGTCCCCAAAGATCTTGTTTTTTTCCTAGGATCATGACTTCAGTTTTGTCTCCATTTAATTTGAGTAAATTGTTTTGCATCTAAGACATGATTTTTCTCAAACCAGACTGAAGAGCAGAAGGCTCAGATCCCTTAGATGGAGAAAGGGAGAAGATTATCTGCGTGTCATCGGCGTAGGAAAATAAGGACAGCCCAGCCTCTTTGGCAACATCTGCCAGAGGACGGACATAGACATTAAATAGCAGGGGACTCAGCACGGAGCCTTGGGGTGCTCCATAGGATAACAAATAAGAATTGGAACTGGCCGCTGCGGGAACAAACAGAAAGGTACGGCCAGTTAAAAAAGAACAGAGCCACTGCAAGGCTAAGCCCTCTAGGCTCAAGGACTGCAAGACTCTCAACAGGACAGTGCGAGACACCGTATCAAAAGCGGTGCTGAGGTCCAGTAAAATAAGGGCTGCCGTGTCGCCTTGGTCCAACCAGTGCCTCAACACTTCGGTGACTCCTAGTAGAGTAGATTCAGTAGAGAAACCAGCTCTGAATCCAGATTGAGAGGAGTGAAGAAAAGTCTGAGACTCAACAAAGGAGGTCAACTGGGAGTTAACATGTTTTTCAAGGATTTTGGAGAAGGCTGAGAGCAGCAAGATGGGACGGAAATTAGATGGCTTAGTCGGGTCAGCATTGGCTTTCTTTAAAAGAGGGAGTATAATGGCATGTTTTCATTCTAAGGGAATAAAGCCCTCCTGCAAGGAAGCATTGAGGAGGTCCATAATCATCGAGAGTATAGGAGCGTCAAGCTGTTTCATCACAGAAATAGGAAGTAGGCCACAGGGGGAACCAGATTTGATGTTTGCCAGAAGCCGGTTGTAAGAGCTGAATTCCAAGAGAGACCAAGCTTCCAGCTTATTGATAAATTTAGTATTGCTATGGGTCCCCATCACTCCGACACTGGTAGCATTTGGGGTGGTGTCGGTAATGTGTGGAGTATTTTGCGAATTTCCACTGGACAGTGCAGAATGTATTTTTTCCACTTTATCCATAAAATAGTGGGCAAGGTCCTCACATTGCGTTCCAGTAAGAACAAGGGGCGTGGTGTGGGTTTCAGACCCAGATAGTTCTTTAACCACCTTGAAAAGAGTTTTTGAGCAGTTTTGAGCTTGAGAACTTTTATGTGAAACAAACTCAGCTCGAGCTGCTTTACAGAGAATGTGGTAATCACTCAGGGTTGGCTATCATCAGAGTTTTATGAGGATAACCCCCATTATTAATCGATTAATGAAATGATTCTTCTGTTTTTGATATTCATTGTCAGTGTTGCACAGGCATTTAGCCTTGACATCTCCCCATAGGGGCTACTGTTAACGAGACTTCTCAGATGGTAGCTATCATGAAGAATGGCACTATTTACAGCTGTCTCTTTTCTATGTAGGCTTGTGTATGTAGCCCCCTCTTCTCTCCTGAACTTCATATTTGGGAATTCCATGTCATCCTTATTCATCTTACATTTTCGTCTAAGAATGAAGGGATTATGATTCAGTATATCAATAAATTTAGCAGCCATCTCCAGAGGGACATCCAAAATCAGAAATTAGTCATCAATATATCTGGGGTATAGGTCCCCATGTTTGATAACCCTCTCATTTGAATCTGATCAGACCACTTGCTCCTCCTACCGACCCATCATGGGCACCTGCTTCACCCCCAAAAGCTGGGGGTGAAGCAGGTGCCCATCGCAGTTCTGGTTAACTACCTGTGAAATTTACCATTGAATAAGGAAATGCACTCTTTTAGACAGCATCTAATAATAAAAAGCAGCAGCTTGTTAGGCTCATAAAACCATATTGGTCTGTCCTTCAAAAAATGTTCACACACCTGTATTTCCAAATCATGACATGTAGAAGTGTAGAGGGAAGCATCCATCGTAATCATCATGTATGCATTGTTCCAAGTGATGTCATATATTTTCATCAAAAAGTCAGTACTATCCTTACACTACGATGGTACTGTTAATACTGAGGAGTCACAAAATGGTCAATTTAAATAGCTGATCCAGCAATCCCTCATTGGAGGACACCATGGGCCTCCCTGGGAGATTTTCCATACGCTTATGGATTTTAGGTAAGAGGTAGAAACAGGGTACTTTAGGATGATCATTACGTAAAAATGAATACTCATCAAATTCCAAGACTTCCTGATCACCCCATTCGAGTAGTCAGTCATAACATTTCAACACAGATTATTTTGAACACCTCAGGGCCAAGAATTTTATAACAATCAGTTAGACTTAATTGACTGTAAGACTCATTCTCGTACATAGAGGCCTCCATGATAACTACATCGCCCCCTTCTCAGAGGGTTTGATGACTACTGTCATATGTGAAATTAAAGATTTCAACGCTTCTCTTTGTAACTCTGATAGATTATCTTTAAATTCTGTAGCATTATTTCTCAAAGACATTAATTCCTTTTTCATAATTTCATGGAATACATCAATATTATCGTGTGATGTTTTAGGTATCATCCTAGACTTCGATTTAATTCCACTCCCACTGGGCATATTTACATCAATGCCTAGACAAGACAGAATTTCCCCAATATCAACATTCCTATTCACATTTGAGTCCCGTTCTCGTAAAACAGATTCCAATGCTAACAGACATTCAGCATCCCCAACCTTTGTCTTGTTATCCTTCGTTTCAAGTTCAGGATCCATCGATTTCTTGGGGGACATTTTATGCACATAGAGAAAAGGAACACATCAATTCTAGTCTATGCATAATCAATATCCTTCGTGGGACAGAAAGTTAATCCTAGTTCTAAAAAGGATCTCTCCATTTCAGTTAGTTCATGTTTGGAAAGAATAATTACTGTCAAGGCTTCACAGTTCCTCATTGGTTTCTTCCAGTGTGTCAACCCTTATTCCCATGTGGTGATGCATCCCACTCTTCCCCTCCTTGCGCGCTTTTTTTGTTGGTACCCTGTCCTTTTCCTTTGGCTGGTGGCCTGTCTTCTTTTAGCTTGGCATAATAGGTGATATTTCTTTAAAAAGGTTCACAGACGAATCCCTATGTTTAGGGCACGTGCATTTTCATCCACACCAGTACATCCAAGTTAGATTCAGTTGTCACTGAATCATGTTGCTCCTTCATACCCTCCTGTCTCATTTCCTTTCTTTATAAATCATGCTTTCTTGCAAATGTCAGAAATCTCCATCATACCTACAAATATTCACTGAAATGACAAAGGGTGAAGTGGCGTTATAGTTAAGTGAAAATATTTTCAAGTATCATTTTAAATAAAAAATTACACTGCAGTGCACCAGTTATAGTTAACTTAAGTGACTATAACTCCCACTCCCACCATGCACAGTGTTGTAAAAAATTATGTAATTTCAGATGTCATCATTGATGTTATAAATAATGTAATAGAACATGTTATGAGTAATGTAATATGTGAGGTCATAAGCAGTGCATGGCATGGGCGTGAGTTATTATAGCAACTTAAGTTAAATACAACTGGTGAATTTCGGTTTGTTAATTTAAAGTGTTATGTTAAACTTATATTTACATCTATATTTAACATCACTTGAATCTTTCTTTTTCCAGTGAATTTTTAAGTATTTTTTTAATGTAAAGTAAGATATTATTACCATACCTAACTATAAAGTAATTTTAACCTTTAGATTTGTCAGTGAATTTCTAGTTTTTTTCATGCAAAGTAATATTTTAATACCACATATGTGTGATCAGACCCTGCATCCCAAACCCCCATGGGCAGACACCCCCCCACCGCTCATGGCCTTTGGCAGTGTGCTTCGTGGGGATGGCTGAAGGGCCTGGTCAACCTCCCACAGGCAGCCACCACCAAGTTCTGCCTTCAGTATTTACCACTTGTTGATCTGATTGCTCTTTATTTGGAGTGTGTTCTAACTGTGGTAGAGGTCATGATGATGTTTGTGTCTGTGGATCAGTTTGTGGTGTTTCCAACAGCAGCACTGTTCGACTGTAAAGGATATATACTACATAGTAGAACTTCACTAAGTCAATTGAAGCTTGCCCCTTCCTTTTCTTTCCAGCTAACAGTGATAATAATATCAATTGTTCCTCCTTTTTTTGTATTAAATGGCACAGACTATCTGTACTTGGGGCCAATTTCTTCTTTCTCTCCTAAATTTTCATCCATAAGTTACTTGTCCTTGACTAATCAGCCAATAACAGCAGATGGAGCTGTATCAGTTTATAATTCACCCACACTTTGTCAACGTGGTTGCAAATCCTGTTATACATCAAGGCACACATGATGATGAGGATTGTTGCCTCACTGAAGATCTGGCACATACAACTTCATAAAAAATAATTCATAAGGCATGCAATTCAGCAGTAAAGACTTTGGCTTATTATTCAATGCCTTAAGTGTACTATATAGGTTATTTAGCCGGGGGTACCATTATGTAAGATTATATTAATAAAGGCTTGTTTTATCATACTGTTGGCCATTGGTACAACCTCATTTAAATTAGAGGGGTGCAAGATTTGAAGCAGTGCACTCAATTGAGTAAACACCTCTGCTAATATTTCACAAGTAAATGTTGGCTCTTGTTCTGGGTAAAAGATATATGTGAGAAATGTAGTTGTTGGTTGAGGAGGGTGTGAGCCCTTCTCATGCAACAGCCACAATTCTTGCCAGGGTAAATCACGAAAGTCACTAAATTAACCTGTGCTTAAACCTCTGGTGGCTAGAAACAAAAGCAGTCAGACTTAACTTAAAGGAAATATGTAAAGCATTTATGCAGCACACGAACAGCAATAAAGTGAAAGCACAACACAAGAAAAGTCCCACACCAACTTAGAGAAAATAGAGTAAAATGTAATACATTATTTGACACCAACATGACAAAAAGCCAATCACTATAACCAGACATATGCAGTTTCAAAGATTTAGGGTAAGTATAGCACCTAAAAGCACAAAGTGCTATTTGTGGTTATCTGGCTGTGCATGACCTGGTAAAAGTCACAGGTTCATGCTAACCGCAATGGAGCATGGGCCAGATACAGGGGCAGGTTAGTTCAGCTGAAAAAGTTACCTTCTAGAGTCTAGCGTGAAGAGCTTTGCTCACAGGGGAGGAGAACACGAGGAGCAGGGAGAGTTTTGTGAAATGTCGCCACAGTAGTGCGAAGAGCAGTCTGTCACGGACCACCACAGATGGTCTTCTCTGTAGCATGAAGAATTTGTTGGGTGTTGTGGATGGTCGCTGCTGGAGATTAGCATTGGCCGCCACCGGGGACTATCAATGTTGTAGCGCACAGTGCAAATCTTGCATTGCCTGTTGCCTGCGGTTCACCGGAGCTTCGCGGTCAGTGTGGGTGGGAAGATCTTGTTGTAAACAGGTCGTTCGCAGTCCCGAAGAGCCTAAAACATCTGGATTTCTCAACTTCTTCTTCAAGGAAGACCTAAACTGATGCCACACCAAGCATCCAGGACCTGGCGGCACCTCTTGGGGATCACAAACTCATTTCAGAAGAGAGCAGCAGGACTCAGGCAGGTCCAATTGAAGGTCCACCCTGGTCCAGTTGCAGCAGCTCATCAGAGCACTTGCATAGAGTCCTCTGGAGCTTGGTGCTTCCCTGTAGCTCAAATCAGGAGGTAGGTCAGCTGACCTTTGTAGTCATTTCACCCTGGGATTAAGGCTCAAGGTCCTTTCTTACTTCTCAGACAGCAAGGCAGGTCCAGTTGCAGGTCCATGCAGGTGCAGTGCAGCAGTTCATTTGGGAAACCATTCTTTTTTGGTATCCATAGGTCCAGGAGTGTACAAATGAGTGGGTCTGAGGATCCTATTTTTATACCTGCTGCCCTCTTTGAAGTAGGAGAAGCAACAGGAGTTTTTACCTTGCAGAAGTGTCTGGAATGTCATGCCTCCCTGTCCTGGTCCCAGTCTGTTTTGGGGTACAATAGGCTAGTGTGAAGTCCTTTGTGTGTAAGCTGGGCCAGTGCCTTTGAAGTGCAAGTTTGATAGATGACAGCTCTTCCCCCTATCCTGTCAGAAATGTCCCATCCTGCCAACACCCAGACCCTCTATTGTGATGCTGTCTGGGAGGAATACACAAAGGCCAACTGCAAACTACACCTATTAATGTGACCAAGGAAACAGGATGTAAGCACCAAATGATTAGGACGGGAAAATGTCAAAGTGGCATTTTCAGAATTGTGTTTTAAAATGACACTTTAGCATTAACAAAGGTTTTCGATTACAATTCTTCAGACACCAAACATGCTTTTCCTACCCATGACTTTCCTACCTGATCCCAATCAAAAGTTAGCAATTATTAAATACAAAGGGGGGTTCTAAGGTTATCCTATGGGAGATGTAGGCCTCACATTTGTGAAAAACAGATTTGTGAATTTTTGAGTGCCAGAACTTAAGTAGGTGGCACAATATGCGCTGGTGGCTCATGAGTAGCATTTAATTTATCAGCCCTGGGATATGGTATATCACTTTCCTAGGGATTCACAAGTAAATTAAAAATGCAGATCAGGAGTAGTGTAATTTTTCCATGTTTTAAGGAGTGAGTACAATCACTTTAGCACTTGTTAGCAGTGGTAACGTGTGCAGAGTCCTAAGGCCAACTAAAATGAATTCAGAAAACAATGAGCAGTGAATGCAGACATTTTGGGGGGGGAAGACCACCCTAAGGCTGCCAGGTGTAACAGTATCCATTCCACACAAAACTACTAAGCACGTCAAGATGTAAGCGACTACACAAGTCGGGACCTGTTGCTGCGGCCGTGTGCACATAAAATGACTATAGGACTGTTCTGCTACCAATTTACATTTATTTATTGGTATGAGCAGACTGATGGGCTTCAAGTTTATTATTTAGAAAATGTGACCTGCTTTCATCATAGGTGTTAGAAATGGGGGTCTCTAGTTGGCAGAGGTAGGTACCTTTGTCCAAATAGGGACCCTTGCTTCTAGTCAGTGAAGGGGGATACACTTCTAAAATAACCCCTGCTCACCCCCTTGGTAGCTTGGCACGAGCAGACAGGCTTATCTCAGAGGCAGTGTATAAAGCATTTGTGAACACATACAATAATACAGTGAAAACACTACAAATGGACACCTTATGGAAATCTTTATCTAAACCAACAAGACCAAATACGATACAAATCCAACATACAATACTCTTGAAAAATAGTACTGGTGCAAAATAACCTTTAAGTTGCAAGAAAATCAATACACCCAGTTCCACCGACTCTGTAGCTCCCCCTGGGCTACCGTGATACTGCATATGACAGAGTCTAACAATTTCAGCCGACCGCGTCGATGCGGCCCAGCTAAAGCGTCGACAGACTCGGACACAGTACCTCTCTTGTTGCGACTAACACGTTGGTGGGAGTCGGTCGGGGCAAACATCGCAGTCGCGTTGTGAAACACAGCATTGCGGGGGACGATGTCCTCACGATTCGGTGCAGGCAGCAGCTCGTTGAAGGAGTCAGTGAGACCAGGGCTTGCGTTGAAGGGTGAGACGATGCTCGCTGCGGTTCTGGCAGGTCACAGTGCGGCGATGGAGCCGGTCAATGTTCGGGTCGGGCAGTGACGAAGTCGGTGCCGTCCTTGCAGCATGTAGCGAAGCGTTGCAGAGTGCGGTGCCCACAGGATGCAGTGCAAGCAGCGGCTCGTTGACGGAGTTTGTGAGACCAGGGTTGCTTTGCGAAGCGAGGCGTTGCTTTCGGCAGTGATTTCAGGACACGGAATCCTGCGACGGACTCAATGACAGAGTCGGTTACCCTTTTTCTTCTGTGTAGACGATCAGAGACGGTGCCCACAGACACGCTGAGGTCTTTGCTGCTCATGAGACCGCTAGAACAGGGGGCAAGCTCAGTTCAAGCCCTTGGAGATCTTTTCTTCAAGCAGGGGTACAAAGCAAGCAGCAAAGTCTTTTTCTCCTTTCCATGGCAGCAAGTAGCCACTGCAGGCCAACCCGACAGCAAACAGCACAGGGGCAGTATTCCTCCTCAGCTTCTCCGGCTCTTCTCCTTGGCAAAGGTTCCTCTTGATTTCCCAGAAGTGATCTAAAGTTCAGGGGTCAGTGCCCCACTTTTTATAGCACACAATCCCTTGTTCTCTGAAGGCAGAGAGTATATGTACGCAGTCAAAACCAGTTCTGTCCTCACTGGTGCAGCTTCCTGGCAGGAGGTGGAGACAGCATTGTTGAAGGCAGACCAGGCCCATTCAGGTGAAAAACAAATCTCCTCCCCCTACTCTAAATGCAGCCCAGATCTATTCAGCCCAGCCCTGACTCATCAGGCTCTCTGGAGCCACTGCCCCTCTCCAGCCCCTGTCATCCAAAATCCAGACATGCAATACACAAACCAGGCTGAGGCATACTGGATGGCTAAGCAAGAAAATACCTTCTTTCTAAAAGTGGTATTCTCAAACACAGAATGTAAACATCACCCTCATTAAAAGATGCATTTTAACATTCTGGGTTCAGGCATACTAAACTTTAGTTTTCTACCTTGTTCCCAGGGGTAGTTATGTTTATAAGATGTTACAAGCGAACTCCCCATTCTGTCCTATGGGAACAGGTAGCCTTGCAATAGTGGAAAACGAAATTGGCAGTATTTCACTATAAGGACATGCCACACACATCAGGGCATGTCCTACCTTTCACATACAATGCACCCTGCCCACAGGGGTACCTTGGGCCTACCTTAGAGGTGACTAACATGTAGAAAAAGGGAAGGTTTAGGGACTGGCAAGTGTGTGCACTTGCAAAGTCAACATGGCAGTCCCAGACTGCACACAGGCTCTGCAATGGCAGGCCAGAGTTGCATTTTACAGGCTGCTTCTGTGGGTGGCACAATCAGTGCTGCAGCCCACTAGCAGCATTTGATTTACAGGTGCTGGGCACACATAGTGCACTGTACTAGGGTCTGACTAGTAAATCAAATATGCCAATCATGGACTCACTAATCCTTAACACCAATTTACAACGGGAGCACTTGCACTTTGGCACTGAACAGCAGTGGCAAAGTGCCCAAAGCACCTAGACCAGCAAAACAATATCCAACACACAGCAAAAACACAGGAGGCAAAGGCACAAAATACAGGGGAGACCCACGCCAATGGTGCCAGGTCTAACAATAGGGGGTTGTGGAAGTTTCACTATTGTTGAAAGTTTAATGTGTTGATAGATTTCCTACTGTAGTACTTGGTTCTGAGTGATTTTAGATAAACAGCCACCAATAACATTCTTGCCCTTTACACAGAGTGGCTGAAACCCATACATGTATGTGCTGAACTAATCTCTTCAAGCACTTCTTTCATTAATCTGTTTTGTGACTGATGCATTTGGTCTTTTAATGCTAAGAAGGTAATTTGCTATTTCTGCATCTAAGAACTTCACATGTATATGCTTTATTTTAAATTCAGGATCTTCAAATACTCACTGTTGCACAGGTAATAGAGTATATTTTGTGCCTACTGCAGGATATGCTGATTAACTGAAGTTTGCCCAGCAGTCATTAGTTCTTTTTAATGACAGTGTATGTGGAATCATCTATTGATATTAAAGGAATTCCTGTATTCTAAATTTCAGATCATCCTCAAATTGAACAGCCAAACCTATATGGCTCATGGCCCATTTCATCCAGCAGATATGTAGAGCTCTAGCATTTGGTGTGCTTGGCCTTTGTATATTATGTATGTGAAACAAATCAGACTAGGATTTTTTATTAATACAAAATCTTACCTGGTGTCCTGTGTCTGTAAATATTTAGTTGAAATCAAGTCTTTCGGGAAGTCAATAAAACTTTGACTGGGTTATTATATCAATCTCTCCCCATGAGCCCAGTGTTGATCATCTTGTATAGTGGTTTGACTTTCTCCTGCAAAAGTAGGAAATATGTTTGGTTGAAATTTAGAAATCTCATTAATGCTTGAAATATTTTAAAGTGTTTGAGAGCTCTAATGTTCCACATTTTCAAGAACTCAATTTCCTTCACTGAAAAGCTCATATCAAAGGGAAATCCTATATAATAGCATTTTTGGATTTTCAGAAACACAATTTACAATGTGCTTCTGCAAGTATTGTGACTATTCTGTCTACATTTTGAAGATGCTGATTTAATTAATTGCCTGTGATGTATATGTCATCTCAATAAGAGACCGCATTAATATCTTACTTCAGCAGCTGAATGACTGCAAGGATTCCTGAGCTATTCTTATTCCCCGTGGCAGTCTCTTAAATGATGTTAAGTATAATGATTCAAGAGCTATTCTCTGAGTGAAGAATCCATTCATGATGTCAGTGGTGGTTTGAGATGTCTTATTAATCCTGTATATGTACATTTTGCACATCATCATCTTTACTAGAGGTGTGCCAAACTTGCATAAGTTACTGTCGCACAATTACACAAAATTAACCCTGGGCGGTGAACTACGCTACGCTCGCGGAATTTGCGAAGTTTCGGTAACTTCGCGATTCGCGTAGAACGCGAAGTTACCGTGCACTACGCAATTTGCGGCGTAGCGTAGCTGTTTTTCTTCTTCGCGCGCTCAATATACGTTCTCGCGCGCGCGGTAACGACCTACCGTGATTCTGCGTTCGCCGACGCGACTTCCTATCCGTTCGCGGGCGCCACAAGATTTGGAATCCGGCCGCACAATCCCGCGAGAGTGCGCGAACACGTCATTCGGACGCGCGATCTGACTTCCGGCGGCAGTGTTGGTAAGATCGCGATCCCGAACACGAAAAAACTACAATCTGGCGAAGAATATATCTCGAGCATCATAAAACCTTCTCAAAAATGATGAATTAGTTCATTTTGCACAAAAAACTCCTCAGGTTGTCATTTAGAGATGTAGTTTGGTGAGCAAGGAGTCCTTTTTCTTTTTTTCCAAGAGGAAGGAAGTGCCCCTGATTCTCAAACTTCCTGTTCCTGTCCAGCAGGCTCCTCCCAGTGTTTTGTCCATGTGCTGTTCACTTTCATTTGGATTTGGAGCTGGAAGGATCACTTTTTGTGTCTGTCTGCTGCATCATATCATTGGATTGGATTTGAGGACTCTTGGATTTGAGATTTTACAAGTAAGTTGGAGAATTGGTGTACTTGTTTGTTTGATTGGGGCTTGTTTGTACCTACATTTTTTGGGGGATTTCCATAGTTTTTAAAATGTATTGTTGTGGCCTGTAGTTACGGCAGGGGCCTAGTTGTTTTTCTTTGATTGGAATTTCAGCCAGTAGGCCCGGACTAGAGCCAGAGGTACCCATGGGTGCATGTTTCTGTGGTGTCTGTTGAATTTAAAGTTTAAACATCATGTAGGGCATGCATGGATGGCATTGGATTGAATTGGTAAAAGTGGTTTTTGGGGTGTATTTCATTTTTGGGTGTTTGTTAAATAAATAGGCCTTGTCAGCCAGTAGGTAACCCTGGGCGTTCAGCTCGCGGACTTTGGGCAAGTCCGCACTGCGCGACAACGCGGACTTACACTTTTTATCTTCTTCGCGCTCAATGTACGTTTCGCGCACGCGATAACGACTTTTTGTGACGATCGCGATGCCGAACACGCAGAATTTACAATCTGGCGAAGAATATCTCTCGAGCATCATAAAACCTTCTCGAAAATGTTGATTTAGTTCATTTTGCACAAAAAACTCCTCAGGTTGTCATTTAGATGTAGTTTGGTGAGCAAGGAGTCACTTTTTTTTGTTTTACAATTTTTTTCAAGAGGAAGGAAGTTGCCCAGAGTCTCCAACTGCCTGGTCCTGTCCTTTGTCTTCACTTTTTTGTTATTTTGGGTGGCCTGGCCATGTGGGTGGCGGCCATTTTGTAAAACCAGGCATTGTGCTTTTGCCATAGGCCTGCATTGTCTGTCTTGTGTTCCTTTTCTTGTTGTTCTGGGTGGCCTGGCCATGTGTTGGCGGCCATTTTGTGTGAACAGCCACTGTGCTTTTGCCATAGACCTCCAAGCTTGCGGCCTAGTGTGCCAGTAGGCCCGGAGGTAGTCATCCTCATGGGTGCATAAAAACTGTTTCTGTGTTGTCTGTTGAATTGTAACCTAATTTAGGCCATGGATGGCATTGGATTGATTTGCAAAATGTGGGTTTTGGGGTGGTATTTTATTTTTTTGGGTGTTTGTTAAATAAATAGGCCTTTTCAGCCAGTAGGTAACTCTGGGCATTCAGCTCGCGGATTCTGGGCAAGTCCGCACTGCGCGACAACGCGGACTTACACTTTTTATCTTCTTCGCGCGCTCAATGTACGTTTTCGCGCGCGCGATAACGACTTTTTGTGACGATCGCGATGCCAAACACGCAGAATTTACAATCTGGCGAAGAATATCTCTCGAGCATCATAAAACCTTCTCGAAAATGTTGATTTAGTTCATTTTGCACAAAAAACTCCTCAGGTTGTCATTTAGATGTAGTTTGGTGAGCAAGGAGTCACTTTTTTTTTGTTTTACAATTTTTTTCAAGAGGTAGGAAGTTGCCCAGAGTCTCCAACTGCCTGGTCCTGTCCTTTGTCTTCACTTTTTGTTATTTTGGGTGGCCTGGCCATGTGGGTGGCGGCCATTTTGTAAAGCCAGGCATTGTGCTTTTGCCATAGGCCTGCATTGTCTGTCTTGTGTTCCTTTTCTTGTTGTTCTGGGTGGCCTGGCCATGTGTTGGCGGCCATTTTGTGGGAACACCCACTGTGCTTTTGCCATAGGCCTCCAAGCTTGCGGCCTAGTGTGCCAGTAGGCCCGGAGGTAGTCATCCTCATGGGTGCATAAAAACTGTTTCTGTGTTGTCTGTTGAATTGTAACATAATTTAGGCCATGGATGGCATTGGATTGATTTGCAAAATGTGGGTTTTGGGGTGGTATTTTATTTTTTTGGGTGTTTGTTAAATAAATAGGCCTTTTCAGCCAGTAGGTAACCCTGGGCGTTCAGCTCGCGGACTTTGGGCAAGTCCGCACTGCGCGACAACGCGGACTTACACTTTTTATCTTCTTCGCGCGCTCAATGTACGTTTTCGCGCGCGCGATAATGACTTTTTGTGACGATCGCGATGCCGAACACGCAGAATTTACAATCTGGCGAAGAATATCTCTCGAGCATCATAAAACCTTCTCGAAAATGTTGATTTAGTTCATTTTGCACAAAAAACTCCTCAGGTTGTCATTTAGATGTAGTTTGGTGAGCAAGGAGTCAATTTTTTTTTGTTTTACAATTTTTTTCAAGACGAAGGAAGTTGCCCAGAGTCTCCAACTGCCTGGTCCTGTCCTTTGTCTTCACTTTTTTGTTATTTTGGGTGGCCTGGCCATGTGGGTGGCGGCCATTTTGTAAAGCCAGCCACTGTGCTTTTGCCATAGGCCTCCAAGCTTGCGGCCCAGTATGCCAGTAGGCCCAGAGGTAGTCACCATGGGTGCATAAAACTGTTTCTGTGTAGTCTGTGGAATTTTGACATCATTTAGGCCATGGATGGCATTGAATTGATTCAATTGAATTGCGAAATGTGGTTTTTTTTGGAGGGTCTGACTATTTCACTTTTTGGGTGTGTTAAATAAATGCCTTTTTTGCGTGTGTACTGTGTAATTATAATTGTGTTGTTGTAGTGGTTGTCTAACTTTCAAAAGTGTTTTTAGCCATGTGGATTTTAGTTTTTGCATTAAAGCTGTGTGTGTTTTATAAGGCATCCTTTGTCTGCCCATATATAGGCCTGCTTGAGTTCATTGTTTGCCGTGCCTTGTGCCTGTGAGTCACCATGTTTCTGGGGGCCATTTTGTTGTGGTAGTTATTAGTGTGCTGTTTTTGTCTCATAGGCCTGCGTGTCTTTCCATTGTTCCTCTTGTCTTACTGCTTCCAAATCCATCCCCATTGCCAGCTGCAGCTCCCTGATGCTGCTATATAATACATCCCACGTGATGCACAAATTTAGGCCAAACATGCTCCACTACATTTTAGTTTTTGTTCTTTACTATTCTTATTCTTCCAGAGTGTACACTAGCACTACACAGTAGCCGGGAAAGCCCTGGCCTTGTTGTCAACGTCTCATAAATGGCTAGACTGTGTGTTGTTGTTCACAGAGTTTCTGAAATTTAATAATTGAGGCCACCACACACTAAGTTCTATATTCTATTTGTTTGATTTGTGCTATGTTTGACTGATGTTCTGGCTTTTTTGCTTTTAGGTGCACAAAGACTGAGGAGGAGGTGTGTCTCTCATCATTGCCCGTTGCACTTCCAGACAGACATCCTGCTGCTGTACACACAACACAACGTGACGTGTGACCTGACCAGACATCTCTGCAACTGAGTGCTGCTGACATCTGAAGAAGATGGGCCCAAAGAAAGCAGGTACCAGGTCCTCCAGTACCAAGAAAGTTGCTATTGAGAAGAAGAAGGAACAGAAGAAGGAAGTGACACTTAAGTCTGGTGTGCCGGCCAATACCTTTTTTGGGAAAAAAAAAATTGCACCTGCAGCAGCGGTGTCCGGGGGGCAAGCTGGGGGCAGCGCATCAGTGGACCCAACCCACCAACCCAGGCCCAAGCACATGAGTGTGGAAGAGGTAGCCAGCCTAATGGTGGAAAGCAGTGATGCTGAGCCTGAGATAAACTTATCGCTATCTCAAAGTAGTACCCAATCAACGCAGGAGGAAACACAGCAGATAAGTGGTCAACAACAACAGCCGCAACCACCGCCCGCAATAGTAGTTGTTGTTCCTCCTGAAGTAGGGGCAGTTCAGGAAATTGAGCCTCATGCAGAGGTAGAAGAAGAAGCCACTCATTCAGAAGATCCATTGTCTTCCAAATCCCCAGCAAGGAAAAGGAGGGGTAGTCCATCAAGTTCTTCGCCAAGCCCCCCTTCTGATGATCTAGATGCCACTTGGAAGCCACAAACTGAGTCTGAGAGGGAGCCATGTTCCAAGACCAAGCTAGGGAAAAGGAAGGTTCCGGAAAGCCTTACACTTATGGAGGTCGATGTAGAACAGCAAGATGATGATGATGACGAGCCAGTCTTCACGAACATCACTCCCGGCCCCGAGGAGATGGAGACCAACATTATTACCCTATCCAAAATCGCTGCGAGGGATGTAGCACGCATACCTCCACAGGTAACACCAACACGACCTACAGCTTCCATATTTGCATTAGCAAAGGCCCGGCAGCGACCTACATCCAGCACAACCACCACCTCAGTAGGAGTAGGTAGTGGTACAGCAGCACAGAGTCAAATTCAACACACACCCTACAGATCATCCGGCATTGGAAGTGGCACCTCCAGCAGGAGGCCAAAGTTAAGCTCCCCAGTTTGGGACTTCTTTACGGTTAGCGAAAAGGAGGAGAACATTGCTATATGCTCCATTTGTAATACCTCTGTTAGTCGTGGTAAGCTTGGTACAAACTATGGTACCGGAAGCCAAATGACCCATCTGAAAAAACACCACTTGATCAGCTGGGAGGACCACCTTCACGGCAGAAAAAAAACTGCAACCATTGGTGTTGGTGGGGATAAAGGAGTAGAAGAAGAAGATCCGATCACGGTGGAAGAGGAAGGACAGGGAGACATTCTCTCTGGTAGTGGTACACAAGGTGTCCCTGACCCCAGCAGTGCAGTCTTAACATTGCACACATCTTCAGCAACATCTCAGTGGCACAAGAGTAAGAGTCAGCCGGAGACACCAAGAAGTACCAGGTCCGCACTACCAAAAAGTGCGTTGAGCCTAAGAGAAAGGAAAACCATGCAGCCTACCATTATCAGCATGTTTGGGGGTGAGGGGCAGTACGAACGCAACCACCCAATAGCACGTTTGTACAATGCGAAGCTGGCTAAAATGTTAGCACTGGACCTTCTCCCTTTTTCTTTTGTTGAAGGGGTGGGTTTTCTGGAATTTGTGTCAACCATCTGCCCAAAATGGCATGTTCCCAGCCGCTACTATTTTGCCAGAGTTGCAGTTCCAGCACTACATCACGACGTGCTGGAATTGCTAGGAAAGGCCTTGAAGCAGAGTGCTGTTCACAGTATCCACCTGACTACAGACATGTGGACCAGTTGCCAAGCCACAAATTACATGTGCATCACTGCACACTGGATCTGTTTTGCGGGGGTTAGAGAACAGATATCTGCTGGTGTTGATACTGCAGAGATTTTTCATGCCACTCGCAAACATGCAACTGTAGCCATGTTTGCCATGGAGAAATCTCATACTGCTGCAAACATTTTGGAAGAATTTAACACCAAGGTCTTTGAGTGGCTGCGCCCCAGAGGGCTTACGATTGGTTTTGTTGCCATGGACAACGGCAGTAATGTAGTTTTGGCCATGCGCAATGGTGGCTATTTCAGGGTCCCGTGTTTGGCACACTGCATTAACATTGTTGTTCAAGACTTTTTGAAAAATGAATCCAAAGTCAGCAACTTACTGGTCACCTGCAGAAGAATATGCACACATTTCAGCCATTCTTTTAAAGCCCGGAAGCAGCTGAGGGTCATTCAACGTGAGCATAAAATGCCAGTCAAAGCGCTCATCCAGGAGGTGCCAACACGTTGGAACTCAACTTATTACATGCTTGATTGTCTGTTTGAACTGTACATATCACTCAATGCTTATGTCATGCAAAGATTAGGGGAACCTACTGTGAGAGGCCTGACCGTTGAGATGGCTCAATGGGACCTCATTAAATGCCTGACTGAGATGCTACTTCCTTTTGAGATCTTCACACGTGAAGTCAGCAGGGAGGACTGTACTATGGGCCAAGCTATCCCATTGTTGCACATGCTAGAGCAACAGCTGAAGGATGTGTCTGAAACGTACGCAGGTGTGGATGACAATCAAGACGCATATCATTTGGCGGAGACCTTAGCCGCTCGCTTATCGGAAAATACAAGGATTAAAAATAAAATTTTGTCACAACCACATTACATTAGTGCCACAATTTTGGATCCACGGTACAAAGTATTTCTGAACAGCAAGGCAGTAATTCCTTTTTCGGAAGTGGATGTTGCCAACTACAAAACTTTGATAGCTAAGGAAGCCACTATTTTCGAAAGCGAACGGCTGTTAATTACAGGCCCCCCACCCCAGGCCATAACCAATTCTACAGGGCATCCAGAGTCAAGTTCTACTTCGGAGCCTGAGGGCAGTGCATTTGCCTCCCAGCAGTCACCTACATCAACAATAACATCAAGAACAGGATCATCCACAGCACAATGTGCAACTGATTGGTTTCTACAGCAGGGGTATGGTAAGTCCAGTGCTGATGCAAAGGCAAAACAGGCCGAGCACATCGGAGCACCCCTGAACATTGAGCGGATGGTCCAGGCCTATCTGGTTGACCCAACAGAGGTCTTCATGGATCGAAACCCATTGGTGTATTGGTATGGGAAAAGAAGCCAATGGACAGTGCTCAGCTGGCTGGCGATAAAGTATCTGGCTTCCCCTGTCGCTGGTGCCATTGTAACTTCGAAAAGGACCAGTCTCTCGGCCCAAAGCGTGGAGAGGTTAACCATGATCAAAATGAATCAGCACTTTATACCACCGGATTACAAAATACGTGAATCACAGCAGGAAGAGGAGAGCGACTTGGATGACGTAAATAGTGCGTTACAGGACCTACTTCTGTCGGAACCACCAGAGTTTGAGGACGAGCTCCTCTTCCCTGACAACTAGGCTTTCAAATTGTTACTTTCTTCCTTCCTTTATGTGTCTGTGTATCTGTCTTTCTGGTTCAAATCACAACAAATCCATCACCACCGTCTTCTCTTTTTATTTCCCTATTGGAGTTGGATGTCTGTGCATTTAACTGTCCACTCTTCAGAGTCCTGCTTCATCTTCCTGTCTCGCACAAGTACATTTCCATCAAGCCAGACATTAGTACAAGAAATGTTGCCTTTACCAGTCCCGCCTCCATAAGAAGTGAAACGTGACTATAGCTATCCTCCGTTTTTTTTTCGAGCCGAAACTCATCAGTGTCCGAAGGCTACAGCCTCAGCAGGCATCCAAAGGTCCTCACTGTCAGGACAGAAGGTACTTGGCAGAGAAAGACAAGAGACTCTGCGAAGAAACTTGCTGACATTTGTGCAAACTCAAATGACCATCAATGAGCGCTACCCAGGCCGCGGCCCATCATCACAGTGCTGACCATGGGAAGCAACTTAAACTGTGACAAAGTGCCACAGAAGAATAAGACGAAAACCGAAACAGCGACTAACACTCAAAATGAATGTGGACTGGAGTAATGATGAGGCCACTGCCCCGTAAAAAAAAAAACACACACCTGTCAGAACTAGGCATCTGATGATCTGACAGCCAAAGAGAAGAGCAAGACAGGTAATGATGGAATGCATTGGATGCTTGCAGACTCTGAGCGATTGCTGTTGTTTGTTGTTGATGTTGTGCATGAAGTCGAACTCTACTCTACTAGTTAATCTACAAAGTGACTCAAGTCAGTGACAGTCAATGTTTCCCTTCTTGTTGTTTAATAACCAAATTGTACTCCTACTACTGCAGGTGCAGGCCAATATCTGTTGCAATTTTTTAATATGGAATATGGACTTAATCGGAGTCACTACAGACTGAGTTGTAGTTGGACAACACGTACCACACCATGATGATGACCATACTATCTTTGCACGCAGTCATTCAGTTGGATCGGAGATGATTCAAGGAATAACTGCATTTCATGAAGTGGCATAAGGTAAACATAAACACAACAATTCAACAAGAAAGTAAACACAGCAGACCTACATGTCCATGTAGTGGTGTGTAGTCGAGTGTAGTGATGACTGACAGCGGCGCATTGATTTTGTCACTTAATTAGGAAAATGCTAAGTTGCTGTGTATGCCTTTTGTCTGGCTATGTCAAAAATTAAGGTAAATGGAGGTTGGGTCACGGGCTGGTGCTGTGGTGGGCCTGTTCTGTCCTGTTGTTGTTGTAGCTTAATTCTGTAAACAGAATCTACACGATATATCCAAGCCGCCTCACTCTGAAAGTGTTCTCTCTTCTCTTCTTGGACTCCACCATAATTGATGTTTTTTTTTATTCATAGATTTTTCAATACCCCTTTTGTTTTTCCATCTAGACGTTACAGGCCGGACTTTACCCTGTGCTTGCTATACTGGGAGACACAACTCACATTTACCTTACCAATCGGCATCAGGAAGGCCACCAAGATTGATGTGCGGAGCGTCCATGGAAGATAGGACCAAGAGGAAGGACGAGATTCAACTCCACAATTTGAGCATGATAATACATTAACTTTAGTATCATTCATCATTCATCTTTTAATTAATTTGAATCCTTTTTTCTCTTCAATCATTAGGACTGTGTGTTGTGTGTTGTTTGTTTGCTAATTGATCCCTACAACTGTGTTTTAATTGTCTTTGCTATCTTTACAAGTAAGCCCAGTACAACATGGAATTTGGGTCTCTGAGGGCATATTACAGGCAAGGCAAATTGCATAGAATATACTGCTGCCCTGTACTGTCTAATTGTCTAGTAGGAGTTATTAAGTACTACTCATTAACCATCAAGTTATCTTCATCATCATGCATGCATTTCCCTTTTCTCCTTTATAGATTTTTTGTATAAGATCATGGTCGTCTGCCAAGATTGCGCTTTGCTTTTGTTGTCCATGCGTACTGTTTTTCATTCTCAAACCTTTCCCCAAACCCCCTTCCCATCCATTCATCAAACCCTAACCCTCTTCCCCCGGGCTGTGATTTATATTGAGGTGTGATGTGACTACATAAAATGTACACCAATTGATCACACGCTTGCTGGGGCAGATGTGGTGAAAGCAACACTAATTCAATTGCAAGGCAGGGTGAGGAGCTTCTTCTGCTTGCCCACCCATGCTCAGTCTATGTGCAAGCCGTCACCGGCTAATAGTAGTACATCATAATTAATTGCCGTCATTGATTGGATTAATCATCAAACTCCTACCACACAGCAGTAAAGGTTACGAATTACGATTGTGTTAAGTTAAGTGACTCACTCGACACAACTACAGTGTGTAACTTCTTGTACTCTGCTGTCCCCGCCACCATTATGTTTAATTTGACTTTAGCAGTTGCAACTGCAATATTGTTTGTTTGGCAGTCTTCTTCTGTACTGTATTTTACTTCGTTCTACTACTCCTCCCACAGTCGCTCTCAGGAAAGTGACTGTCTCTTTTTGAATTTTTTAGCAAATGCTACTGCCAGTGTCTACTCTACTACTACCACCACAACCATGGCATCTTCTACATTCTCTCTGGAAACCATGCAGCCATCGCTGTGCCGAACGTAATCATCATCAATCACAGGTAAGATAAGTTTGGTGGGAGGTATAAATGGACTAGGAGGAGAGACTGACAGTACTAGTAGGACAAATAACTCAGTGAGGGGTACCGCATCTATCTGTTTGTGTTACATCATCATCGGCAGATTATTTAAATCAAACACTGGCTGCGGCCCTGCAGCAGCAAGGAAACCAATGTGACGTTAATTCATAAAACAGTAACCCCCACAAAACATTAACATTGTATGTTTAAGTATAAATATAATTTATTACCCTAACAAAAATTAACTATCCCACACCTGACCCACCCTTCTCCCTAACCCCAACCAATGTCCAAAACGAAAAAAGTCCAAAGAATGTCCCGAAACCCCAACGCCCAATTCCCACCCACCAAAACAAGGAATAAAAAGGGGCAAAGCAACAGGGTCCTCGATGTTAAATTCGGCGGGCTTTGAGGTGTTTGTCCACCAGGATTTTGACCCGCTCCTCCATTTGCTCCTCTAGCCGTGCCATCCGGAGGAGAATCTTCCTGCAAAATGCCCTGCAGTGGCATCCAGGATGGGGGACAGCAGTGCTGGCTGCTAGCGAATTGCGGCAGCGGCGGGCGGCTACCAGACCGCGGCGCCGTACCGCTGGAGTTGTGGCCTGGCTGGGGCCCGGGGCATCGGACGAGGCTGCAGCTGCTGCTGCCGCCTCCTCCTCCTCTGCCTGAGCCACCAGCCGCCGGTACTCCTGGCATATGGCCTCCAGTTTCCGGCGCCGGGCCCTGGCTGCCAACTCCTTCCGCGATGGTTTGTCTTGGGAAGGAGTACTATCTATATCAAGAAAGAAAAAAAATATTGTTGTAACCAGTACTCTTAGCTAAACAGTAACACAAAATTAATTCAACACATAATGGCACAGTAGCACTAGCAAGAAGCACAGTACATAACATTTGTGGTAATAATCTATCAATCCTCCCACTTCCTCGGCCTCTAACATTTGTGGGAGTTTCAGGCATTATACTAGCACTATGGACTCCAACCAGTACACAGTACACCAGTGTTCTTCTTATCTCTAGTTTAGCGAAATGACATAACCTGGTTGTAGCCGGCATTGCCAGCTCGGTCATCTATGCTTGCACCCAAGACAAACATACGAGTCATGACGCAGACTCACGTTAGTTGGATTTACTACTGTTTGCAGGTGGGGAAGCTCGTATTTTTCTATTATGGGTGGCACTGGCCATACTCTCTCTGTTACATGGAGGGCAATTGCTCAATTTCACAGTGCCTTGGCTACTACAAAAAGGCAGATTATATATCTGATCCAATGATCGTTGCTTTTATATGGGACAACGACATAAGGTCAGTAGCGGTCGGTGGTGGGACTCGGGAGTTCGGCCGGGCGGTGACGTGGGTAGGGGCAGGATGGGGGTAGTAAACTATGGATTACGGCCAATTACAGGTAAGTAAACATATAATTAAATGAAACTAATTTTGTTGCGCACACTGCATCGCATTTGGCGGTGCAGTGCGCACAATGAAATTCGCTTTATTTATTTGTATGTTTACAGTAAAGTTACCTGTATTTGCCCGCGTAATACATTGTTTACCACTACCCCCACCCTGCCCCTCCCCACATCGGCTTTGCTACTCTGGCGCGGTTTCTTTTACATTCCCTAAAACTGTGCATCCCGTGACAGTCTCCACCTATGCTGTCTATGATGAATACATACAGGCATCCATCCATTCTAAGTAAATGTCAATCATTCTTCTTAATCTCTCCACAAACCTTACTTTGTTTCACCAACAACAACGCATGCGTCCACTCACTCCATTGCTTGCCTTGGCTTTGAGTTTCACCCAAACACCGCTGATGATTCTTGCTATCCACAGTATCCACCCATACTGTGTCGCCCACCCAGGCAGGCATCCATTCTTCTTTCACCTTCCACCCATCCTTCAACAACACATGCATCAGATTCCTATCAGCCACCTATCCATGCTTCCAACGTATCCTTCTCTGCCAGTCATCATATTAAATCTCGCCCGCCCTTCCTCCTTCAACCCTTCTTTCCCTTTTTGTTCAACACATCCATCAAGGTCATCTGATCTGACTTTTAGTCTCCTCCATAAAACTTTCACAGCAGAGTTGGAGTCATATATAAGAGGCCATTGGTTAATCAAGTCACGCTGGTAATGCTATTGCTACTGCATTGCTCATGCTAAGTAAAGGGTGTCTTCTTTAACCGTTGTATAATGTTCACTACAACTTCATACCTAATAAGTCTCAACAACAGTACAGTGAGTGAAGTCCACACACCCTTCCAGCTAGTGCAATGTCAATAAGTCATGAATATAACTTACCACCACCCGCCACTGCTGCTGGCTCTCCCCCTGTAGCTCCTGCAGGTGCCGCATCTTCTCCTGCCCCCTCCGGAAGGCTAGAATCGCCGGTGGCCCCGCCGCCACTGGTGGTTGCTAGTACGCCTAGATAAAAACATGACACATTTTTAGATGCCTGTACACCTCCCCCTATTTATTCTTTTTCACTAGCAAGATTGAAAAAAAAGTTAATACATACATATTATTATAAATCACATTCAATAGTCCAAATCGGGTACTAGAGTACAGTCAGTAGACACTAGTAGTGTTATGGTCCCTAAGGTCATTATTATACTATACTCTACTCTTTGCAAAGTTAGCCTGAGCCATGCAACCATTTTCCGCTTCATGTCTTTTGCGCATGTTACCTCGCAG
The DNA here is from genome assembly GCA_963921515.1 of Calotriton arnoldi. Taxonomy (NCBI): domain Eukaryota; kingdom Metazoa; phylum Chordata; class Amphibia; order Caudata; family Salamandridae; genus Calotriton; species Calotriton arnoldi. Next base: position 353,614 of record CAWUFW010011647.1, on the reverse strand, counting down.
CTTGTTGTGCAGTAACAGTAAGACGCCTTTTTGAGCCCACTTGAGCACATACAGCTACTGTCTGAGCGTTGTGTACAAGAGGTCGAAAAACAAGCCACTTTGTTATGGAGTTCGGTTAGTCCGTATTGCTTAGCCATAGGTAACATGTTACACTTTTTGGGCAGGACTGAGAAATGCTTGCATTATACTATATAACACGCACCATTTTTCTCAGGCAGAGGATTCCCTTCTACGAACCAGAGATTTGCAGAGCTTATGAATGAAGCATGTAACCAGTAATTCTACGTTCTACGGTGAGGAGTCGCCCAGAATTCGCACAGATCTTTTGTCTTATATATCATCAATGATCATGCACTTGTTGCAACACTGTTTATTGTTTTAATCTTATGCATTTTGCTGTTGGAGCTGGCTGGAGTACACTGAATGTTATAGAACAACATACATACAGAGCTTGTTAGTTGAAAATAAACCTTTTGAACTTACACATAGACTCTGTGGTATTTGGTGTGGTGGTGGTGGTGGACTTACACGAGTGAGTGAGCGAAAGGGTGTTATGTTCTGGGTTGTGTAATCATAATCATTGGGTATCTTCGGGTGGGGGTTCAGGGACCTAATGAGACACTATAGCTAGTCGTTCACGGGATTGTGGGTTCACTTCTGACTGAGGTGTGAGGAACGTCCAAGTTCCAAACTTGCATCACCAACATCCTATTTCATTGTGCATAGTTCTGCATGGGGCTGTGCAGAATCCAAGTAGTATGTACTATATCCTATCAAAAATAGTCAAATATCTGGTTGGGCATTTTGTTTGTGGTAATTGTCAAAGCCTCAAGATTAAGAAGCCTAGAAGAGGACAACCGAAAGGACTGGACTCAGTGGCTAGAGCTATTAGTATTGGTCAATCTGAGTTTTATTCAAAACTGTACAATAAAGAGTAGCAATGCAAACTGGGCAAGCTTAGCGACAGACTAATATTAGTAGTACAGAGTACAGACATTCATAGCAGAGGCAGTTAGAACTTAGAGGCAGGGATAACCAGAATTTAGAAACAGATAGTCAAGTCAAGATCAAAGAATCTTTTGTAAAAAATAGAATTAGGGAGTGGAGCCAGAATTAATAGTTCTGAAAAAATAAGGTGCAGTAAAAGTTAGGGCAATATAATTGTTAATATTAACCACTGGAGGACTTACTGGGACCAGCAGCAGGGCCCTCGGTAGAGGAGCGGTCCTCTGGTGGTTGTCCCGCCGAATCGGACCCCGTCTTCTTGCCCCTGGGTGCTGCACATCAGTGATCATGTAAGATATAATAAAGAAAAAGAAAGACACAAACATTAATGATTGCTGTGAAACAAATAAATTATCTAAAAAAACGCTCAAAAAACGTTTTAGGAAACAAAAATTGCAATAAAATTGACCTATCTAATCTGATCGACTACTGGCTTGCGGGATTCACGGACAGTCTACTTATTTGGGAACACTAATTCAGTGTTCCATTCTGATTGATTCAAATAAAATCCAGAACACTAACTAAGCCTAAGTACCACCTGAACTAGCCCACCTATTCCAGGCGGGCCAATTGTTCATTAAGCCTGCATTTCCATTTTTTTTTGCCATCAAAAATGCATAGATGAGAAGGAGGACACATGCATAAAGTGCATAATGCATACACCAAATTGTTGGTTGGTTGCGTCTGATGTTCTGCAGCTGACTAACACTGCTAAGCTAAGCTTACCAGTACCACTCACTAAACAAACTACAAAAGGTTCTAAGGACTGGGGTAAGCAGCACTCAGTGACAGAGGATGCGTCACGCAGACCGCTCAAAAATTATCAACTAATAGTAACTAAACCTAGTATCAAATGCATCCACCACTATTTGACAGGAGGACAAAGGAAGGACTACTGTCTCTCTAGCAATAGCATTACCTAACTGAAGTTCTCTAAAGTAAACTCTTACATAATAATGACAAGCGAGCGCAAAGTTGCAAAAAAGTAATTTACTGCAATGTAAGCAGCAGTATTCTTGTTATTTGTAAAAAATGTATACACAAATCACAATACTTATACTACTATATATATATTGGCTACTCACTAAGCCCCACGACCTCGACACCTAGCAGGTCCAACAGGTCCTGCTCCCGGTCAAGGATGTCTGACCACCGGTGGGCCAGCTGGTTATGGGTGCGCCGGACCGCGGAGCAGCGAAACACTGCCCGACGCACCTTCGCCCACCGGTGGTGACGCTCCTGGGTCGGGTACCCGGAGCCTGGCCAGCCGCCTGCTGCCAAGGTCAAGGGGAGGTGGCGCTGAATAAAAAAAACAAGGGCGGCCACCTCCGCCTCAGTAAACAGCTGGCAGGCTTGCACCCCTGCAGGGCGCAGTCTGCCGCAAGGCAGGCGGCGATTGGGCGCACGCGCCTTGCCCTTTGAGCCGCTGCTGCTACCCTTCGCCATGGTTCTGGGGTGGGAGGAGGTGAAAAAGAAAAGTTAGAAGGGAAAAATAAAGTTAGGGGAAGAAGTAGGAGCTTAAAGAAGAAAGTTATATAAAACAGTCGAAAAGTAAAAAAACACAGTAAAAAGTAGAAAAAAATGCAAAATATAGACTTAAGCAGAGAGTGAGATAGATAAGAAATAAAGAAAAATTGAAAAACAGTGTAAAAAACTAAGGATTGCAAAGATTGAGGGAGGATAGAAAAGCAGGCCCAGAACCATAGCATAGAGTGGTAAAACAAGATGGCCGCGCCCATCGCGACCGCGTGGGTAAGTTCGCGCGATATTTGTCCCCGAGCACGCAAAAAACATTGCGAACAAGTACAACGCGTTCCCGAACAAGGAATGCGCATCGCGAGCACGCTATACGCGACCCGGAACAGGAAATAAGGGATCGCGAACGGGCGGGACAAGTGAAAAACAAAATGGCCGCGCCCATAGGCGACCGCATGGGTAAGTTCACGCCCCCGAGCACGCAAACAGCATCCCGAACAACCACAACGCGTTCCCGAGCAAGAAAAACGCATCGCGAACGGGCGCGACAAGCAGCTACGCACGCTCGCGAAGCTGCGCGTAGCTCGCGTAGCGCTCCGACGTCTTCGCCTAGCTTCGCGTAGCGCGACTACGCAAACTACGCCCAGGCTTACACAAAATGAGCGTAATTATGCTAAATGCATCCATCACTGAAAAAATTACCCAAATGGTCCATTTGGGTAAAAGTTACTCTTGAAAATGCAATTTCTAGTCGATTTCAGGTCACTCGCATTCAAATCACTGCTCTCCCTATCAGAGTGGTAGTTTTGTGCCACCCTATATGAAATGTTTGTTGATGCCCGCAGTAAGGGCAGTGATGCAAGCATTCAAAATACTACTGTTCGTGTTGGTACTTGAAATTCCATGCTCAAATATTACCCAAAGAGTACACTGGCATAGAAAAATCTACCTGAAATGTCTCTTGCGTTAAAGAATTACTCAAACGGTAAATCCTACATTACAATTTCTCCCCGACATTACACAATGTGATGTAATGGATTAATCTTGGTAAGTTTGCATACATTTTGTTACGTGAAATTACCAAAATTACACCAATTATGCAGGCATAGTTAAGATTTTGTCCAGCCCTAAATTTTGCAGCATTGGTTCAAATGACCATAGTCCAGAACCAATCTGCAGGATCTAGATGGTTTTAAAATTGTGAAATTAGGGGTGTTCATGGTAGATGAGCATAAGATAATGATTCCCTGATATTGCAATTCATCTAAAATATGTTCAAAGTTCAGCTTTGTTGGTGAGGTGCCAGGTAGCCAGTGTACAAGATGGCTGCAATGGTGTGAGGCTCTTGCCATTATCCACCAGAATCCAACCTTATATGCGTGCCTAACTGTCAGATTTTTTGGGACAACATAATACCTGCACCCCTTGCTCTAACGGTTTTAATATTTACTTGACCTAGAGTATTTGTGGTGGAGGTTGTGTTCACAGCTATCAAGATGGCGGCATCAGGGAATGAAAAATGGGGAGCGGTGCTGTGAAGGTTTAGGACAGACATGGTGAGGAAATTAAGAGCTGTGTTGTCCACGAGTGACCAACTCCTGCTGGAACATGGAGAGCACCCTTGCTGTTGTGATGCAGGTGGCTGGAGAGGATTCTGGAGCCGCGGTGCTGAATGACTAATGCCAGGGGGGGAGAGCTTGCATGGCAGCGGTGAGCGGGTGCAGTCTGCTGCTGCCGGCCGAGGTGGACCATAGGCGAGACGAGCTGTATTTCTACTCGTCAAGGGGTGAGTGACTGGGCTTGCTTCTTCCTATGATTTCACTTCTACTTTGCTAGGAGTAGCTGTTCTCTTTGTCAGTGATCTGATGCATCCACTGGGCCCCCAATTGCACAAAACGGGGTCAGTGGATGGAAGGCAGCCCCTGGCCACTAGGTTCCATCAACACTATGGTCAATATGACCTACAGTACACAAGTTGATCCATTTTTATATTCCTGTATGCTAATGACATGACTCTTTATAATTGGGAAAATCACCTAAGTCTTAATGCCATCATGTGAGAACATATTAGATTTTGGTCTCTTTCAGGAGTTCATATTAACTGGAGTAAATCTCACAGTTTGTACCAGAGTTTGCTTTACGATGATGAGCTGACTCTCTTAAATATTTAGGGGTATGGGTGAAAAGGTACAGAGATTTTGCTATAAGGGTGATATATAGCACTACCATTGATCAAATCACAGAGCAGATATCGCATTGGTTTTCCTTCACCTCTCTGTAGCTGGTTGTACAGGCCTTATGAAAATGGTGATCCTCCCAAAGCTGCTCTATCTCTTCCTGAACGTACCACTGCCACTCAATAAATCATTTTTCAGTGAACCCAGGACCAAAATGACCAGACCTGTGTGGGCCGGTAAGCAGCCTAGGGTTGGTTGGGAGACTTCGCGGGTTCGAAGTTCTGGACTGTAAGTTATAACATCTATGTGCTCATACACTGGTACAGGTCCCCGCCTTCCAACTGAATTAGGCAGTCAAGATTGACAGAATGGCGTCTTCTTCAAGCTGGCAGAACATAATTTGCCTGCACCCTATGGATGTGTTTCTCTATTACCTTCTACTAAGTAGCTGCAAACTCCCTCTTCCAGAGTTCCCACTGGAGCCTTCTGCCTTCCCAGCTTTTACTGTTTGTTGAGCGTGCGATTACCCAGGATGTGTCCTGGCGCTAACCCAAACATGCATAATAGATACCAGTGTGGATATATAAGTTAAAGTAAAAAGAAAAGTTTTCAGACCTTTACGAACTTTCAGCAGACAGGATTCAAGGTGAAGGAGTAAAGGCAATTTATTCCAGGCTTGAGCCACAATTACAGCAAAAGCTTTACTACTAAACACAAGTATTACTACTAAATGATGAATAACAATATCATACATCCCCTCACAGGAGGAAAAAGCTATACATACTCATGCATCATGTTCCCGCTCGGAAGGGGAACTTGGACAGAAGCTCTGTGATAAAATGTGGAGATTTGTTTGCACCTAGACAGGCATGGTATCTGCGAGTAGAAGGTTCCATATTACACACTATAAATTTCTTCAGAGTACATACTACACCCTGATGTCCCTTCAAAGGTTTGGCCTACAAGAGGTTACAAATTGTGCTAGGTGCAATTCACTGGATGCTTCATTTCTTCACCTGGTATTGTCCTTTGGCACTGTGCTTGGTTACTGGAATGAGGTGCCTTAGACCTATAAGCCTTAGGGTGGTCTTTTCCCAGGCTTTTTGCGTGCTCCCTTCCAATTGTTGCTGAATTTGGATTTGTTGGCATTAGGACTCTCTTCATTTTACCACTGCTAACCAGAGCTAAAGTGCTTATGCTCCCTCCCTAATGCATGGCAACATTGGCTTGCACCTGATCGGTATATTTAATTTACTTATAAGTCCCTAGTAAAGTGGTATACCATATAACCAGGAATGGTAAACTAAATGCTACTTAGGGGCCGATTACGATGCCGTAGGAAACAGCTCAGACCCTCGGTCGGAGCCATTCCTATGCCCGCGTAATCTCCTGTTTGGATTAGTTTCCGACCGACCCATTTTGATGGAGTCGGTCGGAAATTAATCCAAACAGGATTTCTGAATGGCTTACAAAGGGCTCGGAGAGCCCGTCTATCATTCGGAAAGGGGCCTGTAATCCCAAGGGCGGCTCTTTTCCGCCCGAGGGATTACAATGGCAGATTCCTACAGCCTTTCTGTGCTGGCCTTTCCGACACAGAAAGGCTGTGGGAATCCGACTTTGGGGGCCCCCAGCAGGGCCCCTCCAGATGGCAGCCTAGGGGGCACCTATGGTGCCCCACGGTAGATCCCTGCACTCGGTGGCAGGCACCTTGAGGTGCCTGCCACTGAGTACAGGGTTGAACTGCACCTCAGCTCTTTACTATGAGAGCATGCATTCCAGTCGGAATGCATGTTCTCATTGTAAAGAATAGGATTGCGACCGAACAGTGTTCCGTTGCATCCTAATTGCTGGGGTCAGTTGCTCACAGTTCCAGATCGTTGTCAGACAGACATTGAAATCGGCCCCTAAGTGGTTAAGTGGGCCCGCAGCACTTATTGTGCCACATACTTAAGGCGCACCTTAAAACGTGTCTCAGGTCTGCAATTAAAGCCTGTATGCAGTTTTAAACTGCCAGTTTAACTTGGCAAAATAATCCCTCTGCAAAGCCTAAAACTCCCTTTTTAAAACATATGCCACCGCTAGGGAAGGCCCTTAACAGCCCATAGGCAGGGTGCACTCTATATATAAAGTTGGACAAGTATTTTTAAGTTTTACTTGTCCGCATAGTGAAAAACTCACAAATTCGTTCTTCACCGCTGTGAGTCCTACTTCTCCCAGATGACAACATTGGGTTACCTTATTAAATTTAAGTGATAACATTTGTTTGGGAGCAGGTAGAAAGGTCATGTTTGGTGTCTAGGAAATTGTAATTTGTCACAAATCTGAAAATGGCACTTTTTGAAAATTTATATGAGGGGGTTGGACCTTTTAAGTCAGCTGGGACGGGCCACTATAAAATCTAATAACTTACGCTGTTCCCAAACTGTAATTATTCAATCAACACTTTTTCATACGATCAAGTATTTTCATTGCCTTAATCTTTTCATGATTTTTCTGACTTCATACTATTCGTGTAAATTTCAAGAACACCTTTTCATATTGTTCAGATCACAACAAAAAAGTTAACAAAAAATTATTCAATTACATTCAACATCTTAAAATATGTATGCAACATGAACAAAAATTCACATCTCTATGTTACATTTAAACCTGTTAAATTACTTAATTGGAAGTGTGGTATCAATTGTTAATGTCCTTCATAACCTCTTTTTCAAGTCCGGCTATAAGGGTTATCTAACACACTCTGTTGAAGTAGGCTGCCAATTTCTTTTTCAGGATGGTCTTCATGCAATTGTTTAAATAGTTAAAATAATTCCTCATGATTGGTCGTCGAAGGGTTTCGAACCTCACATTTCTTTTTGGGCTTTCATCAGGACCTGAAAGGTTGGTTCTTTTTTTTGGGGTGTTGGACTGTTCCCATGAGGAGCAGGATCAAGACTGATTTGCATATGGCTGGGTTTAAACTGGGGTGGCATGGTGGTCAAAAGAACTATGGATTTAACCCAGATCTATTGACTGGGGGCAAATATTTGATTTGTTCCACATTTCATCATTCATGGAAGGGTCACTTTCATGGAGATCTTTTTAGTTTTGGTTGCTGTCTGATGAGTGCGAGGGTGTCCTAAGTGGGGTGATCAGTGAGGTGTTGTGATGGTGAGACAAAACTGTTTAGGGGATGTCAGGTCTGACTTTTATTCTGTTGACTCCCCTGTCAGATAAAAAATTGCTAGTGCTACTTATAGGGTCTGTGATGTGCCCAAGTAGCTAGTAAAATGAGGTGGGGTCGGTATATTTCATGCCTCTATGACCTACAAGACCTGTCGCTCTTATTCAGGACTGAAATTAACAGTGAGTAAAACAGCCCCATTTGCAATTAGCAAAAATTAGGTCTCCCTGTTGTGGGTGGTACCTGCTGCTTTATGTGGTAAAAGAATATTGTCCCACCTACAAGAGAGGGGAAGATTTAAAAAAAAATAATCATAACAATTGTGATTAATTAATTTCATGTCTGGCAAAGTCATCCTTGTGTACCAAACAAAGCCTCCAAGAGTGGACTCATATGTGTGCCAAAGTTCTAGCCTTGGCGATTATGTCTGCAACGTTTATATATATTTTTAGAGTAATCATGAATAAAGCATATATATATGTTTAGCAAATAAATCCAGATATTCATGCATCAATTGTTAAGTATATTACATGTTCATGCTAACTGTAAATAAATGCGCAACAGGTAACTGCTGACTTTCATGCATCTATTCACCGGAGTGATTTGTGCTCATGCTCTCTCTGGTATGTTAAAATCCGAACATGCCATAGTGCTAAAAGGGTGTTACTGATACGGAATCATGCTTGTCTTAGTGCCTCCATAGACCTGATTAACATAGCCTTACCAGAGCGGTGGTCAGCTATGCCCCATCTGTCAGAGCAAGGAATGTGCACTGTGTGTGAGCTGTAAGGAGATAGGGCAAAAGGGTACTGGGACAGGGCAAAGGATTAAAGAGAAAGCAGCCATTTATTTGTAATAGGAAGAGTAGCGCTGGTGGTCAAGGCGTCAATGGTGACTCCCGATATCCTCACAGCGGCTATAGATTGTGGTACTCACATGTCAGTAGTGCTCTCTCTTCGATGCACCTACCTGTCTGACTTGTCTGTACATGGCCCATTTCGAGACTCCACATTTATACACACATCCACTCCCTACCAGATTAACATCATTACCTGGAAATGTTACTTCAACGATATTCTGATTATCTGGAGACGTGACGAGACCAGAAGTCATGAATTCAGTGAATCGGTTAATACCCTGGACCCCTTCCTTAAATTCACGAAAACCTACTCCAATAAAGAACAACCATTCTTGGACCTTCTGATCTCTATTAACCAAGGCAAACTCAGCACAAGAACTTACAAAAAAGAGATCGACTGTAATAGTCTATTATCTTTTGACAGACACCATCCAAAAGCTCTACGCGAGAATCTACCATTTGGCCGATTCCTATGTATACGTGGGAATCACAACACTCTGAGTGATTACGACAATCAGGCCAAGACCCTGAGTAACAACCTCTTGACCAGGAGTTATCCACCAAATGTCAACAGACAAGCAGAAAAGAGGGCCTGCAACAACAACCGTGAGGCTTTGTTCAAAACCTAAACGAGACCAGTGGACGACATCATCACTTATGTGACCACCTTCACACCTCAGTCCAACAAGGTCAAAAACATCATAATAATTTGCATTCAAGAGGATGCAGAATTTAAAAGATCAACTCGTACACACTAGACCACAATATAAAAAAGATCCAACATAATCTAATCTCTGGGCTCTACCCCAGTGACTGGGCACCACCCATGTTGTTCCTGTAGCGTTTGGCCTCTTACTAGACCCTCAAAGAAGATCAAACTGGTCCGTGATTTCACATGGGCGCAAAGACAACATACCCACTGTAACATCAAGAACTATGTTTACCTTACCACTTGCCCATTCAACCTCCACTATGTGGGGATGACAACCAAGACCATCAAGACCAGAATCGGGGAACATAGGAGTACCATCTGATGTGCCCACAGTGCAACCAAGTTGCGCAACCACTTCAACGAGCTAAAACATTCACCATACGATTTGAGATGGACAGTCCTAGAAGCCAATCCCATGTTTAAAAGTGAACGACGTTGAGTGTTCCGCCTCAACACACATAAACAGGGCCTAAATGACGAAATTCCTAGGGTCGAACTATGAAAGAATGAGCACCCCCCTGTTTAGAAGAGACACACCCATGAACATTCTCTTTTTCTTTTTGTGATCCCATAGCAACAGCGAGGCATGCAAGTGAAATGGATCCTCCACCCTGTTTACTTCACCACACACAAATATGCATTCATAACTAATACTGACAACAGCATCTCTTGTCTTCTGACAATACACATTCCATGCAGGAGGATGCCCATTGTACATTTCGTTATTACATAGCCAACGGATAAGTACATATACACCGACCCATCACTATGGCCATTCCAGCATCGTACACATGTCACTGTAACATGTAATTACACCACCGGCCTTTGCCACCAGTCCAATATGTCTGTGTATTTTGGACGTAGAAGATTATCATCGAACTGTGAGAATCAAGTGTGATTTCAAGTCAGGCTACACTTAGCTATAGTTACGACCTGTACAGTATACACTTCACTCTCCCTTACGCTTGTACCACTAGACACAAATACGTATTTGTGATCTTTTGTGAGGGCAGTATGTCCAATCCATTGGTACCACACATACAAATTATAACTGCCCCGATATAACTGGGAAACACTGTTAATAAGTTAATTAACTAGAATGAGAAACATACGATTATACTCCACTCCAACAAGGCTGCCACACATGCGCAGTACATCTCTTTCCAAGAACCTCGGCGGCTACACTGTCAAAAGTAACACGCCTCCAACACTCTTCCTAGACCCAGGCGAGCCGAGGGACAGGGTAGGTGCATCGAAGAGAGAACACTACTGACACGTGAGTACCGCGATCTATAGACGCTGTGCGGATATCGGGAGTCACTATTGACGACCACCTTTTTGGGTTGAGGGGGGTGCCTAATTCAGGTGGCCACCAATCGTTCACCCAGTAGTCAAAGGCTTTGCCAAACAACACTATTTTTGATTTGTCGCCATTAAGCTGTAGGCAATTGTGTGACATTCAGGAAGCAATTTTCCTCATACACTCTCTGAACTTCAGTTTAATAGAGTCGAGGTTCGGGCTCATGGAGATGATCAATTGAGTGTCATCAGCATATGAGATGACATCAAATCCACAGGACCTGATTTCTTGAGCAAGAGGTGCCACATAGATGTTAAAGAGTACAGGGCTTAGTGAAGAGCTCTGAGGTACTTCTCTGCCCAATGACATAACCCGAGATTTAAAGGGGCCTAGATTGATAACCTGGGTTCGGTTGCTGAGAAAGTTCTGAAATCAGCCAAGAGCTTTGACACCGACACCAATCTCAGAGAGTCTTTTAATCATGATCAAATGCAAGATGGTGTCAAATGCAGCCGAGAGATCAAGCAACACCAGCATGGCTGGACAGCCCTCATGAAGGGAGAGTCTTATAGTATCTAGAACCCCCATCAGTGCTGTTTCAGTGCAATGAAAGGCTCAAAACCCAGATTGTGAGGGGTCTAATAGGGGATTAGATACCAAATACTAGTATCTAATACCCTTTAACATGCTGTAGCAGGTCCTACTGAACATTAAAGGCCCCCTTCATTGTTGCTGGCTTAAGCTGAAGGTGAGGACCTAGAACAAGGAACCTGGATTTTAATGACCAGTATTGCACACTATGTCAGGCTATAAGGTTATTAGAACATTCTATTCCATCAGGGAAGAGTTTCCTAATTTTAAAGAAAAACCTGCCAAATAAGGAGACACAGGGGTTTTACAACCCGCTTAAATTTCAGATGTTTTTGTTCTTTTCATAGCTGCTGCTGTATGACCTCGACATTTGTTAGAATGTGCACAAAGCAGTAGCCGTGAAAGGAGGCTGAAGTTAGCGCCTGATTCTGCCTTGACTTTGCCAAACTGTTCTTCTTCATTTAGATGAGCTGAGGGAGAGCTAAGAGGTGAAGATTAATACCCCTTCCTCAAATCCAGTGCCCCTCTGAGCTATGAGAGAAGGGAGGAAGTAAGACTCACTGTGTGTCCTCTTCCACAGACTTTGCCTCTCTCTTGCCTGCACAGGCAACATAGTCTGTAAAGAGGCAGGGGAAAGTGAGAGTCAGAGGCTTAGATTAACACACTAGAAAGGACAGAAAGATTAGGACACTAGAACATTGACAACAACAAGCCTATACCAATGTTTATAGCCCACTCCTGCTCCATTTACTTCAATAGAGCACTCAACATTCCAGTGTTCTAATGAAAATTATATTTAAATGTGTTAGCAAGTGAAATGTTCCAACAACTAACTTCAATTCACAAAGACAGAGGTATGGTATGTGTTGGGAAAGAAAAGTCTCTGGCAAAGTAACAGATATACACCCCTGTCCTGAGTGCCCTAGCTGCAATGATATCTATATATCGGGTGCTGATTTTTAGTCACGGGCGAATCCAGATCATGCGTCTGTACCATGACCAAAGCCTGTCTCACAGATTGAGGTCTTGTAGGACCAGGATGGGCACCCATAGCACTACCCTCATAAGTTGTAAACGGCTACTGCCCTTACTAAGGAGTTGAGAAGCACAAGCATGCTGGCAGCAGCATACTGTGTTTTAGTAATGATGATCAGTAGTGTGAACAGGTCTTTATAGGTGTCACTGGAGTGGAGGCTACTAGTTCACTCGTGTAAAGTTCTGCTGCTGTGTGCTCAACTCACCCGTGGCCTACATGGTGTCAGCATGCAGCACTGTGCAGTGTACATATGGGTGCTGTGATGTATGTGTGCCTGTGAGAGGTACAGTACATGGACGCCTGTGGGTTTCATATTGGAAGCCTAGGGTTTTGGAGCTCCCAGCCCACAGATTGGTGAATTACTGCATTCCTGAGAGCTGGGTGGAACACACACTCGAGAAAGGGAGAGCCAGGCTCTCCTGTGCACTTTAAAAGGGCTCTTTGATCTGGAAAATTCACTAGTCAGTGGAGACGGGGCACATCTCAGGAATGAGATGGGGCTGATAAGGGAATCATTAAGAGTAGGGCTGGTGGCCATTATAATATTTTAATAGGCATATATCAGTGGCGCTGACGTCCAGGTGCGATCCTCTAGTCACTCTTATGGCTTGTGCTGAGGGTCTAGCACAAGTGTTGCTCCTGCTGTGACAGACTGCCTTTTAGACAAAGGACAGTATAGAGGAGTTGGTACTTCAAAGTGCGCATCACCCACAACAGGAACTTTGAAGACTACGGGCCTGACTTATATATGAGCGGAAAGGGTACTTCATCACAACACATTTAAAAGCGGGTGGGCAATTGGTGTAATGAGACTGCTCCTTCTCCGCCATTGTTAGAACCTGCAGATGTCCTAACAGAGTAAGGGCCATTGGAGGTAGACATGTATGTCCACTCACCCAATTTAGATGGGCAGACACACAGGTTGGTTGTCAATGCTCGTCAATGCCAGGAAAACCCTGCTGGGTAGGGGGCAGTATAACTGCAAAATGCCCTCATCATCATAGGAGATATCTCCCCTGGTGAGAGGAATCTTGTTTTTTTTTTTCAAAAATAAAAAAACTGTTTGTTGTCTTGTGTTTGAAATTTAAAAAAAAAATAACTTTGGTGTATGTTCCTATCATGTTTGATGGTGGTTCCTTTCAATGCATTAAATGTCAGCAGGCCCAACTGACATTTGTAAATTAGGCAGTCGGGACTTCCACCAGGACAATGGAGTAAAATACTGCATCGCCCTGCCAGAGCAGAGCCCAACCACCAACAAACACACCTGTGCCTGGGAACAAAGGAGAGCTTGAGCCTCCCACAAATGTCAAGCTGAAGCTGCACATCAGTTTAGAGAAGCTCAACACAACTTCTTTCTGTTGTGCCAAGTACTGAGGACAAAATGTTGGATAGTGTCCCTGCTGGGTGAGGGGACATCATCCAGGAGAATAAGACCACTTGCACTTGCCTAACGAGTTCAGAGGACCTTGTGAGGACGAAGAGAATGGCTGAAGGGAGCGACGTCCAGTTAGGATCCTGACGAGTGGATCAGTGAAGCAGAGTGTGAGATTCTGGTCCACATTGGGACTGCCTGCCGATGTGCTATTGTTCGGGCCCATCTATGCTAGGTGGGGGCTGCAGTGAAGATTAAGGGTCATTAACCTGTGTAGTTTTGCGACCAGAGGGGCCTTTACCCAGTGTGCCTCGATTCATGACACTGTATGCGCCAGGTGGGGGCTGTCATCCTGCAGCAGAATGTAACAATGAAGAGTAGTGGGTTGTGATCCGTGAAAGCAGAGCATCGATTCACCACCCAAACTCCGGAGTACGAGAGACCTGACACCGGTCTCAGAAAGATTTACCACACAACTGGAGGAGCCAGTGGACTCCAGTGGCCTCGCCCACAGCATCCAGCCTTCTGCTCTCCGGAGGCCTCTGACCTGAGCTTCAATAACATCGCTCCAGTGGGAGAGGGTAAGACTGAAAATCGGGCAGCCTAGCCTCTTAAGGAACTTGCTCTCTGACTGAGGCTCTATGGCACTGAGATACATTGACTTTTTGAAAGCCATTGTGGAACTTCTAAGACTTGTACTTATTAGTGGGGTCTAACCTGAACGTTGCCTCACATAAATGGGGAATATCCACTGCCTTTAGACTGAGAAATAGGACTCATGATCTTACCTGAACAATGCTAGAGTACCGGCCTTTTGAAGTCTGTGTGTATTATTTGTGGTGTGCCATATTTTACTTTGTGTTCATATATAAATGCTATTTTTTTCATAAAAGCATGTACTTGCCTGGACAATCATTTATTGAAGTTGCTGTACATGTTTTGCGTTGTGTGCCCCTGTAAACCTTGTCCCTAACTCCCCTCCAAGAAGCCTTGGACTGTTCGACCCGTGCTGTCACTGAGAGTCAAGTGCTGAAGGGGCACCTGTCCCATTTGCTCAGAAACCATAGAAGGTTGGTCAAGGACATTAGGAGTAAAAGGCCTCAACCCCCATGATCCTTGTAAAAGGCCTCAACCAACAAGTTAGAAATAAAGCATCTAATGCAAGGTCGGGGACAGTGTTCTCCTCAAGAATAGATGAGGAAATGTGTTCCTAATCATAAAATTTAAAGCAGCATTTCAAATGGTAATCAATAAGAATCAGCCTTGATTCAAAAAGGCTCGAGATCAGTAATTTAGAAACCATGAAGGTTTATTAAAATATTAATGTGCAGTACAGAAGGCAAAAATAAATCAAATTAGTCGAAATGCATAATGTTTAAGTCATCAGCATAAAGCTCAGGAATCATTTAAAGCAGATGCAGCATGAGCAAAATCTGGAAAAAAGGTTAAATCCACAATATACAGCAAATCAATAGAAAATCAGACAGTATTCCTGGAGACCAACAAAATCATCTTCTAGCTTACCCTCAAAAATTTCTCCTTTTATAGACAAATTCCCCATTGAAAACTATGGAAATCGTACAACCAGCATAGTGTGAGCAAATGTCAACATATCGTCAAATCATAATATAGCATTATAAAACGATTTTATGATGGAACCACGCATGCGATTATATTGCATGCCTTAACAACACAGTCTTTACTACGAGCATGTCTTTACCATGCATGCCTTTTCCACACATGCCTTTACAACAATTTTGTTGTAAAGACATGATTGGTAAAGGCATATGCGTGGTAAAGATTACACCTCAGTCCCCCACCCTGAGCCGTAAAACCCACCCCCAGCCCTGCAAACAATCCCGCCCCAGCCCTAAAAACAAACCCAACCTCCCACCCTAAGCCCTAAAACCCAGCACCCAGCCCTAAAAACTACCCTACCCCCAACTCCTCGCCCCCCACCCTGAGCCCTAAAAAAGGCCCCAGCCCTAGAAACTGCCCGACCCCCCACCCACCCTGAGCCCAAAAACCCAGCCACAAGGCCTAAGAATTACCCTGATCCCAGCCCTCCACCCTGAGCCCTAAAACCGGCTCCCAGCCCTAAAAACTTCCCGACCCCCCCCATCCTGCGTCCTAAAACCCTGCCCCCAGCCCTACTTACCAACCTGCCTCCTGATCCTTCCTGTTCCTTCCATTCTCCCCGCCCATCCACTCTGAATCTAGAGCGCTGACTGCCTTTACCATGCATATGCATGGTAAAAGCATATGAATGGTAAAAGCAAGCGTGGTAACGCTTGCGCTGTAACAGAACGTGTGGTTTTGTCCATGTTGTAAATGCTGTTTCCCTTATCAAACATCAAAGCATACCACCATCCTGTGCTCTTAATCACTGGAGTCATGCTAGCCTGTCTGATGAGGGGTGATGCCCTGAAACCAGTCCCAGGATGCTTGTTTTCAGTCCAAGGAGGACCTGGCCTGTCAATTCGGGCTGGACTGTTCCCATCGGGAACAGGGTCAAGACTGATTTGCATATTGCTTGGTCTGAGCTGAAATGGCATGGGGAACAAAAAAGCGATGGAGTTAGGCCCAGATCTATGCAGCATTTTGTCCATCGATTGTTCTTTTTGCATTATTCTAAATCTAGGCTGAAGTCCAGGCCTAATATGGCCTATTCTAGGCAAACACAGTTCTGATAGCATTGTCGTTCCAATTGCAAAATGTTTATAGTACTAAGAAAATATTATTTTAACTAAAAATAACACCAACCCAGCCCATCAGAAGTTACTTTGATCCACGTTTCAGAGTACTGTTCTCCTAGAGGTCACCTGGCTTGATCTGGATGGAGGCCTCTCCTGTTTTTTTACAGGATACAAATGCATTGACATTCTCTACTTTTGGCACGTTTGTGGATTTACCATAGAAAAATAGTTAAGTGTTTTTATATTAAGAATGTTTATAGTGCTTTTCCTATAAGTGGCACAGGAATGCAAACAGATTTTGTATCTACCTGAAACATGGTGTTGAAGTGCAAGGTCCTATAATAGGCGCAGACTGTTCATCGTTTCTTCTCACTTATGATGTGCACTAAAATGAAAACATCATTACCTTTGCATTGAACACTTGTAATCCGTTGTGATTTCTGAGTCACATTTTTAAAGTCAGAAGTGACACTTTTTTAGGTCAGGATGTGTTTAACCTATGTGTGTCCTTGATCTCCAACTAGTCTTCTCTTTTTAATTAAAAAAGAAAAACCCTGTTCGTATCGGGTGCCCTGTACTTCAAACATTGCCATAGTAGTGTTGTGGACAAATAATAGGTGTTACTACTATACATCAAAAACATGTTTCCAGTCTCTTAGGATAGTAGGCTGCACTAGTATACAACGTATGACCTGTCAGTATGTCACACACAACAGCAGCATGCGTTTAGGAAGCTGAGCTACCTTACCAACCCCGTAAATCAATGTGATTAGAGTCAAACGCTGTAACTCAGAGTCACGTACTTATTCCTAAAAACTTTTTTACTTCCAACAATATCGATATTTTCGAGCAAAATTCTTTTTTTTTTTTAAACGTCCACACATATATCTTTAAACCATTATTAAATAGTTTGACCAAACAGTTATCTCTTTTCAGAGTCCAGTGTAGGGTAACTTATGCGACTAGTGTTCACCCAACTAGCCTTTAGCAAAGGTTTCAGCGAACTGTCGCTCGAAGCTGTTTTATATATGGAGTCTCATAGTTTCCTTCATACAAAAACAAAACACGTGTCTTTTTTTGAGTGTGTGCGAATCACTTGTGGGAAGGATTCTGGAGCACTGATGCTTTTTATCTCTCTATTGTATAATCAGAGCTTGTTTTTGATAAGTCACATTTGACTTCCTCTAGATTAGTCGACGTCTTTCAGCCCATATGTCATTCCCGGGTCTCCTGAAGACAAAGCTAACAAGGACCTAGCATAGAGAGAGACTCACTCTTATGGCTATGAGTTAATCACAACTCTTTCTACATCCCTTTGGAGTGTGGCACTTGTTTTTGATTAAAATCCACTCAAAAATACCAGATAAGGACCCTTATGAATAAATAGCGTATGGCACACTATTTCGTGCAAGCCAAAGAGTTAAAAGAAGTCAAGGGGTTCACGGCTGCGGATGTCAACAGCCCTGCCATTGGCATAGACCATGATTAATGCCTCCTATGCATCCTCAACTAACGGTCTACAGCGTTGCTTCCCATTCAATGGAGCCTTTAAATAGGCAGCAGGTGGAGCAGCATATGCTTACGTCACACAAAACAGGAACATCACAGCAGCAGTGCAAGCATCTCGTCATCACAAAGGATGTGCACAACAAGCAGCAGTGCATGCGTCCTTTCTCTATTGAACACATAAAGCAGAGCAGTAATAGTTCAAGCTTCTCTCCCTTCTGCAAATCCTGTTGTCACTGAGGCCATCCCCACTGCTATAACTAACATTGTGGGCATATCTTGCTATCTTGAGCTGAAGGGTACACAGATTAAATCTTGCCTAACTGCTGTTTTTATTAGGTTAGCAACGGCTTAACTCAAATGCAATGAGGAGAAAACAGAAATGTTCTTCATTGGGAAGATCCCACCAGATTTCTGGCAAACCTTTTGGCCAGATGACGCCTCTCCTTCAGGACCCCAGAAAGACTCAGTTACAAATCTGGGTATTACATTTGATAACAGGCTGTCCTTTAGGCCTCAAGTAAAAATGTTGGTAGGCACTTGTTTTGGAATTATGAGGTCCCTAAAGATATTTCTGCCTCTCTTATCATTTTCAGCAAAGAAAACGGTCATCCAGGAGCTGATAACATCGAGAATCGACTGTGGTAATACATTATATTTTGGCTTACCAGAGCACCTGATGGACAAACTGCCAGTGATACAGAATGCAGAGGCCCGGATCCTGTTAAATGTTCCTTTAAGAACCCAGATTGAACCACATCTGCTTGCACTTCATTGGTTGCCTATCAGGGAAAGAGTCAAATTTAAGGCTCTCGTATTGGTACATGATGAACCAGTTTTGGGTTAATAACCCCACAAGACAGCTGAGATCCACCAATAAATATCTGGCAGAGATGCCTAGGATTCAGCGGGAAAGAGCAGGAGGAAAGGCCTCTAGCGTACCTGGGTTCGACAGCATGGAATCAGCTTCCTCTGGAGCTGCGGACAACGAGTGAAATAGCAGTGTGTAGAAAGAACCTAAACCTGTCTTTTTGTGCAGGCTTAAGCCTGTTTCATTTTCCGACCTTGCTGATTCACGTCAGAACACTCCTTGGGGTAGCTGTGCGCGGTATAAATTGAGATCATCATTTTCATCATCATCTTTCCACTGGTCCTGAACCCTGCTGCTGCTGTTTTATTTAAGTATCTGCAACCAATGAGCTCATTGTTTTCTGGAACATCTCTGCCAAATCCTATGTAACTACCCTCAATTCAGGCACACCCATGACGAACTCTTCAAAAGGTTTGAATGCATGTGCACCATTGCCTGTCACAGGGCCCTTGCCTGTCACAGGTACTTGACCCACCCAAGCGAGTGAGGTACCCTTTTTATCTGGAGACCTGGGGGAATGCTGGGTGGTAGGAAATTTGTGGATCCATGCAGATTCCAGAACTTTCCCACTCAGAAATTTGAGAAAAAAGTGATTTTTTTCAGCTAAATTTGAGGTTTGCAGGGGATTCTGGGTAGGAAAACATTGGGAGATCCATGAAAGCCATACCTCGCTGGACTCCCCCGGGTGTCTAGTTTTCAGAAATGTGTGGGTTTGGTAGATTCCTAAGATGGCCGTGGAGCCCGGGGCCAAAAACCCAGGTGACCCCCCTTGCAAAACCAGGTTGTTTTGTGATAGGTAATTTTGAGGTCTCCTCAATACGTTTTGGGCCCTTGCCTGTCGCGGGTACTTGACTCACCCAAGCTAGTGAGGCAACATTTTAATCGAGAGGCCAGGGGGAACGCTGGGTGGTAGGAAATTTGCGGATCCATGCAGATTCCAGAACTTTCCCACACCGAAATTTGAGATAAATTTGATTTTTTCAGCCAAATTTGAGGTTTGCAGCGGGTTCTGGGGAGGAAAACGTTGGGGGGGGGGGGCGGTCCATGCAAGCCATACCTCGCTGGACTCCCCTGGGTGTCTCGTTTTCAAAAATGTGTGGGTTTGGTAGGTTCCCCAAGATGGCCGCCGAGCCGGGGGCCAAAAACCCAGGTGACCCCACTTGCAAAACCAGGTTGTTTTGTGATAGGTAATTTTGATGTCTCCTCAATACGTTTTGGGCCCTTGCCTGTCGCGGGCACCAGGCCTACCCACACAAGCGAGGTACCATTTTTCTCGGAAGGCTTTGGGGAATGCGGAGTGGGTGGAATTTTTTGGATCCACGCAGATTCCTAAACTTTCCACCACAGAAATGTGAGTAAAATGTGTTTGTTTTTTTACAAAGTTTGAGGTTTGCAAGGGATTCTGGGTAACAGAACCTGGTGAGAGCCAGACAAGTCACCCCATCCTGGATTACCCTGGGTGTCTAGTTTTCAAAAATGTATAGGTTTGCTAGGTTCCCCAGGTGCCGGCAGAGCTAGGGTTCAAAATCTACAGCTAGGCACTTTGCAAAAAAGTGTCAGTTTTCACTGTGAAAATGTGGTGTGTCCACGTTGCGTTTTGGGCCGTTTCCTGTCTCGGGCACTAGGCCTACCCACACAAGTGAGGTACCATTTTTCTTGGAAGACTTTGGGGAATGCGGGGTGGGTAGAATTTTGTGGATCCACGCAGATTCCAGATCTTTCCACCACAGGAATGTGAAGAAAATGTGTTTTTTTTTACAAAGTTTGAGGTTTGCAAGGGATTCTGGGTAACAGAACCTGGTAAGAGCCAGACAAGTCACCCCGTCCTGGTTTCCCCTTGGTGTCTAGTTTTCAAAAATATATAGGTTTGCTAGGTTTCCCTAGATGCCGGCAGAGCTATGGTTCAAAATCTACAGCTAGGCACTTTGTAAAAAAAGGGTCAGTTTTCACTGTAAAAATGAAGTGTGTCCACGTTGCGTTTTGAGCCGTTTCCTGTCGCGGGCACTAGGACTACCCACACAAGTGAGGTACCATTTTTATCGGGAGACTTAGGGTAACACAGAATTGTAGAGCAACTGTTATTACCTATTGACTTTTGATGCATTTCTGCCTTCCAAATGAAAGACAATGTGTAAAAAAGAAATCACTTTGAGAAATGTCCTATAATTCTCATGCTAGTATGGGTACTCACAATTTCGGAAATGTGCAAATAGCTACTGTTTCTAAACTCTATATTTTGTTCCAATTTCAGAAATACATAGGTGTCTTTCATACCGATTTTTCACTGTATATATTTTCCCAAATTAATTGCTATATACCCGGCACATAATAAAAAAACATTGCAAGGCGCTGCTCAGTTATTGGCTTTGGGTTCGTCGGGTTCTTGGTGAACCTACAAGTCCTATATATCCCCACAACCAGAAAGGTCCAGCCGATGTAACGGTATATTGCTTTCAAACATCTGTCATAATTAGAGCAAGTTACAGGTGAAAACGTTGGCACAAATGGCTGTTTTTTTTAACTTATTTTCAATTTTTCCTATTTTTAACTGTTAGTTTCTATAAAGAAACCTTAAAGGATCTATACAAACGACCCCTTGCTAAATTCAGAATTGTGTCTACTTTTCTAAAATGTATAGCTTTCCAAGATCCATTATTGTTTTCATACCCATTTCTACCATGAACTGGAAGAAGGTTGAAAGCACAAAAAATAGCAAAAATAGGCTATGTCCTAGTAAAATGCCAAAACTGTGTAAAAAATTTGGTTTTCTGACAAAAGTCTGTCAGTCCCTAAAAGCTGTGAAAATTGTGATTTCAGCCCCACAAACCCTTTGTTGATACCATTTGCAGGGAAAAAACCAGACGCTTTCATTTGCAGCACTTTTTTCCCATTTTTCAAAACAAAACCCAAATTTAGCTGTATTTTGGCTAATTTCTGGATCCCCTCTAGGGAAATCCACAAACTCTGGGTACTTTTAGAATCCCCATGATGTTGGAAGAAAAGGACGCAAATTTAGCATGGATACCTTATGTGGTCAAAACGTTACAGGCGCCTAAGCGCGAACTACACCAAATAGCCAAAAAAAAAGGCTTAGCACAGGGGGGGAATAGGCCTAGCAGGGAAGGGGTTAAAAGAGAAGGACTTACTCCAAGGGAAGTCGTTGTCCATTGTTTATGCTAATTAGTCCCGCCATCATTAATTAGTTTAGGACTTGTGCCCCTGGAAACGAGCATATTCCTCAGCACAGCAATGTTCAAAGTTTATAACATTTTAGGACTAATTCTGCTTATTTCCCCACCTCTTTCTGATAGTGTGACTCACCTACTAATAAAACTGCCGAGACTGTACAACTGTAAATTATTCAGCTTGACAAAACGCACCGTGTTTTTATAAACTTGAGCACAAGATACAATCAGGCTTATTTGTGAATATTTTCCTTATCACGTCAATCATACAGGCCAATTAACCTGTCTCTTCCAATCAAGAATACTGTTTGTTTCCGGAATAACACGGAGTAAGCGGTGCGAATCACAACGGGTCATACGTAACACGCTAACCCTTTGGTTCACGCCAATTAAAACGATCTGCGGAAGTGAAGAAGCCTATCACGTGAGGCTTCGTTCTTCCGAAGGACGCAGTGGATATCAAGCTAGAAATGTGTTAAGCGCGCGCTGTGCGGCATTGGCTGCTAACCGACCCCTTTCTCTGCGTATTTGTTTCACACGCCATGTCCTCAGGTCCCCATCTGTTGTTTTATCCTGTTGACTCGGCACTCCGCTTGCTCCTGTGGCATGTCTTCCTCTTTCTGTCTTATCCAGGAAGTTCTCCTCGTATTGAATGCTGCACACTGTGCAGAGCTGTCCGATAGGATCAGCCGTTTGCTTCTTGAAGTGTGCTCTTCGCTGACACAGCATCAGTTCACTCATGAGTTGTCTCACTGCAGAAAGCTGTGCATCCGGCAGTGTTTGCAAAAGAGAAAGCGCCCTGGCATCCTTTCCGTTTTGGGCCTTCCATCTTTCAAAAGCATAGCACTAGACATCTTCTGTTCAATCTTTCAATGAAGGTGCTTTTGACAGTAGATGCAAAACGCATTCTCTCAAACTGAGGCTGCCAATCACCAACGCAATTCTGCCAGTCCTCTGAAGCAAAAACGAACCCCCTTTCCAGCGAATTCTCATAAAATCCTAGTGGACAAAAGTGTGCAGATGGTAATGAATAAATCATGACAAACGTGCGTCTTTTACTGTAAAACGCGGCTTCATAAAATGTGTTGACTTAATTAAGGTATCAACAAGTGTTTTGCATTTCCAAAGGGTGCATTAGTGAAGTTGTGCACTGCCAATACAATAAAACCACCGAATTTTGGAAAAAGGAATTGCATCTTTCATTTTGTATTATAATCAAAATATTTCAATGCATTAGTATTAATAAGTGTATGAAGCTAGTTTCTTAATCCATGAATACACAGCTGTGGCGTCGTGAGCACCGCCCATTAGCAGTTAAACTGAGGGTTGTTTCTGGGCCTCATGGCCTGGTAAAACCTCCCTCTAAAAAGTTAATTTGTTTCATTTGTGGATGAAGACAGAAGCCCCTAATAACGCATTAAATCAAGGTCAGAAATGAGACAAGAGAGTCAGGATTTGGAGTGGGCGTAATTAACGTAATTCCGCATAGTGTAATCATGTGCGATTATCTAAGAAGCATGCAAGGTTCTGCTGGAATTCTCAAAGAAAAGTAATTCTGCCTTTAGCGCTATTTTGGAGTAAAAAAATGTCCACTCGTATACGAATGGGCACAAGAATGCATTTTGCTCTAAGCAATAGTGCTAAATGTAACATAACACAAATAGTGAGTGGTCGCTCGCTCATGCTAAATGTGCTTGATGGAGCAAGGTTTCGCAAATGAAACTTGCTCGGATGCAATCTTCCTCATTGTATTAATATTAAAACTTGTATTGTCTGTATTAATATTTGCACACACTACATGAATAGTTAGGAAGCTTGCCTATGTGTTTTTCTAACAAATAACGCTTGTTCTTAGTCTAAAATGGCCGCTTAAGCGCGGGATTTTAACTGCGCATGTCACAACCTGATCACATGGTGTGACGTCTTTCTTTGCTTGGTGGGAATTTCTGCTTCTGCGCAGTGTGCATTAAAATGGCTGCTCAATGTTCTCACATGCCTAAGCTTACTCTCGTGTCATTATTAAATTGTCATTTCTTAACGCAATTAATGCGGGATAGGTTTTTATAATTAAAAGGGATTCGAAATAACATAAGTGGTATACAGTGAAACGTTTTATTTTTTATATTAATATTTCCTTCTTGCACTTTTAGTAATTCGTAATCTTGGGCCTGGGTTGGTGACTTGAAACTTGAAAAGCAGAAGGTTCTGCGCATGACTCCTGAAAGACTGCCAAAATGAAGTCAACTTGGACGTCTCACAAGGCCATGACCTATCGGCCGAAGAGGATGTTCTAAATGTACAAAATTGTAACAGTAGATACAATTGCTGTAGAAATTGTATATAATTTGTTGTGAGACGGGTGGGAAATAAAGTGAATGTATTAAATTGAAGGGGCGGGAACGTTAATACAATAGGCTTCACAAATTAAGCCAAATTTGTCATGGTGCGAGAATCCACCTCCTGTCCCTGCCCAATCAGAAGTAGTGGTCCCATATTTTAGCAACATTAAGGGGAGGTACATGAGCGTAGAAGGGTATAATAGAATATAGCATTAGTAGTTAGTTTAGCACAGATTTTTAGAACATACAGAAGAGCTCCAGGCTGCCCAGCTGATCGGTTGCTGACTGAATCCCTATCCAGAAGAGGTCCTGAGGAGGGGGCGGCGGAGTCCATTAGAGGGAAGAATCGAGGAGAAGTCGAGTGCCAGAGAGGGGAACGGCGCAGGCGTCGTTGTAGAGAGGTCACCGATCCTATCCTGATCCTGAAGAAGGTCCTTGCTCTTCATCCTTCCAGGGTCCTATCTTTTCAAACTCCTTGGCTAAGGGTTTGGTTCTCGCATTTAGGTAAATATATGCAACCTTTAGTTGCGCTGCTGTTCCTATCTCCTCTTCTCCTTAAACACCGTCATTGATTAGTAATAATCATTCTATACTTTTCTACGGGTATTCTGATCAAATACCGTGTCTTTTTCCTGTATTTTACTCTGCTAAAACTTTAGATAAACATTTTAAAACTTCCTGACTCTGTGGTTATTTCAGGATTATGTACTATAGTGAATGTCACTCATTTTAAATTTCCCAATTAGCAAAGGATCCATTGGTAAGTTATTACTCTTCAATCAGAAGGTAATTGGTAGCAGGGATTTTGATAAAAGAGTACATCTGACACCCAGCGTAAGTATTAGTGTAGTATGAATGTATGGGCCCAAGTGAGTATATGGTGTATGAATGCTGTTTGCTAATATCGCGCTGGATCAGTTTTCTGGTAAGCGGAGGACGGTTTGTGTTACTCTTTGTTAATTGGGTAATGAGAATTTTATTTTGTATTTTTATGAACTAATACCCGTTATTTTTGAGTATTGTTTTATGTTGTCCAGAATACCCCGGGGAAAAAGAATGGTGGGTGGCAAGTAGAAGCCATACTGCAGTGAGGTTATCTGTCAGGCAGAAATAGTACTGAAAAGTTAAGCAGGGCTATCAGTACTCGTTAGGGATTCTATGCGTATAAGAATAGTGTAAGGAGTACGCTGGTGAAAATTTGATGTTATATCACCTAGAAAGGGTAACATTGAAGAAGTAACAGGTATTTCAGAAGCTTGTGTGAAGAGTAAACGGAAGGGTTTTACTCGTAGTGTATGCTTTAGTAAACAGAAAGGTTTTACTAAGTGTGTAAGAGAAACTATCTTTCTGAATTAGAGAAACTGACACGATAGCGAATGTTTTATGTGGTTACTGAATTTTAATTAAGAACTATAGAGAAAATAAGCTTTGCGTAAGATTTTGTAAAGGGAGGGTCAGTTGCCGGAGAGGGAGCTGACGTCACAAAACGCCGCGCTGGGATTGGTTGGATCCGCGGGCGTGGGAAAAACCCTTGTGAAGGAGGGGTCAGTAGTCAGGAGTAGTACTGATATCATAGGTGCCGCGCTAGGATTGGTTGAATCAGCGTTGGAACAGAAAGGAGCAAATTGTAAAGGAGGGGTTGACAGAGAAACGTCACCAAAAAGGCAGCGCAAGGATTGGCTTAGAATTAAAAGTTAACAAAGGTTTGATTAGTTGAGAGTTTAGAAGCAAAATTCTAAGTGGATAAGGATTGCATGTTAAAACGCGATCCGACTTTAACAGGGAATCGTCCAGATAGGAGATTTCTAGGGTTTGCAGAATATAATTTTATACATCTGTATTTGCCTAAGATGTACGGAGAAAAGAAAAAGATGTCAGTTTTACAAAAGATCAAGAATTATTTCAAAAAGGACAAACCAATCAAGACTAGGGAGGGAATTATTATTCCCCCAGCCAAAACACCCGCATCATATATGATGATGGAGAGAGGTTATCATACTTGTGTATGGATAGAAAATTGGAGAGAATATACCAAAAATGACGGAATATTAGAATTTCCTGAAAATGGCACATTCAATGGGCGAATTCTTCAAAATTTGAGACAAAGGATGAATGATTTAGAACCTAAACCCAGATTAACTCAATACGAAGCTTTAGAGGAGTGGGAAACCGAAGCATTTGAGCGTGATCGATCTCGAAGTAATGGGAGGTATCCAGGATTTTTCCCCAGATATTTACGTGAAAATAGGGAAGGTCAGATGAAGCAATGGAGAAGGGTAATGCTTGTTGAGGGATTATATCCATTATTTACAGAAGGAGAAAAATCAGGAGGCAAGTGTACAGAAAAGACTAAACATTTAATGAGACATGAAGACTCAGAAGATGAGTTTATGGAAGAAATATTGAGGAATCCTCCACCGTATCAGGAAGGGTCAAGTGGAATTCCTCCTAGTGCCCCACCACAAACACCAATGGTACCTCAGGTACTACATAAATTCACCCCGAATAGAATACTTCATGAGAAAGAAAAGGAAGCATTAGAAAAGACCAGAGCAGAATTAGTACGGAAGATATCCCAGATAAAAACACATCCTGATTCATTGACTATTCCTGTAACAATTGGTCCAGTAGTGCCATTATATGGTATACAAGGAAATTGTCCTACTCTGATACCCGTATCTTCTCCTATGAATACCCCCGAAAATGTTCAAAAGATTGAAGCTCCAGTTATAATTGAAGATCATTTTAGTGATTGTGATTCCACAATATCTCTCATGGATTTACCTGTCAGAGGTCCAGTAAAAGGTACTCCAAGAAAAGAAATACCTGAGCGTTCAAAAGATGTAAGTTTAATAACTTCATCAGGGGCAAAGAGTGCTACCATAGTAACACCTAAAGATTTAGAAAGGTGGGTACAAGGATCAGATAAATTGTGCACTCCTCCAAAATTACTAGACATTCAGAAATTAAAAGCCGAATTAGAAGAAATGATAGCAGGAAATATAGGAGTAGAACGCTTAAACAATTATGATGAAGAAGAATTGCTGTTCCTATGCAGGAGTAT
This sequence comes from Calotriton arnoldi, assembly GCA_963921515.1. Taxonomy (NCBI): domain Eukaryota; kingdom Metazoa; phylum Chordata; class Amphibia; order Caudata; family Salamandridae; genus Calotriton; species Calotriton arnoldi. The sequence continues at coordinate 326,256 of CAWUFW010011647.1, read as the reverse complement.
CACTAGAAATGTAAGGTTATTTCATGAAAAATTGTCCAATCTAGCCCTACAAATGGGAATCGAGATAGGGAGATCGAAAGTACTACAGAAGCCCTATAGAGCAGAATTTTCAGACAAAGATTTAGAAAATATGAATGCTTCTGGAAGAAGACTGCAAATACGAGAATTAATGTTAGTTTTGCAAAAATGGGGAGACCTAGATAAATGGAGAACTAGGTGGGCAAAGAAAAAGGAAGAAGCTCGCTCAAGTCGAACAGCTTCTGAATATGTAATGAAGGAAACAGAAAAAGTTGACAAAATGTACCCGATGCGAGAAGTTGCAGGAGGAGGTTATGTACATGTCCCATGGAGTAGACAGGATATTTTATCTTTTACGAATGATTTCCCAAAGCTGAGAGAAAAGCCAATTGAATGGTACAAGCAGGTAGAAAGGTTTGTGAAAGTATCAAAGGTATTTTTGAAGGATTTGGATGGTCTGTTTGACATAGTGGTACCTGCAGATTTATGGACAGATTGTAAGATCACAGTCGATTGGCCGAGTGATGAGTATCCCAAAGATCCAAAGACAGGTGCCCCGTCAAATGATGTGATGAAAAAGTATCAGCAGGTGATAACATACCTGAAAGGGAAAATACCACCGAAAGAAACAGATTGGGTAAAAATAGATCGAACTACCCAAGAAGCCAGTGAAACAGTTCATTCGTATTATGAGCGCCTTTTGCAGGTGTTCAAACAGTACAGTGGATTTGAGGACATTGGAGACAAAAACATGAGTCAGTTTGTATACCGATTTGTGTATGGTTTGAAGCCCGAGATTTGCCAGATGATTAAGCAGCATATGCTCTGTTGGCAAGGGAAACCAATTGACGAAATTTTGAAATATGCAAAATATTGTGGGGATGACATTGAGGATAGGCACAAGAAATTACAAGAAAAAGTAATGTGGGCACAGGTGAAAATGGCTGAGAAACAGGGAATTAATTTAGATAATCCTAATGAAACACAGGGAAAAGACTCTGGAACGAATGGTGATTCTGGAAATGGTGGAAGAATGAAAGGACGAATGAGTAGAGAAGAGGCTAAAAAGAAATTTCCTTGTCATGGATGCGGAAAATTGGGGCATTGGAAGGATGAGTGTAAAAAGATTCGAAATAATAGTGGCCCAAATCAAAATTTAAATTCACAAACGCAGAATGACTCACAGCAAGGAGTAAATCCTCAGAGTCAGTTGCTATCTCCACCTGTTCAGGGTGTTGTAAGCAGAGCAAAGCACGATACAGACATCGGATACTCAGGGGGAAGTGGTAAGAATGATTATATGACCTCACAATTTCTTTTGCAGGATGATTTTTGCGGGTTCGACGCATGACGGTGCCTAGGAGAGGGGGAGAAGGAATGCGTACTTGGCGCATCCCTGCAGGTAGATCAATCAGGTCCATATGTTGAAGGAAAAGTGAGAGGTAATGATATTACTTTTCTTTTGGATACTGGTGCTACCAGGTCTACTGTGAGAACAGTAGACGTCCCAAACCTTCCTCTCTCTGGTGAAGATATTCAAGTTGTAGGGGTTGCTAACCAAAGAATTAGAACACCACTTACCGAACCAATGGAGGTTAAAATTGGGAATTTCAAAGAAATGCATCAATTTGTAGTATGCGATTCCAGTCCAGTAAACTTACTAGGTAGGGACTTATTGTGCAAAATGAATTGCACTATTTTCTGCACACCGGATGGTGTGGCAGTACAAACACCAGATGAAGATCATGTATATAAAATGATGGTAGCAAAACAAGGAACAGAAGTAGATGAAATGTTTTCATTGATAACAAAAGATGAATTGCCAGAAGAATTAAAAGATACAGTAAACCCCATAGTATGGGATCTCACGGGAAAGGAAGTAGGTTTCATGGCTAAAATAGACCCAGTTCAAGTAACTGTAAAAGAAGGTGCAATTTTCCCAAATACAAAACAGTACAAAATGAGTGCAGAAGTAAAAGCAGGTGTCATTGAAGAAATCAATCGGATGGTCAAACAAAATATACTGAGAGAAGTAATGAGTAGTCCATGTAATTCACCAATCATGGGACTAAAGAAACCTAGTGGAAAATATAGGATCGTGCAAGATCTGAGGAAAATCAACAAAATTGTAGAACCATGTTGTCCTATAGTGCCAAACCCTGCAGTAATTCTGTACCAGATTCCTTGGAATGCTGGATGGTTTACAGTCATAGATCTGTGTCAAGCCTTCTTTTCAATTCCGTTACACCCAGACAGTCAGTATCTTTTTTCATTTAAATTCATAAATAAGGTTTATGTGTGGAATCGTGTTCCTCAGGGGTACACAGAAAGCCCTCCCATTTTTAATCAGATATTGAAAAAGTGTCTCGAAAAATTAGCGATGCCAGGAAGCTCAGTTTTAGTCCAATATATCGACGATTTATTGGTGGCATCAAGCACCAGAGAGGACTGTGTTGTTGATACTATAGCACTCTTGAATCTGTTGGCAGAAGAGGGACATAAAGTGTCACCTGAAAAATTACAGTTTTGTACAACAACTGTTAAATACCTGGGACATCAAATTGAGAGAGGTAAAAGAAGAGTAACCTCTGAAAGAGTAGCATTAATAAAAAGAATGCAAATGCCAGTAACGCAAAGACAAGTAAGAATGTTTTTAGGAATAGTAGGTTACTGTCGACAATGGATACCAGGATTTTCCATGTTGGCTAAGCCCTTGATTAACATGACCAAAAAGAAAGCAAAAGATCCTGTTGAGTGGGAAGATGAAAGTGTAGAAGCTTTTGTAAAATTGAGAAACTCCCTTTGTTCAGCACCTGCCCTAGGCATGCCAGATTATAAAAGAGAATTCGCATTATTCTGTCATGAAAGAGAAAATTGTGCACTTTCAGTTTTAACTCAAAGACATGGTCTGGACAGACGTCCTATAGCATACTTTTCTGCTACACTAGACCCTGTAGCATCTGCGTTGCCAGGATGTTTGAAAGCAGTAGCAGCAACATGTTTGAGCATCGAACAAAGTGAATCAATTGTGATGGGACATCCTGTAAAAGTATATGTTCCACATGCAGTGGTGATTCTGTTGACCAGAACACGAACTCAGCATCTCACTCCTAGTCGGCTGACTAAGTATGAGAGAATAATAATGGGTGCTGAAAATGTGACCATGGTGAGGTGTACAATAATAAATCCAGCAAGTTTACTACCAGATCCATATCATGAGACAAGTAAAGATGACGAAGAAGATGAACATGATTGTATACAGATTACAGAACTATGCACAAAACCTCGCCCAGATATAGAGGAACAGCCTCTTAAAAAGCCAGATAAAGAACTGTTTGTTGATGGCTCCTGCCAGAGACATGAAGATGGCAAACTAACAGCTGCCTATGCAGTATGTGAATTAACTGGAATAGTCGAAGCATCCTATTTACCAGGGGTAAAATCTGCACAAGTAGCTGAATTGATTGCGCTGATAAAAGCATGCAAAATTGGGAGGAATCAGAAAATAACCATATTCACTGATAGTCAATATGGTTATGGGGTTGTGCACGATTTTGGCCAACTGTGGATGCAAAGGGATTTCATGACTTCTTCAGGATCTCCCATTAAAAATGGACAATTTGTAAAAGAATTGCTAGAAGCAATACAATCACCAAAAGAATTGGCTGTGGTGAAATGTGCCGCACATCAGTCAGGAGATGACTGGGTGGTAGTTGGCAACAGATATGCAGATTTGGTGGCTCAATATTGTGCCAAAACCAGAACATCAGTGAACATGAGGGTGGAAAGAATGGGAATCAGCTGCCAACTTATGTTATTTATGCCACCTGAAACCTGGAACGAAGTGAAAAGATTGCAAGACGAGGTTGATGAAGTTGAAAGAAATTTGTGGATCAAAGTGGGTTGTTCTCAAAGAAGAGAAGATGAAGTATGGGTCAGTACAGATGGCAGACCAGTCATGCCAGATTGTTTACTCTCTCAAATGGCTAGGATGTATCATGGAGACACACACATAGGGAGAGATGCAATGATTAGACTATTCAGGCAAAATTGGTACAATCCCAAATTCAGAGCTGTTACAGAAAGTCTTTGCCAGAGATGTCTAATTTGCCAAATGCACAACACAGGCAGAAAAACAATAATTGGGTTTGGGAAGATCGGGAAGGCAGAGGGTCCATTCATAAGACTACAGTTTGACTTCATACAGCTACCACCATGCAGAGGGTTGAAATACGTATTAGTCATAGTATGTCTGTTTTCAAAGTGGGTGGAGGCGTATCCAACTAGGAGAAATGACAGCATTACAGTTGCAAAGCTGTTACTAAGAGAGCTCATATCTAGGTTTGGTTTCCCAGTATCTTTGGAATCAGATAGAGGAAAACATTTTAACAACGAAGTGATCCTGATAATCTGTGAAGCATTTCAAATCAAACAGAAACTGCATTGTGCATATCGTCCAGAGGCTTCTGGAGTGGTTGAACAATTGAATGGCACCATAAAGTCAAGATTGGGAAAAATGTGTGCATCAACATCACTGGAGTGGCCTGACGCATTGCCACTGGTTCTGATGGGACTCAGAAGTATACCTGATCGAACAACAGGTTTGAGCCCCCATGAAATCATGATGGGAAGAGCAATGAGACAAACACATGTTCCCACAAATAGACTGGTGAATATTTCTGATGATATGGTGTTGGACTACTGTAAAGGATTGGCTGACCTAGTGCGTTCTGTCTCTCACCAGGTTGGAGAAGACGCAGTTTCCAGACAGCCTGAACTAGAACATGATCTGAATCCTGGTGATTGGGTGGTAGTGAAGAATCACACCAGAGAAACGTGTCTATCACCCAGGTGGAGCAGACCTTGTCAAATCATATTGACCATAAACACAGCAGTAAAGTGTGCCGGATTTCCAAATTGGATTCACGTAAGTCACACCAAGAGAGTACCAGACCCAGAAGAAGAAAAATCTCAGACGACACCAATCACTGAAGAAGCTGAAGGTTGCCAAGCTGAAGAATCTCAGGCTCAAGGTTCAAGAGAAGCTGACGGAGAACAACCGAGCACAAGTCAGGATTGGATACCAGTAGTCGAAATTCCTGAGGTTTTCCACCGAACAAGAAGTCAAAGAAAATTAAAAGCAATTGAAAAAGATCTGATAGGTGATAAAGAAGGGGTTCAGGATCAAGAAGACAAGCTAGTAAACGACCCTGAACCAAATCAGATAGGGAAAGAAAACTGGACTGAAAGCAGTGAAGAATTAATCGAATTTGAACAGGGAGAGACAGGTTTAGAAGAAGCAGGTCAGGCTGCAGAAGTACACAGTGCAATAAGCCCTGATCAGAAGCAGTTAGGTCAAGAGGAAAATACAGAAGAAATAGAGACTGAGAAAAGTGAACATAAAGAAGTAAATACAGAACAAAGTGAATTATTGGAAACTCACAGTGGAGCTGCAAATGAGAAACCAATAAGACCAGAAAAAGAACAATTAGATAAGTCAGAGAAAACAAAGAACAAAACAGTACCAACCAGTGAAAATAAAAAGACACCTGAAGACGAAATTAAAGAAACAGTACAAACAGAAAAGCTAAGAAAAGGAGACCAGTGACCAAGTTTCATCAAAAGAGTAAAGTGCCACATAAAAACCAGAAGTGAAGATCCAGATCAAGTACCTGAAGTAACAAGTCAAACTGATCAAGAGAAAAAGTCTGGGAAAAGAAAAAGTAAAAGATTAAGACTTGTGAACAACAAATTCAAGGGTCCTGATTGGACGTATATTGTTCTTGAAGACTTTGAAAGTTCAGAATCAAGTGACAGTGGTGGTGAAGGAACAAGTGCAGAACTAACTTACGAAGAGGAAACAAGACCACCCTGACTAAACAAAAGAATCCACTGAAGAAAAGGAAGAGAGATAAGAAGAGAAATCTTCCTTGTCGAAAAATGCCTGATGATAGGGATACTGGGAGACCAAAGAGAAAATGTTGTAGAAGATGCTGTGCAATTTGCATATGTAGTCTAGTATTGGTGCTTATAGTATGGTTAGTCCTGATTGTAGCAGTTCCTTACCTGATGATAATAGATAAAAAGAACAATAATGAAACTATAGGGAGGACAGCAAACATGAAGGGAAATAGGGTAGAACTAATGGCAGAAGAGGATGAAGGAATTCATCATGTGATAGCTGATAACGACACTAGTTTAAATGTTTTCACGAAGTTATTGTTTCAGTATGTAGACACCATGGAAGTTAGTAATTGTTATGTTTGTATGAAATTACCTGAATCAGTAGCAGAAGGATTAACATACCATCATTTACCACTGACATATGGCATTTCATGTAGCGTATTAACAAGTTTATTTTATAGTACAGGTAGATTACAATATTACTATTCCAATATAGATGTTGTATTTTCTGAAGTTCCTATTCGCAAAAGCATGAACCCAGTGCTTAGCGCCTTAGATGCACAGTTTATGGGAGAATTTTTCTTAACAATGAAATCAATAGACTTAACACATGCACGTAGACACAATCTAACATGTTCTTTATTAGAAGAAGAGAAAATATTTTTGAATTTAGTAGAAGATAGAAGACAAGATTTTCAAAAGAAAGCTACAGAGCATAAGGCTCATTTACCACCTTGGGCGGAGAAAGAAGGAAGTTACACACCTGGCAAAGATCAAGCTGCTATGGCTCTGGATTTCGAAAAGAAGGGAAAAATTTGTCTTCATAGATTAAAAACTGACTATAACAATGTTTTCATCGGTACCAGTGATTGTGAACACAATTTTTAATATTGGGAGGTTGGGGACTTAAAGGAGGAACAGATTCAGTTTTTCCTGGAATCTATTATGTCTGCGGGAATAAGGCTTACTTTAGGCTTCCTGCACGGTGGTATGGAAGTTGTTACTTTGGAATAGTTTTTCCGAAAATATACCACGTAAAAAGAAACACTGGAAGCAATGAAAACAATGGCGAATTAACACGTAATAAAAGAGCTAGTTTTTCAGAAATAATAGGTGATATATTTGGTACATTGATACCTTCAGTGGGAATAATTCTGAACTCAAGGAAGATATGTAAATTGTCTACAGTAGTTGATCGTTTATCAACGAATACTGCTGGAGGGTTTCTAATGATTAATGTGGAAATGGTTGCGATTAGATCCATGGTAATGCAAAATCGACTTGCTCTTGACATAATATTGGCAAAAGAGGGTGGAGTCTGTAAAGTATTGAAAACAAAACACTGTTGCACTTATATTCCTGATAAGAGTGCAGAAATTGGGACGTATATTCAGAATATAACTAAACTTGAGCAAGAACTTAAACCACTGGAAGTTGATAGTGTATGGGAAAGATTGACAAATAGTATATCGTCAATCGGAACCTGGTTTTCTAATATAGGTAAAGGACTTATAGGTCAAATATTAGTTCCCTTAGCAGGGATAGCAATAATAGTTCTGACAATAGTATTTTGGTGTAAATGCTGCAGAAAGAATGGAACGTATAAGGTAACAGACAAAGGAAAGAAGAGAAAGAGAGACGAGATTGAACTAGAAGAATGGAAAAGTGAATTATACAAAAAGATGAAGGGAGATTGTAAAAATAGAAAAGCTAAAAATGAAAGTGAGAATGAAGTGATTTGCTAGAAGTTGGCATCTGATTGAGGGTACTTTTTGATGGCTCAGAAACGCCATCAGAGAGGGGATTGATGGAGCAAGGTTTCGCAAATGAAACTTGCTCGGATGCAATCTTCCTCATTGTATTAATATTAAAACTTGTATTGTCTGTATTAATATTTGCACACACTACATGAATAGTTAGGAAGCTTGCCTATGTGTTTTTCTAACAAATAACGCTTGTTCTTAGTCTAAAATGGCCGCTTAAGCGTGGGATTTTAACTGTGCATGTCACAACCTGATCACATGGTGTGACGTCTTTCTTTGCTTGGTGGGAATTTCTGCTTCTGCGCAGTGTGCATTAAAATGGCTGCTCAATGTTCTCACATGCCTAAGCTTACTCTCGTGTCATTATTAAATTGTCATTTCTTAACGCAATTAATGCGGGATAGGTTTTTATAATTAAAAGGGATTAGAAATAAGATAAGTGGTATACAGTGAAACGTTTTATTTTTGATATTAATATTTCCTTCTTGCACTTTTAGTAATTCGTAATCTTGGGCCTGGGTTGGTGACTTGAAACTTGAAAAGCAGAAGGTTCTGCGCATGACTCCTGAAAGACTGCCAAAATGAAGTCAACTTGGACGTCTCACAAGGCCATGACCTATCGGCCGAAGAGGATGTTCTAAATGTACAAAATTGTAACAGTAGATACAATTGCTGTAGAAATTGTATATAATTTGTTGTGAGACGGGTGGGAAATAAAGTGAATGTATTAAATTGAAGGGCGGGAACGTTAATACAATAGGCTTCACAAATTAAGCCAAATTTGTCATGGTACGAGAATCCACCTCCTGTCCCTGCCCAATCAGAAGTAGTGGTCCCATATTTTAGCAACATTAAGGGGAGGTACATGGGCGTAGAAGGGTATAATAGAATATAGCATTAGTAGTTAGTTTAGCGCAGATTTTTAGAACATACAGAAGAGCTCCAGGCTGCCCAGCTGATCGGTTGCTGACTGAATCCCTATCCAGAAGAGGTCCTGAGGAGGGGGCGGCGGAGTCCATTAGAGGGAAGAATCGAGGAGAAGTCGAGTGCCAGAGAGGGGAACGGCGCAGGCGTCGTTGTAGAGAGGTCACCGATCCTATCCTGATCCTGAAGAAGGTCCTTGCTCTTCATCCTTCCAGGGTCCTATCTTTTCAAACTCCTTGGCTAAGGGTTTGGTTCTCGCATTTAGGTAAATATATGCAACCTTTAGTTGCGCTGCTGTTCCTATCTCCTCTTCTCCTTAAACACCGTCATTGATTAGTAATAATCATTCTATGCTTTTCTACGGGTATTCTGATCAAATACCGTGTCTTTTTCCTGTATTTTACTCTGCTAAAACTTTAGATAAACATTTTAAAACTTCCTGACTCTGTGGTTATTTCAGGATTATGTACTATAGTGAATGTCACTCATTTTAAATTTCCCAATTAGCAAAGGATCCATTGGTAAGTTATTACTCTTCAATCAGAAGGTAATTGGTAGCAGGGATTTTGATAAAAGAGTACATCTGACACCCAGCGTAAGTATTAGTGTAGTATGAATGTATGGGCCCAAGTGAGTATATGGTGTATGAATGCTGTTTGCTAATATCGCGCTGGATCATGCTCTTGGGGTTGTATTTTCCCCCAACTCACTACAGGCATTTAGCACTATTTTCTTAGCACAAAATGCACCCTTGTTTCTAAAATTGACACGAGGATGCATTTTGTTCTGAGAAACAGTGCTAAATGCAGTAAAACAGAATTACCAAAATTACTCCGGCTTAATTGAAATTCCACCCAGGCCTAGTCAAGATCTGCTAATTGAGCCAAGTTTATTTATGGAGACAGAGAAAGGAATTATGGAAAATGAGACAGCTGCAAATGGAAAGAGAGGAGACAGAAAGGTAAGAGAGTAAAAATAGGATAAGAAAAGAAAGGAAGATTGAAAGAAGAAACTGGAAAGGATAAATGGGAAGAGGAAGAGATAAATGGAAGTAAGGAAATGTAAAAGGAAAGGATAAGACATGGAAAGTAGGAACAGTGAAAGGGAGGTGAAAGAAAGGCAGGAAAGGTTTAATGATCAAAGGGAGGAAGGGGCTACATAGGGGTTGATGCATGTATGGAAGCATGGCTGGACAAAGGATGGATCCAATGCCATTGGATGGGTGCAATGGTACAAGTATGGCTGAATGGGTAAAATATTGATGGATGGAATAGCCAGTAAATTGATGGAATGGTGAAAGGATTGATGAAAGTGTGAATGGATTTGAAGGTAAAGGAGCATACAACAATGGAGGGTGGAGTGAAGGGTTGGAAATAAATGTACAGAGGGGTGGGTCTAGAAAGGGTTGGACTTACTTGCTTTCCTCTCTATGTCAATAAAGGCTTACAGGGCTTGAAAAATCCACTCGACCGCTCGCATTTGCCAGTCAGATTCATTCAGGACGAGCTATTTTTAGGTCCTAGTAGCCCTTTCTGGCGAGTAGAAAGACAAACTGACACTTGACCTGTGCCTCTGAAAGCAGAGGAAATGTGACAAGATAGCAATATTTAAAGGCATCTTTATTGCTCACAAAGTAAATGAACAATAAAAATGCTTTTAAATCTTGTTAACTTGTCACATTTGCTCAGCTTTCAGAGTCAGAGGTCAAGTGCATTTCAGTTAGGTCGAGGAGATTTTGTAGGTTACTAGACCAGCAGGTCTAGTGCAATTTTTAGAGCCCTGGCTTAGTTCTAAGCGGTGACATTTTACTTTTCTGGCTACTCCTTTGAAACACAGTATATTCTAATGGGATGGTTTAGAACCCCATAATTTGCAGGGTGTGGTAAATGAAAGCACAATTGTACAAAGAGCAGAAGATAGATAAGGGGAAACAGTAGACTAGTAATTCACTGGCTGTGGAACAATAGATGGCCCTTGGAGGGATCAAAATTACCCCCATTGAATGACTCTGCAGTGTTCCTTATCCACCTTCCTCATAGAGAATATCATCCAAGACAACTACTCCATTCTTCAATATTTTTGATAACAAAAAAAGAGGACAGCCATAATATATGATCTCTTCCTTCTTAAAATATTACCAATTTGTCTCCTCTCCTACAAAGTACTCCATTTTGCATCTTTTTTTAAGATGTAACCAACAGTCATAAAGGAGTTGTGTGTGTGTAAATGATACAATAGTCTTCTCAGATAATTCTGATTAAATATCTTAGGGATGAATATGGACATCAGGAGTTATTCTAAATTGATCCTATAGTTTCCTGACATCAAGCAAATAGATTAGTAGTGGTTCCATAGACCTACTTTTGCGTAAGTTATGACTTTGGTGTAATTCTATAAGTAGTGCTTTCCCACCTACGTGTGACCCGGTTGAACTTGGTTCAATGCACCAGAGATGAATGTGAAAGACAAGTTATTGTAGCCCTGCAAACACTACTCAATGTGTAATTGATATAAAGGTATTGCTTATGGGTTACTAACAATCCAATATAGGGACCAGGGGCACTGTGGAAACAGCATCAAACCTTATTTCATTATTTATAGTATCATACACACTGTACTAAGAAGAATGGACACATTTAGCTAAATGTATGTATAGCTACGGGTACAATCTGTTTCTCAGTACATCTAAAACAACTACACAGAATATTATAAAAACAGCATGTTAGAAATGGGGGACTCTAATTAGCAGAGGTAGGTACCGTTGTCCAAGTAAGGGCCTGTGCTTCTAGTCAGGGTAAGGGGATACACACTTTAGATAACCCCTGCTCACCCCCTTGGTAGCTTGGCACGAGCAGACAGGCTTATCCCAAAAGCAATGTGTAAAGTATTTGTACTCAAAACACACAGTAACACAATGAAAACACCACAAATGGACACCACACCAGTTTAGAAAAATGAAGTATCCTTATCTAAACCAAACAAGACCAAAATGACAAAAATCCAACATACATATATCAGAATAGCACTTAAAAGCAGTTACTTGCAGAAATAGCATTTGTAGAAACAAATAGCTCCACCTGGGGCTATTACAACGTTGTGACAGGAATAAATCCAAAGTATGGTGCTGACCGCGAGGTGCACGGTGTCGGGCACGGAGTTACATAGACCCCTAAACAACAGTACATTGGAAAACGAAGTCTATGGACGATGCATGGCATGGCGTTGTGGAGGTGAGGTGTCGGTGCCGAGGGCGAGGGCGAGGCCGGTTCCCTGGTTGCCAAGGGGGAGGTGAGGTGTCGTGTCCACGAGGAGATGACGTGTCGAGTCCAGGACAGGGGAAGACGGTGGCTTCGTCGGTGAGGCATCAGAGCCGGTGAGTCTATGCGAAGTCGAAGAGTTTGTGAAGTCACCCTCGTCAGTAATCAGACCCGCAATAGCAGGATGCAGGCGCTGGCAGTGAAGGCGTCGGTGCAAGTGCTGGCTTCGGGAAGGCCGGTAACTGTAGGTGTCAGCAGGCTCAAAGGGCATCAGAGCTGCGATGCAGGCAGGACGGTGCGGCGTGCACTTCTCGAGCAGTGCCCCTGGCCTCGGTGCAGGTCGCGGCATCACTGGTGGCGCCGCTGATGACGTTGGAGTTGTTTTTCTTGCTTTCTTTAAGTTCCTTCCAGATCCCAACAGCAGGAAAAACTTTCAGTGGCCCAAAACTGGAATAGGCACCTCCTGGCAGGTCAGAACTCCCAGCAGTGGCGTTCAGGGGAGCTGGTGCTGAAGTCTTTGTGTCCCTGAGACTTCAGAACAGAAGGCCAACACACACAAGCCCTTGGAGATTCTTCTTCAAGCAGGTTCTCAGCAAAGTTCAATCTTTGTCCTCTTCCTTGACAAAAGCAGCAACTGCAGGCCAACCCAGCAAAGCACACTGCAAAGGAACAGTAATCCTCCTTACAGCTCTCCAGCTCTTCTCCTTGGCAAAAGGTTCCTCTTGAGTCCAGAAGTGATCTAATTCTCTGGGGTTTAAGGTCTACTACTTATACCTCATTTTGTCTTTGTTCTCTTTGTGGCAAGGGTCTCTGAACTCAGTCCAAACAAGCTCTGTCCTCTCTAGTGCAGCATCACTACAGGAGGTGGAGACGGCATTGTGCAGAGGAGACACTGCCTATTCAGGTGTAAGTGAAACTCCTCCCACCACTCTAAATGCTGGCAAGGTCTATTCAGCTCAGCTCTGAGTCACCCAGGAAAGCCAGGACACACCTCCACCCTCCGGGGGCTGTCTATAGTGAATGCACATCCCCAGCTCCTGTCACTCCAAAACCAGTCAATACACAAGCAACAGAGGTACACAGAATGATTAAATAAGAAAATGCCTACTTTCTAAAAGCGCATTTTCAAACACACAATTTTAAAGCCATCTCCCTGAAAAAGATGTCCTATTAAATTCTGAATTCAGAGAGCCTAAACTCCCTTTGTCCATCTTGTCCCAATGGGAAGTTATACTTGTAAGATGTTACAAAGTAACTCCCATGTTATCCTATGGGCACAGATAGCCTTTCAATAGTGAAAAACGAAATACACAGTATTTTACTATCAGGGCACAACAGTACATGTCCTACCTTTCACATACACTGCACCCTGCCCATGGGGGTACCTTTGGCCTACCTGAGGCATGCCTTACATGTAAGAAAAGTGAAGGTAAGGGCCTGGCAAGTTGGTGCAGTTGCAACCTGGCAGTAAAAACTGCGCGCAGACACTGCAGTGGCATGTCTGAGTTACATTTCAAAGGCTTCTTGTGTGAGTGGCACAATCAGTGCTGCAGGTCCACTAGTAGCATTTGATTTACAAGACCAGAGCACACTCAGTGCACTTTACTATGTGCTTACAGGTAAATCAAATATGTCTATCATGGGGGGCGTGGCTTGCCTGCATCTAAGATGGCCGCGATGTAGAAGAGCTCCAGCAGACGCTGTAGTTTAACTCCCTCAACATCCGCTAATCCGCTACCATTATCCGATCACGGTTCTAGCCGCCGAAAACGAGACCCCCCGGTGGTGCTGCGTCTATCGATGCCCGGCAACCTGCAATCGAAGGCCGCGACCTGCCCCAAATCGACCCTGCATCCTAGACCGTCACGAGGTGGGAGCATCGGCCATGGCGCCGTACGGTGCTTAGGGGCGTGCAGTGGAGACTGGGCGGCCGAGGTGTGCAAGGAATAGCGGTGAGCCATCCGATAGATCCGCCCGGTACGAGTCCCCCCGGAGACGTGTGATCAGCTGGGGCTCGACTGCCAGGGAGCGGCGACCGCGGCCCGGCGGGGCGGGGCTCGGCTTTGCGTCCCAGACGGCCGCACGGAAGGAGCATCGGCCGTGGAGTTGCGCGGCGCTCCGCTCTGCTCCGTGGTGTGCTGCGGGGCCCGGGCGCCCAAGGGGAACAACTACTGGAGGTGAGGCTTCATCACAGATCCGTCTGGTGCGGGTCCCCCTGGGGGCGTGAGATCTCTTGGAGCTCGGCCGCAGCGATCGGAGGCCGCAGCCCAACGGGGCTCGGCCCTGTGCCCCAGGATATCATGAGGTGGAAGCTTTAGCCGCACTGGGGCGCGCTGCGAAGGTCGGACCTCCGTGACGAGGGGCTGCCGTGTTTCCTGCGTAAAGGCGACGGGGCCGACTGTGGAGCCAACCGTGGAGCCAACCGATTGAGGGCCTGGAGATACTGTAGTTACCCCTGAGAGAGGCACGGGACGGCCGAGATCCGGACTGGACGTGATCACCATCTTGTAGCGGGTCCCGGCTCTGGGGGTACAGGCTCGACTACACTTGAGGCCTATACAGATAAATATTAGCGATATCCCGCATACCAGAGGTGAGGCGCGGGGTGGACGCCCTCTTCCCCTCCCCCCGCTGCACTGCCGCTGCCTTGGCTCTGGGTTGTTTGAGTGAGACACAGAGACATTTAGCAGTCTGCTACAGGGCCTCTTCATCCCCTGTGAACAGATCGAGCTCAACTACACCTCGACTGATAAAGACTGGCTGCGTCTATGGCCTCGACTAAGGGCTCTAAGCCGCCCCCTGCGGCTCGACTAGCCAAATATGCCCACACTAGATCGGAAGGCGCAGAGGGGCACAAAGGCTCCCCTGACTCAAACCCCCAATCTGCAGAGGAGGCACTGACATTAGTAGACGTGATGGCAGCGATACAGGGTGTCCGAACAGCGCTGGAGGCCAAAATAGATACGGTGGCAACCGAAATGACGCTCATCCGTGCCGATCTACGAAACATGGGAGACAAGGTGAAGGCCAACGAAGATTCCATATCTACCCTCCAGCAGTCCCAAACGGAGCTGGAATCTGCGGTTAAGCGCCTCCAAACGCAAACATCAGACATGGCATCTAGACTGGAAGACTATGAAGGGCGGGCACGCCGCAACAATGTTCGGATCTTGGGGTCCCGGAGCGAACGGAGGGACCGGCAGCGGACTTTTTCGTCGAGGACCTGGTTCAGAAGCATCTGCAGTCCCGCTCCCTCTCGTACTTCTTCTCGGTGGAACGCGCCCACAGAGTGCCCGGTGGCCCGCCCAGGCCGGGTGCACCGCCGCGTCCAATCTTGGCTAGAATATTTAATTTTCGAGATCGAGATGCCATCTTGCAGGCGGCCAGAACCGCCCCACCACTCAAATGGGAAAACTCCACCATTACCTTCTTTCCCGACTTTACCTACAGGGTTCAACTCCAACGCCGGTCCTTTCTAGAGGTGAAACGGGCACTCAGAGAACATAACTTGAAATATGCTATGCTTTTCCCGGCAAAGCTCCGAATCCAGGAAGGTAATAAATCGCTGTTTTTCACGTCTCCGGACGACACCTGGGACTGGTTGGAGCAGTGGCGTGCACGCAACAAACCAGGGAACTCTTCGCCACGGAGTGGCCCGCAGCTAGAGGCGGAGTAAATAACTTGACTCACCCGCAACAGGAGAATGGCCAATAGAATTATGTACCAGCAAGTATTGACTTGAGCTAATATAATACTGCATTGTGACATTAATGGACGCCACTTGGTGAGGTATATTGTGATCATCTGGGACTTAGTTGGGTGTCGACGGTGGCAGTTCCTGTAATCATCGGTGGGGGCGGGGGGACGGTGAAAAGGGAAGCATTAAGTGACACAGAGAGGGGCATCTGTAGCGGAGGGGTCGAGATGTGAATAATATCTTTTTTTTTTTTTTTATTTTTTTTTTTCTTTTCTCCTTCAGTGGGGCAGATCATCAGACTAGGAATAGAGGGAGTAACTTAATGCTTTGCAGGCTTGAGATGTTTCGGCTGAGTAGCGTTCCCCTACACACAGCGTGTTTTGTTTTGGGTTTACAGGCACTCTGCAACTTTGGGGGGTGGGCAGTTTTAAGTCCACGGTGCAGGGAGGCAGGGAGGGGGGTATTGTTCCAGGGATTGTTAGATGTGTTTTTCTTTTTGATCATTCTTCTTTCATTGAGCAATGCTTTTCAGAAGATCGTTGTTGACACATCACTTCAAGGGGGCCCGACTATGGCGCTGAGGACTATGTGCATAGGGGCTATTAATTATGTTTTCTTTTGGACTCAGCGGGGCTTTGTGCCTCGGGGAGCTACTGGGAGATCGGAGATGTTTCTAAGGGGTGAGAGGATGAGAGTGCTTAGTGATCTACTTCAATATGAGTATAGTTGACCCTGATGGCCCAATACTGGGCCGCTTTAAAATTCTTTCCTGGAACGTCAATGGTCTTGGGGATCGAATTAAGAGGAGCATTGTCCTGCAGTATCTAAAAAGGCAGGCTCCTGATTTGATCCTTCTTCAAGAGACACATATCCAAGGGACCAGCTACTGTGCACTTAATAGATGGGGATACAGACTGGTTGCGCACTCTGGCTATACACGAGGCTCTAGGGGAGTGGGTATTTTAGTGCGGGGAACCTTCCCTTTCCAAATTCAGAAAGTGATGCATGACCCCCTGGGGCGATTTGTTTCTGTCTCCGGGCGGTGGGAGGGAAGGGTCCTCAATGTGACATCCCTATACATTCCCCCCAAACTTCACTCCATCACCTTGAACGATCTGGGAGCGCACCTACTGCGACTGCCTGATGGTGACATGATTGTGGGTGCAGACTGTAATGCGGCTCTGAATGGCTCTTTGGATCGCTTACCTCCTCGTGCGACTGAGGCGAATGGGAAGCTCTTGTCTGAATTTTTGATGGCCCTAGGCATTGTGGATGTGTGGCGTGTCTGTCATCCCGCTGAGAAGCGATATACATTTCATTCTGGAGTGCATGGCAGCCTCTCTCGTATTGATTACCTCTTTTGTGGCTCCGATAGACTCCCCTGGATTAGCAATCACTCCTTTCTCCCTAGGGAATCTCCGATCATTCGCCAATTGTCGCCCATTATGGCGGCACACCCCCAGCGAACTACCGGGATATGGTCCTCAGCCCTTGGTATCTTAAAAATCCTGAGATACGCGCCAAATTGACTGAGGCTACTAGACAATACTTTGCCGAGAACGATGGCTCGGTCCAATCCGATGTGGTACTTTGGGAGGCCTATAAGACGGTGGTGCGGGGATGTGGAGTTGCTGCAGTGGCAGGGAGCAGGAAAGAAAAGCGTAAACAATTAGAGCACATAGAAGTAGAGATGGCAGCATTGGAGCGCAATCTCATTTCCGCACCGTCGCAAGAGAACTCCCATAAACTGGCTGTGAGGCAAAAGGAGTATAGAGACATTGCAGACGACGCGGCTCAAAAAAGCCATAAGGCCACACAACAGAAACTTTATGATATTGGAGACAAGGCCTACAAATTGTTGGCCTAGTTAGATAAAAGAGACCAGGCGAACAGATGGATCGCCGAAATCCTGGATACACAAGGGACCCGCCACCACGACGGGATAAACATTGCTGGAGCCTTGGCTTCCCACTTTGAACGGGTCTACTCCCCTGTATCCGTGGCTACACAGGCTGAGGCGGCGGAACTGCTGAGAACCTTGCCTTTGCCGAGCTTGAGTTTGCTGGAGGGCCAAGACCTAGATAGCAAGCTAACAGTGGAAGAGATCGCAAAGGCCATCTCCTCCCTACAGTCTGGAAAGGCCATGGGCCCTAGTGGACTTCCAATTGAGCTATACAAATGCGTGAAGTTGGTCATTTCTCCCTATCTGCTACGCATGTATAATGCCAGCGCTCAAACGGGAATCCTTCAAGCTACGCAGCGACTGGCTAGCATCGCTGTTATCCACAAGAAGGGCAAACCACCGGATTGTTGCTCATCATATCGACCCATCTCCCTCCTGGACCCCGAGGTTAAAATCCTAGCAAAAATCTTGGCCACCCGGATCTCACCCCTCCTTCACAAGCTGATTCATTCAGACCAAAATGGATTCATGCCAACAAAAAACACAGCACTTAATATACGTCGCCTACAGGGGATCCTGGGTCGCGCAGCTACCATACAGGAGGATTCGATCATAATGTCACTGGATGCCAAAATGGCGTTCGATTTGATAGAGTGGCCCTTCCTTTTCGCCGCGCTCGAGCGCTATGGGTTCGGCAAACGCTTTCTATCCTGGGTGCGCCTTCTCTACTCCAAACCCTTGGCGAGAATCGCGGTTAATGGCAAGAGATCAGTGGGCTTTGAATTGGGGCGGGGTACACGGCAGGGGTGCCCCTTGTCCCCCCTGTTGTTCGCTCTGGCGCTCGAGCCTCTTGCAGTCTGGCTTAGAGGAGATCCGACAATCCGAGGGCTGCATTGGGCGCCGGAGTGGGAGGACAGGGTGTCACTCTATGCAGAGGATATCCTACTCTATTTGGCAAAGCCGCGGTCCTCAATCCACTATGCTCTGCGTATTTTCACTCTATTCCAGAAATACTCGGGCTATACCATCAACTGGGATAAGTCCCTGATCTACGTCCTTAGCGGCCCCCCTCCCAGACTCCCACCGGGCTGTGAGGCTAAAATTGTGACCGAGGGCTTCCAATACTTAGGCATTTACATAACAACAGACGTCGAGCTCTTTTATCAACGAAACTTGCTGCCGCCCTTGCAACGCCTTAGGGCGGATGTACGCCACTGGCAGACCCTTCCGCTGACGCTTCTCGGAAGGGCAGCCCTATTTAAAATGATGGCGCTCCCCCGTTTCTTGTACGCACTGCAAAATACACCACATCTGGTCCCGCCCCACTACTTCACTTCCATAGAATCTGAAGTTCGTACTCTATTGTGGGGTACCGGATCTCCGCGAGTTGCACTTCCTAAGCTAATGAGGAGTTGGTACGACGGGGGCATCGCGCTACCGGATGTTAGATCCTACTACTGGGCATCCCAACTGATAGTTCTCAATCACTGGATGCACCGTCCGGTCACAGACCCAGCATATCAGATGGATCGATATAACATGCAGCCAGGCACATATCTGAGAGCGCTTTACGGAGGGAGAAAAATGGAACCAATATTCACGCCAACGGAGATGATGGTATCCATATGGCATGCGGCTAACTCGGCCCTTGGTTGGAAGGGGCGGTTGACATGCGCTACACCACTGTTTGACTCGGCAAGGCTGGGGTCGTTATGGCGACTTCCCGGGTTTGATAAATGGGATTTGATTGGGTTGTCAAAACTAGGGGATCTCTGGGTTGATGGGGGAGTGGTGCCATTCGGGGAGTTACAGCGGAAGTATCACCTACACCAGAATGAGACCTTCCGATACCTTCAGGTGAGGAGTGCCTTGTCCAAAGCACTTCCTAAAGGAACGGATTTACCCTCCTCCTCACCCTTGGAGGACAGACTTCTAGATAGCTACCTTCCGGAAAAGGCTATCTCGTTGACGTATCGTAAAATCCTTAACAACTCACCTGAAATCTTAGATAAACTTCGTGCTAAATGGTGCACAGACGTTGGGGACATCGATGATGAGGAATGGAAGGAGGCACTAGCCTCGCCCCGCGAAGTGACGATCCGATCTTGATTTAAACGTATCCAATTAAAGGTACTCCATAGAGTTTACTATACAAGCTCGGTTTTGGTACAAATGGGCCGACTGGCTTCGCCCCGGTGTCCTCGCGGATGCGGGCAGGTGGGCACTTATCTGCATCAATGGTGGGAGTGCCCCGTACTACAGAGGTATTGGGGAAAGATCTTTTCTATTTTATCCCTTGTTTGCGACAAAGAGATTGAACCCACACCGAGGCTATGCTTGCTGAATATATGGGAGCCTACCGACTTAACTAGGAGGGAATGTCAGTGGATCTCGCTGGGTTGTGTAGTTGCCAAGCGTAACATAGCGAGAACATGGAATGGAGAAACAGCACTGAAAAGTTCTGAATGGGAGACTGATATGGACTGGTGCATGCAGGCCGAAAGGGTGGTTTATGAAGGTAGGGGCTGCCCAGGCAAATGGATGAAGATTTGGACACCCTGGAACGATCATAGGGGTGGGTTATGTACTCCGTTTAGTGAGACGTCTCTCTTTGACGGAGATGCCGAGGGATAAAGGTCTGCTTTCCCCCGAGCCCAATGTAACAGCGAAAGCCCCGGTATAAACACGGTCTCACCACATGTCTGAAGACACTCTGACTTTATGTTCGGTCACTGAAGATGATGTCATTTTTGTTTTATTCTCTGGTAATTGCTCTTACTGTAAAGGAATGATTGATTAGGATTTTGTTTGTTTTGTGTTTCAAAATTTAATAAAAAGATTTTCAAAAAAAAATATGTCTATCATGGATAACTAATCATAAAAATAATTTACACAGGGAGTACTTGCACTTTGACACTGATCAGCAGTGGCAAAGTGCCCAAAGGATCTAAGCCAGCAAAAACGAAATCCAGCACAGCATGAAAAATACAGGAGGTAGAAGCAAAAAATCAGGGAAACCACACCAAGGATGCCAAGTCTAACTCGTGTCCCCTCCAGCTGAAAGTGGGGAGAACTACCCACTGTTATACCTGGCATCCTTGGCGTGGGTTCCCCCTGTATTTTTGCCTTTGCCTCCTGTGTTTTTACTGTGTGTTGGACTTCGTTTTTGCTGGTCTAGATGCTTTGGGCAATTTGCCACTGCTGTTCAGTGCCAAAGTGCAAGTGCACCCTCTGTAAATTGTTGTCATGGAATAGTGTTTACATAATTGGCTTATTTGGTTTACTGTTAAGTCCCTAGTAGAGTGCACTATACGTGCCCAGGGCCTGTAAACCAAATGCTGCTAGTGGGCTTGCAGCACTTATTGTGCCACCCACCCAAGCAGCCTTGCAAAAGGGTCTCAGGCTGCCATTGCAGTGTATGTGCACCGTCTGGTACTGCCATGTCGACCTGGCAAGTGCACCCACTTGCCAGGCCCTAACCTTCCCTTTTCTTACATGTGATTCACCCCTCAGGTAGGCCCAAGATACCCCTGTGGGCAAGAGTGCAGTGTATGTGAAAGGTAGGACATGTCCTGATGTGTGTGGCATGTCCTGATAGTGAAATACTGCCAATTTCGTTTTTCAATATTGAAAGGCTATCTGTCCCATAGGATAGAATGGGAGTTCATTTATATCAACTTATAAATATAGCTTCTCTTTGGGACAAGATAGGAAGGTAAAGTTTAGTATGCCTGAATTCAGAATATAAAGATGCATATTTTAGTGAGAATGAATTTTATATTCTGTGTTTGAAAATACCACTTTTAGAAAGTAGGTATTTTCTTGCTTAGCTATCCTGTGTGCCTCTGCTAGGTTTGTGTATTGACTTTGGAGTGACAGGGGCTGGGGATGTGCATTCTTTTCAGACAGCCACTTGGGGGGTGAGGTGGGTCCTGCCTTTCCAGAATGAGTCAGAGCTGGGCTGAATACACCTGGGCTGCATTCAGAGTAGGGGGAGGAGATTTCTTTCACACCTGAATGGGCCTGGTCTGCCTTGGTCAATGCTGTCTCCACCTCCTGCCATGAAGCTGCACCCGAGAGGACAGAACTGGTTTTGACTAAGCACAGAGCCTCTCTGACACCAGAGAACAAAGGTGTTTGTGCAATAAAAAGTGGGGCCCAGACCCCAGACTTTTAGATCATTTCTGGAATTCAAGAAGAACCTTTGCCAGGCAGACGAGCTGGAGAAACTGAAGAAGTACTGCCCCTTTGCTGTGTGCTGTCTGGGGTTGGCCTGCAGTGGCTGTTTCTGCCAAGGAAAGGACAAGGACTTTGCTGTGTGCTGTGTCCCCTGCTTGAGGAAGATCTCCAAGGGCTTGAAGTAGAGCTTGCCTCCTGTCCTGAAGTCTCAGGGACACAAAGACTTCACCCCCAGCTCCCCTGAACTTCCTTGCTGGGAGTTCTGACCTGTCTGTTAAAGGTCTTGTCGCGCCCCAAATGTCCTGCCAAAGGCACATCATGAGCTAGACCCAGTAGGAAAGTCCTTAAGCACTTGGGTACCACCAGCACATGGGCTGACCCTGGCTCAGCAACCTTAAGCTCACTGTATAGGAGACCATTCTCCCAATAAATTCAATGTGATCTAGTCTGATCACCTGCTGCCTGTTATGCAGCCTGCTGCTTCACACCAACAAGAGTAGGGCACTCCATCTGCACCTGGCAGAATTTCTCACTGGTAGGACCCCCCTCCTGCTGCCAATTGGTAAGCTCAGGCAGGTGTCCCACTTCGACGACTTGCTCCCCTGTAGGTTCCAGGGCATCCCCTCAAGGTCTGCCTCCTTCTGGACTGTGGAAACTTCTGGGGCGATTATTTTGTGCCCCCTGCCTTCTCCTCTTTTTGGCAGGCACCTGGGCCACTGTTTCAGGCTCCCGGTCCTCTTGATTACTCTTACGGGCTGCCATTGACCGAGTGGTCACACATGCCTACTCAGGCAGACCCAGCAGGTCCAAATAAGCCCAGGGTTCCAACTCCTTCCAAGGGGAACTCTCCAGGTCATTGTTAACAGGCATGGATGGACTCATAATGACCATCAAAGGACCTGAGACCCCACCCCACACAAAGGGAACCTGCACCACCTTACACATGTGCTCAGAGTTGTCTGCAACAACATCAAGGTGAAGTACATTGGGGATTACCTGCTCTTCAGACACCCACTGACACCTCACAGATGTCACACTGGCTCCAGTGTCTCTCAGAGCTTCCACCCTCCTCCCATTGATGGTCACCTACTGCAGGTACTTCTTAGTGTTATCTGGCAGGCAGGTTTCCTGGACCATCTCTCTATCTACTAATGAGATAAGGGTCATCAAAGCTGGTACCCTCTTCACTAGAAACCAACTCCTCCCCCAGCACTACAGTAACTAACCCTGGTGACGGTGCACCAGTAGGTGCTGGTGTGGGTCTGGGACACTCAGGGTCCCCCTTCAGGTGATCCTCCTGACCACATGCTTAACATTTGCGGGGACCCTTATTGCTTGGCTTACCACTAGGGGGCCATGGCTTCCTACCACTTTGGGATTGGAATCCTTACCCCGAGATTTATTTTGGGGCCCTTTAGAGAGCTCCTTTTGGTTTACACTTGTCCCCCCCACTCTTATGCTGGGGACCCTGCCCACCCTTGGCTGGGTTTTCCACATACCCTTGTTGACCCTGGTACTCGTCCAGTGGTCCGCCCCTGAGCACGCTTCCTGGGGTCAGTCAGATTACTATCCATCAGATGCTAGTGCAACTCTTGAACACAAAAACTACTCAAGTGCTCCCAACCAATCAAATTGTACAATCCCTGATAGTCAATTACCTTGCTGCTCTTTATCCAACCGTCCTGTGCTCTGCAAAATAAATTCACACATTCCACCCATCTGTTTGATTCAAGCTTTTTGAGAGATCTAAACTTTTCCCTGTACTGCTCAGGTGTGAGCCCATACCTGAGGCATAAAGCCCTCTTCATATTGGGATAGGTGAGAGTACCCGCCTCCTCCAAAAGTGTCAGGTTGTTCCTCCAATTGGCCTCAAAGTGTTTCCACAGGAAGCGCCCCCCCCAATGTTTCTCAGGGACGTCATTCATATGTAGTGCTGCCTCATAAGATGCAAACCAAGCATAAATATCCTCCCCTTCTGGAAATTCTCTTCTAGATCTTTGGTAATGTAGACCTTAGCCCTAGACTGCTCTGGCTGTACGCTGCCACCCTTTGCGCTGGACTCTGTCTGTCTGGCCTTGATGTCCAGCTTCCTCATTCTCAATTTGTGTGCCAAAAACAATTTCTTCTCCTCCAAGGCCTGGCCCTGTCTTCTCTTCTGACCTTCTGAATCTCCAACCCATGATTCCTGACCCTTTGCCTTTCCTCTATCTCCTCTGGAGACAAATTTCTGGAAGACACAATGCTGCCAGCCACTGAGGCTGCTCTTCCTACCGGCAAATCTTGGAACACAAAGCCCCCTTCTGGCAAATCCACATCCACAACTGCATCCCCTGTGTCCCCAGCTTCTTTGGCCCCCCACCAGGCACTCAAGGCCTTCTGCAGCTCCTCTTTCCTAGAGGCATCCAAAGCGTTTGCTAAATTGTCTGAGTTGATCCACTTTGTATGTAAGCAACATTCCAATATCAAACTCCAATTCTGCAGCATCTTCCGCTGACTTACCATTTAGAGACATGGTGCATAGATACTTCAAGGGTCAATCAAAAATAGAACCAGAAAACACAGTATGTGATTTCGTAGTGGTCTGCACTAAACTAGTGATGTAAACCAATCACTGTGGGTCAAGTACAAATACAAGTTCAATCCTCACCGCTGACCACCAATGTTAGAAATGGGGGTCTCTAATTGGCAGAGGTAGGTACCTTTGTCCAGGTAAGTGCCCTTACTTCTAATAAGGGTAAGGGGGATACACACTTTAGATAACCCTTGCTCTCCCCCTTGGTAGCTTGGCATGAGCAGACAGGCTTATCCCAAAGGCAATGTGAAAAGCATTTATACTCAAAACGCACAGTAACACAGTCAATACACCACAAATGGACACCACACCAGTTTAGAAAAATAAAGTATCGTTATCTAAACCAAACAAGACCAAAATGACAAAAATCCAGCATATATATATCAAAATAGCACTTAAAAACAGTTACTTGCAGAAATAGCACTTGTAGAAAACAATAGCTCCACCTGGGGCTATTACGACGTCGTGACAGGCATAAATCCAAATTACGGTGCTGACCGCAAGGTGCTCGGCATAGGGCATGGAGTCACATGGACCCCTAAACAACAGTACCTTGGAAAAGGAAGTCTACGGACGATGCATGGCGTCGTGTAGGTGAGGCGTCGGTGCCGAGGTTGAGGCCGGTTCCTTGGTTGGCACGGGGGAGGCGAGGCGTCGTGTCCACGAGGAGGCGACATGTTGAGTCCAGGACAGGGGAAGATGGCGGCGTCACGTCAGCAGTGAGTCTTCGGTTCCAGTGAGGCAATGCGAAGTCGAAGAGTTTGTGAAGTCACCCTCCTCGGTTATCAGCTCCACAATAATGGGATGGAGGGGCTGGCGGTGACGGCTTCGGTGTTAGCCCTGGCATCGGGAAGGCTGATAACTGCTGGTGTCAAGGGGCATCGGAGCTGCTGTACAGGCAGGGCCCCTGACCTCGGTGCAGGTCACAGTGTCACTGGCGGCATCGCTGACGGAGTTGTTTTTCTTGCTTTCTTTAAGTTTCTTCCAACAGCATGAACAACCTCCAGAGGACCAAAACTGGAATAGGCACCTCCCGTCAGGTCAGATCTCTCAGCAGTGGAATTCAGGGGAGCTGGTGGTGAAGTCTTTGTGTCCCTGAGACTTCAGAGCAGAAGGCTAGCATACACAAACCCTTGGAGATTCTTCTTCAAGTAGGTTCCCAGCAAAGTTCCATTCTTTGTCCTTTTCCTTGGTAAAAGCAGCATATGCAGGCAAACCCAGCAAAGCACACAGCAAAGGGGCAGTAATCCTGCTTACAGCTCTCCAGCTCTTCTCTTTGGCAAAAGGCTATTCTTGAGTCCAGAAGTGATCTGGGATTTAAGGTCTACTACTTATACACCATTTTGTCTTTGTTCTCTTTGTGGCAAGGATCTCTGAGCCCAGTCCAAAGAGCTCTGTCCCCTCTACACCACAGGAGGTGGAGACAGCATTGTGCAGAGGAGATACTGAGTATTAAGGTTTCAGTGAAACTCCCCCAACCACTGTAAATGCAGCGAAGGTCTATTCAGCTCAGCTCTGAGTCACCCAGGAAAGGTAAGACACACCTCAACCCCCCAGTGGCTGTCTACAGTGACTGCAGATCCCCAGCTCCTGTCACTCCAAAACCAGACAGTCAATACACAAACAGCAAAGGCACACAGAATGTTTAAATAAGAAAATGCCAACTTTCTAAAAGTGGCACTTTCAAGCACACAATTTAAAAATCATCTCCCTAAAAAGATGTGTTATTAAATTCTGACTTCAGAGAGCCTAAACTCCACTTCTCTATCTTGTCCCAATGGAAAGTTATACTTGTAAGATGTTACAAAGTAACTCCCATGTTGTCATAGGGGCACAGATAGCCTTTCTATAGTGAAAAACGAAATACACAATATTTCACTATCAGGACATGTCACACACACACCAGTACATACCTTTCACATACACTGCACCCTGCCTGTAGGGGTACCTTGGGCCTACCTGAGGGGTACCTTACATGTAAGAAAAGGGAATGTTAGGGCCTGGGAAGTGGGTGCACTTGCCAGGTCAACATGGCTTTAAAAACTGTGCGCAGACACTACAGTGGCAGGTCTGAGTTACATTTGAAAGGCTACGTGTGTGGGTGGCACAATCAGTGCTGCAAGCCCACTTGTAGCATTTGATTTACGCGCTCTACGCACACTCAGTGCACTTTGCTAGGGGATTACTAGTTAATCAAAATATGTCAATCATGGAGAACTAATCATGATAACAATTTACACAGGGAGCACTTGCACTTTGACACTGATCAGCAGTGGCAAAGTACCCAAAGCATCTAAGCCAGCAAAAACTAAATCCATCACAGCATCAAAAATACAGGAGATAGAGGCAAAAAGTCAGGGGAAACAAATCGAAGGATGCCAAGTCTAACATAGCAACAAGATATGCTATAAATAACGAAAACAAAGTGAGCATTTCCAACATTGTTAAAATGTCATTTAAAATGTTATCTAGAGCCAGATACCCTAATGGTAACTTTAATGCACTATACTATGAGATCATGAAAGGAAGAGCAACTTGCAGTCTAGAGATTCTTAGGTAGAAAAGGCGCACTGCATACCTTGGTGACAGCAAAGGCTGTCTTTATCAGCTGTGCGTGAAGACAGTGTTCCCCGCGAAGGGCAAACACCCACTGTGGTAGCAGTCAGTCGGTCTTCCTCCGGGATGTGGCTTTATCAGCTTCAAGCAAGATGCACCGTCCGTGAAGTGTGAACTGCGGTGGCAGCAGGTGAGACTGAATCTGGCAGATTCACGGGCAATAATCTGGACGAAGGACCTCTTAACAAGTGGTCATGTATCAGTCCTTATATCCTAAACCTTATCAGAAATTGGAATTTCTGACATACATTTAGGAATATCTGACATAGATTATGTGCATCAAGGTATGCCTCTCAGATGTTTCCTCATGAACATATAAGGTAACAGTACATCAATTGAGACTACATTATTTTGGTTATATGTCTGTATGTGTTTTTATTAAACCTTGACATAGTGAGGAGACATTTGGCCAAGACAAATGACGCAGCAGATGTTATATCTATGCCATTAATCAACAAATTTGATGATATCACAGTTCTTAGAAAGATAGGGCCTGGCGACATTTGCATTAAAAGGCTGACATGACAATGATTCAGCACAAATAAGGAAATATGACAGCGTCCATTATCAAAATTAAGGAAGATGGCAACTTCCATGGTCTAAGAAGGAGTCGGGAGCTACACAGATGAATACGAACCTTAGGGACTTTACATCATCCCCGGCTTGTATGTCTGAATGTGACTTCATAGGGGCATGTCTAATCAACAGGGATTTGACTAATGTGTAGAAAATTCATGCACTCAAACTAATGTCTAGATTCATCTAGGACAAAATTTATGTCTGAAATAGTTATACGTAATAAACTTGTTGTAGAATATAAAAGCCAGTAGTGCATTAAAGATATAAAAGTGAAATAAATGATAATATATTTCACATAGTGAAGCATGAATATTCGGAACCCTTGCTTTACAGATAATAATAACAAATCATGTTTGTTCATCTATCTAGAGCATGTTATGCGTGTTGGTAATTGCACATACCAGTGATAGCATAGATAGGCCAGACTAAAAATAAGGTGTATCAAATGCAAAAATGAAAAGAGTCAATTTAAAAGTAGGAAAATATTTTCTTTGCAGTTCTTAGCTTGTATGGGCTTTGTGGTACATATGATGTGTACGGGCCATGATTCATTGGTTGACTTACTTGTTGTTCATTCCTTATCAGAGGACATGTCAATATTGTCAATACTGTCAGGTGCACATGCAGCGTACGTGTGATCTTTGTGAAGACCATAGCATGTTCGTGGTCAATAATCTGTGTTCAATGAACCAGCAACTGGCTGCTGATCTGAGGCACTCGATGTGGTTGCGGCTCCTCTCCAGGGAGCTCGAAAAATAAGAATGAGTCAAGCCATTTGTCAAGATCTGCATCAAAAAGTGCTACTGGTGATACTGCTCTGTCATAGATAGCGTCATGTATAAGAGACAGGTGCATTGCTCGGTATTGTTTCTGGTGGTCATGTAGAGGTTGAATGATTATTTCTATGTCAAGATGAGCCACTGGGGGCTGCTTCAGATGTAAATCCAAGATGATGTCAGTCAGACAGTTCATGCACCAGGACACAAGATTTACTTACGTAACATTCACTTTGCGAAAAGGTGAGCATCTGGTATTAACTGAGTTCAGATAGCCAAGCATGTCCCATGTAGCTTGCTAGAGTCTCTCTGCAACTGTATAGTCTGATAGGGGTACTCCATGTTGTTGATTTCCTTGGTGGAACAGGAGTAAGATGATGATACAACAGCCAATCAACAGTAATATGATCGGAAATCCTCCAAAAAGAAGAAAACAGAGAATGAAAAAATACAGAATCAGACCAAATACTGCTTTAAATCCAGTCACTAGACCAGATCCAATGTTCCTAAAAAGATGCACAACACCAGTTGTTACAGATGAATTAAATATCATTTGAACGATACCTGTGAAATGCGCAGGGTATTGTGTGTGTAACAGCCGCTGAATCTCTGAAGCGGTTCTGCCTGTTTGCAGATGATAAACTTCAACCACTGAAGTCAAAGGGACTTGTTTTTGTAAGAGTACAGGCGATAAATCGTTCAAGTCACCAAAATGCATGGATTTCATACTAATATTAGGCCAAGGGATGTTCCTAATAACATTTCTTGGCAGAGGATACAAGGTCCTTCCACAACACTGTATTGTTTCTGAAACTGTTTTCAGGTATGCTTGGCCAGGTTCCAACCCACAGCAAGTAACATTTGTTAGAAATAAATGAGAACCGCTATTCAGAAGTTCATGGTGTGTGGGAATCGAGGTCATGGGGGAAACATATCCCTGGCATAAAAGTGCTACACATTCCGTGCAAAGATATAGTGTCACACAGAAGGGAGTGTCCAAGAAGATTATGGCAATTTGCTGTACTGATATACACAGGGTCATCTTCATATTCATTTAAACAGATGTAGGTGAAAGGGAATTTTCATGAATGGAACAGTTGTGACTTGTGCATTGTTTCATACCAATCAATAGATCTATATGTTTGACAATCAAGAAAATGACAGGTTGTTATGGATAAACAAATAATACCATGTTTTATCCAGGCAATAGGCGGAGTGTCACTGACTGTAAATGATGCATCTTCAACTTGTTCTGTACTTAATAAAGTGTATGTGGATTCTTCCATGGTCATTGTTTTTGAGTGAGTGTCAAATTATATGGTTCAAATAAGGCTGTTTCATTTAGAAGTTATCAGGGCACGAAACCTGATCTAGGGTTTGTCATGCCCCATTTAGGTGTATAATTGCTTCTAACTGTGCCTGCCCTACTATAACAAAATCACACATCAATTAATGAGGTCTAGGCTGAGGACAATATGAGATTTAGTGAGTAAAGTGAGGGCATTCTACTGTTGATAAACCCTCTTTCATGTTTTCCTGATCTATTTGCCTAATGATTTCTGTGGCTTCTTTTTCAGAATATTTATTTAATTCATTGTAGATGGCATATATTCCTGTAGGAAGGAATCTTTTATTTTTTTGAGGTTGTGGGCCCAGAAGAAATTCAGAAAAATCCATATTTTCATTAAAGGAAGAGACGTGCTCTTTTACACCTGAGAGACTAGAGTGTTCCAGCCATCATTGGCATAGCTTGCCTACCACTGTATGTGACAAACACTACAGGTGTTTGTGTATTGTAACGTGGGTCACGATGATTAAGTTTGGGTCCAGGACCGTTGAAAAGGAAACACTGCATGCATGTTTTAGAATTTGGAGGTCATAAAGCCAAACATTTAACAGAAAATTGTGTTGAATTATATGTTCCATTCTGTATCATATTATTTATATCTGATTCAGACATATTCATTCAGAATTGCTAATCATCAAACTTATTCAGATTGACTTTTGGAATAGAATGTTTCTTTAAATTTCCTTGTTCCAAATCCCAGACAAGTAGTGGCTTATTTATGAGAGCCCGTCATCCCTTTTGCACCAAGTAAAGTGGTACATGTGTGACCCAGAGCTCTCATAAAGAATTATGAAGCAATGCAAAAAGCCACCCTGCATGGCTTTGAGTGGCCTCATAAATGAAGAGTAAGGCAACACAGCGCAAATTGCTGCATCACCTTACTGTGCATCCGGGTGGCTTTCCATGGGTTTTGCAGTGGGTTTTCTCATGCAACACCCATGGAATTTGATGCTGCCCCAGATTTACAGAGCCACCTCATAGGCCATTGCTAAAGCCACCTCATAAGCCTCAAACCATTTATCAATGTCATTCCCCAATGCAAATCTGGGCACCAGGTCTTTGGGTATGTAGAATCTTCCTTAAGCACTACACTGTTGCTGCCACCATTATCGGTGGAATCTGTGGCCTGTCTGCCTTTAGGTCGAGTTCTTTCTGACTCACTTCATGAGCCAAAATGGCCTTTTTCTCCTTCAAGACCAACCTTTTCTCCTCCATGGTCAACTTTGCTGCTGCCTCTCTTTCCTCAGCAGACACCTTTATCTCCGTTATGGCTCTCTCAACTCCTGCCGTTTTCTCCTCCAGGGCCCCTTTTGCAGCTGCCTCAGCTTTCCCCTCGGCCATGACCAGGGTGGCCAATTGTAGTTTCAACTCTCTCTCCGCATTCTTATCCTCCAGCTCGTCAGGTGTCAGGATGTGGGATGACAAACTGCTCCTGGCCAGGGACCTCACTCCTTTGTGCCCTCCTCTCTCTTCTGTCTTTTGGACCATGGGCAGGACATTCTCTCCCCCCTCCACCATTCATCGCCCTTCTATATCATAATCATCCTCTTGCTTCTTGCTCCTGTGATGTAGACTGCAGCATGCAGCCCTAGTCCGAGGCTCTGAGGGTTAACAGGCAATTCAGTGTCTTGGAACCTTTTGCTGGCTTCAGCTCCCTTGTACAGCATTTTTAGCTCTGCCACAGTGCAGCCTTCAATGCTGCTGAGATCTCCTTCTATTCTTGCAAAAAATCACAGGTGTCGAACATGAGGACAGGGTGAAATTTAAGAAAAAGGTAAACATTGGCTCATTAAATATAAAGAAAATTTCTAAATCAAAAGTCAATTTTGATGTCAGATTATAACGTGGTTTTTGGTTTCATACAAATCACTGACTGACACTGCATAAACACAGCACTGGATTCCATTGCTGAACATCAATGTAAGAAACTGGATAATTGGTTGAAGGGAGTGAGAAATCACTTCAAATGATGATCACAATCCTAGTTAGGGTGAACTACAAAAACCACTAAATAAACCTTGTTTAACTGTCTGGTAGCTTGAAATAAGAGCAGACAGGCAAAACTTAGGGCAATGTGTAAAGTATTTATGCAGGACTCAACCCCGTAATAAAATGAAAACCTATTTAGAATAATAGAGCACATCTTAATACATAAAATGACACCAGAACAACAAAATGCAATGCGTAGAACTAGAGTTATGAGTTTTTGAAGTGTAGGTAAAAATAGCTGTTATCTGGTCAAGCCGGTCCTGGACTGTCACAAGTTCAGACCAACCATGTTGAACTACAGGCCGAATAGAGGATTAGGATTTGACTTCTGTGTGGGAACAGAGTGGCGTGGCTCTGCAGGGCTCTTTGTTGCTCTGCATCACACTGCCTTGGATCTGGTGAGGCTTCCATTCAGGAGCAGCATGGCTCGCGGGAGTCTGCACCCTTGGATCTGGTGAAGCCATAGGTTAGGATCTGTGCAGCTCTAAATCACTCTGCACCTCCAGCTAAGAAGGGAGAAGTGCACTGTGTCTCTAGCCAAGGATTCGGGAACTTAAGGGCATCACTTGGGGGTCAAGAATCACTGCCACAGAGGCAAGCAGAGGGAACCAGGTCAGGTCCAGTTGAGGTGGCCAGCTGGAAAGCAAGATAGGCCTCTGGAACTTGTTGCATCCCTGTAGGTCATACATGAGGTCAGACAATGGACCCTTGGAGTCACATCTGAGGTCTTGGGTTCAAGGCAAGCAGATCTAGTCTTCCTTTCAGGCTTTAGGAAGTAGGCCAGTCCTTCTTCTCAGTCTTTACAGGTCAATGAGTGTTCTGATTTCAGATTCTGAGGATGACATTTTTATTCCCAGTGACAGCCTATGTGAGAGGGACAACCCTATGTCTAGCTCTAAAACTGGTTCTGGTCAGTTCTTCACTTTTCCCTGGGTTTGGCTCCAGCCTGGCTAGTGAAATAAAGGGCAGACAGGCCCAGGTATGAGTTGCATCTACCAGTAACAAGGTATGCTTCTTCGGAAGTCAGGAAAGGTTGGTACAGCCCCCAGTCTACCCTTTGAAATGCAAACTGGGTAGTGGCACAGCACCTCCCTAGCCATCCCTTCAGGAAGCCCTACACATCTCCACACTCAGGCCCTTTGTCCACTGTCCAGGACCAATACAAATCACACCACAGGAGAGCCATTTACAGTCAGATGAATCTAAACACTGGCAGAACGGCACATATGGCTTAGGCAAAAAAATGCTAGCTTTCTAACTGTCCATCATCTCCTTGTGTTTGCTTTGTTCACCGTAAATTGGCAGGGTATGCCCAGACGTGGGTCCCTTGCTCACTTTGCCACTGGATTCAAGCTAGCCTGGCTGATGAGAGCTGTTAGCCCGAAACCGGTCCCCGGATGCTTGTTTCCGGTCCAGGGAAGACATGGCTTGGCAGTTCGGGCTGGACTGTTCCCATGAGGCACAGGGTCAAGACTGATTTGCATATAGCTGTGTCTGAACTGGTATGGCGAAGTGAGCTAAAGAACGATGATGGATTCAACCCAGATCTGTGACTGGGGGTGAGTGTCTGAAAAGTTTCAGCGCTCCGTCCATTGTGTTAGCTTTCTAACTGTGTTGGAAGCGTAACAATGGCTCCTGTGAAACAATAAAAACGGTAATAATAAGGATGCGCACAATGGCAGTATACAGAGTTGCGTGGATGTCAGAGAGAAAAGCTAACCACATACACAAGAGTGTAGGTATATAACCATTTTTTATAAATTTTTAATGCATGAAATAAATATTGTGTTTGGCAAACAATAGTTTACCAGGAAATTAATACGTGTCCCAGTGAAAAAAACATAGTAAACCTAAACAATTGGTGACATAATGTGTGACTTATGTACAAGGTTTAAAGCAATAGGGCGACCATTTGTAGTTTTTACAATATGAACAACACTAAATACAGTCATCAATGTTGGATTCAAGGTTCGCCCTGTTTAACAGTCGACGGCGTTTCAACCCTATTTTGAAATGTAGGGTCTCTTCAGGACCTGGAATGTGGGACACCTGAAGGGCGGTAGGTCTTACTTAATGTGAAGAATAGTGCCACCATGTGATAGGTGAGAAAGAGAAAAGGCTACTCACAGGGAACCCGTCCGGGTGCCCATGGGAGAGAGGTGTGTGGTAGACAAGACCAGGACTCTGGACTGGGAATTCTCAGTAATAATGCAGGCCTTCTTTACGATCTGTGCCGGATGGCAATCTTAATAGTATGCAAAAATTGTGGTGTACGATTTCGCCTGGGCCTGCTGGAGTCGAGGAGCGTGCGTCTCCTTTGGTGCAATGACCAAATGGTGGTTAGCTTTTCTCTCTGACATCCACGCAACTCTGTATACTGCCATTGTGCGCATCCTTATTATTACCGTTTTTATTGTTTCACAGGAGCCATTGTTACACTTCCAATTTACTTACCCAGGCTCCCAGTGAGTAGGGTTCCCTTGTTGTCCTTCTAAAGCTTTCTAACTGTGGCATTTTCAAAATAGTAATTTAAAATTTGACCATTGGGTAGGATTTTGAATTCCTATAACAATGAGTTAAAGGACTTTGGATGTTTGCTACGACAGGTAAAACTTTCAATATACATGTCCTACATTTTACATACCATACACCCTGCCCAGTGAGCATTCAGGGCCATCCTAGGGGCGACTTAAAAGTATTAAAAAGTAAAGTTTAGGCCTAGCAAATGGTCTAAAGGGCATTTTAAGACTGAACTCTACTTCAGTTGGTGGCACAGTTAGTGCTGCAGCACAGTGAGGGCAGCAGCCTACTTGTAGTATTTAATTTACAGGCCATATGCACATATGTACCATGCCCTAGTGACTCTTAAGTAAATTAGATGTGTCCATCAGGAGTACCCTTATTTTACCATGTATGTAAGGGAGATCACAATCACTTTAACACTGGCTATCAGGGGTAAAATGCCAACAAAAATAAGTTCAACTACAGAAGGCAATAATCTGAGAGAACACCACGCAAAAGGTGGTAATTTCTAACAGTGATATTTTGGAATCAGTATTTTAGGTATTTTAATTGTATATATATATTGGTTGTTATAATGGTAGTCTATATTCTGAGGTCAGTATTATTGTAGGTTGATATTTTTGTAGTTTATATTTAGGAACACAGTTCCTTTTAGGCATGAATATGACAGCATCATGACTGGCAGGAAGGTTGTTGTAATTTGAGGAAATGTCTAAAGGCAGGTTGCAAATTTTTGATACACATTCATATAAGATGGTGTCAGCAATTGTGGAATACAACCTAGGCTGAGCAAGAGGAACTCTGACGGAATTGTGGAGCTGGAGATCTGAACATGTATGGGATACTTTAGATCCCACGATTCATTTTGGTCCATGGAAGGGTAGTTTTCTTGTGGCAGGATGGGGAATGTCAAGTGTTCAAAGGAAATAACTTTAGATTTGATGCCAGTTCATAGTAAAATGGGTTGGGGAACATGAGAAGGTGCAATGTTATGGTGCACAAATGCGCCTTGATGGAGAAGAGGTGGTGGTTTGCTGGCACAGACCTGAAAGAAAGAGATGGGAAATTTGCTACCCTCATTGTAAAGCTGGGTGAGAGTTGGGTTGAGCCGTAGATAATCATTGTACACTTGGGTTAAAATGACCTGATGCTGCTTATGGGTTTGGAGCTGATAAAATGGGTTTCAATATAGTTCAGATAAAGAGGGACCAGGAAGACAGCTTCTGGACACAACTTCTTCCTAAGAGAGTTTGAAAAGGGGCACTTAGGGGCCGATTCCGATCTCATTGGGAAAACCTTCCCGACGACTCGGATCGGGGATGCTTTCCAAACGACCCGAACGCGTGCAGTCTGACCAACGGAGTATGATGAAATGCGTGTCAAATCCAAACGACTGGCATGGAGCACAATACGGATGACTGACTCGTACGGAACACGATCTGTTCAAGCGAATCATACGGAAACGAGGCTGATGCGACCAACTCGTACGCGAACGCTGCAACATAGCTAAGCGTGAATGGGACAGACTCGGACCACCCTGCAAATACATGAACAAGTATCCGGTTCGGTCTACAGAACGTTTCGGTGATGCTCAATAAAGTACAATAGAAAGAGACAGAAAATGGCCAAACAAGCATTGTCAATGTCAAAATATATATATATTTAAAATAAGCCACACCTACAACTCCACCTATATAAAGGTCCAAATTCATGACCATGATCCTTTGCAAATTTGCAACAATTGCCAGGATATAGCCACTGAGACACTGCTCACTGCTACATACACTCACACCTCACCCACCACACAACCTGTACACATCTAGCAACTGAGATCAGCAACACTCAAACACACATTCATTTACTCATACACGCTCACCCTCACCTTCACACTCACCCACACCTCCATCTCCACCACCAGCCCTCAACATGCCCCCCAAGAAGAATCCAAAGTTCACAGACAAGGAGTTGGAAGTGATGGTAGATGAAATTGTCAGAGTTGAGCCACAGATATTTGGGAACTTAGTACAACAGACCCCCCTGTCCCAGAGAAATAAGATGTGGGACAGGATTGTCAACAAGGTGAACGCTCAAGCACCTTGCCTGCGCACAATGGATGACATCAGGAACAGGTACTATGATGTGCGAAGGAGGGTCAAGAACCTGCTTGCCAGAGACCATGCACTGAGTCAGCGGACTGGCGGTGGCCCTCCTGCAAAACCAGTGTACTTCACTACCTGGAAGGAGAAGGTGCGGGCCATCCTTCCACCAGAGGGCGTCTATGGAATAGCATGAGTACCAGAGCCTTGTGAGTACATACTCAAATAGCCAATATTGTCAACAAATACGCAGCCACAGACATCACTGTCAACAAGACACTGATACTAAACACTGTTAACAAAGTTTTAAAAAAATAGAGCAAAAGAGCATGTAATGTGTATGCCAATTTGACTAACAACATATCTGCAATGTAACAGGAAATCTCACCATTTCCAAAGATGTACAAATGTAGCACTAACTCACAGCAAGGCTATGGGATTAAAACACCAGTCACCTGCGTCAGCAATTTTGTCTGCACACATTCACTCCCAGGAAAGCTGAGTCACAGGAAGGGTGTTTTGGATTGCTGGGAAGGTGGGTGTGGCTACAAGCATGATGGGTGTCATAGTCACAGCTAACACTCCTCCTCTCACATAGCCCAACAAGCCCAACAGGAACTGTGCTTACCTCACAGTCGATGGAAAAGTACTGCCAAGATGCCTGACACTGGGGACTGCTGTGAGAAGAACAAGGCATTGATGGGAGTTGTGGGCAAACAAACACCAGGCACCAGTGTCAGACATCTTGACAGTACTTTTACATTCACTGTGATGAAAGCATAGTACCTGGGGGTCTTGTTGGGCTATGTTGGAGGAGGTGTGTTAGCTGTGACTGCAAATCCCATCATGCCCTGTCCTCCACACACCTCCTCAGCCAGAACAAATAGCACACCTGTGACTTGGCATTCCCTGAGAGTGAGTGGAAATGTACTGTCAAGATGGCTGACACAGGGGACTGGTGTGAGGAGGCCAAGGCCTGGATGGGAGTTGTGGGCAAATCAAACAGCAGGCCCCTGTGTCAGCCACCTTGACAGTACATTTCCTTTCACTCTCAGGGACTGCCTAGTCACAGGGGTGTTGTTTGGGCTGCCTGGGAAGGTATATGTAGGCAGGGCATGATGGTAGTTGTAGGCAGTGCAAGTAATCCACATAGCCCAACGAGACCACGTGGTACAATGCTTTCCTCATAGTGAATGAAAAAGTACTGTCAAGATGTCTGACACTGGTGCCTGGTGTTTCTTTGCCCACAACTCCCTTCAAGGCCTTGTTCTCCTCACACTAGTCCCCAGTGTCAGCCATATTCACAGTACAGCACGTCTATTCTACACCAGAATAACAACTGTTCAATAAATGCTTATTGAAAACCCCCAGTTTGTTTATTCTGTGTACCTCTCTGAGACAAACTAAGTAAGCACGAGTGACTGAGCGAAAAGTAGTATATTGTTTCGACGATCCTGAGGGACCAGGGTTGTCATGTTCTGAGGTTGCCAGAAACTATTCTCTCCCTGGTAGGAGGAGATTATAGTGGCACTGTGAGCTAGCTGATACAGACAGGCTAACATACCCGGTGGGGGTGCACGGAATCAGTTTGCCACCAGTCCCACAGTTTATGTTATCCAAACGCGCAGATGCTGTATATGTCATATAGGAACTACACGACATGGCGACGCCAACGTTGGTTGTGTACTTATCTAACAGTAGAATCTGAGTAGTTCAGTCGTGCTATTCTCAGAAATCCCTATTCACAAAATACCAGAGACGTCTGGAGTGGGGAGGCTAAAATTCCGCCACAGCTGAGTAGGCAAACAATCTATTTATTGGCTGTTGGTTAATCAAGCTTGAAGGACACAGTGTTCCTAAAATTGTGCAAAACACCTTATCTTAGTTTCCTTGAAAAAAAAAAAAAGAGAACTGCTTCCTTAAAACAATGACTGAAGATGTGGATAACACGGGAGGAGTTGTGCAAAATTTGCACCTCTCAGATGAAGAAGAAAATGCAGATGCAATTCTGATTGCAGAAAACTTTAGAAATACAGTTACCCTGAAACTGCTGGTGCATGGGTTAACACCTAGGGGTGGCATAATAGCATTCGTGATTGAGGCACACGAATCATACAGAACAGAGGTATTTTATTCTTGGGTTACATTCCCAGCAGCAAATGCAAGAACAAAAACATTTAACTTCTACACAGAAGGTGATGCACCAGCGGAATATTGTCCATTTGAGTACATTGAGGTTCCACTTACGTACCAGGAACACTTATACTGGTTTAAAGGTGCCCTACTCCATATAAGAAGAAGAGTAAGACTCGGTCCGCTCGGAAGAGAAGGAGCGACATGGCCAATATTGGCAACATACACACCACATCCTGATATTGAAACTATGCCAGGACCAGACTTACTCATATTTCACAAAGAATTAATAAAACTTTACAGAAACCTGACGCAATACGTCATGAGGACATTTACAGTCCAGCCAGCAAAGGTAACAACAAATACAGCTCAAGTTCAGAACACAACAACTAAAATTACACCACAAACGGTACACGCAGTGATGGGTAAAATGCCCGCAAAACGTGAACAAATGCCTTTCTGGATAGCTCAGAAAATTACACAGCTAGAAGCAGTATTCCCAAATACTAGCCCATATGAAAAACACAGAATGCTAATAATCTGCTTGCCCATGGGGATTACACCACAACTAGAGGTCTGTACCTCGTGGGGTACAGTTTTCGCTGCCATATATACCAGAACTCATTGTATCCCGTCATTAGCAGTAGTACCAAACATATTGAGACAAATACAAAATGAGTACGGAGCAGAGCCTGCTCTAAACTTAGGGATGAAGTTACTAGGTAACTATGCCCAGGTATCAGCGAAAATGCTGGCAAATATTAAAGGGGAAGCAGCATCAGTGGCAATTCGCCAACGCATAAGGGAATTCAGTCCTTTACTACAGGTACAGGAACTACCAAAAATAATTGAAACTGCGTATGTAGAATTAGTTACACATATGCCGAGGCACTTCCAAAGATAGTCCAAGTCTGTGTAATAGGCATTAGCCATCATCATGAAAGAGAAGAAGTCCACACGGTGTTCTTTATTTCCTTTTATTTATCCTTTATTTTCTTGCCACAATCCAATCATAAGCAACAGGCAGCCGACACGTGTTTCATCCGAAAGGACGTTCTCAAGGCTGCCAACAATTATGGACATACATTAAAACCAATATCATACAAAATTATCTATTATAAAAGTTAAGAACTGACAGTGGCACAAAGGCCCGCATTTTTAGACTTTTGTCCATTCGTTTAAAAAACAAACCACACTAGCGCCGTGAATGATGGAACGAAAGAGTATCTTGCAACAAAATATCAGAATTTCTTTTTATTTTTTTAATGTTTTATTTTATAGTTGCAAGTACCCTAAAGCTGTGTACTTCAGGGTTAGAGGTGCTATATAACCAGTATGAGCATCTCTCCACCAGAGATTTAAATACAAAGGAACAGGTGCATATGTGCCTCCTATAGCGTGACATAACCATAGGAATCCATAGTCCCAAAGAAACCACCACCAAGACCGTGAACAATCCAAGAATCACAAACAAGGCCGTGAGCAACACAAGATTCACAAAGTGCCACTCTCAATACCATGCCACGCTGGCGGAGTGTAATAACCGACTAATCTTACCTAGCAATTAAAAATGTCTTTCTTTTTTGTATATGACAAGTCGTAGCTCCAAATAGAAGAGTTTCAAGGAACAAGCGTATGAATATAAGTGAAAGGAGACCTGGTAAAGGAGTAAGCATGAAACACAAAATGAATATGATAGACCTGCTGTGTTGACTGGTCTATGGTGCTTTGTAAAAACATTCCAAGCACTCCAAAATCACATACTACTTGTCCCATTTGATAAAGGACTGCCAGTATTCGCCCACAGTAAGAGACATGTAAGGGACTATTCCGGTGATGGATGCTCCAAAAAACTAATTAGCGGAAAGCCGAGATGGGCTATTCATAGCAACTGGTGCAGCTATCAAATGCCCATAGAGTATAATTCACATGAGACAGAAACTCTGAACACTATAAACAAATAAATCCACAAACAGCGTGATTGTTATATACGTTTCCATTGTGATGCTCCTCTATATGCGAGCCAAGATAAATACTGTATGGACTTCTATCTTCCTATGCTGAAATTAGAACACGAGTTACACCCAAACTATAAAAATCCGTCATAGGAGGAGGAATCTGTATATAATAGCAGTTACAGCCAGAATGAACCTATGTCTAAAAACAATGAAACACTAGCAAAAAGTGTTAAGCACATAGACGAAGGGGCGTGGCCTGGCACCGATGGAGTGAGCAGCACAACTCGTGAGCTCCTGTCAGCCGGCCGCCATCGACAGCCATCCTGAAGCCCTACACGGGGCACGAAGCCCCACAGTATACCCCCGCAACTGAGAGAAGGGTAGGGGTGCCCCAAAGCCAAAGCAAGCCTCTCCGGCAGCCCCAAAAGACAGTTGAACACTGAGAGCGTGGCCGAGCGCTCAGTCAAGATGGTGGCGCCCAGCGGCTGATGTGGACACTGGGATGAGCGACGGCCCCCTGAGAGGACCTACAAGGTCAGGGAGTTGGCGTGCCCCTCCACCCGCCTCCCACGCTGAGCTACGAGATCGACCGGGTGACCCCTGGGATTGGGAGCACAGGAGACGGACACGCCGAGTGCAGCTGTGAGTAGTGGCAAAATGGTAGCGTGCCAAGAAAACGGCGGCCGCTGGAATTGAGCCCGGCCTGCCAGAGCGGCCCTGCTGGAGAGCCGGAGGGCCCGCTCTCGCCCCCGGCGTGGAGCCGAGTGCCGGGCCTGGAGGCCCTTGAAGCGAGCCTTGTGCGGAGAGGGGCGGTAGAGTCTGAGGCCCTGGTGCCCCCTGGCGATGGATCTGAGAGCAGTGGTGGTGCCCGGGGGCCCCTGGGGGGCTAATCGGCGCAAATGTAATCGCGGGGGCAGCAACGCCATGGTGGAACACGTTGGGCACTGCGTGGACTGGGACGGGTGCCAGATGGCCTGCGCGCGCTTCTTGGAAGTGGAAAAGGACCTGGCTGGCCTTCTCCTCGCTCCCCTGCACGAGCCCTGAGTGCGAGGACCAGAGCCCCCCTTGCAGTGCGTTTGGAGGAGGGAAACAACGAGCGGAGCAGATTACTGATAGGCCCTGTGAGGTGAGTCGGCTGGAGAGGGCACACCTACGAAGGCGGGGGCATCGGGGGGCTGCTGTGGAGAGTGAGGTCTGACATGCAGTCTGGAGCCTGCTTATAGCGGCGTCGCGGTGGCCAGTGGAGGCGGCGACCGGCGGGGCTGGAGACTGATGCACTAGGCTCGGACCTGAGGTTTCCGACGTGTGCCCGAGCCGGGCCCTGCCAGGGTGGAACTACAATGGAGGTACCTGGGACGGCAGCCCGAGGGCCAGCGAAGAAAAGACCTACACATCCTACGGGCTGAGAGAACCTGGGAACCCCCTGCGGAGAGAGGCATACTGAGGGGAGAAGCTTGCGGAGGCCCGAGAGGCTGCCGAACCTGGAAGGGGGGCCCCAGGGTTCCCGCCACTGGGGCCTACCAACGGGCATCTGCTGAAGCGAACGAGCCCACGACCAGCAGCAGGAGGCTGAAGCATCCCATGAGTGCGCGCAGCACCAGGAGCACCACGGGCGGGAAGACATCATGGGGAAGCCCCCCAAAAAGAAGTACAAGGAAGAGACCACAATGGGTAGGCTTTCAGAGGAGAATGAGAGGGCCTCGGCACAGAAGGAACACCCAGCAGACCACACGCTCCAGGATATATTGCAGGCTATTACCACGTCCAGTGAACGCCTGGAAGGTAAAATTGACTCTCTGAGCCTGGACATGGGATTGCTCCGAGAGGATCACAAAAAACTGGCGGACCGAGTCAAAGCAAACGAGGGGGAATTAGCTGCAGCGATGCCGGCGCTGACAGACATGAAGCAACGAATGGCCAAGCTTGAAACTAAAGTGCGAGTGCTGGAGGGCAGGGCCGAGGACGCTGAAAACAGGTCACGCAGAAGTAACCTAAGAATCGTAGGCCTACCAGAGAAAATTGAAGGCCGCAGCATGACAGACCACCTCGAAACGTGGCTTCGAGATGAGGTAGCACCAAACGGCTTATCAAACTTCTTCGCCCTAGAGAGAGCGCACTGCGTCCCTGCAAAGCCACCCCCGCCGGGAGCACCACTGCAGGTGGTGATAGCGAAACTTCTTCACTATAAAGACAGAGACCACATTCTTGCCCAGGCGCACCTTAGAGGAGACATACAGGTGCAGAACTCCACGGTGCGCATCTTCCCGGACTTTTCCCGCGAAGTTCAGAGACAGAGGGGATCTTACCGTGATGTGAAGCAGAGGCTGCGACAACTAAACTATAAATACATGACGCAGTACCCGGCCACGCTGCGAGTTACATCAGACAGGGGTACGGAGATCTTCAGAACCCATCAAGAGGCGTCAGATTGGCTGGATCGACGTGGGGGGGCAGAGCTACCACGAGATCCGGACAAGAGTAGGCGACGAAGAAACCGCTCCAGGAACAGGAAGGCTGGGACAGAGACTCTGGCACCGACGCAGGAAGAGGTGCAGCTTGAACGGCGGAGCGCGATGCAGGAGGTAGCGCTGATCAGCGGCAGGATGAGGAGTCAGGACTCTCCTGAGGGCAGTAGGACTGCGGCAGACACTGGCTCAGAGGCTGGGTCCAGCGACTCTGAGGCGCAGAGTATGACACTCCCAATCGTCACCCCGCAGACGGCGGACGATATCATCTAATGGAGTTGAACGGTGGGCTGAGAAATGTATGTCTGGTTTGCTGTGGGGCCCTCCTGCCTCTACAATAAGGTACAGGGGTAGATAGAGGGGCAA
This sequence comes from Calotriton arnoldi, assembly GCA_963921515.1. Classification (NCBI taxonomy): domain Eukaryota; kingdom Metazoa; phylum Chordata; class Amphibia; order Caudata; family Salamandridae; genus Calotriton; species Calotriton arnoldi. Next base: position 283,190 of record CAWUFW010011647.1, on the reverse strand, counting down.
GGCTGTGGGGAAGACTTTGGATGTCATGGAGGAAGATGGCGGCTGCAGAGACTGGGAGAACATCGACGGGTGGCCTCCCCCTGGGACTGACTGATTGGACTGCAAGCAGTCACTTGTAGACGTTACAAACTAGTTTGAATGGGAGGTTTTTCCTGCTTATCCGGGGGAGTGGGAGTTACGGAACATGTTTATTGTTTATTGTTGAACTGGTTGGGACACCTTGAGTTGCAGCGTGCGAGGCACCACGAGGGGTTGAGTAGAGGAGGTGCGCAGGGGGCACCACAATGCCAGGGAGGCGAACAGCACACAATAGTACTCGATAATGGCTGATAAACAGCAATATAAGTGTGTGACCTGGAACTTTAGGGGCATGCATACGATGTCAAAACGTCACAAGGTCCTTTCATACATTAGAAGGCGTGGAGCCCAGATAGCTCTTCTGCAAGAAACGCACCTAACGCTGAAGGAAGGGCAGGCGCTACAAAGATGGTGGAGAGGGCAGCTCTTTTACACCGTTCTTTTGGCCTATGCGCGAGTGGCACTAATATGGGTGCAGGCGGGGGTCCCATTTCAACTGCTGAGCTCCGTGGTGGATCCGGAGGGGCGATATGTGGCCGTAAAGGGCCGACTAGAGGGTCAAGAGATTAGTATAATCAGTGTCTATGCCCCCAATGTAGAGCAGCCTGCCTTTTTTGCGACACTGAGTAACAGACTGGCACAATATCTGGTGGGCACTGTTGTGGTGGGAGGAGACTTTAATAGTGTAGACGACACACAGTTGGACAGATCCCACCCCCCCTTACGAAATTCCCAGGCGGCGCTCGCCTCTCATGCATTCACCACATGGAGGCAGAGTTGGGGTCTGTTAGATGCATGGCGGACCCTAAACCCACAAGGAAGGGACTATTCTTACTTTTCAGCAGTACATGAGGTGCATGCGCGACTAGATGCTTTCCTATGCTCTGTAGATGCTCAGCGTCATGTCACTGCTGCAGAATACCTTGCGCGAACCATCTCGGACCATAATCCGCTTGTCCTTGAAGTGGGCCCACCCACTAATGGCGATTCCTATGTGGCGCCTTCGCCCGGACACCCTGGAAGACCAGGTCTTTCGGGAAGAGATTAGGGGCGAAATAGTGCACTATTTCCAAACTAACTCGGGAACGACCACATTGCTGAACACAGAGTGGGACGCCTTCAAGGTGGTCCTGCGGGGCCAATGCATTACGCGGGCTACAGGTGTCAGGCGCGTCATCATGAGCGAAGTAGAGGGGGCAGAGACAGCTCTTAGAGAGGTGGAACGTAGAAGGCCAGGGCGCCCGAGCTTCAACAGACACTCTTAGACGCCAAGGAGGAAGTGGCGAAGCAAACGGAGAGGCTTAGAAGCTTTGACTATAAGAAATATTTAGAGCGCACGCATGCTGAGAGGGACAGATCAGGATCGCTCCTGGCATGGCTGACGAACCCGATGAATAGGAGTTCCCCCCTGGTGGAGATAGAAGATGAGTGGGAGGTCAGACATTTCACACAAGAAAAGATCAACGAGGTCTTTGCCCACTATTATGCCAAACTCTACAAGAGAATGTGTGAAGGCGAACCTACGGACATGAGGGAATACCTGGCCGACCTGCCACTGATGAGCTTGAGCCCAGAAGTGGTAGAAGACTTGGGAGCAGATATCACCCAGCGGGAGATAAGGGTTGCCATTAAGAGCATGGCGCAAAACAAGATCCCGGGCACGGACGGCCTACCGGCCGAATTCTACGCAGCATACGTGGAAGAGCTGACCCCCCGTCTGGTTACAATGTACCAGGGGGCCCGTGAGCGTGGAGAGTTGCCCGAAAGTGCCAGGGAGGCCCTCATTGTCCTATACCCAAACCAGAGAAGGAACCCCATGACAACAAGGCTTACAGGCCCCTATCCATGCTGAACATGGACTATAAAATCCTGAGTAAAATTCTTGCGTTGCGTTTACTGCCGCACATGCCCCATCTGGTTCACGCGGACCAGGCGGGGTTTATCCCGGGGCGGAATACAGCCATAAATATCAGACGACTCCTGGCTGTGATGGGCTCTGAGGGGTACGACAAGCGAGAAGCAGCAGTGCTCGCAGTGGACATAGAGAAGGCATTTAACAGCCTGGAGTGGCTGTACCTCTACGAAGTCCTGGCCAAGATGGTGGTGGGAGAGGGTTTCCTGGAATGGGTGCAGCTACTGTATGCATCCCCTACGGCCGCATGCGCACTGGGAGGACCATCTCGCCTAGACAGCAGGTGGAGAGAGGCACGAGGCAGGGGTGCCCCCTCTCCCCGCTCCTGTTTGCCCTGGCTATGGAGCCGCTGGCGTGCAGAGCCAGGAGTGGCCGGGACTACGGGGGCCTAGAGACGGGAATGAGGCAGCACTTTATAGCATTGTATGCTGATGACCTCTTAATATTTCTACGGGACACAACAGGCGAGTTACGCGGGGCACGCAACATGCTGGCCCGATTTGGCACTGTATCTGGCCTCCAGGTCAACTGGCAAAAATCCAGCTTATATCCAATGGCGCCTGATACACCCCGCCGCCTGCCCTAGAGCACTTGAGGTGGGAACCTAATTGCCTACAGTACCTCGGAGTTAAAATATATCACGGGGCGATGGATTTACTGGAAGGCAATGTGGGCAAGGCGATAAGGTCAGCGAAAACAGCGATGAATTTCTGGGGAACGCTCCCACTGTCTGTGGCTGGGAGAGTAGCAGTCCTGAAAATGGTAACATTGCTGCGCCTACTATATTACTTTGGGACTCTCCCGGTTTGGATCCCGCGCACAATGTTCACAGAGCTTGACTCAGCGGTCACGTCATTCATCTGGGGGGCAGGCAGACGGAGAGTGGCGTTGGCCTCACTGTGACGCCCCACAGCAGTGGGCGGGCTGGCGGTGCCCGATTTCGAGAGTTACTACTTAGCTGCACAGCTGTACTGGCTGATCCAATGGCTGGCAGCGGATCGTAACCCAGACAGGGAACAATGCCCAACTGCACCAGACACTGTGAATCTGGTGAGAATCTTTCTGCGAGCGCATCGGGATACATCTGAGGACACAACTGCAACTAAGGTGGTGGGGCGTTGCTGGACCAGATACTTGAGGAAAGTGGGCGCTGCAACTCCCTATTCTCCTGACATCCCTATCACAATGCTCCGCTATCTTCTGCAGGGTGAAGACTGGACGGGTTTGGAGGACTGGGTTGAGGCAGGACTCAGAGAGATGGGGGACTTATATCGAGACTCCACCCTACTTCCCTTTGAAGACCTCCAGGCAGCGTATGACCTGCCCGGGGGTCACTTCCTGAAACATAGGGCCCTAACGCGTAGGATTAGGACACATTGGAAAAAGGGGGGTGCAGAACCGCGTGCTCTGGCAGGATGCAGATATGTCGCGCTGTCAGCGGGAAGAATTAAAACGGTGTCCTGCCTCTATAAGGCAATACAGGGGGATCTGCGAAAGCCGCTTGAGCGCTTGCGATTACAGTGGGAAGAAGACTTGGGTAAACAAATACCAGAGAGTGAGTGGGATAAAATCATTGAACGTACCCCGAAAGTATCTAGGAATTCGCGATTTAAATTAAATAACTATTATGTGCTGCACAGAGCATATCTCACACCGGCTCGCATTAGGAGGTATTTCGGTGCGGAGTCGCCGGCTTGCCCGCGATGCGGAGAAAGAGAGGCACACATACTCCATATGTTCTGGAATTGCCCACAATTGCAACCTTTTTGGGGGGGAGGTACGACAGGTGGTGGGAGACCTTATAGACAAAGAGCTTCCGCGGACCCCAGAGCACTTCCTCTTAGGGTGGTTTCCCCATACGGCCAAAAACAAAGTGAGAGGGAAGTTCCAGGACCTTGCCTATGTCCTCGCAAAGAGGGAGATAGCCAGAAATTGGAAGGCACCGGGAGGGCTGCGTATCACCACATGGAAAAAAGAGCTTGAGAGGTGGGCGGGAGCGGAAGGCAGACTGCTTTTCAGAGAGGCCAGCCGGGGAATAGGTAAGATGGAAAGGGCCAGAGCCTGGGAAAGTTTAGTGGGTGAACTGGTGGAGAATGAGCAGGGCAATACCAGAGCGGGCACGCCAAGAGTGGAAGAACTGGATCAGGACGTTAGACGCGAGGGACAACCAGCCTAAACTCGCCCGAAGGTACAACACTGCAATGCAAGATCGCCGAACACCCAACACACGAGAATCCGGTTACAAATTGACATACCCGCCTGATTACCAAAGCGCAACTCAAGGGGGGGTTAGTTTTGTTTCTATGGGAATGTTCATGAGAACACACCAATGAATGTTAATGGCACGATATGTACCTTGGATGATAGATTCGAGCCTCCGAACGAATCTGTATGCTGATATTGTTTAAATGCCAATAAAATATGGTTAAAAAAAAAAGCACATAGACAAAGCAAAAGCACAGCCCACACAAGGCTACTATTATATAAATAAGAGTTACCTGTAGTAGTTCGTGTCCGCACCCACTACGGTAGTTAAACAGAAGCAAACCTTGATAAGCCTGCAAATTATAAATAATTTAACGTCAATACCGAGTATCGCCCGTCCCTCCCAGATTATTCTGTATAACACCCATGTGTACGGGCTCTCTTTATGAAAATACCTGCAATTCTGGCGACTCTAGACTCGTCCTGGTGTAAAACGCCGAGAAACCGCCACACGAACCGTGTTTGAAAATGGGTACGCATGGTCATAGAAATAGAGAAAGGGGCGGGAGATAGCTTCCCGAAAATTGGGCGCCATCTTAGAATGGTGGAGAGAATACATAATACTATAGGACCAAGTAAAAGGTGCGTATATTGTGCAGATCGTGAGATGCACATAGGGTTAAAACCCTTCCAAACCTCAACTATGGCGCCATCTTGTGATGGCACAAATAAAACAAATTCAAAGATGTCATAAAAAGAAAAAATCCATTCAAAAAAATAAACACATATGGCCTGATAACCCAGACATGGAAAATATATACTCAAGTTCCAAAGTTGAGAAAAATGTATCTCTTGCTTCCTAAAGCGTCAGTGGGGCAGAACTGTCATAAGAGGCGTACTATGAAAGGTACTATAAAATCGGTAGATGACAAATATCACAGTCCATTTCTTGAAGATAATACATTGGGGTAGAAAGGAGATTAATGTAGTTCTTAAACACCCAGTGAGTAAGAGATATTGTGATCTATTCTCCAAGGATCATAAACATGGGCAAAACGAACATGTAATCTATCCATGCGTTACTTCGCTGAGAAGTTATATGCAGTTTGTAGGAATCTCTAAACAACAACCATTGTGTGTTATATTACGCTGTAAGCATAATTCATGCATTCTGAGTTGCAAGGCCAAGAACTGTGGTAGAACAACATCATACAGCAACACAAAATAGGTCACGCCTTACTGTAGAAAATACACAGGTAGACTACATATATATTTCAGATGTATAGCATCGTTTTGTAGCTGGAGTCATAACCCATATAAGTCACTATGTGCAACCTTAAAACAGAAGGTCCATATTTTTCGTACAATTTACATATGAACATTTCGCAAAACATTTAGGGGTCGATTCCGATTCAGGCCGGAAAACGTACAGACCGACTCGGAGCCGGAATTCTTTCCGACCGACACGTACCGGTACAGCCCGACCCGCAAAGTACGATGAGAAGCGTGCAAAACCCGACCGACTCGTACGGAACTCAAGCCGAACGACCGAGCCGCGCGGAAAACAGCAATCCGGCCGGAAAAACACGCAAATCGAACCGACCGACACGCACCCGGAACAATCCCGAACGAAACGTACCCGCGAACTCCTACCCGCCAAGTAAAATGCAACGCGTGGAAAACACGACCGAGTCGCACGGAGGATAAGCCGTACGACCGACACGCATACAAAACTTGCGAGCCGAAGCAACCCAAAACACCGTGACCGACGCGTACGCAGCATAGAAAACAGCACAAACACAGCGTGAACGACTCGGAGAAGCTCGTGCGAGACAACTGCAGGGTCCGACTCGGTCACAAGAACGTCTCCTACATGCACAAAAAGTACAAAGGGAAAATACACAAAAAAGGCCAAACAAGCAATTACAAAGCCAATAAATACTGGGGGGGGGCAGGGAACAAAGACACACCCACAACTCCACCCATATAAAGGACACAAATCCCTACCATGATCCTTTGCAAATTCAAATTACCTGCCAGCACTCAACAGACAGCAACCACACACCCACAGCTCATCCATCACACAAGCCACACACCATCAGCACCTCAACAAATAGCACCCTCACATACACCCAGCAAAACACACACTCACACACCTTCACCTGCACACCAACACACACATCACTCACCATCACCACCCATCACCATGCCCCCAAAGAAGAATCATAAGTTCCTAGATAGTGAATTGGAAGTCCTGGTAGATGAGATCCTCAGGGTAGAGCCACAGCTGTTTGGTACACTGGTCCAACAGACACCCATGTCGCAGAAAACCAAGATGTGGGAGAGGATTGTCGAGAGGGTGAACGCACAATCACCATGTTTGCGCACAAAGGTAGACATCCAGAACAGGTGGTATGACGTGCGCAGGAGGGTCAGGGAGCTGTTGAAGAAGGACTACCTCTTGAGCCAACACACCGGCAGTGGCCCTCCTGCCAAACCAGTATACCTCAGGCCCTGGGAGGAGAAGGTGCGGGCCATCCTACCACCAGTGAGCGTATATGGACTAGAAAACATCCCAGAGCCTGGTGAGTACACAACAAATGTACACACTATTGTGCGGCAATACACACACATCACTGTCAAGGGGAGAGTCAAACCATGCACCCTTAGCAAATACACACCAACCAGAACAGAATCATCCCAAAATGTGTATGTCAGTCAGATAAACACAACACATGCCATCTCATAGTGATATGTAACTGTGTCATCACATGTACAAACACAACTACAACTACAGCTAGGCAGTGGCACAAATATAACTAACAAACACATCCAGACATGTAGTCACCACTACAACACCACCTCACAGTGAAGCCCACTGAAAGGAAGGAATTCTGTGTATGCTGGGCAAGTCAGTGTAGCCAATAGCATCATGGGAGTCGTAGTCACATATATTGCCCACCCTCACAATGCGCACATCAACACCACCATGAACCGTGCCCACATCACAGGGAGTGGAAAACAACTGACAAGATGGCTGACACTGGCTACTGCTGTGGGGAGCACAAGGCCCTGCCGGGAACTGTGCACCAACCAACAGCAGGACACCACTGACTGACATCCTGAAAGACAACTTGCACTCCCTGCAATAGAAGCACGTTCCATGGTGGGATATCTGGCTGGGTGGGAAGGAGGACTGACACCTCAGACCATATGAACAAGCAGCTTTACACACACACCCCCTTAACACAAACTACACACAACTCACCTGGGAGAATGCATTGCCTCAAACACACAAATCAAATATCCCACAAAGAACCACAACCCTGGGTCATGCTGTGTGAAGCACAGGGACACACATGGGACTTGTAGCAAAACTAACCCCAGGATAACACTGTCAGCCATCTTGTCAGCACAGGCACACAACACCACAGGGAAGCAGAGTCAAAGGAAGGAAGCATGGGCATGCTGGGAAGGGGGTAGAGGCAAAAGCATGATGGGAGTGGTAGTCACAGCCCAACATCCCCCACCCACATGGCCCAGCAAGATCACACCCAAGCATGCACACCTCACAGGGAGTCAAAAGCCACATCAAAGATGGCTGACACTGGTGCAATGTTGTGGGGAGCACAAGGCCCTGCTGGGAACTGGGCACCAACCAACAGCAGGACACCACTGTCAGCCATCTTGCCATTGCTCTCACACTCACACACAGTGAAGTCCACCCAAAAGCAAGTAAGTATGGGCATGCTGGGAAGTGGGGTGGAGGCAATAGCATGATGGGAGTGGTAGTCACAGATATTGGTCACCCCCACAACTGTCCCATCAACACCACCCTGAACCATGCGCACATCACAGGGAGTGGAAAACAACTGACAAGATGGCGGACACTGGCTACTGCTGTGGGGAGCACAAGGCCCTGCTGGCAACTGTGCACCAACCAACAGCAGGACACCACTGACTGACATCCTGAAAGACAACTTGCACTCTCTGCAATGGAAGCACGTTCCATGGTGGGATATCTGGCTGGGTGGGAAGGAGGACTCACAGCCCTGACCATAGTAACCAGCAGCTCCACTCACACACACCCCTAACACAAACTCCACACAACTCACCTGGGAGAATGCATTGTCTCACACTCCAATCAAATATCCCACAAAGAACCACAACCCTGGGTCATGCTGAGTGAAGCACAGGGACACACATGTGACTTGTAGCAAAACTAACCCCAGGATAACACTGTCAGCCATCTTGTCAGCACAGGCACACAACCCCACAGGGAAGCAGAGTAAAAGGAAGGAAGCATGGGCATGCTGGGAAGGGGGTGGAGGCAATAGCATGATGGGAGTGGTAGTCACAGCTCAACATCCCCCACCCACATGGCCCAGCAAGCTCACACTCAAGCATGCACATCTCACAGAGAGTGGAAAGACCCATCAAAGATGTCTGACACTGGTGCTCTGTTGTGGGGAGCACAAGGCCATGCTGGGAACTGGCCACCAACCAACAGCAGGACACCACTGTCAGCCATCTTGCCATTGCTCTCACACTCACACACAGTGAAGTCCACCCAAAAGCAAGTAAGTATGGGCATGCTGGGAAGTGGGGTGGAGGCAATAACATGATGGGAGTGGTAGTCACAGGTCAACATCCCCCACCCACATGGCCCAGCAAGCTCACACTCAAGCATGCACACCCCACAGAGAGTGGAAAGCCCCATCAAAGATGTCTGACACTGGTACTCTGTTGTGGGGAGCACAAGGCCCTGTTGGGAACTGTGTACCAACCAACAGCAGGACACCACTGACTGACATCCTGAAAGCCAACTTGCACTCCCTGCAATGGAAGCACGTTCCATGGTGGGATATCTGGCTGGGTGGGAAGGAGGACTCACAGCACTGACCATAGTTACAAGCAGTTCTCCTCACACACCCCCTCAACACTAACTCCACATAACCCACCTGGGAGAATGCAATGCCTCACACCCTAATTGAATATCCCACAAAGAACCACCACCCTGGGTTATGCTGTGTGAAGCACAGGGACACTCTTGGGACTTGTAGCCAAACAACTGCCAGGACAACACTGTCAGCCATCCTGTCAGCACAGGCACACTACCCCACAGGGAAGCAGAGTCAAAAGGAAGGAAGTATGGGCATGCTGGGAAGGGGGTGTAGGCAATAGCATGATGGGAGTGGTAGTCACAGCTCAACATCCCCCACCCACATGGCCCGGCAAGCTAGCACTGAAGCATGCACACCTCACAGGGAGTGAAAAGCCACTTCAAAGATGTTTGACACTGGCCTCAGCTGTGGGGAGCACAAGGCCCTGCTGGGAACTGGGCACCAACAAACAACATCACCACATAGTCAGCCATCTTGCCATTGCTGTCACACTCACACACAGTGAAGTCCACCCAAAAGGAAGGAAGTATGGGCATGCTGGGAAGGGGGGTGTAGGCATTAGCATGATGGGAGTTGAAGTCACAGATATTGGTCACCCTCACAATTGGCCCATCAACACCACCCTGAACCATGCTCACATCACAGGGAGTGGAAAGCCCCATCAAAGATGTCTGACACTGGTGCTCTGTTGTGGGGAGCACAAGGCCATGCTGGGAACTGGCCACCAACTAACAGCAGGACACCACTGTCAGCTATCTTGCCATTGCTCTCACACTCAAACACAGTGAAGTCCACCCAAAAGCAAGTAAGTATGGGCATGCTGGGAAGTGGGGTGGAGGCAATAGCATGATGGGAGTGGTAGTCACAGATATTGGCCACCCCCACAACTGTCCCATCAACACCACCCTGAACCATGCGCACATCACAGGGAGTGGAAAACAACTGACAAGATGGCTGACACTGGCTACTGCTGTGGGGAGCACAAGGCCCTGCTGGCAACTGTGCACCAACCAACAGCAGGACACCACTGACTGACATCCTGAAAGACAACTTGCACTCCCTGCAATGGAAGCACGTTCCATGGTGGAATATCTGGCTGGGTGGGAAGGAGGGCCGGATGTCAACCAAATACAACCAATGCAGACCATGTACACACCCCAACATTCACATAGAAATGCCCAAATAATGCAGGACAATGTGCTACACCAATATCAACCTCTGACTGTGACAACTTAGGACAATGCAATATACAGGCCCGCATCCAGAGGCACAGTCACAACTGTCAGGTGTGTCAACCATTGATGCCTGCAGAAACATAACATACAATGTGTGTGTCTCCCAAAAACAGGTGATGATGGGGACACATCAGCAGACGCTGAGGATTCCCCGTCCCAGGCTCAAGAGGATACTGAGCTCACTGGTGTGGAACAGCCTCTGCCCTCCTCGGATGAAGAAGACCTACCTGGCACCTCCGGAGAAAGTCATCATGCAGCACCAGCAGGACCACCAGCTGCACCCCCTGCACCCACCCCTCCAACGACTGTCAACACACATACCACCCCTGCCGACATGGACAGACCAAGGAACACCACCACCACCAGCACAGGGACCCTGGACCAACGTGGGGCCATGGACACCAACACCACCAACAACCCCCAAGGGGCCCAGAGTCACCTGTGCGTGCCACCTCAGGTACTGCACGTGTCGCCAGGGGTGGTGGGAGGGTGGGAGACATAGGTCGCTGATCGCAGAGGGGTCTGGACTGCATGATGACCCACAACTGGCATGCATAGCCGATGCGTACCAGTCCAGCACCGGAGAGCTCAGCCAGGTAGTGGGGCTCCTCAGGGACATTAAACAGCAGCAGGCTGCCCATCATGCCCGCTTGGACTCACACATGTCCCGCGTGGAGTCCAAGTGGGACACACTGCAAGAGATGACGGCGGTGCATAGGGACATATTACAATGCCTCCGCCAGATGAGCAGCAACCAGTCAACACCTCCCTGTGTGCCCACAACATCTGGTGCTGAAACAACTGCAACTGCCACAGGGAGGGAGGATGACTCTGGCGGAGAGTCCCCTGCACCGCAGCAGCCTGCACTTGAGGGTCCCCCCAAAGAAGAGGGGTCGTCCGAGGAGGGGCAACTGAGAGGCCGATGGCCATGTGCATCCCCCAGGAAGCCAAAACCTGTTCTGGATAATCACCTTTGTGCGCAAACTGTTCACCCTGTTGACTGCAACACAACTCCCCCACATGACATGGGGAGTACAAGTTGGACCAATGTCTCAGATGACTGTGGACTTGATACCGGACATTTCTGCTACCAGGACTTCCAATTCATCTAGGAACTTTGGATTGCAATCAAAATGTACAGCACTCACCATCCTGTGCACTATTCACACACATGTATGACAATAAACACACTAATACACCATACCTGCCTCTGTCGTGATTCCAACGTGGTTTCTGTCATGGAGATGATGACCAGCGAAATTACACTGTGCATGCTAACTGCTACAGCAAGTACAACACAGGCATGTGAGTCATGTCAACATGACACATATGAGGGAGACACACCACCAGGGCTACACAACAAATACACACCTAGGCCATCTGACTCATTGCCTACACTGATGTTGCCAGGAAATACAGTGCAATGCACAGACACAACACCTATTCACAGTCTTTGTCAACTAGCCCACTGGTGCAGTAAGCAATGTCAGTCAAATGTGTGACCACAGACAACGCACATCACAAAGTGAAGCACAGGTTTATTACACATTTGCAACATGTTGTAACCACTACAGATGCAAGGTAATCCCACCTGGCAGCGGGCACACAGTCAACAAGTGTAGAAGGAAGGAAGTCCATGGGTGTGGCGCACATCACCTGTAGGGACACGACAGCTACCACCCTGGAAGTCGAATCACGGTGGCGGGGATCACAGTTGACCAAACGACTCTGAAAGTACCCTGTGAAGGACAGAAATGACACACAGTCAAAAGCACTGAAGAACAGGACAGCACTGCAATACTCATGCCCAATACATGTCACAAGATACCCACCCAGAACCAAGTTAGCATGTCAACACTGTTGGGGAGTACAGACTACCTGTAAGGACACATCGCTACACGCATACAGTCATGTAGCCCATGGACACACTCAAACAGCACCAGAGCACCACCATCACATATCATGCAAACTCACATCATTGACATGACATCTCTGGATACTCACATTCAGCTGAAGAAGTTGGTGATGAGCTGTGTGCGGACATCACCATCACCATCATCATCATCATCACTGGCATCGTGGTCCAGGCCAGGATCCTCCACAGGTGGTGGATGTTGGTCATCGTCATCCAGGATGAGAGGCAACTCCTTCCGCACTGCCAGGTTGTGTAGCATGCAGCAGATGATGACAATCTTGCACACCTTTGCTGGGGCATATGGGAGGGCCCCTCCTGTCTTGTCCAGGCAGCGGAAGCGGCTCTTCAGGAGACCAAATGTCCACTCAATCACTCTCCTTGTCCGACCATGTGCCTCATTGTAGCGCATCTGGGCTGGTGCCACAGGGTTCCTGAGGGGCGTCAGCAACCACGGCATGTTGGGGTATCTGGAGTCACCTACATACAGACAATTGCACATTAGCTGAGTTGGAAAAGAGTGTGGAACACTACATTGCAGAACACACACAATGGTACAAAGTCAGTACACACCAACAAGCCAGGCACGCTGGTTCCGCATCTGTGACATCATCCTCGGGATGCGACTACTCCTCATCACGTAGGCATCGTGTGCAGAACCGGGGAAACGGGCACACACGTGTGAGATGCTCATATCTGCAAGACAGACCACCAGTGCATTGACCGAGTGGTAGTGTTTGCGGTTCCTGTATGCCTGCTCTTGGGCCTGTGGTGGTACCAAAGCCACATGTGTCCTATCAATGGAGCCAATGACATGCGGCATCCTCCCCAGGGCATAGAAGTCACTCTTCACGTCAGTGAGTTGTTGGAGTCTAGGGAAATAGATGTACTGGTTCAGGTATATCAACATAGCCTCCAAGACATCGCGGAGCACACGGCTGAACATGGTCTGTGACATCCCACCAGCAGTCGCCACAGTGTGTTGAAAGGTACTGGTGGCAAAGAAGTGTAGGGCTGCCATCACCTTCACCTTGGGGGTCAGCGCTGTAGGGTACGGCCGGCCAGGTTGCAAATGTGGTGCCAAGCGCACTGCCAAATCCTCAATCAGCTGCCTGGTGAAGCGGTACCGTCGGATGCTGTCACGTTCCACCATCGTTGCCAGGTCAGGGAATGGTCTATGGACAGCTGGTGCCCTGCAGTGCATAGGTGAAGAAAGAAAGATTGTCAGTCACCCCACATATGTGGCATTGAACACACTCAATATCACATGATACATCATTATGAGGCACAAGTACATGATGTGTGCAGTTCCGTAAGGACATGTATGGCACATACATGGCCAACATCTAACATCACAGTTCAACAAGTGGCATCAATAAGTCCCAGGTTGTGCCATTGGATATCATGAGGCCGTGTCACAGTTCCCATCTCCTGCTGCCACGTTACAAACACACCCCACAGTGACATGTGAGGACAGATGTGCCCCAGCCATCACAGCTCAACGACAGGTAGATTCCCAGGGACCCTGTATTGCCACATGGACACTGGCATGACATGGTGTATCATGTATACACCACAAAAAACAACCATGACCCCCACAGGTAGTGGTCCCTGTTGCCTCGGCAGGACAGACATGGACGTCTGTGACACACACATGCACAACATCAAAGTCCATGCATAAACAACGTGGATGTGGAGACTGTCTCCCATTGTGCACATGAAATCAGAGACATTGTAAACACAACATGCACATAGACTGTGGAGGACCATCACTATTGTGCCAATGGGTCACCCTGGGTTAAACATACCATCACACATGGGACTCAGGGGGTATGTGACATGACATACACATACACCACCATGAAATGTGACCATGCCACATGCTCAGATATGAACAGTTGCACATCACAGTGGTCATGTACACGAAACACCAAGGATTCTGTCCCCATGAACACGTGCACAGCCTGGGGGTGGCTGCCCCCAAGTGACACCCACAGAACAACATGTTCACCCCCATACACGGAATAGGTAATGCAACCTTACATGCCTTAGGATACAGTTTGGACAGGCTGTGGTGTTGTAGGTGTGCCCCTCACTCCCTGGGAAGTATATGTGGCTGGCATATGTTCACCTGTGACAGGCATGGTGACATATGCCAGTGACTTGTACAGGGACGCGTTGGACAGCAATGGACCGATCGGTGCGCACACATTGGCCATTGCATTCAATGTGTGCTGGTACACATTGTATTCGCAATACGCGTTGGACAGCAATGGACCGATTGGTGTGCACACATTGGCCATTGCATTCAATGTGTGCTGGTACGTGTTGTATTCGCAATACGCGTTGGACAGCAATGGACCGATCGGTGCGCACACATTGGCCATTGCATTCAATGTGTGCTGGTACGCGTTGTATTCGCAATACGCGTTGGACAGCAATGGACCGATCGGTGCGCACACATTGGCCATTGCATTCAATGTGTGCGGGTACGCGTTGTATCCTGGGTACGTGTTGTACAGCAATGGACCGATCGGTGTGCCCAGCCGGCCCATTGCATTCAATGTGTGCTGGTACGCGTTGTATCCTGGGTACGCGTTGAACAGCAATGGACCGATCGGTGTGCCCGGCCGGCCCATTGCATTCAATGTGTGCGGGAACGCGTTGTATCCTGGGTACGCGTTGAACAGCAATGGACCGATCAATGTGCCCGGCCGTCCCATTGCATTCAATGTGTGCGGGTACGCGTTGTATCCTGGGTACGTGTTGTACAGCAATGGACCGATCGGTGTGCCCGGCCGGCCCATTGCATTCAATGTGTGCGGGTACGCGTTGTATCCTGGGTACGCGTTGAACAGCAATGGACCGATCGGTGTGCCCGGCCGGCCCATTGCATTCAATGTGTGCGGGTACGCGTTGTATCCTGGGTACGCGTTGAACAGCAATGGACCGATCGGTGTGCCCGGCCGGCCCATTGCATTCAATGTGTGCGGGTACGCATTGTATCCTGGGTGCGCGTTGAACAGCAATGGACCGATCGGTGTGCCCGGCCGGCCCATTGCATTCAATGAGTGCGGGTGCAGCGTTGTATCCTGGAGTACGCGTTGAACAGCAATGGACCGATCGGTGTGCCCGGCCGGCCCATTGCATTCAATGTGTCGGGTACGCGTTGTATCCTGGGTACGCGTTGAACAGCAATGGACCGATCGGTGTGCCCGGCCGGCCCATTGCATTCAATGTGTGCGGGTACGCGTTGTATCCTGGGTACGCGTTGAACAGCAATGGACCGATCGGTGTGCCCGGCCGGCCCATTGCATTCAATGTGTGCGGGTACACGTTGTATCCTGGGTACGCGTTGAACAGCAATGGACCGATCGGTGCGCACCCATTGGCTATGGCCTGGCCTGGCAACGGACGCGTTTTCAAATTTTGAACGAGTCTGATGCTGTAAATTCAGTTGGTCACCCACAACAATGTTGCAAATTCATGGGTGTCATGAAGTTGAACTTTTGAAGGATGCTGTGGGCGTGTGTAAGTGGTGCAATTCCATGGATTGGCCAGATTCAGAAGATGCAAACGACTTGGACCTATCACTTTGGACACATGGGACAGTATCTGCCTCTGCTGCACACATATAATGCTGGCTGTTCCCCTGAGAGCTCACTTGCCTGCACTACATGCTCCAGGACGACATCTGCCACCACCACTGCTGCTGTAACTGTACCCTCTGGACCCTGCAATGGCACGTACTGTGGAGAGAGCCCCAGCCTTCAGCACTGAGGAGAACCAGGCCCTGCTGGACAGCCTCCTTCCACAGTACAGCAAGCTGTATGGTAAAGCAGGGGAGCAGGTGAGTGTTCTGTCCACTGCCTTTCTAAATGTGCATGTTGTCTGACTAGCAAGGCTAACAGTCTGCACGCCACTGGCTAGCAGGCTCACTGAGTAGTTGTCACCCCCCATAGTGTGTAGTTACATGCACTGAACAGGTATAGTGCAGTGACAGTGCATTTAAACAAGGTTTTACTTCCCAGGCAATGATACCATGTAGTAACTGCTGGCATACTGTCCATGGCCATCGTTGCACTGCCTGTGTACATCATGTGCCCCTGTGATTGAGACATGTATATCCAACTGTGTAATGCACGGATATGTTGCATGTGTAGTAATGGCATTCTCACTTTGTCATCCTCACCGGTTGATGCCCACCAGAAGCAGCAGATATGGCTGACCATTGTCCGGGCAGTGAGATCCGTGGGGGTCTACAAGCGCCGGATCCGCAACTGCCAGAAGAGGTGGCAGGACCTTCGGGGCTGGACCCGGAGGATCGCACGGGTCCAGCTGAAGCTGTCGCCTCCTCGCAGGAGGGGCGGACACCGGACCCTGACCCCCACATGCTCAGGATCCTGGCGGTGGTCTTCCCTGATCTGGATGGGCAGCTGAAGGCCAGAGAGCAGCAAGGAGGGGTGAGTCCATGACTGCATTGTGAACTTTGTCTGCCATGCTATGTGCCCTCCCCTGGCCTGGTGAAACTTCCACAGTACATCAGTCATGTGGTCCAGGACCCATGTCCCTCTATTGTGCACTGCCCACTCCTCATCTGATACCCAGGTGTGGCCCTTTCTGTCAGGGAATTGTGTCACTTGGGTACTGTGTCCTTGCAGTTTGCTTGACTCAAGGTGGGGGACAGGATCTGTTTCCCTAACTCTGTGGTGGGCATCATGGGTGGGTCCATTGCTTACACAATGCCTGTGTTCTGACATGTAATCTGCGTGTTACTTTGATATGTGGTCCAATTGCTGAGCTGATCCACCACATGTGCCTGGGGTATCTGGCACACACCCATGCTGCGGGTGGGAACAATGTTTGGGCCCCAGGAGTGTGTATATTACGTGTGTCACACATACTTAGCCAGCTGCCTACTGTCCAGGGCCCATCCCTCATTCATGTGGGGCAGGACAGTCATGCCTACTCCAGGCCATACAATACACTCTGTACTCCCACTCCCGTGTATCAGCTGACACGTTGAAGTCTCTGTGATATGTTCCCTCAGGTGTCTGCCTCTGTGTCAGTGTGCTGTGGCTTCGTTGTCAGGACTGCTGGGGTGTTTCTCGGTTGGGGCTCAGCATGCCACCGGAGATGTGACCATAGGAGACGATACTTGTGTGATACATAGGTGTTTGATCACCTGACCGTGCAGACTGGGGTATGCGAATGTGAAGTTCAGGCAGCTGTTTCCCATTCACAGCAGATTGTGAGGTGCTCAGGTTCAGAGGGTTGTGTTACAGGTCTCCCATATGTCCAATAGGTATGACCTGGACAGATAAGGGTTCAGATGATGTGGTGTGTGGGGGATGTACATGTGCACTTGTTCAGCTCCAGGACTTGCATTCCCCATGACCTACTATTGTGACACAGTGCAGAGTGTTGTTGTCTGGCTGCCCTGCCCATGTAACTGGAGAGAGTGATGTATGACTTAGCAGGCATGCCTGTGCCATGGCATGTGACTTCCTATGAGTGATCCTGCAGGGGAGTGACATGTGCTACATGCACACCATTGTGGCAATGGCTATCAGGACATGGGTGCATCATGGTGTCTGTCGCTGGTATGCATCACATGCATTTCCTATTTGACTCTGGGCATCCCTTTCATCCGGACACCTGTACTGACTCAGTGGCAAGAGTCGTGATGTGTGCATGTTCACATGCTTCACCGTGTTCTCTGCACTGTCCAACTACTGTGTAGGTGGTGCATGTGTCCACACTGGGGTATTGCCATCCAACAGACACCAGACAGATGGGTGCAAGGCCAGGTGGGATGTGAGTGCCATGGTTGACCATCAGACTGACAATTGGCTTCTCCTGTTCTGTTTGGGCACTTTTAGCAATGTTCAACTAAGGATGCCAGGGCTTGCTCTGTAATGTGCTGTACTTACTGTGGTGTGTGCGTTCGGTGCAGGTGACTGATGTCTGTCTGTTTCCCTATTGATTGCAGATACATCCACGGCCACAGGAGGGGACAGCTCCACGGACCAGGAGGAGCCACAGAGCCAGACTGGGTCAGCAGCCGAGGAGTGGTCGGAGGAACCCAGTGGCACGGAGGGCGAGGGGAGCCACACCGAGGAGTCCTCAGCACCATCCACCTCAGCTGAGTACCACAGCAGCTCAGAGGATGACTCCCTTATGGAGGCGGGTGTCAGCAGCCACCACACACCAGCTAGTGTTGCTGTCCCCGCCACCACCACCACCGCCCTCCCATCGGCTCCCATTCCCGAGGTCCGTGGAGGCTCCCATGTTTGGGAGCGTGTCTCCTTCGGGCCAGGCACCGCACCCCCTGCCCCTGTGTCCCCTGCTGCCCTGAGTGAGGAGTCTGTGTACCTCATTCGCCAGCTCCATGTAGGGCAGACAGCGATGCTGAGTGTCCTCCATGCACACACCACTCTGTTGACTCAGCTGGTGTCATTCATGGAGGGCATCTCATTGGGCATGTCTGCCCTACAGAGGGGCATTAGGTCCATGGACTCCTCCCTGACGGCAGCAGTGTCCCTCCTCCGACAGTCCCTCACCCCTCCTGCCTCTGCCCCATCCACACTCCCTAGCACCTTACCTGTCCCAAGCACACACACACCGGCACAGGCACACACCAGCACAGACACGAGCAGCACACAGACACACACGCCACAAACAAGACGCACACGCACGCACAGTCAGGGGACTGAAACCACACTCACAGGGGATGGGGCCCAGGCACACACACACACATCCACGAGCACTGCGCAGTCCTCAGTTGCCTCTCCCTCCAAAGCCCCCTCACTTGCCTCACCTGCAACCCCAAAGACACAGCGGCTCTTCCTCAGTGACCTCGGCCTCTTCCCCTCTGATCCAGCTGATACAGCATTCAGGGGGAAGAGGAAGCCCACCCACACGGAGCGGAGTGCCCCTCGCCCCCGGACACCCTCCCCAGGCGCAGACCGACTGACGCCCCCACCCGCAAGTCCCCCCGGACCCAGAAGAGCAAGACCCTGCCACCGCCCTTCAGCTCAGGCACCAAGTCTCCTTCCTCCAACCCTCGGGCCCCCACTCCACAGGTTTCCCCACCACACCCTGCCCCAGGTTCCCCCACCCACAGATACACCATCCCCAAAAGGATCAGGCCTTCTAACCCTGCCACTTGCTCTTCCGGCCCCACACCCCCCGCTGCGCTTGTCTGTGCCACTGGTGTGGTGAGGGTGTCCTCCCACTCTGTCCTGCCCACCTTACCTGATCCCCATTCTCCTCCCCTGGAGGTAGGCACTGCAGTGGAGTCCACTACCACCCTGTCTGACTTGGGCACTGCAGTGGCGAACCTGTCCACTCCATCTGCACGGTCCACTGCAGTCGTGCCGGCACCCACACCATCTGAGTCATGCCCCCCAGTTGTGCCGGCACACACCATGTCAGACACCTCCACTGCAGTTGTCAGTGGCTCTCCAGCACCCACCACCCCTTCCCTGCCTTTTTCTGGTGAGCCCTGATCCTGTCCCTGCGGTGCCTGGCCTGCCCCCCCGTATGCCCCTCCGAGGGGATTGTCCCTGGTTTTTATCAGTGCAGGCATGCGTAGGGTGACATCTGCCACTGTCACTCTGTTTTGACTTTCATGATGGACTGGCCATTGGCCTTTGTTTATTTTTTACATGACTTCAACTTTTGAACCCACATATGCTGAATAAAGCAACTTTCTGTTCTCTAGTACTTTTGCTTCTGATGTACATGATGTTGATGATGCTAACCATGCCCTTGCTGCAGTGATGGTGATATTTGGTCTCATGAAAATGAAGTGTTACTGTGCAGGAACCCATGTGGTCCAGGGGGACTGTGTCCTATCCTGTGGTGTATCCATGTCATCCTTAGCAGCATCTGAGGGTGTCATGTTTTCAATATTTGGCAATGGGATTACCTACTTACATTTGCAATGTCACATCTGTGGCTTCCACCCCTGCACATCTGTTGTGCTTGCCATTGTTCAATTAGTCTACTTCCCTGACCGTGTGGCCATCTCCACTGGACATGCAGGTTTGGGCATCAATGGGGAAGGACTCATCTGTGTTGTCAGTGCAACTTGCTATACATGTGTGTTGGATCTGTGCTGATGATTTTGTTGACACTCCCATGACCAGGCTGATGTGACGGGAGCCTTCATTTGGTGCTAATTGTTGTCTGTGTGACCAAGTGTTCTGCTGACATGATGGAGCCCTACTGAGGCAACATATGGCACAGCTTTCCTCACACAGAAGTGGAGTCCCCTCATGGCTGTGTGTACTTCTGTGACATCGCCTGCGCCCAAGGTGTGTGTTGTATGAGCATGTCTGTGTGTTCACTTCCATTTTGCTGTGCATGCTGGGATCCCTAGTGATGTTCCTGTTTGTGATGCTTGCTGAGTTGACCTATGTTCCCCCAAAGTCTTCTCCCTGGGTTCTCTGTGATGTGGGTGCATGGCACATTACTGGTCATCAGAGTGTCACCCATAGGTGTGTTTGCTGCCAGGGCTGAGTTTGTGGGCAGACGCTGATGGGTCACAGTCAGGATTCCCCTTGGCACTTGTTGTTTACACCTGTCATGTGATTTCCGGTTTGTGTTAGCTTTCATTGGTTGTGACACGTTGTGTGTGTGACTGCTGGCACTCCTCAGGGTCAGGGCTGCAATGTTGGTAGTTGTCTATGTGTGTTCTTTGTGGGTGACCTTGGCTTCTTCATTGGTGTGTGACAGTGGCTGGGATCCCATTGGTTGGTGTGGTATTGCCGTCAGGTCCATGTACAGCGTAGTGTGCAGTGTGTCAGACATTCAGGAGTCTTGTTGAGTGGCCATGTGTGATGTGTTTCTGCACCTTGCTTCCCACCACCCCCTGGGATTGTCATGGGTGCATGTGCAATGTCACCAGTGCATGTGAGCTTCACTGCTGCACATTGTTGGAGGTCGAGGTGTGTGGTGTTGAGTGTGTGCAGATGAGAGTTGTTGCCCGGCTAGACCCCTGCCTCCATGTTGGCCTTGGCTTACTGGCTGTGCTGATTGATTTGTGCTTGTGTAGGTGTGATGGTAGTTTGTTGCTCAGGACACATGACTGTGGTTCACAGTGTGAACGACATCTAGCTTTGTCATCACAGTGGTATTGTAATGCAGACCATGGTCACCACATTGTGGAGGCCCTGGGGGTAGTGCTGTGGTGTCTCTGTGTCTTGCTGTGTCAGTTGCTGTTCCTACATGCTTGTGTGACATGTGTGATTTGTGCTCCCTCTCATCTGACAATGCCTGATTGCCCACATAGGGGATTTGGATCCATGAGTTACCTTTGTGTGGCACTGTATGCACATCTGTGTAATTAGTATTCAGGCCTCCTCATGTGTTGTGTGGTTGTCTGGGGACACTGGCACCCCCCCTCACCTGTTGTGTTTGATGTGCAGTGTGGGTCTGCCTGTTTGTGTTTGTGCATCTGCACCACTGCATTGGCATATCTTTAGTGTGCCATTGGCTGTATGTTGTTTGGTGTGTTTCCCCTGCTGTCCCTGGGACTCCTAGGTCATCAGTCAGCACAATGATCAATGTTTGTGTGTCCCATTGCTGCCATGGTATGGTATCTGTTCACCTCACATCTACAGTCTCCACAGGGTATCTGCATTTGTGTGCCCATTGGTGCAAATATGTGGGTCTGCATTCTGATGGTCACTTCTGTCATTGTGTCATTGATGACTGTTGACAGTGTCAGCCCCCATGGGTGATGTTTGTCTGCACATGGCCAAAGGTATGTCTTATTTGCACTGCACTGTTTGCCTCCCCCAATCTATGTTGCTATGGGACACAAGCACTACTTTGCCACTGATGTGTTTGTTGTTCTGTGACCAGGAATCATCCATGCAGTTTGGCAGTTGCAGCTTTTTCTTTGTCAACACTTACATTTTGGTCACTGTGATGATGGGGGTTTGGACCCCATTGCCACAATGTTCAAAATGTGCTTCAGCTATGGACCCCACACTTACATTTTGGTCACTGTGATGATGGGGGTTTGGACCCCATTGCCACAATGTTCAAGATGTGCTTCAGCTATGGACCCCACACTTACATTTTGGTCACTGTGATGATGGGTTAAAACCCATTGCCACAATGGTCATGGCCTGCTTGCATTGTGGGGGCCACACACATGTATGTGTGGCACATGTGATAGGGGGTCACATTGTATGTTCAAAGTCATGTTCAGTGTTGTAGGCATTTGACACAGTCTACACACGCTTGTCATGGTGTTGGGGGGGATGTCTTTATGTTGCATTCTTTATGTTGGTGTGTGCTTGTTGTGTCATGTATTAGCCATCCTGTGAGTGGGGGTGTTGTTGGTGGTAGGCATCCAGCCCCCCATGGGTAGGGGTGGTAGTAGTGGTAGGCATCTGGCACCCCCTGGGTAGGGGTGGTAGTAGTGGTAGGCATCCAGCCCCCCATGGGTAGAGGTGGTAGTAGTGGTAGGCATCTGGCACCCCCTGGGTAGCGGTGGTAGTAGTGGTAGGCATCTGGCACCCCCTGGGTAGAGGTGGTAGTAGTGACAGGCATCCAGCCCCCCATGGGTAGAGGTGGTAGTAGTGGTAGGCATCTGGCACCCCTGGGTAGAGGTGGTAGAAGTGGTAGGCATCTGGCACCCCTGGGTAGAGGTGGTAGTAGTGACAGGCATCCAGCCCCCATGGGTAGAGGTGGTAGTAGTGACAGGCATCCAGCCCCCATGGGTAGAGGTGGTAGTAGTGGTAGGCATCTGGCACCCCCTGGGTAGAGGTGGTAGTAGTGGTAGGCATCTGGCACCCCTGGGTAGAGGTGGTAGTAGTGGTAGGCATCTGGCACCCCTGGGTAAGGGTGGTAGTAGTGGTAGGCATCTGGCACCCCTGGGTAAGGGTGGTAGTAGTGACAGGCATCCAGCCCCCCATGGGTAGAGGTGGTAGTAGTGGTAGGCATATGGCACCCCCTGGGTAGTGGTGGTAGTAGTGGTAGGCATCTGGCACCCCCTGGGTAAGGGTGGTAGTAGTGGTAGGCATCTGGCACCCCCTGGGTAGAGGTGGTAGTAGTGGTAGGCATCTGGCACCCCCTGGGGAGAGGTGGTAGTAGTGGTAGGCATCTGGTACCCCCTGGGTAGAGGTGGTAGTAGTGGTAGGCATCTGGCACCCCCTGGGTAGAGGTGGTAGTAGTGACAGGCATCCAGCCCCCCATGGGTAGAGGTGGTAGTAGTGACAGGCATCCAGGCCCCCATGGGTAGAGGTGGTAGTAGTGACAGGCATACAGCCCCCCATGGGTAGAGGTGGTAGTAGTGGTAGGCATCTGGTACCCCCTGGGTAGAGGTGGTAGTAGTGGTAGGCATCTGGCACCCCCTGGGTAAGGGTGGTAGTAGTGGTAGGCATCTGGCACCCCCTGGGTAAGGGTGGTAGTTGTGACAGGCATCCAGCCCCCCATGGGTAGAGGTGGTAGTAGTGGTAGGCATCTGGCACCCCTGGGTAGATGTGGTAGTAGTGGTAGGCATCTGGCTCCCCTGGGTAGAGGTGGTAGTAGTGACAGGCATCCAGCCCCCCATGGGTAGAGGTGGTAGTAGTGGTAGGCATATGGCACCCCCTGGGTAGAGGTGGTAGTAGTGGTAGGCATCTGGCACCCCCTGGGTAGAGGTGGTAGTAGTGACAGGCATCCAGCCCCCCATGGGTAGAGGTGGTAGTAGTGACAGGCATCCAGCCCCCATGGGTAGAGGTGGTAGTAGTGGTAGGCATCTGGCACCCCCTGGGTAGAGGTGGTAGTAGTGGTAGGCATCTGGCACCCCCTGGGTAGAGGTGGTAGTAGTGGTAGGCATCTGGCACCCCCTGGGTAAGGGTGGTAGTTGTGACAGGCATCCAGCCCCCATGGGTAGAGGTGGTAGTAGTGGTAGGCATCTGGCACCCCCTGGGTAGGGGTGGTAGTAGTGGTAGGCATCTGGCACCCCCTGGGTAGAGGTGGTAGTAGTGGTAGGCATCTGGTACCCCTGGGTAAGGGTGGTAGTAGTGGTAGGCATCTGGCACCCCTGGGTAAGGGTGGTAGTTGTGACAGGCATCCAGCCCCCATGGGTAGAGGTGGTAGTAGTGGTAGGCATCTGGCACCCCTTGGTAGAGGTGGTAGTAGTGGTAGGCATCTGGCACCCCCTGGGTAGAGGTGGTAGTAGTGACAGGCATCCAGCCCCCCATGGGTAGAGGTGGTAGTAGTGGTAGGCATCTGGCACCCCCTGGGTAAGGGTGGTAGTAGTGGTAGGCATCTGGCACCCCTGGGTAGGGGTGGTAGTTGTGACAGGCATCCAGCCCCCATGGGTAGAGGTGGTAGTAGTGGTAGGCATCTGGCACCCCCTGGGTAGAGGCGGTAGTAGTGGTAGGCTTCTGGCACCCCTGGGTAGAGGTGGTAGTAGTGGTAGGCATCTGGCACCCCTGGGTAAGGGTGGTAGTAGTGGTAGGCATCTGGCACCGCCTGGTTAAGGGTGGTAGTTGTGACATGCATCCAGCCCCCATGGGTAGAGGTGGTAGTAGTGGTAGGCATCTGGCACCCCCTGGGTAGGGGTGGTAGTAGTGGTAGGCATCTGGCACCCCCTGGGTAGAGGTGGTAGTAGTGGTAGGCATCTGGCACCCCTGGGTAAGGGTGGTAGTAGTGGTAGGCATCTTGCACCCCTGGGTAAGGGTGGTAGTAGTGACAGGCATCTGGCACCCCCTGGGTAGTGATGGTAGTAGTGGTAGGCATCTGGCACCCCCTGGGTAAGGGTGGTAGTAGTGGTAGGCATCTGGCACCCCCTGGGTAGAGGTGGTAGTAGTGGTAGGCATCTGGCACCCCTGGGTAAGGGTGGTAGTAGTGGTAGGCATCTGGCACCCCCTGGGTATGGGTGGTAGTAGTGACAGGCATCCAGCCCCCCATGGGTAGAGGTGGTAGTAGTGGTAGGCATCTGGCACCCCCTGGGTAGTGGTGGTAGTAGTGGTAGGCATCTGGCACGCCCTGGGTAAGGGTGGTAGTAGTGGTAGGCATCTGGCACTCCCTGGGTAGAGGTGGTAGTAGTGACAGGCATCCAGCCCCCCATGGGTAGAGGTGGTAGTAGTGACAGGCATCCAGACCCCCATGGGTAGAGGTGGTAGTAGTGGTAGGCATCTGGCACCCCCTGGGTCGGGGTGGTAGTGGTGGTGGGCATCCGGGCCCCTATGTGTATATGTGGCATTGGTGATGGCCATCCCGCCCCTATGGTGCTGCTGTTGCTGGTGTAAGTAATTTCTGCATCCCTCTGTGTGTGTGTGATATGTCGGGTACGTGTAGTTTGTTTTTGTGGTTGGTGTCTGACTTACCTTCTGTGCCGTACGCGTCCGTGCCTGTTCTGGTAGTAGATGTAGAATATTGGTAGGATCGGCATGATGGGATTCATGTTTGGTTCGTCTCGTTTGTCTTTCTCGCTGCTTCGCCTCGTCCTCGTCGCTGGCGTGTTCGTCTCGTAGCCGTGGATCGTGTTGTGGCGCGAATCAGAGCTTATGTGCGCCTCTCCCGGATGCTTTGACGTGCCGTGCGTAGCGACGGGTTTGGCGCGTACGGGAAGCGCATCGTACTTGTCCGGCCGGACGGACCTGCATTTTGGCTTCCGTGCGACTCGATTCTGCGTTTACGGATCCGGCTCGGTCGGGGAACAGGACCCGGATTGGGTGAGTACGACTGGGTCGGAATCTATGCTGTTGTGCGCATCGTACTTGCTCGTTCGGAATAATGTGCGGATCGGTCGGGAAACAGGCATTCGCATGGTTTTTTTCCCGACCGAATGGTGTTAGGTGCGCCTCCGACCGAGATCGGAATCGGCCCCTTAGCTGTGTACGTCAGTCGGGATCACATCACATCATGCACACATCATAGATTGACCATAGGTCCTTCTAACCATAGTCCCTGCATATAACATAATAGGATGGTATATGCTATAGAAATGTGTATTTCAAAACTTATAGCATATGTTACCTACAGGAACTGGTACTAATTCCATCTGAGAAAGATTCCAACCATCTATAAGTTTTCTGCATAGCAAATTTCAGCAACAACCTGGTTACGGTACAGATACCTGACTGTGGTCAATCACATCCCTTACCTTATAGGAAGGTGTGAAGTTCCCTCTCTAAATTCAGGCCCATATCCACTGCCCTCAATCTGATGAGCCATCTGCTCTCCAATTGTTCAAGGTGTAAAGTTCTATCTCCACCTCTGTTGGAAATCTTTAATGTCTCAATTCCATGAAAGGCAATTTTCATTTGTCCCTCAGTTGTGTGCATGCTGTTGTAGTGTATTGCCAATGGGTAATCAATATTTCTGTTTTTAATAGCCCGCACATGTTCTTGAATCCGTTCTTTCAACGGTCGTATAGTGCTACCCACGTAGATCAAACCGCAACAGCACACAATTCAGTAAACAACATATTTCGAGTTACAATTAATGAAATCATTAATTCTATAGACTTTTTACGTGTTATACTGAAACTCGATCAATTTGTTTTTCGCTAGGCAGCACACATTGCATTGCCCACATCTGTGAAAACCAGTCGGCAATGCTGGTAGCCATGTGCTTTCTGGGTTAGGCCTTAGGTAGCTGTGACACAAGGTTTGTCTGAGTGTTTTTCCCCGACTATGTATGACTTTAGGCTTTTCTGTGATGGCCTTGCACAATGTAGCATTCATCTTCAGAACATGCCAATGCTTGGTCAGGATCTTATGAAGATCCGAACTGGCTGCACTGTAGGGAACCACTAATGCAGGCTTTTCTTTCCAGTCCCTAGTGCTGATCTTCCCCGTATTTTGTCTGTCAAACAAGAGATCTGTGCGTTTTACCTTGCTAATCCTTTTTCTTGCTTTTGATAAGATCTGTTCAGTATAGCCCCTATTGGTAAACCTCCTTTCCAGGTTCTTAAGTTCTAGCTTAAAATCAGTGTCTGCGCTACAATTGCGCCTACTCCTGATCATTTCCCCGAACGGGATAGCTGTGATCTGTGTTTGTGGGTGGGCACTTGACGCATGCAGTACTGCATTGCATGCGGTTTTCTTGCGAAATAGTTTGGACCTAATGTGTTGTTCCGCCACATACAAGGTGGTGTCAAGTTAGTCAATACTCTTGTCACTTGACTGATGCGTAAAGTGTACATTAAAGATGTTATCATTTAGGAAGTTAATAAAATCTTCCAAGATTTTTGCTGTCCCTGACCAGAACAAGAGCACATCGTCTATGTACCTTGTCCATAGAATGATATGTTCAGTAAACGCTGCTGGACATCGCGTCCAAACATGGACCTTCTCATAAAAGCCCATGTAGAGGTTCGCAAATGATGGAGAAAAGTTTGCGCCCATTGCTACCCCCCTTGTTTGTCTGAACCATTTTCCATCATGCACAAAAAAATTATTGTCCAAGACCAAAGTTATTAGGTCTATGAGCATGGTGTTATGTTCATTTAGGGTTGCATTTCTGGTGTCCAAAAAATACTGCACAGCTTCTTAACCCTTTTCCTTTGGAATACAGGTGTACAATGAGCTCACATCTAATGTCACCAACAGGTTGCCCTCTGTCCACTCAAAGTCCTCCACCTTGCTCAGTAGATCCTTCGTATCCTTGAGATACGACGGCAGATTGTGTACCAGGGGTTGTAAGAATAGATCGATGTATTCCGATAGTTTTTCTGTGCGTGCCCCGATCCCCGAAATAATGGGCTTGCCCGTGGGAATGCATTACTCTTGTGTACCTTGGGTAGTATATAGATACATGGTACAGTTGGTGTGGGGTTGAAGAGATACCTTCATTCTGCTTCAGTGATCAAACCCTGTTTGTTCTACAATTCCAATTTTCTCTCTACAAGCTTAGTAACATCTCCCAATGGGTTGTGTGACACTGCCTCATATGCTGAGCAATCTGCAAATTGGCGATCAATCTCCAAAACTGTTAGGATTTGCGCCATAAACATGGCTAATCCTCATTCTGTGTATTAAAATTGACCCAATATATGTAGCATGCTCAGTCTTTATTTATGGTTTGCTATATTTTGGTTTGCTTTATGGAATTGCACAAGTGTGAACTTTCATGCTTTTATTTTTCTTGTATAAACTGGTATGGTATGCTGTAATACTGTTATAAAAATTAAGTAGTTCTTGGTATCTGAATCCATTTAGCTTGAAACAATTTGATTCAGCAGAACTAATGACAGTTAACATGTGCCTGCCACACCCGCTGTACCGTTGGCTATTTGCATAGGAAACCATGGATCAGCAGGACTAAAGACAGTTAACATGTGCCTGCCACACCCGCTTTACAGTTGGCAATTTGCATTTCTGTTAAACCACCCCACCCACCTGAAGCCTATAAAAGGCTTGAAAGCAGAATGAGACGTGCTTGCGCTCGTCTTCACGATTCCCCACTTACTTGATTTCCTTCGAGTTCCCGCGCCGCAGGCAGTATTCCTCTTCTTCGGTTCCAGTCAGTCCTTGGTGGTTTCCAGGATAACTCCACGACTTCCTCCTTCGTTCTGTCTAGGAAATAACTCCGGCCTGCAACAAAGAAAGAAAAATCAGCGCTCAGTCAAGTAAGGCATTTCTAATTAACAAAGCTTGCAGTGGAAGCGCGTCAAAGATTAAATAGGTACTTTTCTGTTTTATTCCAAAGGCTGATAATTTACGACTTTTGCGCTCTCAGAGGAAATGCTCCAAGGTTCTTTAAATTATAGTTTCTTCGTATTTCAAGAGTGAGACAAATAAGACTTTTCAAATTAAAGAGAGACAGACTCATTTCCTACTCAGGAATAAGTAGACATTTTCTGCTGAAACTTATTTTGTGTTGTATTACTTTTATTTTATGATATTCTTGAAGACAAAAAAAAAGGTGTTTTTGTTAGTAAGTGTTTCATGGAACATTTAAATTTCAGTTATTGGTGTGTTATGCTGAAAAGGTGACAAGGTGTTCTTTTATTTCACTACAGAGAGCAGCATTATACACATGTGTTTAAGAACGTCACTTTAAGCACGTGATGCATCTGATGATAAAAGGGAGACATTATCTCTGCTATATGTTGAGCAGCAAATTAATGTGAAAGGTATAATCTTTATGTACAATGTAAATCAGGATACTAGTGGATGTATTCAACTAAGTAGGTTAATGAATGTTTATTGATCTTTATCGTTTGTACATAGATATTGTCCCAGAAAAATTGCTGTGTTTACAGAGTGGTTAAGGTATCGCGATCTGCGCCACAGTCGTGCCAAGATCCGAATCCAGCGTGTTTTCTTTCTGTTCTTTTTTATTTTGTTCCATTTTCCCCTTCCCCTGAAGATCTGTTCTTGTTAAGCTGTGTTATACATACGGTTTGACAGGCGTAGATGTTTGGGGGCGTAGAGAACAAGCGTCTCATCTCTCAAATCGAACATTCTGGATTTCAGGTGAGTGGAAACTTGACAGAAGCGCAAGCCTTCACAAAAACTCAAGTTCTTTTTGAGAGATATGGACCCAGAGAACGACCGCATTGATGCTCAAGCCATGGCCCAAGCTTTGATTGAGGACACTAATCAAGATCAAACTGTAGCAGTAATGCTACAGAATCTGCAATTAGAAATGCAAAGATTAAAAGAAGAAAATACAGAGTTGCGTAATGAGTTAATACGATACAAACCTAGGGAGTCTTTATGGGACAGTCCCTTTCCCTGCAGAAACTGGTGCTCGATCAAAAACGTCGAACACTTTCATGGCATCTGATGCAGCATCATCGCCAGTACATGTAACAGTAGCGGTTCCTAATGTTGTACCTTTGGCTGCACCGGAACGTTTCTTTGGTGATAGTGCTAAGTTTAATGTCTCTATTAGTCAGTGTCAACTGCATTTTATTTGTAAGCCACAAGCTTTCCCTACCGATGCATCCAGAGTGGCCTTTGTGCTGTCTTATTTGGGGGCACAGCCGCTAATTGGTCTATCCCATACATCGATAGGAATGACCCCATCTTGTATAATTGGCAGTTGTTTAAAGCCACCATGACCAAACTGTTCGCTAAGCACACATATGTTCAGGCTAGCGATAATGAGTTGTTGAATTTAAAACAAGGAAGTAAGGACCTGTTGAGTTATTTAACCACCTTTAACAGGTTGCTGACGGAGACCCAATGGCCAGAGGAAAAACGCACTTCCCTATTCTATAGGGGATTGCGGGATGACTTGAAAGACGCTCTTGCACATATTGTTGAGTTACCAGAAGATTACTCAGACTTCGTAGATTTAGTGGTAAAACTAGATCATCGCCTTGGAGAACGAAAAGGGGAAAGATCTAGAATAGATACTAGATTGATTGTGGTTAAGAATGACAAGAAAGATGCTGAAAGCAAATGACCAGAACCAGAACCGATGCAGATAGGCGGGATCAAGGGACCATTATCTGCAGAACAAAAGGATAGGAGGCGTAAATTAAATCTATGCTTATATTGTGATCGGTCTGGACATTTTGCCAGAGATTGTTCTTTTAAAACAAAAGTACTTAAAAACGTTAATGCCACAGCTTCCATTAATACAGAGCAGGAAAACTAAAGAGCTCGTCAGGAACAGAGGTCGCTTTGACAAGAGACACAGTTTCACAGATCTCCCAACATTTAGCCAACACTGTAGCTCGTATACCCAGACATTTCATCATTCAGGTGACATTGATTTTAAGTACACAAATCAGACATTCAGTTTCAGTTCTTTTAGACTCTGGAGCGACAGGAAACTTCCTAGATATCCGATTAGCACAGAAATTGCATATTCCCTCAGTATCGAAGGCACAACCAGAACCAGTTTGTGCTGTTGACGGTTCTGCATTGTCATCTGGATTAATAACCAATCAGACTTGTCCCATCACTATGGTCTGTCAGAATGGTCACACAGAAATAATAAGCTTTGACCTCATAGACACACCCACCTTTGGACTTATTTTAGGTGTACCATAGTTGATGGTGCACAACCCAAAAATTAATTGGGATTTAAGAACAGTGACTTTAGACTCTTTACATTGCCGGTCACGTTGTTACCAGGAAGCACACATTGACTCCATGACAGTGTTACATTGCGCCACCACCACAACACCTTCTCCTACTATACCTAAGGAATATCAGGAGTTTAAAGACGTTTTTGACCCTGTAAACGCTACTACTCTACCCCCAGATAGATCATATGATTGTCGTATAGATTTAATCCCAGGAGCTCCGCTTCCCAGTAGTAGAGTGTACGCTCTTTCAGAGGAAGAAACACAATACCTGCAAAGTTATTTGGATGATCTATTGGCCTTAGGCTTTATCCGACATTCTACGTCCCCCGTCTCTTCGCCACTATTTTTTGTCCCAAAACGGGATGGTGGCTTAAGAGTGTGCATTGACTATCGCGGGTTGAATAAAGCCACTATTAAAAATAAGTATCCGTTACCATTGATCCCAGTCTTACTTGACCAGCTGAGTCATTCCACTGTGTACACTAAGGGGCCGATTCCGATTCAGGCCGGAAATCTCTCCGACCGAGCCGGACCCGGAGAGATTTCCGACCGAATCGGACCCTAGCAGTCCGACTGAACGAGTATGATGCGTTCGCATGCTATCGGACTCGATTCGGTCGGACTCCCATTGAAGTAAATGGGTGCGAGGCGAACAAGGGCGCCCCCTACAGCGGGTACGCATCGAAGCGGGTCGTGCCGTACATGCACAGGTAGGGGGGACCCATGGGTCCCCCCTGTGTGTGACTCACGCGGCTAGGCGTACAGGGGGGTCCGACACGGACCCCCAAAGTGCGGCTCCGACTGCTCTTTCGAGCCGGACGGCGCGAGTCGGTCGGACTGCTCGCGGCGCGCATCGTACTTACCCGGCCGGGGAACGTCTCCATTGCGCGGTGCGAGTCGTGTCCGTGCGAGTCGGTTGGAGCGGTTGGGTCCCGCGAACGAGTCGGTCGGCAATTTCGCGTACGTTCGCATTGTACTCGCTCGCCCGGATGCACGTCCGACTCGGTCGGGAAACAGGGCTCCGAATCGGATCCGGTAATGCCGAGTCCGATTCGGAGCCCTAACGGTCGAGATCGGAATCGGCCCCTAAATTGGACCTTCGAGGGGCTTATCATCTTATACGGGTCAAAGAGCATGATGAGTGGAAAACAGCATTTAGAACCAAGTTTAGTTTATTCGAATACACTGTCATGCCCTTTGGTCTGTGTAATGCTCCTGCGGCCTTTCAATATTTTATTAATGAGGTACTAAGTGAGTTTCTTGACATCTCTGTAATAGTGTACATAGATGACATTCTCATTTATTCAAAAAATAAAGAAGAACATGTGCAGCATGTAAAGGCGGTGTTGAAAAAAGTACAAGAAAACCACCTCTTTGCAAAATTGGAGAAGTGCATATTTAATACTGATACTGTAGAATTTTTAGGATATTGTTTGTCACCAGCTGGCATTATGATGGATCCAAAGAAAGTGAGTGCCATATTGGATTGGCCAGAACCGACGTCTGCTAAGGAAGTACAAAAGTGTTGGGATTCGCCAATTTTTATAGGCGTTTTATCCCTCAGTTTGCAGAAACTGTTGTGCCTATCACTAAACTGTTACAAAAAGGACAGGCTTTTTCTTGGACAGACAAGGCAGCTCAAGATTTCACCAGATTAAAAGAAAAACTTACCTCAGCACCGTTACTGAGACATCCTGATCCTGAGCTCCCCTTCTTTGTGGAGGCGGATGCGTCACAGGTTGTAGTGGGAGGAGTTCTCTCCCAGAGGGACTCACAGGATGGGCAATTACATCCTGTAGCGTTCTACTACAAAAAACTACTTCCTGCTGAGCAGAACTATACGGTGGCTGAGAGAGAGCTACTAGCAATTAAACTAGTCTTTACAGAGTGGCGACATCATTTAATGGGTACTCGATATCCTGTGACCATTTGTAGCGATCACAAGAATTTGCAATTCTTCAGTTCTGTTAAGGCACTTACACCTCGTCAAATGCGATGGTTAAATTTCTTTAGCGCATTTGACTTTGTCATTACTTACAGGCCAGGCTCAAAACATATCCAATCAGATATTCTGTCACGTTATAGGCATACAGCTGACTTAAAGAAAGAGATGGAAAGCCCTCCTATTATTCCTCCTCACAAAATTGTAGCACCTATTGTACAACAAATTTTCATGACTTTGATACGAGAAGAACACATTAAGTTAAATATACAGGAATGGTTAGCAAATCCAAAAAACACAATTCAGGACGGGTTATTCAACCATGATAGTCTTTTATTCATATCCACTACCGAATTGCAAAATAAAGTGTTAACATGGAATCATGATTCAGCCTTAGCAGGTCATCCTGGATATCAGAAGACCTTAGGTAACTGTAAGAAACAATTTTGGTGGTCCTCCTTGTCTAAATATGTTCAAAACTACGTAGCATCTTGTCCCATTTGTGCCAGAAATAAATCTTTACATAAAGCACCAGCAGGGTTATTACAACCTTTATCTACTCCCCCCAAGCCCGTGGCATTCTATCGGTTTAGAGTTTATTACTAATTTACCAGTAGCCAATGGGTACACCACCATCCTTGTGGTTGTAGATTATTTGTCAAAAATGGCACATTTCGTTCCATTGCATAAAATACCAACTGCAGTAGAATTTAGTAATGTTTTTATGACTAATATTGTCCGTTTGCATGGTCTGCCATCTAAGATTATTTCCGATCGTGGAAGTCAGTTCACGTCTAGGTTTTGGAAAGAACTCTGTAAAAACCTAAAAATGGAAATAGCCCTATCTACAGCCTTCCATCCAGAAACGGATGGGCAAATGGAAAGGGCAAATCAGACACTACTTCAGACCTTACGTTGCCTAATGACTGACATTACTAGTGAATGGGACAAGGCCTTGCCATTAGCGGAGTTCATTTATAACAATAGTGTTCATTCTGCAACACATTGTACCCCGTTTTACTTCTTAAATGGATATCATCCCGAGGCCTTGCCAATTTCTGTAGAGTCTTCCGTTATACCGGCAGTCACTGATTGTTTGCAAAATTTACTGGACATTCAAGAAAAAGCCAAAACATATTTAAATAACTATAAGACTTTAATGAAAAAACAAGCAGATAAACACAGAAATTCCGCTCCATGTTACAA
The DNA here is from genome assembly GCA_963921515.1 of Calotriton arnoldi. NCBI lineage: Eukaryota > Metazoa > Chordata > Amphibia > Caudata > Salamandridae > Calotriton > Calotriton arnoldi. The sequence continues at coordinate 248,793 of CAWUFW010011647.1, read as the reverse complement.
CATTGGAGATAAGGTCTGGTTATCCACTAAGAACCTTAATATTGTAGGCCCAAGAAAATTACAGCCACGTTATATTGGACCATTTTCAATAAATAAACTCATAAACCCTGCTACAGTTCAATTGGATTTATCCCCTGAATACCCTGTGCACCCCACCTTTCATGTCTCTCTGTTGAAAAAGTACAATCCTGAAACTAGAAAAGAACCCCCACCTCCACCCATTCCCATTGACGGACATCTAGAATATGAAGTTAGACGTATTCTTGATGTAAAAAGAATTCAAGGTCGGCTCCATTATTTAATAGCCTGGAAAGCGTATTCCGATGCAGAGAATTCATGGGAACCAGCTTCCTTTGTCCATGCCCCCAAATTGGTTCGACAGTTCCATCTACGTTGTCCACAAAAACCACGCACTGTAGGGCGTCCTTTGAGAGGGGCTACTGTCAGGATTTGCGCCATAAACATGGCTAATCCTCATACTGTGTATTAAAATTGACCCAATATATGTAGCATGCTCAGTCTTTATTTCTGGTTTGCTATATTTTGGTTTGCTTTATGGAATTGCACAAGTGTGAACTTTCATGCTTTTATTTTTCTTGTATAAACTGGTATGGTATGCTGTAATACTGTTATAAACATTAAGTAGTTCTTGGTATCTGAATCCATTTATCTTCAAACAATTTGATTCAGCAGAACTAATGACAGTTAACATGTGCCTGCCACACCCGCTGTACAGTTGGCAATTTGCATAGGAAACCATGGATCAGCAGGACTAATGACAGTTAACATGTGCCTGCCACACCCGCTTTACAGTTGGCAATTTGCATTTCTGTTAAACCACCCCACCCACCTGAAGCCTATAAAAGGCTTGAAAGCAGAATGAGACATGCTTGCGCTCGTCTTCACGATTCCCAACTCACCTGATTTCCTTCGAGTTCCCGCGCCGCAGGCAGTATTCCTCCTCTTCGGTTCCAGTCAGTCCTTGGTGGTTTCCAGGATAACTCCACGACTTCCTCCTTCGTTCCGTCTAGAAAATAACTCCGGCCTGCAACAAAGAAAGAAAAAGCAGCACTCAGTCAAGTAAGGAATTTCTAATTAACAAAGCTTGCAGTGGAAGCGCGTCAAAGATTAAACAGGTACTTTTCTGTTTTATTGCAAAGGCTGATAATTTACGACTTTTGCGCTCTCAGAGGAAATGCTCCAAGGTTCCTTAAATTATAGTTTCTTTGTATTTCAAGAGTGAGACAAATAAGACTTTTCAAATTAAAGAGAGACAGACTCATTTCCTACTCAGGAATAAGTGGACATTTTCTGCTGAAACTTATTTTGTGTTGTATTACTTTTATTTTATGATATTCTTGAAGACAAGAAAAAGGTGTTTTTGTTAGTAAGTGTTTCATGGAACATTTAAATTTCAGTTATTGGTGTGTTATGCTGAAAAGTGACAAGGTGTTCTTTTATTTCACTACAGAGAGCAGCATTATACACATGTGTTTAAGAACGTCACTTTAAGCACGTGATGCATCTGATGGTAAAAGGAGACATTATCTCTGCTATATGTTGAGCAGCAAATTAAAGTGAAAGGTATAATCTTTATGTACAATGTAAATCAGGATACTAGTGGATGTATTCAACTAAGTAGGTTAATGAATGTTTATTGATCTTTATCGTTTGTACATAGATATTGTCCCAGAAGAATTGCTTTGTTTACAGAGTGGTTAAGGTATCGCGATCAGCGCCACAGTCGTGCCAAGATCCAAATCCAGCAGAGTGTTTTCTTTCTGTTCTTTTTTATTTTGTCCCATTTTCCCCTTCCCCTGAAGATCTGTTCTTGTTAAGCTGTGTTATAAATACAGTTTGACAGGCGTAGATTTTTGGGGGCGTAGAGAACAAGCGTCTCATCTCTCAAATCGAACATCCTGGATTTCAGGTGAGTGGAGACTTGATAAAAAGTTGGTATAAATCCTTTGTAACTTTTTGAAAGAAAATATCAATAACATTCTCAGAGGCTAAATTGGGGGTGAACTTAGACCGGACCCTTAGACCGCTATTGATGTCTACCTCTGTGTTAATGTCCAGGTCTTGTAATATTTGTGTAATGGTTGGAGCAGGAGCCCCACTTTGTTCAAGTGACAAGAGTAGTTGTATATCCCTCGCATCTTTAACCGTCATATTACATTCAAATACATCCCTAGTTGTTACAGGCTCATTGTCAATCCTGTTGGCAAAGAATGTTTTCAATTTCAGATTCCTTATGAATCTAAATAAACCGATGTGCAAATCTGTGAAGTTTGGTAATGAAGCTGGACAGAAACCAAGGCCCTTGCTCAAGATTTTTATTTCATTAACATCCAAAACATAGTCTGATAAGTTTATAACATTTACATTATCATCATTTGGATCTGGCAGACCTGCTGTTTCCTCAACAGCTATTTCTGTGCTGTCTTGGAGACAGATCTTGTAGTCATCCTTTCCTTTCCTTTTTGTCCCCCTCTGTCCTCTTGTCTTGCCTCTTCTTGTTTTCTTTGACTTACATCCTGCTGTTTTCCCCTTTGCCTCGTGCCCTTTCTGAACCTTTCCATCTCCAATAAAAAAGAATTGGATTGTCCTATACTAGCACTGGTTGACGGCCCTGCTGATGCAATCGACTCCTCACTGGTATAGCTGGTAATGCTTGAGATGTCTGTCTCACTGGACGCAACTGTGGTCCCCGGGCCACCCACTATTGCCACCACCTCATTTTGTTTGATGTTGGTATTGACATTATCAAATTTGCTTGCATAAGTAAAGACCCTGCCATTTCTGTAGTCATTGTCGTCGCGCCTGAGTTTGCGCATCTTTTTATCCTTTATATAAAGCTGATGACTGTGCAGCACTTCCTATAATATCTTGTAATTTTTATCTGCTACTTCTGGTAGGTTCATACATTTTATTTCCTCCTCTAGATTCTTGATCTCCATCAGTAATTTTTCTCTCTTGATGCTGGCGTCCCTGATCAGTATGTCTATCATGCCAAATGGCGAGGATGTGATCAGATGTTCCCACTCCTTTAGCAGATCAGGTCCCAAATCATCAAAAGATGGAAAAATCACCACCCTCAGGCCCCCGTCATTTGCGAACCTCTACATGGGCATTTATGAGAAGGTCCATGTTTGGACGCGATGTCCAGCAGCGTTTACTGAACATATCATTCTATGGACAAGGTACATAGACGATGTGCTCTTGTTCTGGTCAGGGACAGCAAAAATCTTGGAAGATTTTATTAACTTCCTAAATGATAACATCTTTAATGTACACTTTACGCATCAGTCAAGTGACAAGAGTATTGACTACCTTGACACCACCTTGTATGTGGCGGAACAACACATTAGGTCCAAACTATTTCGCAAGAAAACCGCATGCAATGCAGTACTGCATGCGTCAAGTGCCCACCCACAAACACAGATCACAGCTATCCCGTTCGGGGAAATGATCAGGATTAGGCGCAATTGTAGCGCAGACACTGATTTTAAGCTAGAACTTAAGAACCTGGAAAGGAGGTTTACCAATAGGGGCTATACTGAACAGACCCTATCAAAAGCAAGAAAAAGGATTAGCAAGGTAAAACGCACAGATCTCTTGTTTGACAGACAAAATACGGGGAAGATCGGCACTAGGGACTGGAAAGAAAAGCCTGCATTAGTGGTTTCCTACAGTGCAGCCAGTTCGGATCTTCATAGGATCCTGACCAAGCATTGGCATGTTCTGAAGATGGATGCTACATTGTGCAAAGCCATCACAGAAAAGCCTAAAGTCATACATAGTCGGGGAAAAACACTCAGACAAACCTTGTGTCACAGCTACTTAAGGCCTAACCCAGCAAGTACATGGCTACCAGCATTGCCGTCTGGTTTTCACAGATGTGGGCAATGCAATGTGTGCTGCCTAGCGAAAAACAAATTGATCGAGTTTCAGTATAATACGCAAAAAGTCTATAGAATTAATGATTTCATTAATTGTAACTCGAAATATGTTGTTTACAGTATTGTGTGATGTTGCGGTTTGATCTACGTGGGTAGCACTATACGACCGTTGAAAGAACGGGTTCAAGAACATGTGTGGGCTATTAAAAAGAGAAATATTGATTACCCATTGGCAATACACTACAACAGCATGCACACAACTGAGGGACAAATGAAAATTGCCTTTCATGGAATTGAGACATTAAAGATTTCCAACAGAGGTGGAGATAGAACTTTACACCTTAGACAATTGGAGAGCAGGTGGCTCATCAGATTGAGGGCAGTGGATATGGGCCTGAATTTAGACAGGGAACTTCACACCTTCCTATAAGGGAAGGGATGTGATTGACCACAGTCAGGTATCTGTACGGTAACCAGGTTGTTGCTGAAATTTGCTATGCAGAATGCTTATAAATGATTGGAATCTTTCTCAGATGGAATTAGTACCAGTTCCTGTAGGTAACAGATGCTATAAGTTTTGAAATACACATTTCTATAGCATATACCATCCTATTATGTTATATGCAGGGACTATGATGTGTGCATGATGTGATGTGATCCCGTCAGACGTACACAGCTAAATGTTTTGCGAAATGTTCATATGTAAATTGTACGAAAAATATGGACGTTCTGTTTTAAGGTTGCACATAGCGACTTATATGGGTTATGACTCCAGCTACAAAACGATGCTATAGATCTGAAATATATATGTAGTCTACCTGTGTATTTTCTACAGTAAGGCGTAACCTATTTTGTGTTGCTGTATGATGTTGTTCTACCACAGTTCTTGGCCTTGCAACTCAGAATGCATGAATTATGCTTACAGCGTAATATAACACACATTGGTGGTTGTTTAGAGATTCCTACAAACTGCATATAACTTCTCAGCGAAGTAGCGCATGGACAGATTACATGTTCGTTTTGCCCATGTTTATGATCTTTGGAGAATAGATCACAATATCTCTTACTCACTGGGTGTTTAAGAACTACATTAATCTCCTTTCCACCCCAATGTATTATCTTCAAGTAATAGACTGTGATATTTGTCATCTTCCGATTTTATAGTATCTTTCATAGTATGCCTCTTATGACGGTTCTGCCCCACTGACGTTTTAGGAAGCAAGAGATACATTTTTCTCAACTTTGGAACTTGGGTATATATTTTCCATGTCTGGGTTATCAGGCCATATGTGTTTATTTTTTGAATGGCTTTTTTCTTTTTATGACATCTTTGGATTTGTTATATTTGTGCCATCACAAGATGGCGCCATAGTTGAGGGTCGGAAGGGTTTTACCCCTATGTGCATCTCACGATCTGCACAATATACGCACCTTTTACTTGGTCCTATAGTATTATGTATCCTCTCCCCCAATCTAAGATGGCGCCCAATTTTCGGGAAGCTATCTCCCGCCCCTTTCTCTATTTCTATGACCACGCATACCCATTTTCAAACACGGTTCGTGTGGCTGTTTCTCAGCGTTTTACACCAGGACGAGTCTAGAGTCGCCAGAATTGCAGGTATTTTCATAAAGAGAGCCCGTACACATGGGTGTTATACAGTATAGTCTGGGAGGGACGGGTGATACTCGGTATTGACGTTAAATTATTTAAAATTTGCAGGCTTATCAAGGTTTGCTTCTGTTTAACTACCGTAGTGGGTGCGGACACAAACTACTACAGGTAACTCATTTATATATAGTAGTAGCCTTGTGTGGGCTGTGCTTTTGCTTCGTCTATGTGCTTAACACTTTTTGCTAGTGTTTCATTGTTTTTAGACATAGGTTCATTCTGGCTGCATCTGCTAATATATACATATTCCTCCTCCTATGACGGATTTTTATAGTTTGGGTGTAATTCGTGTTCTAATTTCAGCATAGGAAGATAGAAGTCCATACAGTATTTATCTTGGCTCGCATATAGAGGAGCATCACAATGGAAATTTATATAACAATCACGCTGTTTGTGGATGTATTTGTTTATAGTGTTCAGAGTTTCTGTCTCATGTTAATTATTCTCTATGGGCATTTGATAGCTGCACCAGTTGCTATGAATAGCCCATCTCTGCTGTCCGCTAATTAGTTTTTTGGAGCATCCATCACCGGAATAGTCCCTTACATGTCTCTTACAGCGGGCGAATACTGGCAGTCCTTTATCAAATGGGACAAGTAGTATATGATTTTGAAGTGCTTGGAATGTTTTTACAAAGCACCATAGACCAGTCAACACAGCAGGTCTATCATATTCATTTTGTGTTTCATGCTTACTCCTTTACCAGGTCTCCTTTCACTTGTATTCATACGCTTGTTCCTTGAAACTCTTCTATTTGGAGCTGCGACTTGTCATATACAAAAAAGAAAGACATTTGTCATTGCTAGGTAAGATTAGTCGGTTATTACACTCCGCCAGCGTGGCATGGTATTGAGAGTGGCACTTTGTGAATCTTGTGTTGCTCACGGCCTTGTTTGTGATTCTTGCATTGTTCATGGTCTTGGTGGTGGTTCCTTTGGGACTATGGATTCCTATGGTTATGTCACACAATAGGAGGCACATATGCACCTATTCCTTTGTATTTACATCTCTGGTGGAGAGATGCTCATACTGGTTATATAGCACCTCTATCTCTGAAGTACACAGCTTTAGGGTACTTGCAACTATAAAATAAAAATAATAAAAATAAAAATTCTGATATTTTGTTGCAAGATACTCTTTCGTTCCATCATTCACGGCACTAGTGTGGTTTGTTTTTTAAACGAATAGACAAAAGTCAAAAAATGCGGGCCTTTGTGCCACTGTCAGTTTTTAACTTTTATAATAGATAATTTTGTATGATATTGGTTTTAATGTATATACATAATTGTTTGCAGCCTTGAGAAAGTCCTTTCGGACGAAACACGTGTCGGCTGCCTGTTGCTTATGATTGGATTGTGGCAAGAAAATAAAGGATACATAAAAGGAAATAAAGAACACCTTGTGGACTTCTTCTCTTTCATGATGATGGCTAATGCCTATTACACAGACTTGGACTGACTTTGGAAGTGCCTCCGCATATGTGTAACACATTTGGGGATCTCACAGGGGATTGTGTCTCCTTGGAGAACCAGTTTGGTCTTCTAAAGGCGGAGGGAGGCCCAATGCTTGGAGAGCACCAAAACATACTAAGTTACTGAAAATTACTTTCCGACAGACCGTGTGGATGGATGTGCATTCGTAATTTGGCAACTTCACCTTGGTTCTTTTGTGTAATAAGTATGCAGAATTAGGCATGGACAGTTTGGGTGGAAAAGCGTTAAAACCACAACTGATGGGTAGTCCCGAGAAGGAGACTTTCAAGCAGACATCTACCTCTTCTAGAAAGAAGTGGGACACTACTAAAAAACTAAATATTAACGAGAACAGATCTCAATCCAGAGGTAGATCTTCTCCACAGGAGCCCTCCGAAAGGAGGTATAACCTTAGGAATAGGGATAACATTAGGAAGCCTGACAGGTATCAGGATACTGATACACGTTCCTCTCGTTCCTTTCAGGGTTCATCGAAAAACTCTGAGAGGGAAGGACGGTCAGACAGACAAGAAGAGCGTACAAAGTCCAGAGACAAGCAGAACGCTCAAGACTATACTTCAAAAAAAGAAGATAAAGCCAAACCAAAACCACAGTTCAAAAAGAAGAAGGTTGCAGGTCTAATGATCAGACATGCCCAGAATTCTGAGGACTCGACTACTGCACAGGGAATGGGCTCTGACGATGCTAGACAGTGCGGCAGAAGTAACAATAGCCCGCCAGAACCTGATGGAATTTCTGGTGACAGCGGACTTGAATGATTATATCACAGTGGAAACACCTGATACTAGGGTAAATGTCCCACATAAATTATATGAAATAACGCTCCAGATGGAGGGGGACAAATGTAGGACAGTTAGAGGTCTCTTTTGGGAGAACCTGATGTTTGGCTATGATATTTTGTTAGCTGAACAAGATTGGCCGCCAGCATTCGTCATGGATTGCGCTAAGGGAGAAACAGTAATTTTTCCAGCATTTTCCGACCACGTTCCAAAACACTTACGATATACATATGCGCAGGAGTGGGCGGTAATCCAGGCTCCAGCATTATACAAAAACCATGTTGGATGAGATGAGGATTCAACCCACCACATAATTCCACTAATAAACACTCCAACTGCACAAAGGCAGTATCCTATAAAGCAAGAAGCTAAAAAACAGGTCAGGGAGATCTTAGATCAACTTGAATATCAAGGGGTGATTGAAACTTGCACCTCTCAAATGAATAACCCTTTGTTTCCGGTATCAAAACCGGACAATTCATATTGTTTAGTTTTAGATTACAGACATCTAAACACTTGCACTAATACGTTTGCAGTTCAAAATGCACACAGTGCCGCATTAATGAATAACATTGTGCGGAAAAAATACAAAACAACAATAGATATCTCAAATTGATTTTTTTGCCAAAATATAGCGCATGAAAGCAGGTACCTGACAGCATTCTCAGTGCTAGGGTCACAGGGCAATTTTGCCGACTCCCCCAGGGGTATAAGAACAGCCCGGGGTTGTTTTCAGCCAGAGTAACTGAATTACTTCAAACCCTGGATGAAGAGGCATTGTCCTATGTGGATGATATATATCTAACGGACGATGACCAGGAGGAACACTTGAACAGAGTGAATACCATCATTTGCATCTGCATCTGCAATTTGCATCTATAAAAAAATCAAAAATAGCCCACCTTAACGTCCTTTTTCTAGGATATGAACTTTCAAGTGAAGGGAAAAGCCTGGCAGCCAACTTTTTAAAACAATGTGCACTGCTCCAACCTCCGAAATCATTAAAAAGCTTACAATCAATACTAGGTTTCCTTAATTTTGGCAGAACATACATTTTGGATTTCGCAGAAAGAGTTAAACCTTTCTACGGTTTAATAAAACCGGATTTTTCAGTTCCACAATGGACACAGGAACACACAGATACACTTTGTTCCTTACAAGCTGACATGATAGCTTCAAAACGCTTACAGACACGCGTAAACATACGCAACCTGGTGATCCGAATAGTTGCGGGTCAATCAGGGTACACCTATCTAACATATAATGATGGTGAAACAGTACCAATAGCATATAAATCACATTTGTACACAAATGCTGAGATGCGTTTTGCATCAACAGAAAAAATTCTAACAGGAGTACAGACTGCTGTAGTCAGAGAAAGAGCCCTGGCTCAAGGGAAATGTATAATAGTCATGACCCCGGTTCCAGCTTTAGAGGCTGCAACAAAGGCAAGTGTTCCCAACGCTAAAGCCTTACATCCGAGATGGATACAATAGGCTAATTCTCTCACTGCGACAGATGTAGAATACAGGTACGACCCAAATTTAAAAACACAAGCATTTCTGCAATACGAACAAGAATATCCTCTACCAAATGAAATAATGCCTCTAGATCAGTATGAATACATTATTTACACTGATGGTTCTGCGCAACTGGCCATAGGGAGTAAACAGCAATATAGCAACGCATGTGCTATCATTAAAGGAAGGATGCAGGATGGAAAGTTTCATCTGAATTGCACAAAAACACAGTCTCTCGGAGACTGTACGGCACAGCTGGCAGAACTAAAAGCACTGATACTGGCACTGGTAAATACGGATCGAGAATTCCCCACACTAACTGTGTGCAATTCTTTTTACTGCGTACAGTCAAACAATGAATATCTACATAATTGGAAACAGAATGGGTTTAAAGATGCAAAAGCTGGCACAATTAAGCACAAAATGCTTTGGGAACAGGTAGTGGAGTTGAAAAACGAACTACCAAGGGCTCACGTGATACAAACACTGAGTCATCAATGCGATGGCGTTCATGTTGAAGGGAATTCATTGGCCGATGAGGCCACAAAGGGGGCTGTATGGACGGCTTCCGTAGCTGCAATCACTCGTTCATAAACGAGAATAGACGATGAAATAATGGTTGCGATTATTGCCACACGCAAAATTAGCTTAGCAGTACCAAAGAAATTTCCACTCAAGTACTCCTACAAGTTAGATGCAAACAATGTTCCATTTGCTCATATTCCTGGAGTGGGGGATAGAGTAATACCAAATATGGATCGAAGGTTAGGATTAATTCTAGCAGCACACGAAGGGATAGGTTCTGCACACGCAGGAGTTTCGGCTACTGCTTCTCTATTGAAACAACGCTACTGGTGGCCAGGACTAAGAAGGCAGACTAAAGACTATGTATTGAAATGCGACATCTGTCAGCAGATGAAAGGTTCCACCGTAACACGTCCAGTGCAGACACCATTACTGATATCAGACAAACCACTCGCATGTGTTTATTTGGACCACTGCGGTCCCTTACAATCTGATGGGGCTTACAAGTATATCATGGTTGCAGTGGATTCCTGCTCTAGGTTCCTATGGGTGCGGCCCCAGCGCTTGGCTGATGCTCGAACTGTTATAAAAGATTTGCGAGTCTTTATAGGCACACTTCATTCTGACCGTGGCCCCGCTTTTAGCTCTAGGGCTTACAAGGAAGATATGGGAAGTCTGGGTGTAGCATTGCGGTACTCCTCTCCATACCATCCTGATGGAAATTCGGTTGTGGAGAGGAAAAACCGGGACTTAAAGCAATCTTTAACAGCTAGAGTATTAGGCTCGGGTGGCAATTGGGTAAAACACCTGTATGGAGTCCAAAGGGCATTGAATAATCAGCCAAGCAGGTCTCTGGGGGTCACTCCTTATGAGGTCCTATTTGGGATGAGAATGTATGTACCTGATCTTGATTGTGAAGGCACAGTGGCAGATAAAAAAAACATTTGACATTCATGAACGTTTGGCTGTTCTACAGGACCTGAATGAAAACAGGGCACAACAGAGTAATGTCAATACAAAGAAGAACGCCACTCGGGAAGTAAAAAGTGTCACAGCAAGACCTGTCTGGATCACTAAAGTCGGGGATCTGGTCAGAGAAAAAATAGCGGACAAAAAAGAATTTGGGCCGTCATACAGAAAGCCTGTACCTATCCTGGCAGTTGAAGGAACAAGAACAGTACTTCTGCCACCTCTTACTGGTAAAAGGGAGAACAGATTTGTCTCAATTGACCTAATCAAACCACACTATGTGGCCGATACTAAGCAGTAGGCCACGTGGACTCCGAAGTAACAGACACCCTCCTCTCACAACTATACAAGAAGTTCAAACAGAAAGACTCATCACGTTTGAAGGGTCACCTGCACGGAATGAAGGACTAAGCAACAATACAATGGAACTTGTTCCTCTTGAAACTGAAGTTCAAAATGAGAACTCAACTGAAAGACAAATTTCAATTCGACCAAACACAGATATCTACGTCAACATGCCCCAACAAGAGCAAGCTACAGTTTCCACAAAACCTGCGGAACTACCGAAAATTGATCGAACTGCATCTGGCTATTTCAATGACTTTGACACATTTTCATTAGATCCAAGCGAACCTGAAACAACGCCAGCCCAAAAAACTCGACTAAAGAGATTTAAAGACTTTCTGATCTTTCTCAAAAAGACTTACCTGGTATCACCTTGGGTGGAACTCTCGGTATCTACAGGAATACTATTCTTTCTTTTCTCGTTAGGCCTAGTAATTGTTTTTAGTATGCTTATTAATGGAACTTATCTTCGAGAAAGCTCTGCGGCACAAAAAGTGAATGTGATTCTGAAACCGCACCTATCATCACATCGTGAAATAAGAGATCTGTCATCACTGAACATCACAGCAGTTCCTATACCTGATGGTATAGTATGGGAGAAGGTTGACTTCGATATATTTGGCCCGACCGAACTTTTACAAATACCACATTTATTTAAAATATCATTGAGCGATATCATTACCTCAAGTACATTTTCCGATGATTGGGATTATGAAACTGTAAATAATATGCTGTCTGATTTAGAGAAATCTGCTGCTTTTTCTAATAATGAAATGTTAGAAGACACATCAGACTTTGAGAAAATGTATTGCTATCAACATTATGGTCTTCATTTTTTGCATAAATCTGCTAACCCTAGGAATGTTTTCACATATCACCATGGGAACATTGCCCGACACTGCCAAAAAGCAGTTCAAAGACATTTGTACAAAAATTTCCATATTTTTCAGGGTTTAACACATCGGACCCAGTCTCATATTACTATAAGGTTGCACCTACACAAGCACAGAAAAATATGTTGACAAACACAAAACAGATCTATTCTGCTACTTTTATTGCCCAGTTGTCAGAACAAGGGTTCAGCCTATGGAAAGGCACCATAGACTTAAAATCAGTCTGGGGTACTAGAGATTGGCAGGTCCAGGGAACAGAGGTACTATTTAGAGCATGTCTGATTCCTCAACAAATAATGTTCTTGAATGAAACAGTGCAACAAACAACTAGTCTTGGGTTAGCCAGGAATAAAGATCTGAAAACACCTCGGGTGCCAACACCATCATACACTGAGGAGAATGTAACATCACAAAGACAGGTTACAATAGATGACATTTTGCAAAGCAATAGAACAGACCCCGATTGGAAGGAATGGTTGGTTCGGCCCCTAGACACCAATAACTGTCAAGAAAGATTCTTGGGTAAAACTAAAGGATTTATTATTAATAGGCAAGATCCACGTTATGTGCAAAGACAACACCCAGGGGTAGTGACATCATACAGTGTTGGGACGTTATGCCTCGATTGGCTAAAACTTCAACACTCACAAAGGTGAAACAACACTTATCCTTACTTTCACAGGATGTGGACCTACAGGATTTTTTATTAGGTCCTAGGAAGGAACGTCACAAACTTTTCTATTATGCTGTCTACAATGAGATTTGGAAAATATCACAACAAGAGGCCGCAGAAAGATTACGAGAAATAGATCGTATAAACCTAGAGAAAGCTCTAGCAGTGGTCGACAATGGGTTAACGACAATAATATCCAGAATATATTCACTGGCAACATTGTATCATCTGCTATTGATAAACTAGAACAAGGGATGTCCATTTTACAAATGGGCAATCACAATTACGTTCTATTATGTTGTTAAGCTGGACGCTGCAATCTTTGCGCGCAGGCTATCTGCCTTGGCGTTTCATAAACATCACGTCTCTGTTTTCCTCTTACAATCTGACAGAAAAACAGATAGAAATGGCACAGAGGGGAGCAAAGTATACAATGCTGCGCATTGAAAAATTGGACAGATTAGCTTTCACAGTGGCAGAATCACCGTCCACAGAATGGTTAATCCATGGCCACATAACTCTCCTGGTCACGACATTTCAATTCCATTATTGCCTAGAACAAATGCAGGCAGGCAGATATGAAGAAATGGGTATGGAATTCATCAAGGAATCTTGGGAATTACCGTACAGGTTCTGATGCCGGAGTGGGGAAAAAGAAGTGCTTCTAAGCGGTACAGACTGCAAGAATACTTTAAGTGGATCACTTATATGCCAGGATATAATGCTTCATGGGGCCTGTAATGGTTCGGTAGCAAACGTATCCTGTCACTTAAAGGGTGCCCCAGCTGCCATGATCACTCCAGTGTTCAGGCTACTTTCAAATGGAAGTTACTTGATGCTGAACGATCAAGGTTGCTGTGGGATGCTTCTGGGCATCGCAATTCTGGTAACTGTGAGTTCCAGGGTTACTTGCTGTATGCAAGTAGTGTTTCCACCAACACATACAGTCAAGGAGGTGCTGTTATGCCCTTCGCTAAATGTTTCATTAGTACGGTTTGATACTTTGAGCAGAATGAAAGCCATCCTTATACAGAAACCCGTGCCCTTAACCTCCGCTCAAGAGACTTTTGATCTTCAAGTAGCAAGGTCTTCAGCAGAGATTCAGGCACTTATACGTACAAATTGCCCTTTTCATTTCGCAGAAATGGTAAATCGTATCTTTAACATGTCTGATACGACAGGCATTGTCCACCTATTTAAGAACATAGGTTCTGGACTATTAAGCACCTTTCAGACGGTCCTCGGAGTTATACCAAACTTTATACACTCCGGGCCTGATTCACAGAACTAACTTACGTCAAAAACGTAAAGTTAGTACTTTTTGGTATTCACAGAATACACTTACTCATTTTGGTATTCACAGAATGAACTTACTCATTTCGGTATTCACAGAAGTTAGTAGTCCTAACTTTAGGACTCCTAAATGCCTTCTGTGAATACCGAAAGTCTTAAAGTTAGGATTTTTCTCAGTTTAGGAGTAGTAAAGTTAGGACTCCTAACTAACCCTGGGCAAAGCACTACGCTACGCTCGCGTAGTTTGCGAAGTTTGCGCTACTTCGCACAACGCGAATTGCACGTAGCACAGTGCAAACACGCGTAGCGTAGTGCAGCGGTCATTTTTTGCTTGCTCGCGGTCCTCAACGTCAAGTTGGCGACCGCGAGCAAGCAAAATGACATCCTGGTGAGATTCTCAACGCGGGGAGGTCAGGTTTCTCATTGCGAGTGGTCGCGTATGCTCGCGACCGCTCGCGATGAGAAACTACCAGTCCGCGTTAGAAAGCTGCCGCTCGAGTAAAAATCTACTCGAGCGGCAGTAAAGACAGCTCGCACTGTGCAAGATGCCGTTTTCAATGATTGCACAGTGCGGACAAGCATCCGGCACTGTGCAATCATTGCGAACAGTGCACTACGCAGTTCGCGTAGTGCTACGCGTAGCTCGCGTAGTGCGAACTGCACTTTGCGTAGCTTCGCGTAGCGCTACTTCGCGAACTACGCCCAGGCTTACTCCTAACTTTAGGACTCCTAAATGCCTTCTGTGAATACCGAAAGTCTTAAAGTTAGGATTTTCTCAGTTTAGGAGTAGTGGAGTCCTAAAGTTAGGAGTCCTAACTTTGCTACTCCTAATCTGAGAAAAATCCTAACTTTAAGACTTTCGGTATTCACAGATGGCATTTAGGAGTCCTAAAGTTAGAGTCCTAACTTTACTACTCCTAAACTGAGAAAAATCCTAACTTTAAGACTTTCGGTATTCACAGAAGGCATTTAGGAGTCCTAAAGTTAGGACTACTAACTTCTGTGAATACCGAAATGAGTAAGTTCATTCTGTGAATACCAAAATGAGTAAGTGTATTCTGTAAATACCAAAAAGTACTAACTTTACGTTTTTGACGTAAGTTAGTTCTGTGAATCAGGCCCTATGTATTTGGAAGCATCTTTGGAGGGCTGCCACTGATCCTGTTTCTAATAGCAGGTATCCTGATTGTCGTTTTTTTGCTACGCAATGGACGTCCCAGTCACCAAGGAGATGGAAACAGTACTCCTGGAGAGAAAATACCGTGATCGCATGGTACAGCTTCTAGGCACACCTCGCCTAAGAGAACTAAGTGCTTCTTGGTTCTTGTCATTTAGACCAGTCTGGATGGACTGCATCTTACCTGTCCTACGATGCCTGTTTTGCAAAGAAGAATGCGTGTTGGATATCTGTCTGACACTCCCATCATGTGCGCAACCGGACGTTGATGCTTTACTGGACCCGATAATGGCCCGTGTTCTGCAGTGTCCCCAGTGTATTCCCATGTTGATGGTGGCATTTCTAGAGCCACCACAGGTAGTAGCTGCTCCTGTTGGTATGGACACCGGCTCCTCCTCTTACACCTTGGATGGCGCACAGGCTGCCCCAGCACCGGCTGTGGACAGTACGGAAGATCATCTGTGCTCAATTGACATAATATGCGAGGTGTTACAGGGACCGCCAGCTGCGGAAGCAAGCAACGAGAATGTTGCGTCTACCAGCCAGAACACATAAACATTTGATTCATTTAGCCCGTCGTGTGATGGGGAAAAATTAGACTTTTGGAAAACAAACGGAAAATTGGAACTCCGTATTAAATTTTACATTTTTTTTGAGCATGCATGGCTTTCAAATGCTTATAGTAGTTCGAACTATACCTACGGACATATTAGAGCTATAGCTTGAGTGTCAATTTCTATTTTTTACCTCTTTTTAGATTTTTGTACAAACGTCTTAAACATAGTTTTTAAGCATAAAAAGAAACTAATGTTTTTTTACCGTTTACGCACCAGTATCTAGTAAGCCTAGTAGTACGTTTAGAATTTAACTATGTCGTCCATTCGGAAGAGGAGTGAGTGTTATATTCCATATAGGTATCATAACATAGGCCCGGTAATCTCATTGCCCGCCACCTATATTCTCTCTCTACATTACACTTGTCACGGTTTACAGGGACTGACCTTTTACCTAGATATTACACTGCAGTCAGAACGCGGGTTTTCCCTAGTTCGAAATCTCATACATTATGCATGAAGATTCTTAGAAGCACAGCAGGACTACCAGCTCCTGTATAAAATCTATGTACAAAGTTCAGGCCCAACGTCATCCGTAGGCCAACACAGTAATACAGCAAGGTAGGACCCCTGGGGAGACCTATGGGTATATATGCATCACATCTTGCTATGACAGTTAGAGGAGACCAAGACTTCCCGGCCAACACACTGACCAGAGACCCTCAGGATCCTGCATGCAGACGCTCCAGCACGCAGTGGTCTAACATCCCTTGTGGGGTGTCTAGCTCGAGACCAGGATGGGGTCCCACAGTCTCACTTAAGGTAATGGGGTTGACTAGATCCTAGAGGAATTCTTGGCTTAACACCTACATACATGTAGGGACACTTAGGTACATCTAGTTAGGGAGGCATCGTAGGAGTACGCATCTTTTATCATGTGTTTTATATACTCTAATGTATTCATGATTATGGTAAGATGGTAGAACTATACCATCCATTTACTTTTATAGTACTGTTCATCATTTATATCCTAAACTGTCTAATGGTTGTTGCAGCACATCTATTCTACACCAGAATAACAACTGTTCAATAAATGCTTATTGAAAACGCCCAGTTTGTTTATTCTGTGTATCTCTCTGAGACGAACTAAGTAAGCACGAGTGACTGAGCGAAAAGTAGTATATTGTTTCCACGATCCTGAGGCATCAAGGTTGTCATGTTCTGAGGTTGCCAGAATCTATTCTCTCCCTGGTAGGAGGAGATTCCAGTGGCACTGTGAGCTAGCTGATACAGACAGGCTAACAAACTGGGTGGGGGTGCACAGAATCAGTCTGCCACCAGTCCCACAGTTTATGTTATCCAAACGTGCAGATCCTGTATATGTCATATAGGAACTACATGACACTACTAGCATTGGAATTCCCAAGGGCAAGCATGCAAACATAGTTAATGTAAGTTGTACAGTGTGTAGATTTGGGTTCTGGACAGGTACAGTGATGTAGAAATGTGTGTACTGGGTTTGATTTATCAGCAATGTTCTCATGGTTTTGAGGGAGAATAGCATGATGCCCATGATGACACTTGCCTACCCCTTAGACATACTTGCCATTCTGACCATGACCTATGTGTATAAGTGTGTATTTCGCAGACACATGTAGCATGTGGAGTAATGGTGTGTCACCATGTCATCCTAACAGGTGACTCCCATAAGAAGGGTGAGATATGGCAGACCATCGTCTGGGCAGTACGGTCCGTGGGGGTCGTCAGACGCCGTGTCCGCCACTGCCAGAAGAGGTGGCAGGACCTCCGTGGCTGGACACGGAGGATTGCAAGGGTCTAGCTGAAGCTGTCACCTCCTCGCAAAAGGCGCGGATGACAGACCCCAACACCGACCCCCCCACAGGCTCAGGATACTGACGGTGGTCTTCCCTGACTTGGATGGGCAGTTAAAGGCCAGACAGCAGCAAGGAGGGGGTGAGTATGTGCCCTGTTGCAGAAGTATGTTTAACATGCTTGTTACACTCCCTCAGCCTGCTAACCCTCTCACAGGCCATCAGTCTGCCAAAACAACAACTCTGTCTCAAAATGTAATTATGCCCCATGATCATTTGATGCCCAGGTGTGTCCCTTTCTGTCTGTGACATGTGTGTCACTTAGGTCCAGTGTATTGGCTGTAGTCCAATGTTCATGTGATCAGCACAATATACAACATGTGCATGTCGTTGACCATCATGAGTGATGTAATTGGCTGACATGTGTCAGCACATTGGCTGAAGTATGACCTGTACTCAGTGTGGTACAAACATATATGTGCAGATTCTTGCTATTGGTGCACACAGGTCTGCGTACACAATGCTTTGCAGCCGGTGAGACCAATGTGGATGCCTCAGACAATTCATCTTGCTCATACTGCCAAATGTATTGTCCCAGACATAGTGCTCAGTGTAATCATATGTATCCCATGGCCCAAGGACAGGTATGCCAAATCAGGCCATCCAAGACACGGATACATCACATGTTTGTGTGTCAGGCAACACTTTTACCATTCAAATGTGAGAATCCATGGGTCAGACTCTGTGACAGTGAGTACATGTGCCAATCTTTGAAAGACACTGGTGGACAATCTTGCAAACCTGGCCAAACAACAAATGTATGTATTTTGTATCACATACACTACAGTTGACATGTCTGTTTCATCCCTTGACTGTGCATACTGGTGGCTTGAACATCCATGTGTATGATGCATCACTTTCACCTTGAGATATGTAAAATGTGCATGTAAACACATCTGTTAGTTCACATATTCTGATGGCTAACTTGGGCAGACAGTGCAGCCAGACAGGCCAGTGCCATAGTGTGCCACATGAAGTTTTGTGATGATGCAGTATTTGTACTTGGAATTGTTTATGAAAATGTTCATATTTGTTACTGGTGAGCAGGATACAATGTACATGACATCCACAGTATTCACCCTAACACCCTCCATAGCTCAGAAAAGACATTGAGCCATTCAAGTGTCACCCTGGCTAGGCCTACAACTACAGATTCAGATGTCTGACCTGACAGCAGTGGACCAAAGACACTGGACACATGCACACAATCACTGTTATCTGTTTGAAATGAGTCATTTGCTGATTATGCAACTTATGTGTCCTGCATGCAGACCATTTTCCCATTGACGTACAAGACATAGGTGCACTTCATGATGACTGGGGATGGAAGAATGTTTAGCATGTCACATTTCACATATGCATCCCATTTGCTGTGTCAGTTCAAGACTCCCTTGCAGGAGATGAGACAGGTTTGTAATGACACAAGACCGTCAGGAGCATTACAGATCAGACCACCTGCTACATAGTGTAGTAGTTGACATGGTTGTTGTGGTATTTGACATTGATATAAGCAATGTTGCACATGACATCATGTGTGTGGGAACCATAGTTTACTGGCAGACTGACAAGTGCCATGTTCACATATGTGGAATGATTACAAAACTGAAGTCAAAATTGTGCCTATGCTTGGTCTGTGAATTGTTGTAATGATACTCATGTGTCAAGTCTATGCAGATGACTGATGTGAATCTCTTTCTCATCCTTGTTCACAGCATCAGAAACAGCTACTGGAGGAGACAGTTCCATGGACGAAGGGGAAGCGGCTAGCCAGACTGGGTCCAGTGTGGAAGAGAAGGGACCCAGTGGAACGGAGGGTGAGGGGAGCCACACTGGGAGCAGGTAGGAGACTACAACATCAACTGAAGACCACTCCAGCTCCAGTGATGACTCCCTTGTGGTGGTGGGTGTTCCCAGATCAGATCCTCAAACATCGGACTCTGCCCAGACCACCACCACCACCATCTTCACCCTCACAGCTGCTCCCATTCTGAGTGTCCGTGGACCCTCCCGTGTTAGGGAGCATGTCTCCTTCTGGCCAGGCACCGCACCCCCTGCATCAGTCTCCCCTGCTGTCCTGAGTGTGGAGGCCGTGGATTTGCTCAAACAGATTCATGTGGGGAAGACATCGATGCTGAATGTCCTCCATGCACACACCAGTCTTTTGACACAATTGGTGTCATACATGGAGGGCATCTCATCAGACATGTCTGCCCTACAGCGATCTAATCAGGCCATGGCCTCCTCACTGACGGCAGCAGTGTCCCTCCTGCAGCAGTCCCTCACCCGTCCTTCCTCTGCCCCATCCACAGTCCCAACTACCCTACCTGACCAAAGCACACTCACACAGGCACATGCACACACAGCAACAGACACATGCAGCACACAACCACCCAAACAAAAGTCTAAACACACACGCACGCACACTCAGGGGACTGACATCACACACACTGGGGAGAGGGCCAAAAAAGTCAAACACCCATCCACAACCACTCCGCATTCCACAGCTACCTCTTCCTTCACAACCCCTACCCTTGACTCTCCTACAACCCCCTCTTCCCAGCGGGTCTTCCTCTATGACCTTGGCCTCTTCCCCACTGACTCATCAGACCACCCTCACAAGGGGAAGAGGAAATCCCCCAGCACAGAGAGGAGATCCACACCTGCCTGCACCCCCTTCCCTAAGAGGAAGAGCACTGAGCCTCCCCACCCGTACATCCCCAATCTAAAAAGTCAAAAACCCCACCACCAAGCCACACTTCCCGCCCAAAATCCACTTCCTCCCAGTCCCAGGTCCCCCTCCCAAAGGGCACACCACAGACCCCATACCTGTTTTCAACATCCACCATTACACCATCCCCAGGAAGATCAAACCCTCACCCCCGACCAAAAGCAATTCCCCTACAACAGCCCCCCCATTCAGTCTGCTCCTGACACTGCAGTGGGCCCCCCTCAATCTGGCCAGTCCACTGAGTGGTCTCCCCCCTCCATCTGGCCAGTCCACTGCAGTGGACCCCCCTCAATCTGGCCAGCCCACTGCAGTGGACCCACCCCCCTCAATCTGGCCAGCCCACTACAGTGGAACCCCCCTCAATCTGGCCAGCCCACTGCAATGGACCCCCCCTCAATCTGGCCAATCCACTGCAGTGGACATACACACACCACCATATAACATCCTTCCCGAAACCCAAACCAGCCCCCCCAAGTCCTGTCCCTGCGGTGCCTGGCATGCCCCCTTAGATGCCCCTCTGAGGGGAGGTGTTCCCTTGTAGTTGAAGTGCAGGCAAGCGATGGAGGGTGAGTTGCCCTGACCCCTCCAGGGCTCATAGTAATGGACTGGCCATTAGTCTTTTTTCATGATTTGAAAAGGAAATGCAGAATACAGCATGTTAAGTTCTTTGAACTGTTGCTTTTGGTGTCCTAAAACTTGGTAATAACTCAACTGTCATTAATATGCAAATCTTGTTGTGGATATACAATGATGTTGTGATGTGATGGACTGCATGTAGTCCATGGCATATGTGACCTATTACAGTATGTATCTTGAGTCCTAATTGTCTACATTTGCAGGGTGTCATCATCAACATTGTTTTTGGCCATGAGGGTGACGTGCATTTTCCAAACTACCATCTTTGACTTATAATGTTGCACATAGGTGGTGCAGACATTTGTGAACATTGTGCATGTCTTTCAAAGTGCAACCATCTAGGATGGCCATGCAGTATAGCGGTACACATGAAGTTTTGCTACGTGCAGGAGACTTTGGACACACCCATGTACACAGGCTGATGGTACAAAAGTATTATGTGACTTGTAAGTGTCGGAGACATGTCCGAGTTTCATTGTGACATGGTAGACCACTGCCACAAACAAGGTAGCCACAGGTGGCCTTCCACTGTAGGGAATTCCCATCATGGCAGTGTGTTCATCTGTGACATATCCTGAGCCCATGGTGTGTGTGAGGTGAGCCGTAATCTCCGTCTTCAAACCCCCTTTCCTACAAAGACTCAAGTCCCTGCAGATGTTCCTGTTTGATAACCTGTCTGTGGGCTAACTAATCCAGTGCTTTCTCAAACTATTGGGAGTTGTACCAGCCTGCTTTGGTCTGGCTACATCATGTTGATTAAGTGTTTTTTGGCTGTGTGTGCTTTGACTTCATATATTCACCCACACTCTTGATGTAATTGGGAATGGGTATCTTGTGTGGGTTGTGATTTCTGATTGACCAATTATGTTGGCCTTTTGAGCTGTGCAGGATGCTGTACCTGGTCACACCAAGCTGGCATATAGCTGCAGGGATGTTTGTGGTTTGTCCGTGTGCAACATGGGTTGAGCAGAATGGAGTGTTTTTGCACAGGTGTGTAGTGTGCCCATCTGTCATGCGTACACCACTGGAGCGTGTGTCACTTCTATGCTCTTCATTGGCACACAGGGGAGTGATAGTAAGTTTCTTGGTGCACCCTAGCTGCAGGTGTGTTTAATACGGTTGATGTTGCATATGGTGAGCTTGCACACACAAGGGTAGAGTTGATGGAGACTGGTGTGTCATAGGTATGCATGGAGTGTGGACTCCTATGTGATGGCTGCAGGACTATTTGAGATAGTGTCAGGAGGTGTGGTGTGTGACTTCAGGTCATTGATATTGGTTGTGTTGGAGGTCATGGAGTGTGCACATTGTCCCTATGTGAGTGCTTGTCATGCGGGGTGTGAATCCAATTATGTGAGCTTGATTCAGTGCTTCCACCCTGCACAAGGTGTGGTAGAAATGTGTGGATGTGATGGTGCGATATCCCACTGGAGAATGTTGTATTGTGGCATTAGATGAGAGATGTGGTCTGTTGCACTAATGTGTGATTTGAGTGTAATAGTGCAATTCAGGATGAGTGATGTTTGATGATACTGTGCATGAGTCCATGGGGATATTGGTCATGGAAGTCATATGTAGCTGTGACAGGGCAACATTGAGACAAGGGCTGACTAGTCATATGGGTCAGAGTGGATTTGTGGATGTGAAGATATGTACACCAGTGATGTGATGATTTGTGCTGGATGGTGACATGTGAGGTGTTATCCAGTTGTAGGATATGTAGTTTGAATGTTTGTATGCATATTTTCTGCAAGTGACAATCCTCTGTACAGGTGCTGTTTTGGTGGATTACGTGGTGATATGCAAATGACAGAGTACACAGCCATCACAGTATGTATGTGTCTTGTTGTGAGATGTGGTGATGTGTGGAGTGTGCATGTGTAGGTATGCTGTGATGCCAGACAGTGTGGCATGAGTGCAGTCCAAGGCATCACTGAGTGGGCGGGTGGTAATGAGAGTGGTCCATCTGACATGTAACGTTTGTCATCTGCTGATGAGGGAATGTGTTATCTACATTGTGTGCATAGCATGTATCTGAGAGATGTTATGTACATGGTGATGGAGAGTGGTGCTGCGAATGTATGTGTGAATGTGTTGAGGGCCGCACACGTGTGTTTGTATATCTTGCATTGTAATGGTATGTGTACTGGGCTGGGGCTCATGGTGCAGAGATGCTACTCCATCTAGATGCATCAGAGGTGCCTTTTGATGTGCTTATGTGTTTGTAAGTTATGAGAGATGGACATGTAGTGTGACAGGTGTGTTGTAAGTTTCATTCCTGCATGTGTTGATTTAATTCACAACTTGTGTTGAAGTTGACATGTTCAGATCATGTGCATGTGTGTGGTCAGTGGGACTTGCCAGAGTTTATCTGTGCCTGTCAGGTATCTGATGAAGCTTGCTGTCTGCCAATGTATGTTCATGTATGCTTTTTGTGATGGTCACCATCAGTTCACAGGTGTGTGCAGTACCTATTCGCATCACAGGAGAAGTAGCCTCCACTTAGCCTTGGTTTGTGTAAGTTGTGTGTGGGAATAAGTGCAAAGTAGCACTTTGTAGTCAGTGTTGGCCAATGATTGTTCCTTAATGCCCTGTGATGGTGGCCTTAAATGGAGGTGGTGGTTGCTTCTGATGTAAAAACATGATAGGGTAACATTGGCTGGCAGCACATTGCTCAGGGGGGGATTGTCCCCTCAAGTGCATATGCACTTAGGTGTGTTGATATGCCACTTGTGATCCATGCACTTCACAGTGGACTACACACACGTGTGTAATCAAGGCATTGTGACTTTGACTGGCAAAGGTGTGGGAGGCCCAGGAGAGTGGAGTCATTGTGATGAGATCCCTGGTTGTGGAGAGACAAGAGCCTGCACTGTGAGCAAACTCACATGTGACACAGGAACATTTCATCAAGTTCTATTTGTGTTAGCATCATCAGCATGTTTTGATTCTGTCATCTGGTTTTGCAAGTGTGGGCCTTGTATGTGTCAAAGAGTGCTCCCAATCAGCACTTTGGACCCTATCCTGTAGCCTGCGGACAACATGTCTTATTTATACGTCTCCTTGACGGATTTCAGGATTTATTTACAGTGTTCAACTGCCAAATGTGGCCAAAGCATATTCCATTATGCACACGTACACCATCCTCACCAGATGTACAAATTTCCCATGGCTTGTGTCTAGCTATGTGTGTTTGGTTTGTGAGCCACAGATTGACACCCCCCCCTGGCGTTGTCACCAGTGCAGGCAGATTATCTTGCACATTTGGCTGTGCATTGGTGCCTACAGACACTGTTGTTGTTTCCTCTATCTGCTGACACATGTGTCTTCCAAGTCTTCTGCAGTACACACTCTGCATTGTCAAAATGGCATTAGTGATGAGCTGCACATAATGCAGCTTTTGTGGCTAGATGCAGAGTTGCTGTGATTAACATGCAAACAAATTGACAGTGTAAATATTCTGAACAGTAGTTGTGTGCAACGCCCACAGGCCACACATGGTGAGTGTCTCCTGCATTGTTGTTGGTCCATGCTTTTTTACACAGCACGTAGGAACGTGGTCTAGACATGTAGCGCTGACAGCTGTGACACAACCATTTCTGGTTTGTTGTAGTGGGAGGCTAATGATTCAATTCAGTGTGTCTGAGGACTTGTCTGGGTTCGGTTCCAGTCTCCTCTGTGCTTCATTGTACACCGACTCATCACAATGACATCCGTCTGTGAGTAGGTGTACTCCTGTTGCCCTGCAGGGTTTGAGTATGTGTGGTGGTGGACAGATGATCTGACTTTGTGTCACATACATATGTGTGTCTGTCACCTCTTGTTACACCATCAAATGTGTGTTTGTCCTAGTATGTGGCGTGCTGGGTGTACCTACCTAATACAGAGATTCCACCATTGGGCATGCACAACAGTACATGGACCAATGTTTGTATTGTGATCACAATGATGGCTGGTCGATAATCGATTCATTGTCATACATCCAGTGATCAACGCTGTCCTGGTGGCCTCTGCAATGTCACCTGTCAAGGGTGGTTTTGATGAGGGACGATGCTGCTGAGCAAGGTGGGTGGTGTTAGGACTGGCAAAATGTGCCTTGGCTCACTGCAAGGCCCCTACCTACAATGCAGCATCCCTGCACCAGTCATGCCCTAGGAGTCATGTTTGTGTATGTGAGATGACAGTGCTTCTTGCAAGGCATGTGACACAGTGCACAACAGTGAATGTGCTGAAAAGTCTTGCACCCATCCTCAGTTTGCTTCACAGCGGCTCACCAGACAGGATACTGGCAGCACAGTCCTGTGGCCTGGAGGGAACTGTGGAAGTGAGTCAGTCTTTATATGTGTTTTTTGGTGTTCCCCCATGCTTGGCCCACATGTGATTCTGGTGCACCCACTCATCAACCAATGCCTGATTGCACACATTGCCAATCCAAGCACTATATGGAATACTTCCTGATTGGACTCAACACGCGTACGGCTCAGTGGTGTTCAGCCCCCCGTCATGTGTGTTGTCCCAGGCTAAGCCGACTTCCACACTCACGCACACATTGTGTTTGTTCAGCAGTGTGTGTCTGGTCGAGTGTCTTTGTACATCTCCCCCCATGTATTTTACTTGTCTTTGAAGGGCATTGAGTGGATGGTGTGTTTTGTTTCTTTCTCTACTGGCCATGGGCCTTCTACATCTCAACTCGGCACATTCCTTAGGTTTGTCAGTAAACGTTGCTGCCACAGTGTGGAACTTGATGTCATCAAAACAGGACTTCGTGATCGAATCATTTGTATTTGACACTGCTGGTAGCAGACATGTGTGTTGATGCATTTTGGATGGTCCCATGTCACATTGTGCAAGTTAAAATTGTTGGCAGTGTTAGCCCCCAAAAGCATTGATTGACTGCACATGGCTGAGGGTATGGAACCCCCACAACAATCTTTGCCTCAACAGTGCTGGGGGTATTTGCCCCACATACACCACTTTGTCACTACATTGCTGTTGGTGTTAGCCCCCCAACACCCTAATTGCAGGACCATGCTGGGGGGTTGAGCCCCAAAATCACCTTTTTGTCACTGAAGTGCTTGGGGGCTTAGCCCTCCCAACACCCTAATTGCAGGACCATGCTGTGGGGTTGAGCCCCAAAATGACCTTTTTGTCACTGAAGTGCTGGTGGGGTTAACCCCCCCAAACCCTAATAGCAGGACTATTCTGAGGGGTTGAGCCCCCAATTCACATATTTGTCAGTAAAATGTTGGGGGGGTTGTCCCCAATACCACATTATGGGTAAACATTACTGCCTGTTTGTACCCAAAAGTACAATTTGGCATGACGACACAGGGGGTGTTGTGCATCCACCCCCCTATGGGCATTAGATGGCTGGAAGTGTTGGGCATCCACCCCCCTATGGGCATTAGATGGATGGGCGTGTTATGCATCCAACCCCCTATGGGGTGGACAACCCAGGGAGTGTTAGGCATCCATTCCCTATGGGGTGGACAATGGAGGGAGTGTTAGGCATGCACCCCCCTATGGCCATTAGGTGGCTGGGAGAGTTGGGCATCCAACCCTCTATGGGCTGGACAACACAGGGAGTGTTAGGCATCCACCCCCCTATGAGCATTAGATGGCTGGGAGTATTGGGTATCCAACCCCCTATGGGGTGGACAATGCAGGGAGTGTTAGGCATCCACCCCCCTTTGGGCATTAGATGGTTGGGAGTGTTATACATCCAATACCCTATGGGCTGGACAATGCAGGGAGTGTTATGCATCCAACCCCCTATGGGCATTAGATGGCTGGGAGTGTTATGCATCCAACCCCCTATGGGCTGAACAATGCAGGGAGTGTTATGCATCCAACCCCCTATGGGCTGGACAATGCAGGGAGTGGTTTGCATCCATTCCCTATGGGGTGGACAATCCAGTGAGTGTTAGGCATCCACCCCCTATGGGCATTAATTGGCTGGGAGTGTTAGGCATCCAACCCCCTATGGGCTGGACAACACAGGGAGTGTTAGGCATCCACCCCTCTATGGGCATTAGATGGCTGGAAGTGTTGGGCATCCACCCCCCTATGGGCATTAGATGGCTGGGAGTGTTGGGCATCCAACCGCCTATGGGATGGACAACGCAGGGAGTGTTAGGCATCCACCCCCCTATGGGCATTAGATGGCTGAAAGTGTTGGGCATCCAACTCCCTGTGGGGTGGACAACGCAGGGAGTGTTAGGCATCCATCCTGGTATGGACATTAGATGGCTGGGAGTGTTATGCATCCACCCCATGGGGTGGACAATGCAGGGAGTGTTAGGCATCCACCCCCCTATGGGCATTAGTTGGCTGGGAGTGTTAGGCATCCAACCTCCTATGGGCTGGACAACGCAGGGAGTGTTTGCCATCCATCACCACCCTTGCCTCTACATTGCTGCAAGTATTCACCCCCAGTATAGACAGTGGTTCCTCACAAACTGGATTATGTTGCCTTTAGCGGGGTAGTGAAGTTTTTGTGTGTGGTAGGTGTCTGACTTACCGTCTGTGACGAACGCGCTGGTTAGGGTTGTAGAATCGACCGTAGGAGTACAGTATAGGGATGACGTGCGTGATCGTATACATGACTGCTCCATCTCGTTCGCTAGGATCGTGTTGTGGCGTGAATCGGAGCTGAAATACTGCTCTACCGGATGCTCTGACGTGCTGGAGGTGGCGACCTGTCCGGCGCGTAGGAAGTACGCATCGTACTTGGCCGGCCGGAAACTGATTGAGAAATGCCTCCGGACGACTCCATTCAGCGTTTCTGGAGGCTTCTCGTTGGGGAAATGGAGCCGGAATCGGTGCGTACGAGTCGTTCGGGAACTAGAGACTTTTGCACATCGTACTTCGTCGTTTGGATGGACCTGCTCCCGGGACGAGTCGGTCGGAAGGTAAGGCTACGGACAGCTCTGGGAGGGCCTTCCGGACGGGATCGGAATCAGGCCCTATGTTGGCAGCCATCAGCATGATTAGTGAGGGGGTTTGCAAAGATAGAAATATGGGGGTGGCATTGACATTCATATTGTTTAAAAGTGACAAATGTTCAGACAGAATGGGGTACACATTTCTCTCATGGGAAGGAGAATGAATTTGGT
Organism: Calotriton arnoldi; assembly: GCA_963921515.1. Lineage (NCBI taxonomy): Eukaryota > Metazoa > Chordata > Amphibia > Caudata > Salamandridae > Calotriton > Calotriton arnoldi. The sequence continues at coordinate 220,630 of CAWUFW010011647.1, read as the reverse complement.
TAAAGTAATGGATGTTTTAGAGGATTGGTTGGGTAAAGAAAGGGAAGGGGGCAGAAAGAGCAACTCAGGAGGAGTCGTTATTGCAGAAGAAGAGAGGCGTTAGTAACAGAGAAGTGTTGAGAAAAAAGCAATGAGAGAAATATGAGAAGCTTGGGCCTATTGTGGACAGAATGGACAATAAGTTGGAGTGGATTAATGAGGATGAAATAATATATAATAAGCTAACTGGTAGACACGATTGTAGAGATTCATACTGAAAGATAGATGGGACCTTTAGAGCTGCAAGGAGTGGGTAACTGTTAGGGAAGGGGGACAGGAAGTGATAATTGATAGAATGATGTTTGAGACATTAGTCTATGCAGAAGTACCTGACAGTTTGTGAGCTCAGCTTGCTTCAAAATAAAGTGACCATTTGCAAAAAAACAACATAGAGTGCCTTTTCTTGTTGAACAAATTTCATTGCTTTTAACACGTAACAAACAGTACAGTACCAGGTACAGCTATAATGCATCCCATTGCAATTAAATATAGTGTTTTCATATCCAGTTGAGTCCAATTAGAAGTGATCTATAATATGGAATAATGGCAGACAATATGTATTGAACAACTTGTTTCTCGGATCTTGAATAGGCCTACCGCTCCCTGGTTCTGACCCCTCTCGCCCCTATCCCCCATCTCTCTATATAAGACAAGAATTATTTTCAAGGAGCCCTGTCTTCCCATCTCCCCCCTGGTGGTCTGCCTCTATTTTGAGCGCCACCGGGTGCAAGCACGGATCCCCTGCCAACCACTTCTCTCATTTGTCTCAAATGTAATCCAAGCAGGGCTCAGGTTGTTGGGAACTGTCAGGGGAGTCGTTGTCAGGTTCTTTTAAGTATTTCACTAGTGTATCCCAGGCCCTAGCCTTATCTATGGTGCTTCAGCCTCTCCTATCCTCCTGAAACAGCACTGCTCCCTCATAACCCATCCACAGCAACAGGGTCTCTTTCCGTTTGGGTACCTGGGGGCTGGCAGTAGCCTTTCACTTCATAGTGATTGCCCGCATCACCAGTACTAGTGCTAAATCTGTAAATGTATTTGTTACCTTATGCTTAGCAGGGCGAGGGAAGCCCCCCAGTAGGCAACCCAGTGGTGTGCATGGTAGGGTCTTGTCCATTACCTCGTTAATGCATGCTATGTCACCTTCCCAATATTCTCCTATAACCAGGCAGGCCCGCACCATGTGGGCCATTTCAGCTCCTTGCTCCCCACACCTAGGGTACACCCCTTGTGCCCCATAATTCCACATTATTTTCCCTGGTGCAAGATACGCCCTATGCAGGAAATGATACTTAATGAGCTTAAATTTGGTGTTACTGGAGACTGTGTATATGTTGGTAAGTATTGTGGTCCAGTGTGATTCAGGAATTGGACCTGCCATATCTTCTTCCCACTTTTGGTGCTGCTCAAACGGTGTATTGATGCCTGCTCTTTATGCTCTATATAAGAGCGTGATTGTATGTACCTTACCAGAAGTGGGGCAGAACATATAACTACTTAGGTGGACCAGAGGTTCCACTGTTCCTGTCCTCCAGTGGTTTTGTACAGTTATCGTCACTACGCGGTGCAGCAAAAAGTGTCCAGTGGGTATCTCGTAAGCCTCCTAATGTTCCTCAAAGGATCACAGCTCACCATACCTATAGAGGTTGCCTACCCGGGTTAGGCTGGCTGTTGTTCATTTTAAAACTCCCTCTGGAGCCTCTGCCCTGTTTATATTCACTAGGGCCTTCAACTGCAAGTCGGGGCGGTACGGCAGAGGTGTGTGGGTAAGCTGCAGACACTGCTGCCAACAGTGATGAGTTGTCGTTGATTCTCTAATGCTTTACTGTAAGTGGCCGCTTGGGTGTTAATAGTATCTGGAGCAATGTATTAGTATTGGGTGTATCTCCAGGGTCCTACCCCCCAGGGTACAACCAGATGTACAGCCATTGATTAAGCCATTGAACTTGAGCCACCAGGTAGTAAATCTCAGGTGCCGTTAATACCCGGTCATCAGTAGGCCTGCACAATTTGGCCATTACCACTCGTCGTCTTCCAGCCCCCAGGGTATGCAGACAAAATATCAAGTTGGAAATGTTGACTTACACAAATATTGAGTTGGAAATGTGACACAGAAATATCGACAGCAAGAATATCGTGGTCAAGAATATCGACTTTAAGGTAAGAAATATCATTTTTAAAAATATCAAAGTCATTAATGTCATTTGCAAAAATATAGTTGTTTAAAATATCGATTTTTAAATTAGTGTTATGTATTTTATGTATTTAAATGTATGTGATCTATTTTTTTGTATAAGTATTGTTTTAGTTTTTTTAATATATGTGTTACATTTTTAGTAGTTATCAATTTTACTTTAATTACATTTTGCGTTTTTAGTCCCGTAGCGGGTTGTGGGTTTATAGGGGAATAGAGTGGGATGTAATTTAATTATAATAAATTAATGATTATTTTTTATTTAGTAATATTTATTTAATTTAGATTTTATAGTGTTAATTGTGGGAAGTAATGTATTATTAATTAATTATTAATTGGTTGTTAATTAATATTAATTAATTAAATGGTAATTAATTATGGTAATCGTGTTACTTTTTTAGGTGCAGGTTGGGGGGTTTATAGGGGTAAAGGGTGGGAAGTAATTTAATTGTCATAAATTAATGATTTTTTAAAATGTATTAATATTTATTTAATTTAGATTTTATAGTGCTAATTGTAGGAAGTAATTTAATATTGAGTAATTATTAATTGGTTGTGAATTATTATTAATTATTTAATTGGTAATTAATTATGTTAATTGTGTCATTTTTTTAGGAGCATGTTGTGGGGTTTATAGGGTAAAGGGTGGGAAGTAATTTATTTTTATTTAATTAATAATGATTTGTTAATTAATGCTAATTAATTAATAAAAATTTAAATATGGCAATTGTGTAATTAATTTTAGATGTGAGGTTTATAGTGGTAAAGGGTGGGAAGTAATTTATTTTTAATTAATTATTAAGTAGTTGTTAATTGATATTAATTTATTATTTTATTTTAAAATTAACTATGGAAATTATGTAATGATTTTTAGGTGTGGGTGGTGGGGTTTATAAGGGTAGAGGGTGAAATGAAATGAAATTTGTACTTGTAAAGCGCACCCATACCCCCAAAGGGGTGTCCAGGCGCTGTACGCATACCGCTGTGGAACCCTTCCTGGCTTTTCCTTGTGAAATGTCCACTCCTGGGCACCCCCAGGGTGAAGCCAGGCATCCCAGCGCTGTTGGGGAGATTAAGCAAGCTATTGCCCAGAGTTGCAGAGTGGGACCCATGATTAGAATAGGCACCGAGGCGAGAATTATCAGGTCCGAGGAAATTGAGCCCAAGACCCGCCGAGGCGGGAATTGAACCCTGGTCCCGGGCCAGATCTCTGCATCAGGGTCTGCCGCTCTAACCATTGAGCCACACTTCTCCACACGGGTGGAAAGTAATTTATGTTTAATTAATTAATAAGTAGTTGATCATTAATAATAATTAATCAATTAATAATTAATTAGGGTAATTGTTTATTTTTTTGTGTGTGAGTTCTGGTTTTATAGGGGTAACGTTTGGGGAGTAAATTAATTTTTATTAGTTTTAATTTGTTTTTTAATTAATAATATTTATTTAATTGATAGTTAATTATGTTAATTATGAAGGTACTTTTTTTAAATTTAGATGTGTGTTGTGAATTTTGCGGTGTTATAGGGTAAAGACTAAATTTATGTAATAATTAATGTTTTTGTTGATAAATAATTTCTAATTAAAAATAGTTATTTGTTTGTAAATTATTTTTAAATTTATTTAATATAATATTTCTAGGTATTTGTCATATCTATTTAACATTATAATATGTTTCTATTTTTTAGATTTTATAAATATTTTTATATGTTTTTCATTTTTTTTATATATATTTTGTGTTGGTGATATTTTGTATGTTTTTCATTTTGAACTGACTGGAGTGGGAATATTAATATTTACCCCTCCGCTATCCAACACTTTCCCTAGCGTTGCACTAACTGGACTGGGAATAGTATTTTTTACCCCTCTGCTATTCAACACTTTCCCTACTGTTGCACCCACTGGAGTGGGAATAGCAATTTTTACCCCTCCGTTATCTAACACTTTCCCTACTGTTGCACTCACTGGAGTGGGAATAGTCATTTTTATTCCTCCGCTATCCAACACTTTCCCTACTGTTGCACTAACTGGAGTGGGAATAGTATTTTTTACCCCTCCGCTATCCAACACTTTCCCTACTGTTGCACTCACTGGAGTGGGAATAGTAATGTTTACCCCTCCGCTATCCAAAAATGTCCCTACTGTTGCACTCACTGGAGTGGGAATAGTAATTTTTACCCCTCCGCTATCCAATACTTTCCCTACTGTTGCACTCACTGGAGTGGGAATAGTAATTTTTACCCCTCCGCTTTCCAACACTTTACCTACTGTTGCACTCACTGAAGTGGAAAATTTAAGTTTAAAGACTTTTAAATAGTTTAATGTTTTAATTTATAATATGATGGGTTTTTTTAGATTTTATTTTATTGGTGTATGTATATATATATATATATATATTTATTTGTAAATTTTCATATATACAATTATAAAATAAATTAAAATTAAAAGTGTATTAATTGTTTTAAAGTAAATATATATATATATATATTAAATTTTATATACGTATGTTCAATTTTTTAAATTACAGTTATTTGTTATATTTGTTAAAATGTATATTAAATCTAATTTATTTTTTAAAGATCATTTTATTATTTAATATATTTAATATTATTTTTTATACATATATTAAAATCGATATTTTGCACAACTATATTTTTTACATCAATATTTTTTTCGATATTTTTGTGCTTACCATTATAAATATAGGATGTGGATATTTTTGACATCGATATTTATAACTCGATATTGTGTATGGGGATATTTTGGGGGTCGATATTCTATCAGTGAACCATCCCCCAGACCAGTTCAACCAGCAATTAGTTCAGTTCTGTAAACAGGCCCCAGGATTTATGATTGGCAGGATGGCAAAAAAATAAAGCAGGCGGGGGAGTGCCACCATTTTTGCAACTACAATCCTTTCTGACACTAATAGGGGAAATGTCTTCCAGAATCCTACTCTAGTGCAAAAAGCTCAAATTGCCGCCCCAACTTTACTGTCCACTATGCCTCTGGTGGTGTGAAAAACCTTGATGCCCAGGTATTTCTACAGTGACCCTCCCACTTAAGTCTGCGCAAGTCCCGGGGTTGCAGCATAGATGGGCTCAGTGGGAACAGAAGTGATTTTTTCCAATTTATGTGAAGTCCTGATATGCTACCTAATCGGTACAACAGTGAGACTGCCCCCGAGAGGTCCCTCTTCGCTCTGGCCAAGAAGACGAGCATATCATACGCATATATTGCAATTTGGTGGGATGAAGCCGGACGGAGAAGCAGCCCATGATAAGCCACCCCCTCCCGTGCTTTACTGGGCAGAAGTTCAACTGTGACTGCGAAGAGCAGGGGAGAGAGTGTTCATCCCTGCCAGGTTCTTCTCCCAAGCATATAGGGGCCGATTCCGATTCAGGCCGGAAATCACTCCGACCGAGCCGGACCCGGAGAGATTTCCGACCGAATCGGACTCTAGCAGCCCGACCGAACGAGTACGATGCGTACGCATGCAATCGGACTCGATTCGGTCGGACTCCCATTGAAGTCAATGGGAGCCGGTCGTACAACGCGTACGCGGGCTCCCATTGACTCAATGGGTGCGAGGCGAACAAGGGCGCCCCCTACAGCGGGTACGCGTCGATGCGAATCGTGCCCTACATGCACAGGTAGGGGGGACCCATGGGTCCCCCCTGTGTGCGACTCGCGCAGCTACGCGTACAGGGGGGTCCGACACGGACCCCCAAAGTCTGGCTCCGACTGCCCTTTGGAGCCAGACGGCGCGAGTCGGTCGGACTGCTCGAAGCGCGCATCGTACTTGCCCGGCCGGGGAACGTCTCCATTGCGCGGTGCGAGTCGTGTCCGTGCGAGTCGGTCGGAGCGGTTCGGACCCGCGAACGAATCGGTCGGCGATTTCGCGTGCGCTCGCATCGTACTCGCTCGCCCGGACGCACGTTCGAATCGGTCGGGAAAGAGGGCTCCGAATCGGATCCGGTTAAGCCGAATCCGATTCGGTGCCCTACCGGCCGAGATCGGAATCGGCCCCTTAGTCGTTAGTTATTACCTTAACAGTTCACACTCGTGCGGAGGGTCCTGTATAAAAGAGCCTAGTCCACTTGACAAAGCTTGCATCCAAGCCCAGTTCTTTCATCACCTGGTAAAGATAGTCCCATTGAAGGCTATCAAATGCCTTCTCTATATGGATCGAGACTATTATCGCCTCAGCCTCTTCGGGTCGCACGGTATCCGTGATGGAGAACAATCGACGTATATTCATCGCTGTGTTCCTCCCCAGGATGAACTCAGTCTGATCAGGGTGAATGAGCGTGGACATGTGTGGGAGAAGGCGGGAAGGTAACACCCTACTCAATATTTTATAGTCCACATTAAGCACGGACAGCGGACAAAATGCCCAAACATCCTGGGGTTGCTGCCCTGGTTTCAGTAGTGGGACCACCAATGCCTCACTTGTGGTCATAGGCAGCTGACTGGCCTCCCGGGCTGCAGCGAAGACCTCTACCAATTTTGGAGCCACCAGAACTCCACTGGGAAGCCGTTGGTCCCCGGCACTTACCCTCGAGCCATGGCCTTAATGGCAGCAGGCACCTCTGGTATTGTTATGGGGCCTCCCAGGTCTTCTGAGTCATCCACGCTAAGGCACGGTAAGGGCACTGGGCTCATAAAGTCTGTCATGGTCTCTGGTAGGGGCCAAAGGGGAGGATACAATCCTATATAATATTCATCAAATCTACTATTTATGTCCGCCAGTCTGTAAATGATCTCTCCTGCAGTTTACTCCACTTTCAAACTCAAGGAGCCTCAGGGGGTGGGATTGGTGAGCCAGGCTACGAGTATTCCCACTTTATCCCACTCTGCATGGGCACTGATCATATATTCTCAATAATCAAAGCACATGACCTTCGCTATGTGTACCGCTAGTTGCTCCTTCGCTTCAAGGAGTGGTTGTTAAAAGTATGGGTTTCCAGGGCGGTCCTTTTATTGAGCGCACGTACACCATACGGTTTCATGGTGCTAAGGTCCATGGAGTGCTGCCACTAAGTGGTTCATTCGTATGCCTGGCAAAAAAGCCAGGTCTTTAAGAGCTTCCTGAATTGAGGATACAAAGTCGTCGATCTAATGTCTGGAGGAAGAGAATTCCAGTATTTTGAGGCCAGGACCGCGAATCTTAGACCCCCCAGTTTCTTACGTTTGAAAGATGGAATAACTAAGAGACTGAGGTGGGAATACCTAAGATTTCGAGTAGGGGAGTATCTCTGTACCCGAGAAGAAACAAACACTGGACATTTGCCATAGAGCGATTTAAATATGATGAATCCCAACTTGAATTCACTGCGTTCAGCAACTGGGAGCCAGTGTAACTTTTTCATAATCTGGGTGAAATGGTGCCATCTCGGCTGGTGATAAATTAATATAGCGGCCTGATTTTGCGCCAGTTGCAGTCTTTTGGATTGATATGCTGGTATACCAAAGTAGAGAGAATTGGCATAGCCAATATGAGAAATGACTAAGGCCAGTACTACTTGGGTAAGGGCAACCGTGGTAAGAAATCTGCTAATCTTCCTGATCCTCCGGAGCTAAAAGAAGTAGGTAGAAACGACTGTCCCAATCTGGAATTTCATCAACAGGTCGCTGTCAATAGTGATGCCGAGGCTTTCAATAGATCTAAACAGAAGGGGGGGGTTTCCAACTCTGGCGGCCAGAAGTTGGAGTTCCAGGGGTTTGAGGGCCCTCCAATTAGGATCTATTCAGTTTTATCTGGATTCAGCTTCAAGTGATTACCATTCATCCAGTTACTAATGTATTGCATAGTTGTTTGAAAGTTAGAGATGGAGACAGGAGAGTTGTCAATGCCAAAGATCAGTTGAAGATCATCAGCATAGTTGAAGGTGCACGCCTTCTTTTCACCCAGGGATTGAATAAGGGGATACAAATATAACGGAGGAGCCCTGCGGCACCCCACATGTCAATTTGACTTTAGAGGAATGGAATTGAGTGATGCGTACCGCTTGCAAGCGATCCTCAAGAAAGGATGTGAGCCACTTGAGTGCCAGGCCCTATATCCCTGCGTCGCTGATGCGGTCGACCAGGAGTTGGTGGTCGACCGTGTCAAAAGCGGCAGAGAGATCAAGAAGCACCAGGGCCTGTGTGATGCCTTTGTCTGCCCCATTCCTTAATTCGTCTAGGACCGTCAAGATAACAGCCTCAGTAGAGTGATAAGGTTGGAAACCAGCCTGATGGGGTTCAAGAAAGTGGGATTGTTCAATAAAAGAGCAGAGGCAGTTTGCAACGTGAGCTTCCAGGATCTTGGCTAAGAATGGAAGTAAGGAGATGGGGCGATAGTTAGTGAGGGCTAGAGCATCTGCCCCTACCTTCTTCAGAATTGGGACAATTTCCACTTCTTTAAATGCCTTGGGGACTGTCCCCTGAGTAAGGGAGTTATTCAATAGCGCAAGGGGAGGGTCGGGACATGAGAGGAAAATTTCCCTTAAGATGTGCGGGGGCAACAGTCCACAGGAGAGCCTGATCTGACCTTCATTGGTAGGCTCAAGAAGGCTTCTCTGGTGATGGGAGGAAACTGCTCCAAGGAGTGAGAGTTCCTGAGCGGGGGTGGCTGAGCTTTAAGGGGAGTGGGAGCAGGAATACTAGTCTTGATGGTGATAATTTTATCAATGAAATAAGTGTTGAGTGAGTCACATAGTGCTTGTGTGGGGGCGAGTTTGTCCGCGACTCTATCCGGATTGAATAGCTTGGCAACAATAGCGACAATGTCCTTAGATTTATTGGTGGAGCTCAGTATTTTATTGGAAAAATAAGTTGCCTTGGTTTGTAAAATGGCATTTTTATACTGTTTGAGTAAGGTTAGGTATCGGCCTCTTTTTTCTAAAGAATAGTTTCGTCTCCAGTCGCATTCGGCGCGACGAAGGGCAAGATTTTTGAGTTTTAAATCTTCAGAGAACCAGCGATGAGCATCGTGGTTTCTGACTGTTTTGACTTTCCTGTAAGGGGCATAACTGTCACTGGCGGCCACTAGCCAAGATGTAATGCTTTCTTCACGCTTGTTAATCGAGAACTGTTCAGATGGAGCCGAAGTAGCTAACAATTTGCACAAATCATCAATGTTGCAGCGGCTCCAATTTCTTGCCATGTGGCTTTGCTTGGCTTGGGGTTTCGATAAGTACAAGTTGCCGAGGGAGAATTTAATGAAGTAGTGGTCTGACCAAGTACATGGAGAGACCCTCAAATTAGAAACCTTCAGGTTATATGTCCAGACTTGGTCAAGGGTGTGGCCTTTGATATGAGTGTGAGCTGTCACATGTTGGACACAATTCAGTCCACCGAATATATCAAACAATTCAACTGAGCTAGTCCCCAATTATTAGGATTTTGTCGTAGTTAATAGCTAGATGGGATATTTTTTCACCCAATTGTTGGGGAAAAAGTGGCAAGTGATGGGGGTCTGTAGATTAGGACGCATATCAGGGGGGTATGTGGGGAGTCTAGTCTAGTTCTAGTAATATCGGTTTATGGTCAGACAACGTGCGGCCGGCAGAGGTACCATGCATGCCTCACCATTCTGTGCACATTCAGCGAGCAAAGAAATTCCTCTAACCAGACATGTAGATTATGCAAATTGGAAAAAGGGTAATCCCTGGTGGCCGGGTGAAGCTTCCTCCAGGAGTCTATTAGTGCCCACCTCGGCTGACAGTCTCTAAAAGTGCGTACTACCCACACTACCAGGGAGTCACTTCCGTGCTGGTGTAATCGATCCAGGGTAGGATCAGCCATGCTGTTATTGTCCTCCCCAATTATACCAGACTGTGTCAGGTGGAGCCAGTGACCGGGAAATGTTAGAGAAGAATTCCCCATGCTCCGTGTTAGGGGCGTACAGCCCAATAATAGTCAGGTCCTGCCTTGCCAACCTACCCATTACCAAAACATACCGTCCATGTGGATCAATGATTTCCCTTGTTTTTGGAAATGGGACTCCAGGTTGAATCTAAATCAAGACCGCCCGAGCAAAGGCAGAGTATGTGATGGCATAAATCTGTCTTTTCCAAAACCTGTGGAGCGCATCCCACTCCAGACCAATCAAGTGGGTCTCCTCTAGTATGGCGATATGGGCCCCTTTTTTCTTCAGGTAGGCAATTGTATACCTTTTTGTCATGCTATTTAGGCCCCTAACGTGCCAACTAATAAGTGTATAGGTTAAGGGGGTAGCCATGTTAGGAACATAAGGTAGTGGACATTTATCAACCCACCAGGGAGGTGCTTGGAGGGAATCAGTGCTCTCAGACCCACCTTTAGTAGGCAGGGTAAGAGAGGTGGGGTTAGTTCACCATAATACCCTTAGTGGATAATCAACAACAACTCCCCAACTCCCCGACCCAAGGACGAGAAGTGAACTCACCCCCATCCAAGCTATCAAACAGCATGTCAACTTTTGCTCAAGCATCATACGCTTAACTTAAAGCTTGATGGTGTGTTTTCAGGCAGGCGCATCCTGGCTTTGCCCCACTCCATCCAGAGAAAGAATAAAGGTTATATGCATGGTGTTAATAAGCGAATCTCACTTCAGTCATCCACTTTCAATATCATTTTTAAAGTACCCCTTGTGATCATTCCTCCGGCCTCCTTCCCAGTGCAGTCTGTCTTCTACCCATCCCATACTGTTAAATTAGTTCATCTGCTGTTCGTTATAGACCTCAGGCGGGCAGAAGGGAGGCCATATATTGGTCCCTACTGATTCTGGTGATGAGACCGGCTGTAATCTCATGTGATGGATCTGGATGGCGGGGCTCAGCTGGCAGCACCACAAATGTGTGTTTGATCTCAGACCGTTCCCCCCATTTAGGACAGCCTTTGCAATGTATTTTTCCTTCAATGGACTGCCAGGAAAATCATAGTGGTCCCACTAATAAATTACCCCAAACGCAGAGATACAACTCCTAGCTTGTCAGGGGCATTTCATTTTTGTTTTTCAAAACTAAACCGCCTCTGTGGGGTCTGCGTCTGAAAAACAAAAACATTTTGACACATTGAACCTGGTGCCTGCATTACAAAGTTTCAGTGCCTTCTGACCACAGAGAGATCTCTAAATATGGAGTGCTGTAGTCTGCCATGGTGAGTGAGTACAAACCACTGCTAAAATGGCAGAACAATGTACAAACAGCTATGGAGTAAATGTGGGCCAGAACCTGTAGCCAATCTTTCCCAAATCCAGAAATAATGGAAAAACAGACAAAACTTTGTGCATTCTAAATCCGATAACAAAAGGCATGTTAGGAAAATGAAAGTAAAAAACACCAGGGGTTCTTATTTCAATTTATGAAGCAGTAGTATTTCTGTATTTACGTATTACTGCAAATCACTGCTAAAATACGCAGTAAAATACTTATTACCTGCAGTCATTTTTAGGTTTTGCCTGCATTGCACTTGCGCTGTGCTTGAGAAATCTATTGTTTTTAATATAAACTTAAAAGGGACTTACATCCCGCCTCCTCTCTTTCCTGGCTTCTCATTGGTTCCTGAGCGTTCCTCTTACCTTTCCTCCATTTCTATTGGCTGTAGCATATTTTCCTGCATTTACCAATGCTTGTTCCTCGTCTGCTTCTCTTATCAGTTTACCCCACCCAAATAATGTTAACATCCGCTTTGGTGGAACCATATTTCCATAAAGTTTTGCCTTTTACTCTTGTTATGTTATGTTATGTTAATAACTTTTATAAAGCGCGGCGATTACCGAAGGGTGTCCTGGCGCTAGCATATTTATCCTGAGGCAGCGAGCAAGGACAACTGAGCTCATTCAGCAAAAAGCCAGGTCTTCAAACCCTTCCTAAAATCTAACAGATCATCTGCGTTTCTTAGGCCAAACGGAAGGTCGTTCCAGGCTTTCGCCGCGCACACAGCAAAGCTTCTGCCCCCCCACAGAGCTTTCTTCACGGGCGGTACAGAAACCAGCTTAGCCCCTAACGAGCGAAGTGCTCTTTTCGGGATGTACCACTGGAACATCTTGTTCAGGTAGTCTGGGCCTTTGCCATGCAGAGCTTTAAAGTACATGCATAGTGATTTGAAACGCACTCGACTCCTTATTGGGAGCCAGTGCAGCTTCCTTATTTCCTTTGAAATGGATGAAAATTTGGATGTACCAGTCAGAAGTCTCGCTGCTGCATTTTGCAGCAGCTGAAGTTTATTCAAACTTTTTTGTTGAATATTCAAATACAGGCTGTTACAGTAGTCCAGCCTCGGCAGCACCAGAGCTGTGACCACTGTTTGACGACTACCTAGAGGTAGGAAAGGCATTACTTTCCTAACCATTCTGAGCACATAAGCAGTTGATGATGTTACTGCATTGACCTGATCCCCAAAGGTGAGTCTCTCATCTACAATTACCCCAGATTCTTCACCTTTTTTGAAGGCAGAGGGAGAGAGCCCATCGAATCATGCCACCAACTTGGAGTCCAAAAATTAGTGTCTTTTCCAAACAGTAGGACTTCGGTTTTGCCTGAATTAAGCTTCAAACAACTCTCTGCCATCCATTTCCCCACTGATTGCATACAGGCTTGGAAACGCTGATCTATACCCGTTTCCTGACCTGGTCGTAGAGACACCACAATTTGGGTATCATCCGCATAGGAGGTAATACCAAACCCAAATTCTCTAATAATGGGGGCCAAAGACGAAACATAGACATTAAATAAAGTGGGGCTCAGGGAGGACCCCTGTGGGACCCCACAGGGTAGCGAAAAGGGTTTAGATTGATATCCACCTAATGCAACAGAATGTACTCTGCCGGATAGAAAAGAATTTAGCAAAGCCCAGGCTTTGGATTGGATCCCACACTGTTTTAGACGGTCCATCAACATACCATGATGGACCGTGTCAAAGGCCGCCGATAGATCCAACAAGATCAAAGCCGCCCTCCCACCTCTATCAACGGCCTCTCTGATCTCTTCTGTGGCCTTGATGAGGGCAGACTCGGTGCTGTGTCCCCCTCTGAAACCATACTGGGAGGGGTTCTGGGCTTGTGTTGCTGCCTGGAACAAACTAAGTTGAGTGTTCAGAATTTTTTCTACCAGCTTGGCTGGGAGTGGAAGACGCGAGATCGGGCGGAAATTGTTGGGGTCTTTAGGGTCCAGACTTGGTTTTTTTAACAGGGGCAAAATAGAGGCCAATTTCCAACAGGTGGGGAAATGCCCTGAATCACACATTCCCTCAAAAATGGAGGCCAGCGATCGAGCAATGGGACCAGGTGCCAATTTGGCCACTGCTACGGGGCAAGGGTCTTGCATCATGTTAATATAACAATTCATCACCTGGAGAGATTAGGGGCCTAATTACGATGTCGGACAGACCGAACTCTGGTCAGCTGTCCCGACCGCCTAATTAGGATGCAACCGAACACTGTTCAGTCGCATTCCTACATTTCTCTATGGGAGCATGCATTACAGCCGTAATACATGCTCCCATTGGGAAATGGGAGGTGGTGTTCATCCCTGCACCCGTGGCAGGCACCTTACGGTGCCTTCCATCAGGGTGCAGGGATCAACAGGGAGCACCATAGGTGCCCCCTCGACCCTCAACCGGAGGCAACACACACAAGGGGGCCCTGCTGGGGGCCCCCAAACACGCTTTCTGACATGGTTTCCATGTCAGACATGGCTGGCATGGAAACCATGTTGGAAACCACGCATCGTAATCCCAAGGGCGGAAAGGCAGGGATTATGAGCCTGTTCCGACTGGCCGACGAGCTCCTTGAGCCCGTCAGAAGCCAGCCAGAAAGATCGGCCAGTTTAGTTTCTAACTGCCAGCAATGTAATGCGGCGGTCGGAAAGTAAACTGAGGGGGCGATTATGATGTGGCCCGGAAGGCTCTGACCGTCAGTTGGAACCTTTCCGGGCCGCATCATAATCGGCCCCTAGGTGATTTGCATAGAATCACAGGATGTTGTGCATCGTCTCCAACCGGGATCCCCAGCTCTCCAGTCAGCAGCTCTGGCCACTGCATCACATCCTCTCCACTCCTGTGTTATCTGTCAGAGAGCTCTTTCCTTCTCCTGGACGATGATTGATAAAAACAACTCTTTATTAGTTACATAGGCGAAACCGATGCATTACCAATGCTTGTTACTCTTTGAGTTTTATATAGTGGGGACTGGACCGAAGGTATCAGAGCGTTCTACATGAGCACCTGTTGCATTACAGACAGACACATTTATTTTTGTTAGGCACAGGGAGATTAAGTGGTTTGCCCAGAAGCACAGGGTGTTTAGCATCCCTGCCGAGACTTGAACCCGGCTTTCCAGCTTTGGTAGTCCGCTCTAGTCGTTGGGCCAAATCATACCTGTTATACTTTTAGAGCATTTATCCACAAATATAAATTATGCAGCATCAAGAAACCATTTAATTTGAGGATACGGCTATGTGCAGACATACAACTGCTAGAGCATTTGAAAGCAATATCAAACGCTTCAAATAACATGAGACAGGTGCGGATGAAAGGCCTGAAAAGAGATGTACTGTTAGGTCAATGCGCTTTGACATTTCTCCTAGAATGCAATCACGTTTTGACACAAAAAGAGATATCACAGGGTATTGCTATAAAAATGACTACACTTATCAACATTATTTTGTTGAATTGAGTCTATTCACTTGGAGTGTGATTGTTCAGAATGGCCTCCTGTTTCTGTGTAAATTTACTGCGTAAAAGTCATTTGGAAATACTGGCCCAAAAAATGGAGAATGTTCTAAAATCATGAGCCTTATCACTGACCACAACATGTGTGTAAACTAATTTGCTTTTTAATTCTGAGCTTGTCCTCGCTTCAGATTCAAGTTACAATTACCATTCACGAAAATGGTGAAGAAATGTCTCCCAAAGATTCGCTAAATTAGAGTATCCAGTCATTAGGGTTTTTGTCGGATTGTTTGCTTTCATATTTAAACTTTAATACTCAGCTTTCTTACAATTGTACATTTTTCTAAAAAGCAGTTTAACTAAGGTGTTGCTTTTAAATTGACCAGTTGGACAGGGTAGAAATATTTTGTCATTCGAAACAAAAAAACGTTCTCTAAGCATGAGTTAGAGTAAAATCACTGTCTAAGAAATGAGAACCAAAGACAGAGTAAATAAACTCACAAAATTGTAGCATGAATTCACTTTTTTCACGCAACGTGAGGACTGCCCTCTATTTATCAAAGGTTTTGACCGCCGACAAAAAATAAGAAAGAAAAATCCTTTGACAAATCATGTTCATATTCGGCTAAGCTGTGTTTTTTTTTTTTTTTGCTGTGGTAATAAAGTGACTGATGTTCAATCTTTTCCATAGCACCAGTGTTAGAAGAGACTTAACTATTTTCAGGATCCAGATGAGCGCGCAATGTGTCCAGCAGAAAGGAAAAAGTGACAGTTTGATAAGGACCTTGGGGGCAAAATTCTATAGTTTCGTTTTGTATGTGTTGAGAACAGATATATCCAATCACCTTCAGCGCTTTCATGCGAGATTAGTTGTCGATAGAAATACAACCTCCAGGTTGTAAAAGATGCATCGGAATGGAAGTGTGATTTGTGTCTACTAATTTGACATTTTCCAATTTCATAACGTCAATTGTGTGAAAAGGAGGCTGGAAGAATGGAACATAGACGAAAAGGCAACCCATACTTTGGAGCTTCAATAAACACATGATTGTGGAGACAATCAGTCCGGGGCATATTTACCAAGGGTTCACGGTATGGAGGGCCGCAAGCTAAGTTGCTGCACTGCGTTGCGTGAATGGGAGAGAGCTGAAGAGTGTCATATCTAAGATATGGTTCTCCCCAGCTCTCACCCTGTGCTGGCGCACTTGTGGCGCCTTGCATCACCGCAGGCAGCTTTTCGCCACGCTGTAAACTTATTGTTTTTTTGCAGCAAGTGATGCCTTCCTGCACAAAAACATACCTTCCTGCACAAAAACAAGCATAAAATGCAATTTTCTCATTCTATGGGTGATACATCAAGCATAAGATGCAATTTCCTCTTTCTATGTGTGATACATCAAGCATAAGATGCAATTTCCTCTTTCTATGTGTGATACATCAAGCATAAGATGCAATTTCCTCTTTCTATGTGTGATGCCTCACTCATAGAAAGAGGCAGTAATGAGGAAAAATAAACATATTTCTCCTCGTTATGTCTCTCTGTGGTAGGAGCACCATTTCAACACAATCCCACATTCACTACTTTTCGTAAATCAGGGATTGCGTCACATTCCATGGGTAGATGCATGGAAATGCCCCTGCTCCACCCATGGAATGCCTACCACAACGAAATGTAAAGCAACATACCATAACTTGCATACTTCAGTGTGTTATAATTCACAACCCTAACTGCACTGTAACTACGTTTTTCAAGTTTTTTAAAGCATATGCTATTGTTTTATAACAAAAGCTAACCCCAACTTCACTTTAACTTTTTTTCAACGAATATGTACATGCATACATATATATTACACTGGTGGCACGAGCACCAGTGTAGGTATAGTTAGGTTTGACTTTCAATAGGAAAGGCACTTCTGTTCCTTTAATCAAATTTTGCACCATTTCACAAATCTGCAGTAGAATTTCTATCAAAAAAGTTCACTCAATGAGGCTCCTTCATCAAGGGGGGATATGAAAAAGGGAGTGCCAAACCATTGAGTTTCCATGTTAATTGCCATAGGAAACCTGGCTCCGGGATACAGAAGAACCGGCTGAATGAAATTGCACAAAATTTGACAGAAAGATAGAACTTTACTCAGAGGATGTGATTTTTCTTATTTGTTTTAAATGTGTTCAGTAGTTTTTGAGAAATTTATATTTAAGGAGGTGCTCAGCATGGGCATGAAGATGTTAGTCTTGTGGAAAAGTTATATTCCAGTGAGATTTGGACCGTTACTACAGTGGGACTCCTGTGGCACTCCTGTGGGACTCTTGTGGGCCCAAACAATCAAAAAATGCTCGAATCCCATTGACTAAGAAGGCCTTTCTCCCATCAGCCAATTTGGTACTGGGGTACCTGGAACAATATCACAGTATCTCACAATCTAATTAGCCAGCCTCAACAGCTAAAGAAAATGTTGTGGTGTCTATTACAGGGCTCAGCCCCTGTGTTCTGAAAAAGATTTTCTAAAAAAGGGCATGGGGCAGGGTAGAGACCACTGGACCACAAGACACTTGTCAGAGGGACCAAGATTCCCCTCGTCTAGCACATCAAATTAAAAAAGAAGTTTGGGGTGGGGTACCGCAATACTCCCACAGGAGCCAGTGCACAGGAGCCAGTGCAGATCACTGATGAGGTACTGTAGTGCTCTCGTAGTACCCATGTCACAAGCTTCCACCCCATGGTACAGTAGTACCCATGCAAGCTTCTCTTAGGAACTTCAGCACTAGGGGTGGAAACATGGCATGGGTAGCACAAGAGTATCACAGTACCCGAAAAAAATGTAAACAAAGGGAAGGACGGCCAGAGGCTGTGCAAAGCAGGGGTTGGCTGCACAAGAGGAGTGGGGTCAGGGCTTGGCCAAAAGCCAGGCCCTGCAGAAAACCCTGATGCACATGGCCAAAGGTTGTGTGCAGCTTAGGTTGGGCATACGTGGGGGCATGTGGGGGTTGGGCGGCTCTGAGTAGTAATAGTTAGGTCAGAGTTTCTATAGAGAGAGCATTTTTGTTTCTCTTATAACTTTGGCATAATTTGACAAATCTTCATGAAACTTTCCTAAAAAGGTTAATCCACCTCACCTCCTTCCTGGAATGTTTCGGAGTCATCCGCCAAGTGGGAAACGAGAAAAAGAGGGCTTCCAAGACAATTTTTCCCCATGCAATTTTCATAGAGAAAATTAGACAAAGATACAGAAAAAATGTCTGAACAGAAAGAAGTACACAAAATATGGCAGACAGCTAGAACTTTACTTAGAAAGTGTGTGTTAGACTTGGCATCCTTGGTGTGGTTTCCCCTGACTTTTTGCCTCTACCTCCTGCATTTTTGACTGCGTGCTGGATTTCGTTTTTGCTGGCTTAGATGCTTTGGGCACTTTGCCACTGCTGATCAGTGTCAAAGTGCAAGTGCTCCCTGTGTAAAATGTAATTATGATTGGTTATCCATGATTAGCATATCTGGTCTACTGGTAAGCCCTAGTAAAGTGCATTGAGGGTGCCAGGGCCTGTAACTCAAAAGCTACTAGTGGGCCTGCAGCACTGGTTGTGCCATCCACTCAAGTAGTCTTTTTCAAATGTTACTCAGACCTACCCCTAAGGTAGGCCCCGGGTACCCCCCTGGGCAGGGTGCAGTGTATGTGAAAGGTAGGACATGTGCTGGTGTGTTTTACATGTCCTGATAGTGAAATGCTGTGTATTTCGTTTTTCACTATTGCAAGGGCAAGCTCTCCCACAGGCTAACATTAGAGCTGCCTTGTAACATTTTACAAGTGTAACTTTCAATTGGGAATAGCTAGAGATTTGGAGTTTAGGCTCTATGAACTGAGAATTTAATAACACACCTTTTAGCAAAGGTGGTTTTTAAATTGTGTGTTTGAAAATGGCACACTTAGAAAGTGGGCATTTTCTTGCTTAATCATCCTGTGTACCTCTGTTGTCTGTGTATTCACCGCCTGGTTTTGGAGTGACAGGAGCTGGGGATGTGCATTCACTCTAGACAGTGATCCAGCGCGACACTTTATCAGGGATCGATACTCATCAATATTTCATACAAATGGCCCATACACATTCACCCAACTCACAAATCCCTGTTGCGCTGGATGGTCAAGTTTGAATGTCGTGAAAAATTATTTTCCTTCACAAATGCACGTTTACTATTTCTAAATACATAACTAGACCTATATATCAACTCTCTTTCCTCTCGGTCGACGGACCAATTAGTTGAGTAGTTGATGGTAATAATAGAACCTAACTAACTATCTAACTAGTTAAATAATCACAGACTCTCGATAAAATTAATAAAGTTTATCTCAGATAATTGTAATTGATAAATGCTCATCACATACAGGTTGCAATGCAAACAATGAATCTCACCGAAGGAGAGAAAAATCAATTATCAAATTGCAAACAGTGTCATACTCATCATCCATGAACGATATGCATAGGAAGGAGTGGATAGATGAAGAGACATAAGTTTCAGCAAAAATAATGCAAAACAAATATAATACTTATAATGGAGTGGATAGATGAAAAGACATAAGTTTCAGCAAAAATAATGCGAGACAAATATAATACTTATAACGGGGTTGATAGATGAAGAGACATAAGTTTCAGCAAAAATTTCATTTGCAAATAATTATGCAAATAACGAGTCAGAAGATAATACAAACCCAAAGATCAATTAAATACCACCCCCCTGGCCAAGGAAGTAGTGGGGGTCTCCTGAAATAGAGTCAGGAAACAAAGATTTCAGGAACGGGACAGGACAAGGACAGGAACAGCTAGGCCTCTCTGCAAACCGACGGACAGCGACACATCTCCCCTCTCGATCTCCTACCGCTGCAGCTCTAAACCACACCCCCAAAGGCACCCCAGTTATACCCTAAAACCTACAGGTCCAACCCACATTAATTTAAACATTTCACAGAATTCGACTGCTTATTGGATGCTCGGGGAGGTGGTGTATCACACCACCGTGATTTCATTCAAAATTCTTCATGCTCATTGTTCTACTTCCTTTCCCATTGCATATTTATTGACCAGACAATACAAATTTGTTCTTGCTACATTTCATTAATTTCTCAGCCACGTCTGCGGACGAAGTCTTGAGTCCCACGGCCAGTCTCATCTTTTGGCAGGCAAACAATGTTCTCTGAGTTGATCAACCTTGAACTTTTATTCATCATTCGCAACACTCAGCACTTCTGTCTGTCTTGTCAGGTCATTTTTGCTCATTTCTCAGCCCCTCATCTATCCGGACAATTTAAGAAAATACAGGCCCATTCGGCTCACTATGACGAAATAAACACATACATTTATTAATTACATGGAAATGCACTTTTCACTGTTTACCACCCACCTTTGCACTATTCCCTGTTAATATATGCTTAGCATAAGCTTCATGCAAAGCGGCATTATTTATTATTATTTTAAAGCGAGATGCAAGATGCGAAATGCGGCCTAAACATAATTAATTTTGTTTCTTTTGAAACGCAATGTAAAATGTGGCCTAGTTCTTTCATGCATTAGTTCACATTAGTGCACGCATGCGCAAAGCGGTTTCCTATGTAGCTCATGTGATTTGCGTTTTTAGTTTTCACTGCACACTGTTAGTAAGTATTATGGGGGAGTTAATTCGAGCAGGTTTCTTTTTACGAAACCCTGCTCCATTAACAGTCACAAGGGGGATTGGGATGTGTCCTGCCTTTCATCGATGACTCATAGCCAGGCTGAATAGACCTTTCTGCGTTTTGAGTGTTGGGCAGGGTTTTCACTAGCACCTGAATAGGCTGTGTGGGCTCTGCATAATGCTGTCTCCACCTCCTGTAGTGAAGCTGGACCAGGGAGGACAGAATTGGTTTTTACTGAGCTCAGAGACTCTGGAAACAAAGACTACAAAGAGAAAATGGGGTATAAGTATTGGACCTAAAAGCACATAACTTTAGATCACTTGTGGAACTAAGAGGACCCTGCCAAGAAGAAGAGCTGCCAGGAGGAGTACTTCCCCTCTGCTGTGTGTGCTTTGTTGGGTTGGCCAGCAGTTGCCTTCTGTCTGTCGGCAGAGGAAAGGACTGAAACCTTTGCCCTTCTGTGGTATCCTCCTTAAAGAAGATCTCCAAGGGCTCGATGCAGAGCTTGCCTCCTGTTTTGAAGTCTCGGGGACACAAAGACTTCAATTGCAGCATCCTTGAACTCCATTGCTGGGAGTTATGACCTGCCTTGTGGTGCCACCTAAAGTTCTGGGCCCTTGAAGGTTGTTCCAGCTGCAAAGAACTAAAGAAACCTGAAAAGCGATGCACTGCCGTGCGGGAAGAATTTCCACACACGCCGAGTCCAGTGCACCGACCATCGAAGTCAGAGATCATCACACTGACTCCGACGCAGGCCCTGCTGTGTGGCTGAAAGAATTGACGCATCGTGGGACCTTGGCTAAAGAAATCGATGCAGCGCCTGTTTTGCCGCCGCATCGCCCTTCCGCGCATCCAGATTTCCATGCATCGCTTCTGTGTGACCAGTTTTCTGTCGCATCACCCGTAGACCAGAACCGTCTTGGAATCGATGCCTCACTTTCCCTTACACGCCAGATTCAATGCAACACTTCGCCTGCATGTGGCAGAACTGACGCATCGCCTTCCCAAGGGCTCAGGAACAGACACATTGTATTTTTCAATGTTTTCCTTCTCGCAGGCTGTTTGACCATGTGAACTTTGACAGATCTGAAGGTACATCACATATCCATAGATTTCTATTGACAGAATTGCCTGAAAGCTTTTAAAAGTGATATTTTGATATGTTTATGTTGGATTTTTGTCATTTTGGTCTTGTTTGGTTTAGATAAAAATACTTTATTTTATTTTTCTAACCTGGTGAGGTGTCCATTTGTAGTGTTTTCACTGTGTTACTGTGTGTGTTTGGGTACAAATACTTCACACATTGCCTCTGAGATAAGCCTGTCTGCACGTGCCAAGCTACCAAGGGGGTGAGCAGGGGTTATTTAAGTGTGTAATCCCCTTATCCTGACTAGAAGGAAGGGTCCGTACTTGGACAAAGTGCATACCTCTACCAACTAGAGACCCCCAATTCTAACAGTGTGCTTTTTGTGATTTGGTGTAATTCTTTTCAGACATTTTTGATAAATTAAGTTTAAAAAATAGCAATATCTAGTTCTGTGGGACTCCATTGAGACTCCCATGAGACCGCAAGATTAAAAGATAATGATACGATTGCTTGGTCTCAACTAGGCCTGGGTGGAATTTTAATTTCGCAGGACTAATTGGAGTAATTTCAGTAATTCTGCATTACTCTTACACACGGAATTACCTATTGTTAGAACTGGGGGTCTCTAGTTGGCAATGGTTTGCACCTTTGTCCAAATAGGGACCCTTGCTTCTAGTCAGGATAAGGGGGATACACTCCTAAAATAACCCCTGCTCACCCCCTGGTAGCTTGGCACGAGCAGAGAGGCTTATCTCAGAGGCAGTGTGTAAAGCATTTGTGAACACATACAGTAATACAGTGAAAACACTACAGATGGACACCACACAGGTTGTATGTAAAAATAAGTAATCTTTATATAGACTTAACACAAGACCCAATAGCAAAAATCCACAATACTGTAATCTAAAAATAGACTTAAAATGATAGAGACAGTTCACGTTATCTTCAAAAATAGGATAGTCAATCAAATAAAGCTTGTAGCAACAAATAACTCCACTTGGAGTTATCACAACGTCGTGACCGGTGGAAATCCCAAAGTACGGCGCCGACCGCGAGGTGCGCGGCGTCGGGCCCGGAGTCGAGCAGACCCATAAAGAACAGTACCTGGAATTCGATGAAAACAAAGACGGTGCATGGCGTCGGGGAGGTGATGCTTCATTGGCGCCGGCGGCATCAGTTCCTTACGACCCCAGGGGAGGTGATGTCTCGGTTCCTTACTGCAGCGCAGGGGAGGTGAGGCGTCGGTTCCTTACTGTGTCGGGGAGGTGACGTCACGGATGGCGGCGAGGCATCGGTTCCTTATGATGGTGCGGCGTCGATGGATTCGGGGGTCACCCACGTCGAGGATCGGCTCCGCGATGATGAAGCCCTGGCGTCGGTGAAGTCGGGGCTGCGGTGCGAGTCGGGACGGTGCATCGTGAGCGTCACGAGCGGTGTCCTCGGCTCCCGTGCAGGCAGCGGCCTCGATGACGGCTTCAGAGTCGATGTCGCATGGCGTCGGCAGGCGTCGGGCCCACGGTGCAAGTCGGGGCGGTGCGTCGTGCTCTTCACGAGCGGTGCCCACGGCTTTGGTGCAGGTTACGGCGTCGCTCGCCGGCATCGGTGTTGCAATTTCCCTCTGTTAGCTGCTAAAACAGCAGTTCCAGATGCAGGCAAACAGAAGGGGTGAAGTCTTTGTGTCCCTGTGACTTCAGGCAGGAGGCAAGCTCAGTTCAAGCCCTTGGAGATTCTCTTCTTCAAGATGATAAGCACCGCAAAGTCTTTTCTCCTGTCCTTGGCAGAAAGCAACCACTGCAGGCCAACCCCAATCAGCAAAACAGCACAGGGGCAGTACTCCTCCTTCAGCTTCTCCGGTTCTTCTCCTTGGCAACAGGTTTCTTGATTTCCCAGAAGTGATCTAATTTCATGGGGTCTGGGCCCCAGTATTTATACACAGACATCCTTTGTTCTCTGAAGGCAGAGAGGCCCATGCCTAGTCCAAACCAGTTCTGGTCAGTCTTGGAGCACTTTGTGTACATGACTCCTTCTTTCCTTTGAGAGTGAGGGGCAGAGCCATCAGACGCCCGGCAGGAGGTGGAGCCAGCATTGTGGAAGGCAGGCACAGCCCTATTCAGACCCAGGTGCAACTCCTCCCACCCATCCTCCTTCAGGCAGACCTATTCAGCCTAGTGCTGACTCACCCTGCCTCCTGGAATCCCCCAGCCCCTGTCACTCACAAACCCAGACATACAATATACAACCTGAGCAGAGTCAGCTGGATGGTTAGGCAAGAAAATACCTACTTTCTAAAAAGGGTATTTTCAAACCCAGAATCTTAAAACCAACTTCACTAAAAGATGTATTTTATCATTCTGAGTTCAGGCATACTAAATTCGTTTTTCTACCATGTTCCCTGGGTCAGTTAGGATTATAAGGTGTAATAATCAAACTGCCCATTCTGGCCTATGGGGAACAGGTAGCCTTGCAATAATGAAAACGAAAATGGCTGTAATTCACTATTAGGACATGCCACACACACCAGGGCATGTCCTACCTTATACTTACAATGCACCCTGCCCTTGGGCCTACCTTAGGGGTGTCTGATATGAAGATAAGGGAAGGTTTAGGGACTGGCAAGGGGGTGCACTTGCCAAGTCGACATGGCAGTCACAGACTGCACACAGGCTCTGCAATGGCAGGCCTGAGACACACTTTACAAGCTGCTTCTGTGGGTGGCACAACCAGTGCTGCAAGCCCACCAGCAGCATTTGATTTACAAGCCCTGGGCACCCATGGTGCACGGTACTAGGGTCTGAGAAGTAAATCAAATAACCCAATCATGGAGTCACTAATCAACACATCAATTTACAGTAGGGAGCACTTGCACTGTGGCACTGAACAGCAGTGGCACAGTGCCCAAAAGCATCTAAAACCAGCAAAAACATAAGAGGCAACAGCAAAAAATGGAAGGGAGACCCACGCCAATTGTGCCAAGTCTAACACGTGTCTCCTCCAGCTGAAATGTGGGGAGAACTACCCTCCCTCCTGGGAGTTCTCATCACTAAGGTGGAAAAATCTGGACAGACCATCAGCATTGGCGTGTTCTGTACCAGGGCGGTGTTGCACCGTGAAGTCCATCCCCTGTAGGGAAATGGACCACCTCAACAGTTTTGGATTCTCACCCCTCATCTGCATTAACCATCTGAGGGGCCTGTGGTCTGTCTGAACCCGGAAGTGAGTCCCAAACAAGTATGGTCTCAACTTATTCAGTGCCCAGACCACAGCAAATGCCTCACGCTCAATCGCACTCCACCTCTGTTCCCGGGGGAGTAACCTCCTACTAATAAAGGCTACAGGTTGGTCTAGGCCCTCCTCATTCATCTGCGAAAGCACAGCCCCAACACCATGCTCTGAAGCATCTGTCTGCACAATGAATTCCCTTGAGAAGTTGGGCGCCTGAAGCACGGGCGCCGTGCACATGGCAGATTTCAGGGCATCAAAAGCCTTTTGGCAGGCATCAGTCCAGTTAACTTTCCTGGGCTGCTTCCTGGAAGTCAGCTCAGTCAAGGGTGCAACAATGTTGCCATACCCCTTGACAAACCTCCTGTAATACCCGGTGATTTCTAAGAAGGCTCTCACCTCTGTCTGGGTTTTGGGGGGTTCCCAAGCCAGGATGGTATCTATCTTGGGCTGTAGGGGCGCCACCTGGCCGCTCCCAACCTGGTGTCCCAAGTACACCACTGAACCCTGCCTGATCTGGCACTTACTCACCTTGATCGTGAGGCCTGCTTTCCGCAGCGCCTTCAACACTTCCCAGAGGTGGTGCAGATGTTCCTCCCAAGTGCACTGAACACTGCAATGTCATCCAAGTAGGCGACACTGAAATCCTCCAGCCCAGCCAACACCTTGTTGACCAACCTCTGAAAGGTGGCAGGGGCATTCTTCATCCCAAAGGGCATCACCCGGAATTGGTAGTGCCCATCTGGTGTGGAGAATGCTGACCTCTCTTTGGCCCCATCAGTTAAGGTGATCTGCCAGTATCCAGACGTTAGATCAAATGTGCTGAGGTACCGGGCAGCCCCCAACCGATCAATGAGCTCATCAGCTCTGGGGATGGGGTGCGCGTCAGTCCTGGTGACTGAATTGAGTCCTCGGTAGTCCACACAGAACCGGAGTTCGGGTGTGGCACCAGGCGCGGCAGCCTTTGGGACCAAGACCACTGGGCTGGCCTAAGGGCTGTTAGAGGACTCAATCACCCCTAAGGCAAACATCTTGGAGACCTCCTCCTTGATGCAAGCTCTCACCCTGTCAGTCACTCTGTAAGTTTTGTGCTTCAGAGGAGGACTGTTCCCAGTGTCCACATCATGGATGCACCATTCAGTGATACTGGGAGTCAGGGAGAACAGATCAGAAAACTGTCCCAACAGTTGGTGACAGTCATTCTGCTGCTCAGGGGTCAGAGTGGGAGAGAGGTTCACACCATCCACTGACCCATCTTGCTCTTTTGCATACAGGAGGTCAGGAAGAGGTTCAGTCTCTTCTTCCATTCCAGCATCTGTTGCTAAGAGCATGCCCACTTCAGACCTCTCAAAGTGGGGCTTCAGGCGGTTCACATGCAGGACCCGCAAGGGGTACCTGGGAGACTGCAAGTCCACCAAGTAGGTGACATCACTCTTGCGCTCCACCACCTCAAATGGTCCGGTCCACTTATCTTGGAGCGCACAGGGCTCCACTGGGGCCATGACCCAAACCTTTTGTCCAGGCTGAAACTTGATCAGAGTGGCATTCTGATCATGCCAAAGTTTCATCTCTTCCTGGCTGGCTTCCAGATTCGCCTCAGCGAGTTGTCTGAAACGCCGAGTCTGGTTCCGGAAGGCCAGCATGTAACTAAATACATCCTAGGGAGTTTTCCTGGGAGCTTTCTCCCAGCCTTCCTTGACCAGACTCAGAGGTCCTCTTACAGGATGGCCGTACAGCAGTTCAAAGGGACTGAACCCTAAGGACTTCTGGGGCACCTCTCTGTAAGCAAAGAGCAGGCATGGCAAGAGGACGTCCCACTTACGCCTCATGGGTTCTTCAAGACCCATAATCATGCCTTTAAGGGTCCGGTTGAATCTCTCAACCAGCCCATTACCTTGGGAGTGGTAAGGAGTGGTGAACTTATAGGTTACACCACACTCCTGCCACAGGGACTTCATATAATTGGAAATGAAGTTGGTACCACGGTCAGACACCACCTCCTTGGGGAACCCCACGCAGGAGAAAATTCCCGTCAGTGCCCGTCCCACCACGGGGGCCATCACTGTCCTCAGAGGTATGGCTGCCAGGTACCGGGTGGCATGGTCCACCAAGACCAGGATGAACCTGTTGCCCATGGCTGTCTTGGGATCCAGAGGCCCCACAATGTCAATACCCACCCTCTCAAAGGGGGTGCTGACAACAGGGAAAGGTTGGAGAGGAGCCTTGCGCTTCCTCCCACTCTTACCACTTGCCTGGCAAGTCTGACAGGTCCTGCAATGAGTATCTGAACTCTTGCGCATTTGGGGCCAATGAAAGTGGGTGACAAGCCTTTGAAAGGTCTTGTCTTGCCCCAAATGTCCTGCTAAAGGCACATCATGAGCCAGACCCAGTAGGAAGGCTCTGAAGCGCTGGGGTACCACCAGCACACGGGCTGACCCAGGCTCAGCAACCTTAGGCTCACTATACAGGAGACCATTCTCCCAGTAGATCCAGTGTGATCCAGACTGATCACCTGCTGCCTGGCTTGCAGCCTGTTGCCGCAAGCCCTCAAGAGAAGGGCACTTCTTCTGCTCCTCGCAGAACTCTTCCCTGGAGGGGCCTCCTTCCTGCTACCAATGGGTCAGCTCAGGCAGGTCCCCCAGTTCAGCCACTTGTTCCCCTGTAGGTTCCAGGGCATCCCCCTCAAGGTCTGCCTCCTCCTGGACCGTGGGAACTTCGGGGGCTGGTTTCCCGTGCCCCCTGCCTCCTCTCTTTAAGACAGGCACCTGGGCCATTCTTCCAGGCTCCAGGTCCTCTTGAATACCCTTACCAGCTGCCATTGACCGAGTGGTCACACACGCCCACTCTGGCAGACTCAACATCTCCAAATGAGACCTCCGCTACACCTTCGCCCAAGGGGAGCTCTCCAAATCATTGCCTAGCAGACAGTCAACAGGCATGGCTGGCCTCACAGCTACTTGAAGGATACCTGAGACCCCCCCACTCAAAGGGAACCTGGGCCACCTTACAGAGGCTCTCTGAGTTGTCAGCGGCAACTACGGGGTAGAATACTTTGGGGACCACCTGCTCCTCAGACACCAGCCGACAACTGACAGCTGTCACACTGGCCCTGGTGTCTCTCAGAGCCTCCACCCTATGGCCATTGATGGTCACCCACTGCCTGTATTTTTTAGTGTTATCAGGCAGATGGGTCCTAGGGACCATCTCACTGTCTCCTAAAGAGACCAGGGACATCTCTGCGGGACCCCACCCACCTTGGGCACCCAACTCCTCTCCCAGGGCTACACTAGCCATCTGCCGGGGTGGTGCACCAGTGGGTGCAGTGGTCACGGTATTGGGGCACTTGGGACTTCCTACAAAGTGACCCACCTGACCACAACTAAAACATGCCTTGGGCCCCTTCTGAACAGACTTATCTGTTGGGACCCATGGTCTTTTCTCAGTGGGAGGCTGGTAACCCTTACCTTGGTTCCCTTGGGGTTTACTTTGGGGCCCTTTTTGGAACTCCTTCTGTTTACCCTTGTCCCCCCCACTCTTCTGCTGGGGACCCTGCCCACCTTTGGTGGAGTCTCCCACAAGACCCTTGTGGACCCGGGTACTGACCCAGCGGTCCGCCTCCTCAGCAAGCTTCCTAGGATTAGTCAGCTTACTGTCAACAAGGTGCTGGCATAGCTCTGGAAAACAACTACTGGACAAGTGCTCCCATGCAATTAAATCATAGAACCCCTGCAAGTCATCTACTTTGCTACCCTTCACCCATCCATCCAATGCTCTGCAAAAATAAGACACATACTCCACCCAGGTACTAGACTCCAGCTTTTTGCAGTTCCTAAACTTTTGCCTATAAAGCTCTGGAGTTAACCCATACCTTGCCACTAAAGCTTCCTTCAGGTGGGCATAGGACATCTGATCCTCTGTGGGCAAGGCTAGCAAGGTTTCCCTTCCCTCACCTGTAAAGCGGCCCCACAACCCCGCTCCCCAATCCTTCTCAGGGACCCGGTGTGATGTCATGGCGATCTCATATGCTTTAAACCATTGCCCAATGTCCTCCCCCTTCATGAAATCTTTAATAACCTCCTTGGGGATGTACACTCTTCCTTCTACAGGCACTGGAGGTGTGCTGCCACCAGAGGGAGTGATTTCTAGGCTCCTAGCCTTTAGCTCTAGCTCCCTCACCACTCTCTCATGCTCTAAAAGCATCTTCCTTTCTTCCATGGCCAACCTCTTATTTTCTAACTCCAATTTCTTGTGCTCAAGGCTATCATGACTTCCCTGTTTCAGTTTGGCCATCTCCATTTCATGCATCCTGCTTTTCTCCCTGTCCTCCAGCTCCTCTGGAGACAGGCCCTTTTGAGAAACACTGCTGCCCTCCCTGGAAGGCACTCTCCTCCCGGGTAAGCCTAATGGCCCCTCAAGCTGCTCATCTAAATTCTCTGCCTCCTCCACAGGCTCCTCGGGCTGCCCACCGGCATTCCGTGCTTCCACCCAGGCCCTCAGCGCCTTTTGAAGCTCCTCCTTCCTGGTGAGGACTCTCATAGAGATTTTAAACTTTTTACAAACGGCTTTGAGCTCTGGCATAGTGTAGGTATCAACCCTATCTTCTTCAAATTCAATATCTGCAGGTGCAATGGATCCTCTTTTGCTCATTGTGAAAATTGGCAGTTCTCAACAAAAATAAAGGTTCCAAGGAAAAAAGTCCTATCAAAATGTATGTGGTCGCGTATTGGTCTGCACTCACTAGTAGTGTACACCAATCACTGTATATGAATCACAAATGCAAGTCCAAATCCCCACCGCTGACCACCAATGTTAGAACTGGGGTCTCTAGTTGGCAATGGTTTGCACCTTTGTCCAAATAGGGACCCTTGCTTCTAGTCAGGATAAGGGGGATACACTCCTAAAATAACCCCTGCTCACCCCCTGGTAGCTTGGCACGAGCAGACAGGCTTATCTCAGAGGCAGTGTGTAAAGCATTTGTGAACACATACAGTAATACAGTGAAAACACTACAGATGGACACCACACAGGTTGTATGTAAATATAAGTAATCTTTATATAGACTTAACACAAGACCCAATAGCAAAAATCCACAATACTGTAATCTAAAAATAGACTTAAAATGATAGAGACAGTTCACGTTATCTTCAAAAATAGGATAGTCAATCAAATAAAGCTTGTAGCAACAAATAACTCCACTTGGAGTTATCACGATGTCGTGACCGGTGAAAATCCCAAAGTACGGCACCGACCGCGAGGTGCGCAGCGTCGGGCCCGGAGTCGAGCAGACCCACAAAGAACAGTACCTGGAATTCGATGAAAACAAAGACGGTGCACGGCGTCGGGGAGGTGATGCTTCGTTGGCGCCAGCGGCGCTCGGTTCCTTACGACCCCAGGGGAGGTGATGTCTCGGTTCCTTACTGCAGCGCAGGGGAGGTGAGGCGTCGGTTCCTTACTGTGTCGGGAAGGTGACGTCACGGATGGCGGCGAGGCATCGGTTCCTTATGATGGTGCGGCGTCGATGGATTCGGGGGTCACCCACGTCGAGGATCGGCTCCGCGATGATGAAGCCCTGGCGCCAGTGAAGTCGGGGCTGCGGTGCGAGTTGGGACGGTGCATCGTGAGCGTTACGAGCGGTGTCCTCGGCTCCCGTGCAGGCAGCGGCCTCGATGACGGCTTCAGAGTCGATGTCGCATGGCGTCGGCAGGCGTCGGGCCCACGGTGCAAGTCGGGGTGGTGCGTTGTGCTCTTCACGAGCGGTGCCCACGGCTTTGGTGCAGGTTACGGCGTCGCTCGCCGGCGTCGGTGTTGCAATTTCCCTCTGTTAGCTGCTAAAACAGCAGTTCCAGATGCAGGCAAACAGAAGGGGTGAAGTCTTTGTGTCCCTGTGACTTCAGGCAGGAGGCAAGCTCAGTTCAAGCCCTTGGAGATTCTCTTCTTCAAGATGATAAGCACAGCAAAGTCTTTTCTCCTGTCCTTGGCAGAAAGCAACCACTGCAGGCCAACCCCAATCAGCAAAACAGCACAGGGGCAGTACTCCTCCTTCAGCTTCTCCGGTTCTTCTCCTTGGCAACAGGTTTCTTGATTTCCCAGAAGTGATCCAATTTCATGGGGTCTGGGCCCCAGTATTTATACACAGAAATCCTTTGTTCTCTGAAGGCAGAGAGGCCCATGCCTAGTCCAAACCAGTTCTGGTCAGTCTTGGAGCACTTTGTGTACATGACTCCTTCTTTCCTTTGAGAGTGAGGGGCAGAGCCATCAGACGCCCGGCAGGAGGTGGAGCCAGCATTGTGGAAGGCAGGCACAGCCCTATTCAGACCCAGGTGCAACTCCTCCCACCCAACTTCCTTCAGGCAGACCTATTCAGCCTAGTGCTGACTCACCCTGCCTCCTGGAATCCCCCAGCCCCTGTCACTCACAAACCCAGACATACAATACACAACCTGAGCAGAGGCAGCTGGATGGTTAGGCAAGAAAATACCTACTTTCTAAAAGGGGTATTTTCAAACCCAGAATGTTAAAACCAACTTCACTAAACGATGTATTTTATCATTCTGAGTTCAGGCATACTAAATTCGTTTTTCTACCATGTTCCCTGGGTCAGTTAGGATTATAAGGTGTAATAATCAAAATGCCCATTCTGGCCTATGGGGTACAGGTAGCCTTGCAATAGTGAAAAACAAAAATGGCTGTAATTCACTATTAGGACATGCCACACACACCAGGGCATGTCCTACCTTATACTTACAATGCTTCCTGCCCTTGGGCCTACCTTAGGGGTGTCTGATATGAAGATAAGGGAAGGTTTAGGGACTGGCAAGGGGGTGCACTTGCCAAGTCGACATGGCAGTCACAGACTGCACACAGGCTCTGCAATGGCAGGCCTGAGATACACTTTACAAGCTGCTTCTGTGGGTGGCACAACCAGTGCTGCAAGCCCACCAGCAGCATTTGATTTACAAGCCCTGGGCACCCATGGTGCACGGTACTAGGGTCTGACAAGAAAATCAAATAACCCAATCATGGAGTCACTAATCAACACATCAATTTACAGTAGGGAGCACTTGCACTGTGGCACTGAACAGCAGTGGCACAGTGCCCAAAAGCATCTAAAACCAGCAAAAACATAAGAGGCAACAGCAAAAAATGGAAGGGAGACCCACGCCAATGGTGCCAAGTCTAACACCTATAATTATGCAATTACTCCTGCTTGCGTAATTTGGGGGGAAACCCTACTGCGGCTAGCGCTCACTTTTCATGTTCTGTTGCATTTAGTGCTATTTCTTAGCACAAAAATGTATCTTCACATCCATTTTGGATCTGAGGGTGCATTTTACACCAAGGAAATAGCGCTAAATGTCATGAGCACGTTGGGGACAAATCCTACCTCAAGACCACATATAACAAACATAAGAAGGAAATATCGCTAAATGTCGTGAGTATGTTGGGGACAAATCCTACCTCAAGACCACATTTAACAAATGTGAGCAGCTACTCGCATTCGCAATTCATTTTCTGTTGCATTTAGTGCTATGTCTTAGTGCATAATGCATCCTCACATCCATTTGGACATGAGGTGGCATTTATGTGCTAAGAAATAGCGGTAAATTCAAAATTCTTCTTCTCATGCAACTCTGTGCTATCTTGCGGAATACTAAGGTAATTCAGCGTGATTATGCTACCCAGAATTGCACAAAATACCCCCATCCTTAGTCTCAACATTAATGGAAATTTTGACGACTTGGAGACTCAGTCCATGTGTCCTGAAGAATAAATAAGCAAAAATATATAGAGGGGCAGAGTAGGGATACCCTGACCACCTAGCTCTTGTGGTGGGATGTCCGTGGGACCAAAATGAATAAAAAAATCTGTGTCACAATCTCATAGGACTGCTGAAAAAAAAGTGGGATGCCATTTTGTTTATATTCTCCCATGGTGGGCCACGGCCTGGGGATTGGCATATCTTTATTTATTTACCTAATGTGGTGAGAGGGGTGTGAATGTGGCCACCCTCCCCAAGCCAACTTTGGCCCAAGGATCTTATCCGACATAAGATTATGACATATTTATTTTTTTAATTATTCTGGGGAAAGGGTGTGCATGTGGCCCCCCTCCCTGAGCCAACCTTTGGCCCCGGGGAGCCAATCACTGGGGCCCGATGCAAGTGCCAGTGTACTAGATACTCCAACCACAGACGGAACTGGGCTGCTCTCGACCCATGCCCTTGTCTAGGGGGCTGGTATGCAAGGCCTCAGCATTCCTCGTAGGAGACAGAGAGTACTGACTTCCAGGTCAGCACAGCAGAATGATGGCCACGTGGGGAGTCAGCGGTGTCACTGGTGCTTTGTGGCTTCCCCCTCAGCACCCAATGAATGAAGATGGCTGCAAGTGCCCTAGGTGAGACCGGAACACACCCAAACAATAAAAATAAAACAATGGGGCATAAACGCAGAATCACTATAGTAAACACAGTGTCTGGGCCTTTTCATAAAATGTTTACTGCTTGCCAGCCCTGAAATGCCCAATTATGTCTCACGAGGCACAATTAAAATATCCCCTTGGATTCTGTGGTGCACCAATACAGGAGGGGACACCACCAATAGCAATAATGGTGTGTTGGAGATTGCAAAAGCCACCCACAATTAATTTATCATAATTACCTTGAGTCACCAGAGTTATTTACTTTTTCACCTCCAGGGGAAGGTTTTTAATAATTCTAAAGTCCTCTGATATCGAGCTCCTTGCTTGTTAGCTGGCAGAGTGCAATGGACCCCTTGTGGATGTTCCTATAACTGCACTATGTGGCCTGAGGATTGTAAAAGAAAGAACCTGACACACGTTGTGGTTATTTTAAATGTAAATGCTTTATTGACAATTTTGTTATCAAACAAGTGAGTGCTTACATGAATGATGAATGTATCTAGAATAATGTTGTTGATTACCTTTGCTTTCAATTATGAATCCTAGCATTTGAATATTGTTTTAATAATGTGGTTACCTTCTTACAAAGTCAATAGGCATGCCTTAGATATCTCAATATGGTGACCAGCAGGTCTGCCTTATTTAAAATTGCACCCCTGTAAATTGTAATGTTATATCTGGTATAGCTGGGGAGACTGTTATTAGAGGGATCATGGCCCACTATGGATCAAATATGATTTGAGGTTGTCTCCAAAGGTATACATATGTATATTTGTATAGTATTTAGTAGTGCACGTGTGAATAAGAAATGCACTTTTCCTTTTTACAAGAAAGAGCACTGACATGGCAATTCTTTATTGAGTGTTACTGTTGCGTGCCAGCAAACTGTGATTGCTAGCCAACACCACCTACCCTGAATAGGCCATGGACTGCTCAGCTTGCTATCCTGAGAGTGTCAAATGCTAGAATGGGATATTTTCTCTCACTAAGGAGACAGTTGTGGACTTATTTAGGGCTGTTTGCAAATTGCTAGATAGAGGAAGATTTAAAAATTCACCCTGTAATATTTCCAAATAACTGTCGGGTAGATAAAAGGGGCCTGACGTTATTAGAAGGCTTGAGGAACACAGAATTAATAATTGCTAATGGGAGATTAGGAAATGACATTCCATCTAAAGCTACACATAAATCGCCCAGTGGTGGGTCTATTATTGATTATTTAATTCTGTCAGCTGATATTTTTAATAGGTTGTCGTATATGGAAGTCCAAGAAAACTCTCTTAGCGATCATAGGTTGATTTGCTGTAAAATCGGCGTGACCCTGACAGAAGTAAACTTGTGAAATTTTAAAGATAAATCTGTAGGTTTAAAACAATCAAATGGTAGAATATAATGGAATACCAACGCTTCGTCAAAAATAAAAGAGACATTGACAATCTTAATAGGAGATCAGCAGCAAACAATAATAGGAGCTATGCAGCATTCTCTGTCAGACCCACTGATATCACATGATAGTTGTATGAATACATTGCTCTCTACATGTAAAGCAACTCGTCTACCAACACGACAGAGACCACAATTTAACCAAGTAATACCTCTAAATAGGGAAATAAATAGATTAGTTAGGGCTCAAATTTCAGAATTTCTCTCTTGATTGAAGTAGATATATTAATTTACTGAAGAGAAAAAGATCAAGGAAAAAACATCTCCTAAGACAGGAAAAGGAATATTACAACTGGGTCCAGCTAAAAGAGGTGGCCTCAAGGAATGATGCTAAAAGATATTGGGAAATTATCTCAGATAGTACTGCTACTAGGGTAAAATCCCTTCCAATTGCCATTAAAGAGGAAGACTGGAAAACGTATCTTGTAGATCTATACTCAACCAGCCTTAACTTGATCATCTTCTTCTATAAACATATTGCCCCGATTACTTGAACCTAACTTCTCTCACTCTCATTAAGAGAATGAGAGCGTCTGGAGCAATGGGCCCAGAAGAAATCCCTATGACTATAATAAAAAAAGAGCCTTTGCTATGGGCTACTTATCTTTCTCTTCTCTTTGACTCTTGCTACCAGCAGTGGAAGACTCCCTCCTCCTGTTTCTGTAGCATTTTAATACCACATTTTGTAAAAGGGTCTAGACACTTCCCGGGTAACTACAGTCAAATAGCCCTACTAGATGCGGTAGGGAAAATGTTTGCACGTTTCATTTTAGATCACCTCACTGACTGGGTAGTAGAGGAGAAAGTTCTCCCTATTGCGCAAGCAGGATTTAGAAAAAAACATGCACTTTAGATGACATCTTTATGCTAAAACTGATTGAGGAGAAGTACACTTCAATCCGAGGGTCAAATATATATGTAGCATTTATGGATTTTTCAACTACCTTTGACAAAACATGGGTGTGCCTTCCCCCCTTCTATCACTAATAATCGCCCTACATTCACATACATGGTGCCAAGTGCTTTTGGGAGGACTTCAAAGCCTATCTGCCGTAATACCAACAAAAAATGGCTTGAAGCAAGGCTGTTTATTAGCCCCATTACTCTTTTCACTGTATGTAGCTGACCTTCCTAAATGCTTTGCTCCCCAGGATGGTAATGCTGCAAAGGTAGGTGGTCATCCTTTCCCTTGTCTGATGTACGCTGACGATATTGTCATTATGACAGTGGTTCCCAAACTTTTTCGACCCGCGGCTCCCTTGACCCATTGGCTATTGTCCGTGGCTCCCCACTGTGACTTTCTTTTGGAGGGTGGGGGGAGGGGGTGTAAGCTCGGCCTCGGGAATACTTGCATTTTTCTCCCTGAAAATAATTAGGATGAAGCTGATGAAGGTATTATAATCATATACGCACGGTGTTTCATATTACTAAGGTGGCGCTTCTAATAAAATATTCCTAGTTACACTTCTTTGCCCATGCCTTTTTTAGAGTACTCTCTCAAACATTTGTATCCCACTTACAGTGATAGATAGCACCCCTATGCATGTAGGCCCCATTGTCAAAGTGTTTCTGCGCTTGAAGAATATTTGCATGCACTTCCATTTCTACCCATGTCATATGTGCCAACACACCTGTCTCAGCAGGGTGACTCACAATTTTTTAAACCACATACAGCTTTATTTTTGCTGTCTCCTCCCTAAAATTGCCTCCAAATCAATGAAAGTAAAATAAATTCCTCTGATTTATTTTATTAAAAACGTCCTACTTTCTTGCTTCCAAATGTTGGCATTATGCCGTATATGGTGTTTTACTTCCCTGTGCTCAAAGAGAGACCAGGCCTGTCTGGAAATGTGTGTGTACTGAAAGAAATGAGTACCCAAAGTACCTATGATTCAAGTACAAATGTCAATACTTAATAATACTTAGGGGCCAATTCCGATCTCGGCCGGTAGTGCTCCGAATCGGATTCGGATTTACCGGATCCGATTTGGAGCCCTGTTTCACGACCGAATCGTACGCGGGTCCGGCCGAGCGAGTACGAAGCAAGCGCCCGCGAAATCGCCGACCGACTCGTACGCGGCTTCAACACGCTCCGACCGACTCACATGGACACGACTCGCACCGCGCTATGGAGACGTTTCCCGGCCGGGTAAGTACGATGCGCGCCGCGAGCAGTCCGACCGACTCGCGCCGTCCGGCTCGAAAAAGCTGTCGGAGCCGGACTTTGGGGGTCCGCGTCGGACCCTCCTGTATGCGTAGGCGCGCGAGTCGCACACAGGGGGGATGCGCATGGACGC
This sequence comes from Calotriton arnoldi, assembly GCA_963921515.1. Lineage (NCBI taxonomy): Eukaryota > Metazoa > Chordata > Amphibia > Caudata > Salamandridae > Calotriton > Calotriton arnoldi. The sequence goes on along the minus strand of CAWUFW010011647.1, from coordinate 183,631 downwards.
GTACCCGCTGTAGGGGGCGCCCTCGTTCGCCTCGCACCCATTGAGTCAATGGGAGCCCGCGTACGCGTCGTACGACCGGCTCCCATTGACTTCAATGGGAGTCCGACCGAATCGAGTCCGATAGCATGCGCATGCATCGTACTCGTCCGGTCGGACTGCTAGGGTCCGATTCGGTCGGAAATCTCTCCGGGTCCGGCTCGGTCGGAGAGATTTCCGGCCCGAATCGGAATCGGCCCCTAAGTGTGTTTAATAGACAGGACAACTGTACTTCCCTAATAACTTGCATTGGTGTAAAATGCATTTGGAAAAAAACTAAACTAACAAAGTAAATCAGGCATCTTCCGCTTACTTTGGGAGTGTTGAAATGTGGGGATCCAGTGAAATATGGAGGTCATCTCCCTCAACATGCCATCAGTTAAGCACTACGTTCACTGCTTTAGGCATGTCACTTACAAATTATTGACATCATGCGTTAAGTCTAATTTGTTTAACTGGAGCCAACAACCCCTTCAACATTAAATGCATAAAAGTGCTTGGTGCGCAGCTCCCCAGGCTAGGTTTGACGGCTCCCCAGGGAGCCGGGGTGCACTGTTTGGGAGCCACCGCATTATGGATTTAACTCCCATTGGGCTAAATAAGAAATTAATGTCACTTCAGAAAATATACAACAATACATTATCTGAAGATAAATGTCTCCAAGAGTAAGATATTGATCTTAAAAAACTAGAAAGCGCAGAAGGAATATTAAATTTGATTGGAGAATTAGCATTGAGAAACTTGAGATTGTAGATTCTTATCTTTATTTGGGGATGGTAATACAAAGGATAGTTCTCACATTGACCACTGCTCTTCTAACGCTGTATCTCACGCTAATGGGCTAAGTGCATTTTATAATGCAATGGGCCAAAGGCATTTCTTGCACATGATATCTGTTTTGAAAGTAAAAGTGCCTTTAACACTACTCTACAGTATAGAATCCATCCAAATAAGTAAATTGAGTTTTCTTGATAAGATTGAAGGCCAAATTCTGCGCAAACTTTGTCATTTTAATACTACAGTTTCAACTCCAGTTGCTCGATTAGAATTAGGTCTGATAAGCTCATTTTTCCAAGGACTAATCAGAGTGATTCGGTGAAGCCATCAGTTGAAAAATAGCGAGCCAAATAAAATAAAGGGTTATTTGAACTTGGAAATTTTGAGCATTACCAGCAAAATATACCTTCTTTCGAGACTACTCTTGCACTGAACCATTTCAAAATACAGGAGGAGCTAGTGGTTTCTCTTCCGTTGTCGGAACATAAAAATTTCTTTAAAAGTACTAGTTGTAACATAAGTTTCCAGAGAGATCTTAAGCACTGTATATCGAAGAGAAGACTGAAGATAATATCTGTATCAAGTATCCCAAGAGCTGCTCAGAAGTATCTAGCCTGGAACTTGGACCATGGTGTTCGCTGTTTGATGATCTTATTCCATATGAATTTACTCCTGCTAAATTATCTAACAGCAAATTGGTCCACATCAATGACAACAGGAAAATACTGTAGTCTGTGTAATTTAGGCACTCAAGACCTTAACCATGTTCTATTTGTCTGCCCATTTTTGTAGCCACGCTGTCTTTGGTTGCTTCAGCCAATGTTCATACAGAATAATATTAAAACCATAGTGGCAGCTCATGAGTTTCTCTTTAACCCAAAGAATGAAATAATATGTACAGAAATATTAATTTTTTAAAAGTTGCTTTTGATTCTGTTTTAACTGCTCAGTGTATAACCCCATGATAGGAGGGAGACTATAGGACTGCTCATGCTATAAATCCTGAGGCTAAATGTAGAATTTGTCAAAATTGCCATAGACTGGCATACATTTTACTGCTAAGAGGTTTGGTCTATTTGCACAACTTGTAATCTTTTATGTTTTGTCCATATAATAACAATTGATGTGTTTATTTAATTTTATTTATTTTATGCTGTAAAGGCTTTGAATATATAACTGTAATGTTATTATCTGGGTATAATAGAGTCCAACTTTGTGTATTCTATCTTATTTTTGCTGCTTAAGGGGGAGTGAACTCTTTCAGATTTTGTAATCTTAAGTACTGATTTTTGATCTGTATGCTCGTTCACTATTTTTGCCCAAAGAAATAGCTCTAGCAGGCGGTAAACCCTGTGGTAATACGAAGATTTGGTCACATATGTTGCTGACTCAATTTTTCCTTGAAACAATTTTGCACCTAAATTCTGCTGCTTGGAGGTCTGGCCCATCTGTTTAAATTGTAATCTTCTATGAATTGTTCACACATGGAAGTTTAGAATACCAATGAATATAAGTACTTGTAAGGATTTATTTGATGCAGGAAAAGGTTTTAAATATATAAATGCAATGTTTTATTTGGATATAATTGAAACCATCATTTTGTTTAATCCGTTTTATTTTTTACTGTGGCCCTCATTAGAGATCCAAATCTTAATAAAAGAATTGAATTGAATTGTGGACTTATTACTTGTAATAGAATCTTACTTTCTGCTAAAAAAACATATAAATTCACTGAAAAATAACAGTTGAAAGCGAAGTTATAGTTAGGTATAGGAAAAAGATATTAATAACTTTAAAAAAAGTAGACATTCAATGAATATAGCAAAGAATAAAGGGACTTTATAGTTAGGTGACAATATCAGTCATAATGTTATGTTTTAAACTAAAAAATAACTAAGAAATTTGCCACATATAATTCAGTGAGCTAACTACAACTTGTGCCCCTGCCATGTACAACTTATGACCTCATGTATTACATCACTCATGAAATGTTCAAGGATATTATTGACAAGATTACGGTCAAGGCTTCTCTCACAGACACTTCAAGCACTACTGAGGCCACAATACATACTGCCTTGCAGAAGAAGTCCTTCTTCGATCCACCAGCAAACTTCATACTACCGGAAGTAATAGCATTTGAGCAGGTGGTAACGAAAGACATAGAAGCACTGAATGAAAATGAAAAGCACCATCACAATCTCACCACCAGTGAACAAAAGGCACTAGCAAAGCTACGATCCTGGGATGACATAGTGATAAAACAAGCAGACAATTGGGAAGCAGTAGTACAACAAACCAACAGACAAAAATAGCCTACTTCATTTTGAGAGCGCACATCCAAGAGCTCACGGGAAGAATTTACCAGTGGGATAATTCCTGTGCATAACATGGAACTGCTAGGATTTGAAGGAGTTCAAAAGAAAAGCTAAAATACTGATGGCAAAATTAAAAGAAAACATCTACCCTGAACGTCAAAGTAGTGTGACAACAGAGACTTGCCCCACCAGCCCATGTATTGTGTTAGTACATACCAGTTAGGGTACAGACCAGAAATGAGTGTATGCTTGCCTATATTAAGTTTGTCTACACCTTTTACGTTTGCAGTAAAGCATTACATGTCTGTTATGCAGTGCAACCTACATCACCACATAAGATTATCATACATGTTTGTCCCAGTATTGTCTAATTTGTGAATGCAAGAGGCCTCGACTTGGGGAATTCTTGCATTTGTTAGCATGCAACAGTGTGTAATGGCATTTGTGATATATGTGTCTGTATGCAACCAATGTCTGTTTGATGATGAAATAATTAATTTGAATTTTTTGTTCATCTTCTATAGATTAAATTATTTTCGTTAAAAAAAAAGGATGGACCAAGGGGCTACAGTGCCCATTGTACTCCTTGAAGATCGTATCTTTTAGATAGAGTTGGTAGGGCTGGAGTTGAAGGGAAAGCGTTGAAGTAGGTGAGCTCCTTTTTAAAGTAACGTACATTCCGGGTCTTTGACATAGATTGTTCCTCGGAACCTCTATCTGTAACGTGTGGGGTCCCGCAGAGCTCCTCACTTAGCCCGACATTGTTTAATGTATGAGAGTGTAATTTATTACTTAACTAACTTCCATGCTATAACCCTACAAGCCAAGCAGCCCACATTTAAAATATACCTAAAATAAATAAGTATAACACAATTAATATAATTAATAATCAATTGAATAATTAGTAATGCATTAATAATTATTTGTTAATTAATTATCACTTAACTAACTTCCCACCCTATACCCCTACATACCCAGCAGCCCCCACTTAATATATGACTTAAAAAATATAATCCTTACACAATTTACATTATTGATACTTAATTAAATATTTATTATTACATTAATTATTAATTGTTAATTAATTATTACTTAATTAACTTCCCACTCTATACCCCTACATACCTGGCACCCAGCTACAACACTATATATTACTATTATCAATTAAATTTAAAATTAGAAATCATTTAAAATTACAAACTATATTGAAAAATATTATTAACAATTATACAAACAATAATAACACATACAATTAATATATGAGCTAAAACACACAAAGATAATTAAAAAACAATATTTTTTACAACTATTTTATTGAAAACGATTGTGACAACAACAATATTATTGACAATGACATTACCTACCTGAAAAAAATTGATATGCTTGAGAACATTTCTGCATCACAATATTATTATTATTATTATTATTGAATGCTTTTATAGTGGGTAGCTACCCAACAGGGTTTTCCAGCGCTTTGAGTATGTGTAGACCAGTCTGAAGGAGCTAAAAGAGCAAAGTCTTTAATTCTCTGCAGAAGTTGGAAAGAGAAGAGAAGCGTCTCAGGGACTCGGGGAGAGAGTTCCATAACTTGGTGCCAAGGAAGAATAATATTTTTGTATGACAATATATCTTTTTCAATATTTCTCTAACTCAATATTTAAAACTAGATTTTTTTGTCCAAATGCCATTTGGCTTTTGAATCACTGGTGGACATGAAGACAACAAGCATTAATGTATACCCATCCAAAAGGGGGACAGGCAAATAGGCAAGTAAGCCTGCTTCAAGGTCCTTGCATGGAATGTCTGTGTCCAATGTATGACAGAGTCCTTAAAACACAAGGATATGATGATTTTGACAGTAGGAACACCTAGTTAATATATATGGGGCAATGAGATATCAGTCCTGATGAAAGGCCAGAACCATTACGGGCGATTAGTGGCCTATAAAACACTGATAACTGATAACATAACATACCATAACATAACATGAAATGACATGACATAACATAATATAACATAAACAACCAGCCACAGACCTGTTGGACACTTGTCCAACCACATGGGGGCTGCTCTGGGTCCTGTGGAAGTCCCCAGGGACTGTGACAATGTAAAAACACAACATTTCTTTTTAGTCTCCGAGGGGGTTCCTCTGAAACCCCACCCCACCAAAAGGGCTAGGGTTTTAGAGTATCTCTACCCTGTCCCTGCTATATACCCCCTTCTATACATGTTTAAATATATTTTCAGGACACAAAGATCAAGTCCCCTAGTCCTGTAAAAGTGACTGAAACATTTTTCTTCATGCAGTCAAAACGTTACTCCTGGTTCAGCCCAAGTCAGTGCTCCTAGCAGAGCGTGAGGTACACTGTATTCCATATATAATCAAGAACCGTCATGTGGATCAAAAACGTACACCTCGAGGCTTGCAATTTAAGTGCAGTCAAGTCATTGTAAACAAGAACAATATTCTATGCATTTTGACCACATGACCTTGCTCACAGGTAGAGGTTGAACAAAGGACTTCACATTAAGTAAGCACAGTTCTAAACACAAATGACGGTCAACAAAACCTCAACCTAATTGACACACAACAAAATCATGTACGACGGGCATATCCCCAACTATTGATCGTAATGGCTCATCCCTTTAGGAAAATTACAAACTTAGAAGTCCAGCCCAAGTGGGCACTGCACAGTGGATGATTTTTTTCTTTGAATGACAGCATTTGAGGTTGTACTTTGTAACAAGCACAGAGCGGGTACTTTGGTTAATCTACAATATGGCAAGAGATGCAAAGAGGCAGCTGGAAACAGATACACTATTTTCTGTCTTTGAGGCACATAATAAGAATTCTGTGGATACCAGGACCACTCTCTTACTCAAACAAAAATATGAGAGGTTCAAAAATATGTTGAGCCTGGAGTATATTACATGGCGAGAAGCAGTATCCATACAAAAATATTTTTATGTGGGTTGTATCCCATGGGGACTGAGAATCTTCACAGTGCTCTGATTTGAAACTCCAAACCTGGAACTGTTGGAGAAGTGGGCACAGCAAATTCTGCCAACAGTTCAATACGAACAATGGGCGATACTCTCTAATCCTCTTTTTTCACTAACTACCAAGCATATCGTACAAAACATCCTGTCAAAGATGGCTATCACTGATATGGGTACAATGGATGCACAAAATTGTTTTTACTTAGGTGGGTATAAGTCCTTCTTTGTCCCTGTTATTGCGTCCAGCTCTGGAAGAGTAAAAAGAGAGTTATGTTATGTTAATAAAATTTATTGAGCGCACGAATACCCGGAGGTGTCTTGGCGCTAAGACAGTGGTGAGCCCTAGATGAAAGCAACTATTTCTGAAAAAGCGATGTGTTTAGGTCCTTTCTGAAAGTGGTGAGTGAGCCGGCATTTCTAATAGCAAATGGTAGATCATTCCATAATTTTGCTGTGCCGTGCAAGATACTATGGCCTCCCCAGCATAAGGTCCCGATCCTTGGAACCCTCATGAGTCTGGCGCCTGAAGAGCGTAGTTGTCTGGCTGGGCGAAACCAGGAAAAAAGCTTTTGGAGAAACATTGGTCCGGTGTTGTTCAAGGCCTTGTAAGCTAGACTTAGCGCCTTGAACTTAATGCGCTGCGCCACCGGGAGCCAGTGAAGTCTTCGAATTTCCTTGGTTACAAACTCATATTTAGGGACATTTAGTAGAAGTTTTGCGGATGCGTTTTGAATCATCTGCAGCTTTTTTAGGTATTGCTTCTGCATATTTAGGTAGAGTCCGTTGCAGTAGTCTAACTTTGACTGCAAGATTGTAGTCACTAGCGTCCTTTTGGAGTCGTCAGGAATATACGGTAGAATCTTCAGAAAATGGGAGGTAGATACGATGGCATTGGTTTGCTGAGATAAGGTGAGTTTATTATCAATCAGCACCCCCAGGTTTTTTACCTTCTGGACTGGTTTGGCAGTTCCCCCATATCCGCCGGCCACCAAAGGTCATCCCATCTGGGTTGCAGATTCCCAAAGATTACCACTTCGGTTTTTCCGGAATTGAGCCTAAGACAGTGGTTTCCCATCTATCTATTTATTTCCACCATACAGTTTTGAAACTGCATTGATGGGGAGGCTTGATCTTTATACGCTGCCACCACCATCTGGGTGTCATCGGCGTATGAAGCCTAAAGCCGAAGTCTTGGATCAACGGGGCAAGTTCTGAAACATAAACGTTAAAAAGTGCCGGGCTAAGCGACGAGCCCTGTGGGACTCCGCATGGAAGGACATAAGGTATTCATTTAGACTGGCCCAGTGTCACCGTTTGTCTCCTATCCTTTAGAAAAGAGGATAGCAGGGCTAGTGCCAGGCCCTTAACCCTAGCGTTTCCAGCCGCAATAGCATTAGGTTATGATCCACAGTATCGAAAGCCGCTGAGAGATCAAGGAGGATGAGGGCGGCAGAGCCCCCTTTATCCATCACCTTCCTGATCTCTTCGGTGGCCTTAATTAGTGCAGTTTCTGTGCTGTGTTCTGGGCGAAAACCAAATTGGGAGGGATCGAGTAAGTCATTTTCTTGTTTGAATGAGTTGATTATTTTGGTTTACCTGTTGCTCAAGGGCAAGCTAGTAGAGCTATCTATTGGTGAATCTAATCTCAAGCACTGATGATAGCTCTCCTAGATGCTTCTAATCTATTAATGCTGAATTTTTGTAATGCTAATCCAACCAATCCAACCAAACGAAATTTGGAAAACGTGCATGTATTAAGATACCCCCAGAAAAGTATTGTGGTGGGGCACTCATCCTGTATAAGTGTGTTATTAGCTGGTGACTTCAACTTTCTCTTGTGTGAGTGCTCTCAATCAATTTCTAGATGTATAATTAGTCCAGGAATACATATGGAACACTGCCGGCAAGGGGACTTTCTTTCTAGTTTTTACTATCGATAAGCTTGTTTACTCTACCTGCCCTCATATCCCTCCTACTTTCTTGGGGTGAGAATGTACTTCGGTAATTGATTTTGTTTTTGTCTCAGCTCCTCTTTATACTTGGATAGTTGATATTAAGATTGTGCAAGCAGTTTCAGTGATCACAACCCAATCTACCTCTCTTTGGGATGGGCAAAGACAATGATGAGGCACACTCAAGATGTGAATTGCCAGTGGGCTCCCACTAGCCACGGGCGAAGACTAAGGGGCCGATTCCGATCTCGGCCGGTAGGGCTCCGAATCGGATTCGGCATAACCGGATCCGATTCGGAGCCCTATTTCCCGACCGATTCGTACGCGCGTCCGGACGAGCGAGTACGATGCGAAATTGCCGACCGACTCGTTCAGGCGTCCCAACCGCTCCGACCAACTCGTTCCCGGGTCTAACCGCACCGACCGACTCGCTCAGACACGACTCGCACCGCGCAATGGAGACGTTCCCCGGCCGGGTAAGTACGATGCGCGCCGCGAGCAGTCCGACCGACACGCGCCGCCCGGCTCGAAAGAGCAGTCGGAGCCGTACTTCGGGGGTCCATGTCGGACCCCCCTGTATGTGTAGCCACGCGAGTCGCACACAGAGGGGGACCCATGGGTCCCCCTACCTGTGCGTGTACGGCGCGAGTCGCTTCGCCGCGTACACGCTGTAGGGGGCGCCCTTGTTCGCCCTCACACCCATTGAGGCAATGGGAGCCCGTGTACGAGTTGTACGACCGGCTCCCATTGACTTCAATGGGAGTCCGACCGACTCGAGTACGATAGCATACGGACGCATCGTACTCGTTCGGTCGGGCTGCACGGGTCCGATTCAGTCGGAAATCTCTCCGGGTCCGGCTCGGTCGGAGAGATTTCCGGCCCGAATCGGAATCGGCCCCTAAGAGGGTTGCAGATGTTGCCAGATGACCTTAACAGGACATTGTTCTCCAGCTGTGCTTCTGAGTTCGCCACTGGTCTAAGTCATGAGTTCTATTGTAGGGAGATTGTGAGTGCATTTTCTGGGGTCTCATATAAAGTTAGGGATCTCCTTCCACCTTCAAAAAGGGATGAGCCCACCATACATGGTTTGATAGAGTGTTTCTCTGTGAAGAGAAGATTGCAGAGAGCCCTGGAGTCTAATCGCAGAAAAATATAATTGATAGCCACTTGCCAGATCAGTTACAAATATGAGATTAAAAAGTAAAAAACCTTTCTTAAAGATGAAGTTTGGGAGAACCTACTTCAAGTTAACAGCCTGAAGAATAGCTCCTTGTTTTGTAGCATCATTAATTGTCCCCTAGTACCAAATGACAATTGGTCTCTTTCCCACCACATCACCCCAGATAGATGAATTTCTCATTTTACTGTGATATACTAGTATTTGGCTCCTGATAATGACTACAACATTCCATTGTTGTGTGATGGGGTCTCTTATTTGGTTTTCACTTTAGAATAAATCAAGGAGGGTATTTTAGGACTTGCTAAGAATAAGGCTCCTGGTCTAGATGGGATCTCCCCAGAGCTGTATATAAAGAGATCGAAGAGTGGCCATGCTACTTAGACGGACATTAAACACAGCCAATACGGAAAAACCCCTGCAGCCCTGGACCACTTTGATTATAGTAGCTGTTTTCAAAAAAGGAGATGAGGACAATTTGCAATGTTATAGGCCAAAATCATTGATTGACTCTTCCGTGGAGGTGATTGGGCAGGTTGTCCTGAACAGACTGACAGCCTGGGCCAATGAAAATCAAGTACTGTCTCACTTTCAGTATGGATGTAGATCCAGTAGGGCAACTAACGATCAATGTTTGAATTTGTATATGATCATTATTATTAATAAGTGCGCTGTAGCCAGACCGGGTTCCATTTATATGGCCTTCATGGACCTGACTTCAGCTAATAGGGGTTGACCCAGATATTGTGTTTTTTCTGAGGGTCCTTAATTTTGATATTTCTGCTTTCTTTCAATACACCAACAACTCCTCGTGCACTTGGCCCTTTATGATTCAAAGGAGTGTACGTCAAGACTGCATATTGACCGCATTTCTATCCACTCTATATACATAAATAGACTAGAGAAGGTGCTAATAACATCAGGCGCAGATTGCCCTTGAGCTGGGAAACAACCTCTACCAGCTTGCCTTTATGTGGATGATGCAGTAATGCTACCTAGAACTGTGTGGTGTCTGCAAACACTCCTAGACAAGTTTGTTGATTTCATGGATGACCTGGACCTAAACATACATTTTAGTAAATCTCATGTTATGATGGTGGGTCCATGGTCTACTAAAACTAAGGGGTGTATGTACAAGAATTGCCGCTAACTAACGCTAGCGTTAGTTAGCGACAATTTTCTTACTGCCGCGAACCACTGAAAACTATTGCCATGGTACCGACGTATTTACAATACGTCGCTACATGGCGATAGTTTCTCATCGCGGCAGAAATTGTCGATGTTAAGACCTGCGTTACCACAGTAAAAATCTTGCCGCTAACGTGAAAAAGGTGACGCCGGCCAGTCAGAGGTCAGAAAATGCATGTTGATCAGTATGACGCCACCTTTTTCACGTTTCGCAGGAAAAATAAACAACAAAAAGCCTGCGAAGTTCCCAAAAACAAAATTTAAAAAAAAGCCCAAAAGAAACATGGAGGCAGTTGGACCCAGTAATGCAGGAGAGAACAACTCCCCTTACCCCTCAAACAGCCAGGAGGACCAGCCAGAGACCCTGGGGAAGAGGAAGAGGAAGAGGAAAACCAGGTTCAGCCAGCAGGAAAATGAGATCCTGATTGCGAAGGTGACAGAGAAACAACACCAGCTCTTTGTCAGCTCCACGGTGTCATTGGGAACCAAAAATGCAATATGGCAGTCCATTGTAGCCGAGGTGAATGCTGTAGCAGAGGTCAAGAGGACAGTGACAGACTGCAAGAAGCCCTGGAAGGATGCTAAGCGCAAGACCAAGCAGAAACTGTCCAACATTCGGCAGGCAGCACTGCAGACCGGAGGTGGGAGTTCAGTGCCACAGGAGGAGCTGGATGCCTTGGAGGAACAAGTGTCTGCGATCATCTGCGAGGAGTTGGTGGTTGGAGTCCAGGGACAGAATTGTGCTGAACATGACCAGCTACATCAGCAACAGGGTAAGTAACAACCAGGGACTGGGGGGGTGGGGTATGGGGACTAATGTTACTCATGTCTAACTAAATATCCCTCAGTGCTCACCAACACTGTCTGCAGATCTATTTCCATATACATTGGTCCCTGGGGGTATAGACACATGTCACCTTAGTTGTTGAATACATATAAAGACACATAATGGTGGAGTCACTGACTTGTAATTCTGCACATCAAAATACTCTAATATAGAGCAAAAATAATATACATCAGTCTACAAAATAAGGGCAACATGAACAAGCAAAGGGGCATATTGACTGAAGAGGTGGCAGAGTGTGGCATTGGCCTCCTAGGCTCAACACCACGCTCAGCCAAATTGGCAACACAGGGCTGCATCTCATTGACAACAATATGATGCAGCCCTGTGAATCTCCCAGCTCTGGAGCAAACGTTAGCAGGCCACCACCGATGCCGGCACACATGCACCATTGTGCAAGGGTGTCTGAGTTGAGTTGAAGATTGTACAAGTGCATGAAGGGGGACCTTACTGCACATACACATTCTTCTACACAACACAGGCACCCCTGCACAATGGTGCGTGTGTGCCGGCATCGGTGGTGGCCTGCTAACTTTTGCCCCAGAGCTGGGAGGTTCGCAGGGCTGCATCATATTGTTGTCAATGAGATGCAGCCCTGTGTTGCCAATTTGGCTGAGCGTGGTGTTGAGCCTAGGAGGCCAATGCAACACTCTGCCACCTCTCCAGTCAATATGCCCATTTACTTGTTCATGAGATACAGCCCTGTGTTTCCAAAGTGACAAAGCATGTTGTGAGTCTTTGTAGCATAAACACATGCATTGCCACTACATTGTGAATATGCAACCTTGTGTCTTAAAGGTGCATATTCCATATTGTCCAAATTTAGCAAACTGGAGGGCTAATGTGATGTTCAACTATGAGCAGAAGGGATATGCATCCAAAAGTACAGTGTAAGGACTCTGCATATCAGGAATGTGTCCCATTAAAAATAAAACATGTTTTGTCTGTGTGCCATGCTCACAAAACCATATAGTCCCTGTCAAGATGCATGCCAAGAGAAGTATGACACTGTGCAAGAATTACAATGTTGCACCAATGCATGTCAACTTGCTACATGTCACCTTCACCTGCACTCATCCACATCAAAGTATCCATACAGTTAACAGTATTGTACAGTAATCACAGTCCTGGTGTGAGATGGCCATTACACATTGACATGCATGGAAACCAGTCCTCGGGGAAAGTCAACAGTAGCAGTGAACAAATGCATAGGCAGTCATGTCTGTAAACATCCTTGCACAAACAAAGGCATCCAATCACCCTGAGTGGAACAGCATGTATCATCCATGTGTCCATCAGAGGGGCATATTTCAAAGCACCCATCCCCATGGCAATATCACTTGATGTGACTTTGGGGTGGTGATAATGGCTTAGCACCACTTACAAGCTACTGTAAACCACTGCCAAGAAATCAAGGCCCACGTACACACTTCATGTGGTGTGAAAGGTGAGGGTAATGGGTGTTGTGTTGGGTGTCCCCCCTGCAACACCCATAGAAAAACATGCTGCCCTATACTCACAAGGGTGAAACCAATAGGAGGCTAGTAAGAAATGTTTGCAAGGAAAAACATGATCTCTGGGGGGGCGGAGCTTGCCGGGGCTCAAGATGGCTGCGCTCTGAGAGAGCTCTGCGAGCCATCGTAACTATCCGTTAATTATCCTAACATCCCCGTACTCTACGTGTGTCCAGACCAGCGGTATGAAGAGCGCTAGTGCCACGCTACAGATTGGTGTGCTGGTGGCTATGGATTAAGCACAGTAGGAGACTGAAGCTGGCGCGGCCTTCTTCCTAGGCTCACGCATCGACTTGCGGTGACTGCCGCGCCCGCTGGGGCCTGGCTGCGCAAAACCAGCTCAGGACGTCGCAGGGCCTCCTAACGACCATGCAGCTTGTACCCGGCATCGGAGGTGACGCTGGCCCCCCTCCGCAGAGAGCCGGGTCAGCGAGGAGCAATTAGACCCGGAGGGTACGCCGCCGGACCAGTGGCACCGGAGAGACGTGACCCGGCCACGAGGCGGCCGAGGCGTTGAAAGTAAGCGCGCTCCTGGGGGCCCTAATACTGCATCCAGGAACCTCTATGCCAGTGTGGCCCATAAATCGAGGACAGCGCTGCAAGCTTAGAACACAGAGTTGAGCCGCCCTGCCATAGCCCCAAGCCTGGGGGCGGAGACACCCACAATATCGAGGTGCCGGGTGGGAGCACATCTGGCCAGTTTCTGATAGCACGCCCCCACTCATTCCCCTTGCGACCACCGGTCTGCGTGACTGATTGGGCTAGGCGACCAAAGTACCTCTGAAAGCATCTGCCCTGAGGCTGAGCCTACGACGCTGCGTGTCACAGGCCCATCAGTAGAGGATAGCTGCTGCATGTGAAGGGCAACGATCTGCTCGAAGCAACCTATAAAGAGCGGAAGAACTGACACTGCGGAGCCCAGGAGAGGTAACCGGAATTTACAGGAAGCTGGGAGACTGAGAGCATTGCAGGAGCACGCGTGTGCTCTAACTAGTGCTGCTGATTTGAGGGGCCCTATGCACGCCGGGGGGAAGCTCCCACAGCCCTATCTGCATCAAATGCGTCCCACAATATAAGAGTTCAGTTGAATACCGGTACTGATTATTGCGGTGGGACTTCTTGCATGGGCCCTGCGAACACACTACCACTCTGATACTTGCTCTGGGGAACCTATCATCAGGAGTCTGGTGAGACCTACTGGTCTGGGACCTGCGGGCTGGTACTGGGCTCGGGCTGACACTGTGTGGAGTTTGAGTGAACCCCTGACTCTGTGAACGGCGATTGGGGCATTCGGGAAGTGGAGGTGAAAGAGATCCACAGCCCCCCTCCCTTCGTATCACCATGGGAAAGGTGGACAAAGCTCAACCTAAACTACAGTTTGAGCAGCGGAAATCGAGGTATAGAGAGACGGAGGGGTCCCGGCCTCCTGAGGAGCAGATGGACATGTCCAAAGAGGCGACTGGCGATATTAGACAGATCCTGGCAGCAATGCAGAAAAGTTTATCAATGATTGACGGGATAATAGACACGTTAGCATATCGAATGGATAGAATGTCGGAGCGCCTCGACAAGCATGCAGAACGTATCGATATGACCGAGAGACGTGTGTCGGAGGTGGAGGAGGCGCAATCGAAAGCTGACATTGTCCAAAAGCAGCTGGCAAAAACTCTTACCGTGTTGCAAGACAAGGCAGAAGATTTAGAGGCTAGGTCCAGGAGGAGTAATATACGTATCACGGGCCTGCCGGGATCTACAACTATGGGCAACATGGAAGTGTTCGTAGAGAAACTCCTCGTCACACTACTGGGCCGAGAAACCTTCTCAGAGATATTCATAGTAGAACGAGCTCATCGCTCCCTAGGCCCTAGACCTCCCCCGGGGGCCCCGTCGCGCCCAGTGATTGCAAAACTGTTAAATTACAGAGACAGGGATGCAGCCTTGAAACAAGCCAGAGAAAAAGGAGATCTCAAATACGAAGGCTCCACGATATCATTATACCCAGACTTCACCATGAAGGTGCAGGAGGCCAGACGGCAGTTTGCTCCACTGAAGCGATGCCTATGGGAGCAAAACATAGACTACACCATGCTATACCCGGCCAGGTTAAGGGTCACTATGAATGGCAAATCTAAGATTTTTCCGGATTCAAAATCTCTACAGAAAGCTCTAAAGGACTATTCTAAGGCAGAAGAGTGGGACAAAGAGACGGCGAGACTCGATGAGGCGGCTGGTGGCAGTATGGAGGAACAAGACTAGAGAGGTCGCTGATCCACAATTTTTCACTCGCAAACTAAGGGTTAACAGTGGCGCTAGAGTCACTTGTGTGTCTCCCACACTGACCTCCTCCGGTTTGCTGACTTCAACCTGATTCTCTGAGACTGAGACTAATGGCCTAATGACGTCTGCATACCGCAAGCATTCCTAAGTTAATTTGCCATGCTGAGAGGAGGGGATATATCAGATGTTCAAACTGGATGCTTAGTTTTCAGGAAAATTTCCATACAGATATGGGTGGTGGGTGCTTATGTACCCTTAGTGTTAGGAAGGCATTAGAACTGTCATACATGGATGTACTGAATGTGTTTTGATGGCATTGCTATGTTCTTGTATTTGAGGTGTACCTAGCGGTGCTGAGGCAACATCTGCCCCCGTGTGTTACTCACCATATGGCTTTTCGCCTTATTATTTTTGTGTGGGAGGGTGGGGGGGTCTTGACTATGCTAAGTAGGGGTTTGCATGGAGTGGGAGGGGGGTTCTGTGAAGGTTTTGTTATTGTATTGTCTTTTTACGGTCACAGCGTGCGAAGAGTGCTTTTTAACTCCAGCAGGGTTGCCCCAATGTAGGAAAGGATCCTGGGATGGTTACTTGTCCAGACATAGGGTAGGCATAGCTAAGGCAGTGAATTCTTACGAAAAACCTTAGAGATAGGTTGAGGTTGCTAACCTGGAATTTCAGGGGCCTAAATGATTTTATGAAAACCAGAAAAGTGATTGCTTACCTTAATAGACATAGTATAGATATCGCCCTTTTGCAGGAGACACACTTACCCATAAATTCCCTGATGCTAACCCATAGACTATTGCACAGAACATTTCAAGCTGCAGGTTTCTCCACACATGCGCGAGGGGTGCTCACATGGATTAACCTCAGAAGTGGCGTCTCCCTTGAGGCTGTTGAGGCGGACAGGGAGGGCAGGTACACTATCTCCAAATGTAAAGGGAAAGGAATGGAGTTCATCATTGTTAATGTTTATGGCCCTAATTTTGATCATCCGCAATTCTACCGAGATCTCCTTGGGTGCCTGCGGCGATTGGCACGTCTCCCACTGGTATGGGGTGGAGATTTTAATTGTGTCCTTGACCCGGCTCTAGACCGCTCCGGGGGCCTGGCGCTGCGACAGTCATCAGCAGCTAAGGCTGTAGAGGATGCAATTGTAGAGCTGAACATTATAGATGTTTGGCGCTCGAGATCTCGGGGGCCGGGGGATTCACACATTATTCTGCCCCGCACGACCTGCATACCAGGATTGATTATTGGTTCCTGTCTGGCTCCCTTGCCCCCACGATCCGCCTCTGTGAGGTGCATCCACACTCATATTCAGACCACTCACCTATTCAATTAGACTTTGAGAGCCCACTGATGCGCTCGGCCCCATTTACTTGGAGATTCCCGCCCAATGCTCTTTTAGATAACGTATTCAAGACCGAGATGTCAGAGGCCATCGAGACCTTCTTTGACATGAATATTAGATCTGTACCTCAGTTTACTGCAATATGGGAAGCCTTCAAGGCCTACATTAGAGGGATAGCCATGACTAAGCACTCGGAGGTGCTCCGGTCAATTAAAGGACAACTGGAAGCACTTGAAAAGAAATTGTCCACACTTGAGCGGAAGGCTCTGGAGGTAGGGACCGAGCAGGTTACAGAGGAGCTAAAGACAACATTGGAGGAGTATCACGATGCTGCTGACAGGGAGGTCAAGTTTTTAGGGAAGTACGCTTTAGCCAAAACATACGGGGAAGGAGAGCGCCCGGGCGCAACATTAGCGGCTGTATTGAGAAGCAAGCGGGAGACTGCTGGGATTTCAGAACTACGTGCAGCAACCAGCGAGTTGCTCCGAGATCCCGATGCTATCGCAGATAGACTTAGCAATTACTATTCAGACCTGTGTCGAACCTAGGTCGGCTGGAGAGGACGCTGCAGTCCTGGATTATCTGGAACATATTAAATTTCCCTGGTTAGCCGATGAACATAGAGAATATCTTATGAGGCCACTGGAGTCTTGGGAGGTCCATGAAGCACTAAAATGTATGCGTGCCGGGAGTGCCCCGGGACAGGACGGCCTAACCATGCCTTCTATAAGGAGTTCAAGGAGCTCCTAATCCCCCACTTGATTACCCTGTTTGAGGAGATGGGCGAGAGCGGTGTGATGCCCCCGTCTATGCGAGAGGCCTTGCTAGTTACTATCTTGAAGCCGGGCAAGCCTCCTGATGAATGCTCATCATATAGACCATTGTCGTTATTGAATGTCGACTCCAAATTATTCACCAAAGTAATAGCCAATAGATTGGCCCCATTGATACCGACTTTGGTCAAGCCCGAGCAGGCAGGATTTGTCCTGGGGCTCACTTTAACATATAATTTGCGTACAGTATTTAGTGCTATTCAACATACCAAACCTGAGATGAAGGCTGCAGTGGTATTCCTAGACGCCGAAAAGGCCTTTGATTCCGTCGAATGGAACTTCATGATGCTGGTTTTGAGGCGTATGGGGGTTGGTGACCTCTTCTCCCAGTTGGTGTCTGTCTTATATAATTCCCCGAGAGCCAGGGTCAGGGTGGGCAATCTGGTAACCCCTCCTTTTAAAATCTCCTGAGGAACTCGTCAAGGGTGCCTGCTATCGCCACTTCTCTACTCTATTGTTGCCGAGCCTTTGGCATGTGCACTTAGAGAGTACCACAGCCATAGAGGGATACGATTCCCTGGATATAACTTAATAATTTCCACCTATGCTGATGACACCCTTTTATACATAAGCGATCCAGAGTCTAACCTATCCCCGGTCTTAAGGGAAGTGGTTCGATATGGGGAATTCTCCGGCCTCAAAATCAACTGGACTAAATCCACCATTTTCCCCCTTACCACTGCCAAGGAGCCGATTGAACTTGAATTTCCCTTAAACTGGTCTACTGACTCTGTGCGTTACTTGGGTATTCAGGTACACGCGAATTCCGACATGGTATTTAAAGAAAACTATGGCAGGGCGGTTGCTAAGCTAGAAGACGATGTCAACAGATGGGTGAGGTTGCCATTGTCTCTCCTTGGTCGTATCTCCTTAATGAAAATGGTAGTATTACCTAGATTCCTGGGTTTGTTTTAAAATATACCCATGGTCCTTCTAGCCCACTTTTTTGCATGTATCAAGTCTTTACTGGTTCGATTGGCTTGGGCCGGCAAACAGCCGGGCGTCAAGTGGGATAATCTTATGCTCCCATATTCAATGGGAGGACTTGGTGCTCCAGATCTAGAACTTTACTATTGTGTGGCACAGTGTTCACATGCCTTTCATTGGCTGCATCAACAATTCCTCCCCCCCGCATTTGCATATAGAAAAGGTCGCGGCTGCGCCCACTCCCCTAGTTACATCTTTGTGACGGGCGCCACCAGACGTGCAGGTACTCTTGATTCCATAAATGCCACCACACACCTGTGGCATAATTTAATGAAATGACAGGCCTCTATCTTGTATTCCCCTCTCACACCTGTCGAGTGGTGTTTGTGGCTGCCGGTGATCAATGAGCCTGAAGTACTTCGGGCCCTGGAGCTCCTTGATATCTCTAAAATTGGAGACTTATTTGAGGAGGGAAGGGGACGTGAATGGGAGGAGATTATCTCATAAAGGCAAGAAATCACTCCACTGATGATGTTCCATTTTTATAGGGGTCGGCACACACTCGGAGAAGAAATGTTGGAACCGCCAGAAGTTGCTCCTTTCTCCTTAATGCTGCGTGTAGAGTCCCCTCGTAAGTTGGTCTCTAATATTTACAGTCTGATGCAAGACTAACGGAAGAACTATTTCATTAAATCCAGGCTGGAGTGACAAACTGATCTGGGTGTCACATTAGATGATGATAAGTGGCGCTATTGCTGTGAAGCCACGCAACATGTCTCCTTAAACGGCCAACACCGACTCAATCATTTTAAATTTATTAATAGAGTATATTACACTCCACTCCAATTTCACCGATATGGTCTCCATGACACGGCGAGATGTGAGAGATGTGGTGCGGAACCAGCATGATTCATGCACCTGGCCTGGCTGTGCCCTGACATAGCCAAATACTGGATAGTAATATTCCAAAAATTGAGTGACATCACGGGAGAGCCTTTGGCGCCGGACCCCTTGCTAGCCCTGCTGGGTCATTCTAAGCGGGTACCAAAAGGGATACGATGCCTAGTAGATATGGGATTGCTGATAGCGAAATGAGGAGTTGCCATGCGCTGGGCTAGAGGGCCACCTCCCACTACGGTACAATGGTCAAAAGACTTGCTATATTGCAACACGCAATCTGAACTATATAGCGATCTGCTTCCTCCCCAAAGCCAAACCAAAAACTTCTGGAGCTTCTATCAGAGTTACTTGGCCGGTAAAGAGTGAAGAGGTATCAGGAATCTCGCCCCTTCCTGACTTGGGGGGTATGCTGCGAGCGAAGCTATGCAACGGTAGGCTTTCCTCCTTGGTCTCTACTCCAGGTTCCAATCATGTAAAACACGGTTGTAAGCTGTTTTAGGAGTATTGCTTCGGTATTGTTTCTGTTAGATAATCTGCCAATTTGAAGCAACGATACTCAAGACATGGTTGTATAAAGATTTGTACGGTGGACATATTGCTCTTTGCATGTATAACCCTGTGGATCTGCATTCTGAGATTGGTTAGACCACCTGAACTGTGTGTATGTACACTGTGACTGATTTAATATTTTGATTCATTTCTGTATGTTTGTTCTGCCTACTTTTTGCAAAATACAATAAATAAATAATAATTAAAAAAAAATATGATCTCTGACGTGCATATATATAGAAAATCTTCATTTCCCAATGCTTTTGCAGTTTCCATGTGTACTGCATTCTGCAGCACACATAGAAACAGCAATTTGTCAATCATTCAGAATGTGCCAGATGGGGTCCCACTCTGCACATAAACATTCTTACCCTGAACACAGACACACTAGCACTATCTTGCTAAGGTGCCTGTCTTTGCGCCACGCTGACAAGTGAAGTGCCAGTGAAAGATGAAACGCATGGCCGCACCATCAACTTGTAACTCTGGTGCAGGTCTGTGCCACTGAAGTGCAGGAGTGCGGAGTCAATCCTGTAAGGAGAAGGCCACACTCTGTCACTTCATTATATCTAAACCCCCCGATGCAAAAAACAACAATGCACAAGTGTCACATCCCTGACTAAGAGCCATATGTCCTCCAGCTTGCAACATATCACCATTGAAAATGCACATAAGTGCAAGTGTCACTGTGTGAAAAGAATAAGGGGCAATAAAACAGAAACAGTACCATCCCTGCATATCAACATACATCAATGAGAATGTCATTTGTCAATGTGATTTTGCAACCTTAAAATGGATCTACACTATTTTGATCATGGCAAATCAAGCATATCTACCTGTCATATCGTGGGGTACATCACATCAACGCTGATCTTAACTGCATGATTGCCCTACTGATGCCACAATAACAATCATGTGGCATTGCCAACAGCAAGGTGTGGTGCCATGCAATCTACACCTCTAAAACTAGATAATCAGAACAAACTTTAAACTGGAATGAGTAGGGGCGACTCAACCAGAATGCAGTGTACAGACACATAAATAAGAACTAATCTGCATTGACAAGAATGCCATACAACCTGAACCACTGTCACTACTGAACAGAGGACACATCTGGTGCAGCATGTGTGCAGAAATTGGCCCCTCACATTTGGCATACTGGAAAACTGTGCAAACACAAGGAGATGATGGATGGAGCACTGAAACTTTTCAGACACTCACCCCCAGTCACAGATCTGGGTTGAATCCATCATCGTTCTTTAGCTCACTTCGCCACCCTAGTTCAGACACAGCTATATGCAAATCAGTCTTGACCCTGTGCCTCATGGGAACAGTCCAGCCTGAACTGCCAAGCCATGTCTTCCCTGGACCGGAAACAAGCAACGTGGGACCGGTTTCGGGCTAACAGCCCTCATCAGCCAGGCTAGCTTGAATCTAGTGACAAAGTGAGCAATATCGACCTATGTGAATGCCCATGTAAATAAAATAACTAAAGTCACCCAGATGTGTGTCGCCTATGACCATTCAAGTATAGACGAGTAAACAAATGTATGATCAGTGTATCCATCAAACTTACCCAGAGGGACATTTGATAAATGGTCATGTTGAGTGTGTGCCCCAGATAGGCATTGAGATGACCGGGTATGTGTGAAGTAGCCAATCCCTCATAGCTCAAATACAACATTCTTGCAAGAATTAAACATTTCCTTACGTACATGATGGGGATAGGCACTTGCCTCAATTTTTCAAGTCAGTGTCATGCCACAAGAAGTGTCTTCACCTAGAATTGCTAACAAGTCTTACTTGGCAGATCTACTCATACTCAACGGTGTGGACAAAGCTTGTGTGTCCTGGCATGTCACATCTCAAGATAGAGCCCACAACATATTTACAAAGATGAGGAAGCGTAATGGCGCATATTTACAAGCCTCTATTGGAAACACAATGTTACTTTCAGTGACGTTGTGTTTGCAATAGGGCCTTCTCCTAATGTACAAGGCACCATTCAGCCACTTAACATGGCTTAACAATGCCTTGTAAATAAGGCACCCTTTCATGCTGTGCTCAGCATGAAAGGGGAGGGCAATGTGTTTTGCGGTGTGTAGTGCACTTCAACTAGCAAAGCTTCAGATGCTGTCCCACAATTTCAAGGGTGGCATTAATAGGAGGCAGTGCCAAAAGTAACACTTGGGACAAGCATGTATCACACTGGCACTACATGGAGAAATGCATTATTTTCCCTCGTGTTTGCTGTTTCATTGTGTTCTGCCTTGTGCAGCACACATCTGACCGGCAAACTGACAACATTGTGTATATGCAGGTAGATGAGCCTTCCTGCACATTAACATCCAATTTCACAAATGAAGACACCCTTGCACTATGTAGCAAGTGTGCCTGCATTTGTGTTTGGCAGCTGGACTCTGCGTCAGGCTCAAGGGTAATGCAGGGGTGTGCAGCATTCTTGGGAACACTGCGCATACCTGCATTTTCACGATGGATAAGCGTTGCGATTTTAATGTTTGTTTGAGCCCATGTTTCTCTATTGTGTTGTAAATGTGCAACAATGTGGTGTACAACTCTGTGAGTTACTCATAAGATGATAAACATATCAAGAGTATCCCTATCCAAGGGCATAACTCAAAATTGCCATCCTGAAATCCATGCATGTTTCCTGAACACAAAATTACAGTATCATGACAGTAGCCATTCACTAAAATATCATGTCATGACCACACTTAGACATTCTAATGATTGTTGTGTGATTCAATGTGTTGTATACAATGTCAAAAGC
Source organism: Calotriton arnoldi (assembly GCA_963921515.1). NCBI lineage: Eukaryota > Metazoa > Chordata > Amphibia > Caudata > Salamandridae > Calotriton > Calotriton arnoldi. The sequence continues at coordinate 161,197 of CAWUFW010011647.1, read as the reverse complement.
ACCACTCCATCAAATCACTTCTGACATAAGTGCAACCACAATTCCAAAACAGCAACCTTTTATTAAAATACTACAGAATTACCTACCTTAAACTAACACTAATCGCTACAACTAACCCAATCTGAACTAACTGGTTCTAATTAAATGTTACTCTTACCTATCTGCCTTATCTAATACTAAACATATATGAGACATCAACCCCCCCCCCCAAAGCACATCATCAGACAGGACAAATACATCTTAACTAAACATGAACTAACTATACATATATCCTACACAAATATATATATACTTAGACCATAACACTACATTAAGAGAATAAAAAAATCTAAAACCTTACCTAAAAATTACACTAACTATGTCTAATCTACAACTACACTAAATAACACTTAAAAACTTACACTAATATAAAAACATTTGTATAAAAGCCATCAGGGGACTGTAGAAACGGGGGAAGTCTCACAACCTGGCCTGCTCAAAATGGCAGCTCCAGGGCACCATTGATGTCCTGGAGGTGGGTGTTCATGTCCGACACATTCCTTTCAAATTGTGCCAGTCGCACATTGATGTCCAGCAGGCACTGACGGTCCCTGTTGGTGAACTCTACAGCATGTGTCCATGCTGCAGATGGCAGAGAGGCAGTCCCTTGTGTGCGTGAAGGTGAGGGGGCACCTGTTAGCGTGCCTAATCCAGTTGCAGCAGGTTGGCTGTGTGGTGTCTGAGCTTGAGTGGCAGATCGGTGAGGATGCCTGGACCCACGCCTGACATTAGAAGGGCCTGGTATGGCCTGTGTGTCCATTCTCAATGTTTGCTGGGCAAATTCAGGCAGAGACTTCCATCTCCCAGCTGCCCGTTCATCTCTGTACCTCTTTGCCATAGCACGATAGCCCTTGGCCACCCGGCATATGTGCATATATCGTTCCTTACGTATCTGGAAGGAGTGTGCCTCCTCTGGCGACATGTTGTCTGAAAAATAAGAAAAATGACAATATGTAAGTCCTGATATTTATGTCAATGTTCTCCATTTAACTTTGAAACACAAGGGCATGAACACATGGACCCTACACTCTAACCAAAGATTGTGAAGTTCAAAAGTGACCTGAACAATGCAATGTGGAATTAAGGATCAATTACAACCTGATGGTGTTACTGACCAGACAATGTATGGCATGGGACATGTCAAGGACAGAGTAGAGTCACAACATTTTAAGATAGTCAGGGTCAAATGATGGTGCTGTCACGTACTCAGAATGAGTCTACCAGGGGAATGAGCCCAAGGAGACAGCTTGACAGTACCATTGCAGTGCCAGGCCATGCCATGCAAAAGAAATACATAGGGCCATCTTCGCAAGGTGGTTGTGGACCGTGCCATTGGTCTCCTTGGCTTAACGCCATGCCCTGCAACTTCAAGAATGCAGGTTTTCACCATATCTACAATAGTATGGTGCAGACCTGTGTCTGCCCCCGCGCTATGGGAAATCTTTTGCCTCTTTGCGCCTACACAGGTCCAATTGCACAATGGTGCAAGTGTCTCTGCGTTGATGTGAAAGTTGAACATGTGCCAGAGGGTGCCCCCTCCTGCACATAACCATTCTTTAAATGATGTCCTGTCACTTCTATGTGTGCTGCATAATGCAGCACATATTAAAGTCACATGATGACATTTTCATCACAGATTGGTCATGTGATGTAAGGCGTAACTTCATGCACAAGAACAATCAATGGTGTCTTGCTGTTTCCATGGGTGCAGCACAACGCAGCACACATTGGAACAGCAGGGATGGGAACTAATTAAACCATTCTCACCACAGTGCATATTCATATACAATTTGGCCGGGGTATCACACATTACACACTGAAACATGTTCAAGCTGGGCTTGGAGATAGGGTCCAGACATCAAAAATGTTGGTTGTGCATGGAAAGGTGGTATTGAGCACTATTGGGCTTCATTCTCAGGCAGCCAGCTTAACGCAGCATCGTGACTCAGGCTAAGTCACTCTTGCTACCACAATGTTGTACCATGTAATGTTGATGAGTAAATGGTGTCCTTGTAATATGCACCAACATGTCAAAGATACAACACATCAGAGGAAAGACACTGACTATTGGTAGGAATCCAAGGTTGGGAAATAACTATCCATTACAGTGATGTCGACACATCCAAAGGAGGCGTGACTCTGGATCCTGCAGCACTAACTATTTAATCATTTACACCAGCTTTCATATTGTGTATGTGACTGACTCGTTGTACTGATACCTGTAACTGACACCTGGTGTACCAAAGAATTGATCATCATTGACAGTCAACTCAGTCAAGGCTGTACACGCATTCCATGTCTGGTCATTGCCATCACCAACATCACTCACATGTCTCCTCTCCTGTCTGTACGCTGTGTAATCCACATGCATCGGCTGGAATGACATAACCCTTTGGTATTTCTGGACTGGTTATCACTGACTGGGGATGTGCAAAGTTATGTCAGGAAGACAAATGCTGTGCTCAATCTCAACTTCCTAAATTTGTGCATACTTCACACTTTTATGATCCATCATCACACTGGAGGCAAGGTACATGTGACACAGACCCAGACTGTGTACAACTACATACAGGATTTTTCACAAACATTCTTCCCATCTCACAATGCAAATATTTCATGAAGGCACTCACCAGTGGCTTGTGGGTCCATGAAGGCATTGATGTCCACCTGAGTAATCAGTGGTCTTCCAGCTGTGAGACATTAAAAGAAACGTGTGTTGGTATCGGAAGTGAATTCTCACATGTGTCCTATTCATCATCGGATTCATCTACATCAAAATCAATGCCCTTTAACAGTCCTGTCTCTGTTCATGTAGCATACATGATTGTATCTGCTTTGCCTGTCTTACCCACAAAACATGACCAATGCAGCCTTGTGCAACACATGACAATTCTGCTAGCAAATGTGCTCATTTTGCACACACTACTTGCGTGACACATTCCCAAGGACACGTTTATAGCCACAACATCATGTTCTCCATGGTCTGTAGACAATATTTTCTCTGCAGATCTCACAAGGGTGTGCTAAGACAATTGATGTGGTCTGATCCCACACTGTGTATGCAGCAGATTGATGCACCAAAAAGGCATATTTGACCTAATGCAAATATTTTAATCTCATTGTACCTTACACAAAATCAGCCATGTCATAGAGCAATTTGATTTTAAGAGTGTTGCAGTCATGTGGTCCTTTACATACATTGTGTAGTGTCAAAATGTGATTAGACCCTTTCAGAGTGGTGCCAGACATGTTTGTACATCAGGCAGTGTGTTTTGTCATGTATCCTGCATTGTGCAGCTCACATGGCCACTTCGTTCACATTAAGGGTCCACACACACAAATTTTCTCATACACTATCTTAATAGGATGCACTGCGCAGCACACATTGAAACATGACACAGCACTTCCTTTATTGTGTGCAGGAGTGTACACATTCCTGCACATGGTCATACCTCATCATAAACACTGTCACACTTGCACAATAGTGCAAGTGTGATTGTGTTGAAGCTGGCAGTTTGACTTAAAAACTGACTGATATCATCCTGTAGCGTTTCTTACATTGTGTTCCTGAATACATTTTTGAATTTTGTAAGAAAAAGTTGATTGATGAACTTTGAAGTTGTACTTACAACCTTGCCTGCCAACGATGACTCCCAGATGGTCCAACATGTCACCCTCACGGCCCACGCAATCCTGCCATCAGTGCTTCCATCGTCGGACAGTCCTGTAGCGATAATATTTTGCATGCTATTGGCTCTTGCTGTAATTTTTAGTATTGTAACATGTATATTGCAATTATTTTCTATGGCGGTTATGAAAAAATTATCGCTTTCGTGTTTAAGCGGCAAACGTTTTGACGCAAAGTGCAAGTTGTTCATCAGATGTACAATATTTCATGAAATAGCATGACTGCTGACACCATTTGTCTATGTGATGTGATCTGTGTTGTGTATGTGACTTCAGTCATTCTGATATGTCAAGATTACAGTTATACATAGCTGTCTACAAGCCCTTGGACCACACATTGCAGCCTATCCACATTGATTCATGTGTGATAAGGCATGCATGCATCAGTGGAAGTCATTATGTTTGGCATAGTTTGTATGTGTGACAACATAAGTGACTGTCAAATTACACATTGATGTGATGTCTGCAACTGTTTGACAGGCTTGCAACACACATGTAAATGAACTTCAGGCTTCCAGTACTTGTAAAACATATTTCGGATGCTGCAAACAATGTGAAGGCTAAACCATAGATTCGTACTTGGTTATTCTTCAATTCAAGTTTGCAGATGTGCACAATTTATACGCGCAACTGCAAAGTCTGTCATGTGCATGAATCAAGGTGGTAGTGAGACACGATGGGGATTTACATAATCTGATGATGTTAGCAAATTGTGTAGATTTGGCATTTGATTTGTCATTTCTGCAACATTTGTGCAATACATTCTTACATGTCATACTGAACAGTTTGTGTCCGGCACGATTTCACATCAGTCTAGTGTGACAGCACTACACAGCTTGAAGCTAGGTTGATAACAATATGATGGCTGGACAGGTGACACACCAACCATTTTATGTGAGTATGCAGTACGTCATGTTTCAGCCTCTGTAGGCAACATGAGATTGCGGTAGCACCGCTGATGTTGTTGGCAGAAATCTATGCACCAGACTGTATAATGTGTCAGCATGGTGCAAATTATGTAGAGGTCAACAAAGCACACAAAGCCATCTGGAAACAGTTGTAGAGCCAGAGTCCAAGGTGGACGGGACATTGTTGGATGGCCACAACAAATCAGCACTTTACATAGTGCACTACTTACAACAGCATGATGTACAATGCCAGTGTGCACATACAGTCCACATTTAATTGACTCAACACTGTATTGTTTGTATTTGACCCATATTGTCAGACACAGATACTGCAGTGTTTATGCAAAATGTCTTTGATGGCTAGGCCTGCATCTTCCACAAGCCTGCGTGCACTAGCAGTGGACATTGATGCAGCATCAACAACACTTAGCTGTTGGCAAACTCTGGCATGCCAGATATAGACCCATTGCGGACAGGAGATGCAGAAATGGTGCACCGTGTAGGGGTGAACAATCAAGGTGCACATGATCAGGTACAAAGGGTACTCTGTGTTGCATGGCACACACCAACACAACAATGGGCTGACAGGGGAGACATCCTGCTTTGCCCTGCCCCTTTTCACATCATCATGCATGATGTGTTTGTGCAGAGCATTAGCTGGTGAAGGTGAGTCACCTGACCTTGAGAAATCTTGTATGTCAGGGTACCTGTGACTGTGTAACTGAGAGTGGCCATTTGCATATCCAGCACTTGTGGTTTCCCCGGCATACTCAAAGTGCCCAGCTGTACTTATGCTTGGTACTCATGGCTGACCAAGGATTGAGCTCGGTGAGTCACCGATTATTAAAGTGTGTTGTGTTTAGAGGCCTTGTGTCATTGTCCGTGGTTGTGAGATGGTTTTATATAGAGCAGATGAGGCACAGCAATGTTATGTTCACCAAAAACATGTTCACACTGCTTGTACAACCATGACTTACATGGGATATGTTCTCACATGTAATTTGCTTTCTTAAGTTGTCATCCAGGAGACAACCATGTGTGTCTGTTTTTCATTATCACATGTTATGATTCTCTTGTGTGTATGGTGGATTTCCCTTGATTCTGTACGGAGATAGGTTTTGGGGTAGCATACACATGACTGGAGTTGAGGTACAGGTTGCCCACACAGGGCTGCAACACATTCCATATATGTGTTCTGGCCATCTTGCACAATATTGCATTCTACAGAGTATGTTGTACATTCCTTGAGATATACAACGAAATGTGACATTGCCACATTTTTTAAGTTACATGTTTGTCTATGTGTTCAACTATAACTGCAGGTGTGTGTGTATGTATATTTGTTTAGTTACGATAAATTACTAAATTACACACATCATGCAATTGACATTAGTAAACTTGTAGTGACCATCACCAGACATTTTTGACAATGTCATGGTGCTACTATTTCTTGTCATGTCAATCTCATCCAATACATGATGTAATTGCTAGTATGTTTATCTGGGAAAGTGTGGCTGTACTTATTGGTTTTCCTGTGGCACTTCATTCATGTGTATGTCTGTTCTCTGTTCACTGAGGGACCATACACATTACTTTGGTCATATGCCCAATCCGTTGTTCCATCCCCAATCTTCGTTTGATGGATGTTCCGTCAACTGCTACATGTGAGAGCTGTGTGGATCAGTTTTTAATTTACCTTTCACTTAACAGACAAATGAACCTCTGAAGATATAAACCAAGCATACAAGACTTTTGTGCAGTGATATTTTATTTCACAAAGTAACATTCAGTGTTTTTTTAAAGAAAAATACATGTGATGGCATCCTTGTTTATTGTGATTATGTAAAAAACAATTCTGATGATTTGATCCCTCCTTGCTGTTCCAGCAGCAGAAGCTGTGGTGTGTCTAGCATCTGCCTCTTTGTCCTGACCATCCTCTGGATTGTCCTGCTCCTCCTGGTCTTCATTCATTGGCGTGTTTGTGCGTACACAAATATTGTGCAGAATGCAACATGCCATTATGATCTTGCATACAAGTTCCGGACTGTACAGGAGTCTGCCCCCAATATATCTAGGCACCGGAACCTGGATTTAAGGACTCCAAATGTCCGTTCAACAATGGCCCTTGTGCGTCCCAGTGCAATGTTCTAGACTCTCTGGGCCTGTGTGTGTGTCACTTTGATGGGCGTCATCAGCCATGGCGAGAGTGCATCCTTCAGTCCTTGATCACCTAAAACAGATAATGGAGAGATGTGTCCATTAGTATTTGTGCCTGCTGTGTTTTGCAGAGTGCCTTTTTTGGCGTGTGTGCATTGTGCAACTTTGTACTTTCTCGTTTGTCATGTGGAGCTTCAGACAATTAACCAGCATCACTGAAATTAACTTGCCTATACTTGACAGACTACACATCACCATGTTATCATTGTCCGGGTCCTGTGTATTACCTCCTTGTTGTCACTGTCAGGATGTATGTTTCACTATAAAAGAGATTAGAGTTTCTTTACAGGCCCATTGCACAAACTGAACCTCTCCTGTGCACATATTTTATAGGGTGCACCATTGGCACATGTGCCTGCTGAAACATCCACCTTAACGTTCTGATGATTACTATGTTGGAACATCATCTAGATACTTCATTGGGAGTGATTGTGCTGAGGGTAGCTGAGAGCAAAAATCCTTGTCTGCTAAACGTTGAACTCATTGTGGGCTCTTTACATCCACCTTGCCCCCAAGGTGGTTCAGTGTTTAAGTGACAGTGGCACTGCTACCTGGTGCAATTAACTTACTGGGACATGTGCAGACAACGTACATATGCATTGATGTCCTTGTGCATGAGTTGACTTTGACTCTGCCTGTATGCATGTTGGTGTAATACCCATCAATACTGCCATGTGTGTCAGTTCACAATCAACAACATTGTAATTTCTGATTTTGTGCACCAGATTGCTACACCTCACCAGGGTAGTCATATGCATGCACAACATGTAGTGAGATTGTGAATTGGATTGTTTGTATGCTCTTCCTATGCATGCTCCATTCTACAACGACACAAAGTGATGTTTAATCAACTTTGGTGATTATTTGTGTGCAGTTGGTGCTCCCCTCATGCAGCACTACTTGCAAACCCATGATGCAGGAACACCTGCTGCATGGTGCATGGCTGACTATGTTTTTGCATGTCAGCTAATTGTGCACCATCACATGTGAGAGCAGGGGGATCTGTCATCTTGTTGTAGCACAGCAGAAGCATATGTTCTGTGTCATGTGCTGCATTGTTTAATTTATGTCTGATGAGTTCAGCAAAATCTATATTCCACGGGTGCCATGGTGGTTTGTGTGAGATTTTCTACGCTACTCCCTTGTTGGTCTGTATAACATATTTCTTGTATATTTTGCATTGGGTGCTTGTGTATATTGTTTGGACCTGTTCCAAGGTATGTCGTATTACATTGGCTACATGTGCATTCTCACATATTTGAGCTACATGCTTGTGTACTTGAGGTGTGTGGTGTGTTCATTTTGTACTTACCAACAAGCAGTCCATTTCCATATGTGCCATTCTCAAACTGCTGGTTGATGATCAATTGGCGAAAGATGTAGGAGTCATGCACACTCCCAGGAAACTTAGCGACATCATTGATGAACAGGCCCAGGTGGTCCACAGTTGCCTGAACATTCATTGAGTGTGTGTACTACCTGTTCCTGTATATATGTGCAGTGTCCGCAGGAAGCACAAGTAGAACATGGGTGCAGTCAATTGCTCCCAACACATGCAGAAACCCAGCAATGTCATAGAAGCCTTGCTTGTTGTCAAGTTGTTCTTGCACAGTGTTGGGGAAGCGTAGGTGCTGCGGCGTCAGGCTGATAATGGCATCCAAGACAGTTGGAAGGAATCTTGATAAGGCTGACTGTGAGACTCCACCCACTCTGGCAGTGGTTGGTTGGAAGGTACCAGAGGCCAACATGTGCAGCACTGCAAGTAGCTTTGTCTGCAGAGGGATGTTCGTGCAGCGCTGTGATGGTGCCTGCAGCCTTGGTGCTATCTGGGTGAGTATGCGTAGGATGGAGGTCCTTTTCAGCCTGTAGTGGGCTATCACATCCTCTGGCTGGATGTCTATCAGGGTGATGCGTTGCCGGTAGACCAGCTCTCTTCTTTGGCACTGCCTCTGTGGTGGTACTGGTGGTGGTGGTTGTGGTCTTCTTGGAGCTCCAAGCTGCAAGAGTAGTACATTCATGGCATCATTAGTTAAGAAAATGAGGGTCTGGGTTAGTCTCCCTTATGTACAGGTGTGTTTGTGCCATTTTTTAGCCCAGCTTTTTTCCGGTCTTAAAAACCAGCTGCTAACTGGCCTTAGCAGTAGTTTTGGGGAATAATCGCCGGGCCGTAAATTCATTGTAAATATCGCGAATTGGGGCTAGCGGCAATTTTTACACAGGAACGCCAACATTGCATTTAATTTTTGTTAAGTCACTCTAACAGAAGTGGCGATCCTTAAAATGCACGTTTAAGCCGGAAAACAGCTGCTAACTGCGGTTAGCGGCAACTTGTAAATACGGCGACAGACAAAGCTGCTGTATTTAAAAAAATTGATGCTACGGTGGCGTTAACTCCTTGTACATATGCCCCTAAGACTTGCCAAGCACAAGACCACATTCTGATGAAGATCTCTGTCTTTTCTTATCTAGGAATCTTGTTTGATTCTGGAATGACCTGAAAGCCTTTTGTTAAAGCTAAAAATAATGAATTATTGAGGGCTATCTCCGCAGTATCAGGTTTCGCATTCAGGCTGGGCAGGAAACCTTTGAAAGCATTATTGAAGATCTATCCAGCTAAATGTCTAACCAAAGTGGCCTACATCAGGGATATCTGGGGCCAGGTTAATATTGTACAACTGCAGATTACTAAGAATAAATTCTTTAGGCACCTTTTATATGTGCCTCAAAGTGTACCTTCACAGTGGCGTAGCTAGGCACTCTGCCGCCCGTGGCGGTCCCTGCCTTTTGCGCCACGCTGAGGGGGGAGGGGGGTTGCTGGCGATGATTTTTGCGGCCAGTGCACCTTCATATGAAGTGCACCAGGAGTTGGGCACAAAGTACCTTTCCGACATTGTGGATCTCCGTCCTCTCCTGTACTGGGTAATGGTGTGGATTAGGGCAGAAACAAGACTGAACAGGGAGATTTTGCTTGAGTGCCTCTCCCTTGACAAGGCATACAGTATTCCATGGTTAAGATATGTTGAGGAGTCTTTTGTCAGTTTGGGAAGGTATGACTTGTTTGACAATCCAGGAGCGACGGGAAGGTCAACTAGGTGTGGGTCAAAAGTAACTTTTTGCAGTGGAGGCAAGCTGATAGAGAATCCCAGGAAATGCAAAGAAAAAAACTGAGGGGCAGATTTACAATAAACAAACGCAGCAAGGTGCAGCAAGTCATTTTGCTGCGCCGTGCTGTGTTAGTTTGGAAAGCACAGCGATGCAACATATTTACAACAATATGTTGCATCTCTGTGCTTCCCCCTGCGCTGGTGCGCAAACTGCTGCCATGCGCCGACACAGGCACCCTTGCACCATGGTGCAAGGATGCCTGCGTCGTGAGGAGATTGTTTTTGTTCAGGAAGGGTTCCCTTCCTGCACAAAAACAATCTGAAATGCCGTTTTTCAACTTCTATGTGTGCTGCATTAGCACACATAGAAGTTGAAAAACAGCATTGTGCAGGAAGGGAACTCTTCCTGAACAAAAACAATCATTAGAGGTGATTTCCTCTTTCAATGTGTGCTGCAGAATGCAGCACGCATAGAAACAGGAAACAAAAACGAGGAGAAATGAAAACATTTCTCCTCGTTGTGCCTCCCTACGCCTCCCTTGGGGAGGTGTAGCATTCACACGCATTTCCAGATTTACGATTCCTCGTGAATCTGGAAATGTGTCTCGTTCCATGGGTGTTGCGTGGGAACACCCACAGCAACACCCATGGAACGCCCCTTTCACGCAAAGTGCTGCGTGTTAAGAGGCCATATTTACAAGGACAGGAAAACTCACGCAGGGTGACTTTTCCTGTCCTTGTAAATATGGGGCAGTGTATTGCGCTGCCAGTGCGTCACAAAAAGTGACGTATTGGCAGCGCAAGGGGCTTGTAAATCTGCCCCAAAGTATGTTGGTATGCAAAATTGTAACTGTCCCAGTCACGGAACCTTATCTCACCTCTGTGACCAATAATAACCACCACTTTTTGCATACAAGATTTAGGTTAAACATATTGCATCTAAGCCTAGTTGTCCCAAGAGGCTGGAGAGATATCAAAATCTAGGTTCCTGCAGCTGTGACCATATGTCTCCACAAGATACCTTGCACTTTGTAATGTTCTGTGTGTTTTATGAGAAACTGAGGAAAGACTTTATCATCCCATTTTTAAAGGATTGAGAGTTCCGCCAAGTTCATCCTGCTCTGATGTTTTTACAACTTCTGAGTAATGATTTTATATGTTACATGGTTGCCTGTTGCCTGGCAGTTCTGGAAGAACTGTTCCCATGAGGAGCTGGATCAGTAAATACCGATATGCATAAGGCAGACCTCTGTCTGGAGTATCTCAGTTGTGAAAAGCTATGGGTTGGAATGCTATCCAGAGTGATTGCCAGGGCTTTAGACTATTTTCAAACAACCCTCCCATCACATTTTGTGTGCCGGGATGCAATCTAGAGCACTAGAGCGAAGGAAGGTCCTCTAATGTGCTTTTTGGAAAAGGGGCATTGAATTTCATCTAAGTAGGCAGTACAAAGTCAAATGAATGTATTATGCCAATGAGTTTTTTGTTTGAGAAAGATTGTGGCCCAACCATACATAAATCTTTAAATTGCATTCGCTTAGCAGTTTGAGATGAGTGAGTGTGCATCAGGAGTGATAGACCAACCTGGTCACATTGAGGTGTTCTACAAAGAAGCTGCGCTCCAGAATACTGGGTGATCTGGAGTTTAGCCACGACATTAAAGGCATTGAGTTTAAATGTAATCCAGAAACGTCAGGCGCTGAAGCTACGCAGGAATGGCAACATAGGGGTCTCTTCTTAACTGGGGCATTGATCTAAAAAGACCGGAGCTAGAGAGGTACCCCAGCCCCCTACAACCACATCCGAATCACCCTCTGAAAGCCGGCGCACTATCAGCCAGTAGCCTTAGGGGCGCAATTGGCCCAGAAGGAAAATACTTCAACAATCTAGTGAATCTGTGCATTATCCACTCAGCAGCCCCCGGAGCTCTTAGCTACAAGAGACAGGTCTCCCTGCAAAGCTCACAGGGCCCTTCCCCATCAATAAGAGCTGCATGAATAAAACCAAGCACAACAGAGACATCCTCTAATCATCTCTTAAAACTCTACTCTTGGAATGTGAATGGCCTTAGAAGCAAGGCGGGGGAGTCAGACTTCATTTCTTTCCTCCAAAATTTCGACATCCTCTTCCTTCAAGAAACCTGAGAACTCTACACCAATTATAGGCTTCAAGGTTTTTCAACAAGTAGCAACAAAAAAATCACAAGAGGGCAGAGCCGCAGGAGGATTTTCAACTTACATAGCAACCCATTTTCAGTGGCAACAAGAACAAGTAGACCTCGGCCTCGCATGGGTAAAATGAATTAAACTTTCATCACAACCGGATGCAGGATCACAACTCAGTACTTGCGACATTAATCTGTTAATTTGCAATGTTTACATCCACCCCAGCAAGAAGAGTAAACTTGATCACATTGCCTCATTAGCAACAATTTTAAAATCACTCCAAATAACATTTCCTCAATGCAAAATTATATTGACAGAAGACTTCAATATGCATCTCCTACAAACAAATACTCACCCAAAAATCCAACAATACCCTGCGATAGCTATACAACCATTACCACCAGCAATAGTAAATTACTCAAAAACACACCACTGTGGGCAATCATGCATAACCGCTGTAGAGGAAATTGGCCTGCGCTACCTCAATGGCCACTTTCCACAAGATCAACCAGCGGCCTTCACTAGGACCTCAAATAAAACCATTTCCATCTTGGACTACACATTAGTTGACTCAGAGATATTTGATAAAATCTTGAGTTACTGTATAAAATCCAGAGTAGAGAGTGACCACTTCCCCCAGCTCGTTGGGCTCTTAATACACTTCTCAAGAGCTCCTCAAAGCAACGACCTAATGGTCCAACCCTGCACGTACAACCCAAAACGCCTAGTTTGAACGGAGGATGGCAGCTGCAATAATGAACTACATAATCATGTTCACTTCTCAAACAACTGGCAATCAATAGGTCAAGTGGACTCACTGGCAGTCTCTCATTGTGGGACTTGTTACGAACCGGTCATCCAAACGCCCACAACCCCTTAATACATCTACTAAAGGAGCTCCTTGGTTCTCCTCAGCTCTTTGGAGGACAAAAAGAGAACTAAACAAGGAAATAAGGAACCTGCGAACACAGGACCCAATGCACACAAGCAAAACAAAAAATAGCAAACAGTTTTGGACTGAAATCAATTCACTCGCCAATGGCAGATTTCACCATCACAACGTCTGAATCTCAGAATCAGACTGGATTACACACATCGAAGCGGATTGCCAAGGACAAGCCACGAAAAGTGCAATTAGGATAAGCATAACCATGAAGGGTCTCACGCCCACAGAGAACCTGACAGAGGGAAATAGGCTGAAAGATTCGCAAGCTGGGCAATCCATGAAGAAATTGAGATCAGATGGTGCACCGGGACCAAACAGTCTCCCAAATGCCTTATTTAAGCATGATCAGGCATTTTGGGCCTCATATCTGTAGTGTCCTGCTGGACACGTTCTAGTGTTCAGCTTTGTGTTGCACTCACACTGTACACCCACCCATCACAGGCGTCACCGGTCAGGTGACCCTGCTAATAAAAGGGGCCGGGCGCACGTGTCCTGGGCCAGGTCCAGTACCCTACTACTGTGTGTCTGTGTGGTTATTTGCCAGCATGTAGGCCTAGGGCCTAATATACCACATCATCTAACTCCATTACTTAATTTGGCATTTACCACCAATACAATTCTAGCATCATGGAGAGGAAGCTTTCTCCACCCTATCTTCAAGGCAGGCTCACGGACACACCCAGCGAACTGCCGACTAATTGCCCTGATCGGTGTCGAAGCCAAACTCTATGCTGCCAACCTTTTAATAGATCTGGAAGCAAGGGCAGCAGCCGAAAACATCATCCTGAATACTCAAACAGGATTTAGGGCTGGTATGAGCACAACCACCAATCTTCTGCCCTCAGTCTTCTGATCGAAAAGGCAAATCACAAGACTTCCAACTTATACACCTGCTTTGTTGACTTAAAGGCAGGATTCAACACTGTCCCAAGGGACCTTCTCTGGGATAAGATGGCTAGATGGGGCGCACCTCCAAATTTTCTTAAGGCCATAATCTCTCTATACTCAGATACTTGGGTGCAAATTAAAATAGGCCAAGGCGATAGAATGACCAGAAAGATCCCTACCTTTACAGGCTTGAAACAAGGATTTGTCCTCACCCCCTGTCTCTTTAACATATACACAGCAGACATGGATGCCTTGCTTTCAGACGTGTTGAGTGATTCACCAAAACTCACAAAGAGACCAGTGCGCAGTTTCCAATACGCAGAAGATATTGTATTATGCAGCCAGACTCCATCGGCCTTCAGTGCCAAATTACTGCCCTTCTCAGTTACACTGAATCATCAGGTCTGAAGATAAACCATAGCAAAACAAAAGTTATCTGTTTCTCGTCGAAAAACAGCCAGCAAAATATAAAGTTCAAATGGAAAGCTGCAGGGGACAGGATTGACCTGGGCAGCTCTTATAAATACTTAGCGGTGGAAATGGACTCCAGATTAAAGTTTAAAAAGCACCTTGCTCAACGAAAGGCTCTAGCCAATAATCTATACTTTGCCTTCAACTTAATAAAAATAAAATGGGGAGCTCGTCACAGTTATATTTGCTGCAAATCGGCGAGGCAAAATTTCTACCATCGCAGACTTACGGCTCGGAACTCCTCAAGGGCAAAGATGCTACCACTCTCAATCAATTACAGTCCGTTCTGTTTAAATGACTCTTTCATCTAACACAACATATTTCTCAAGCACAAGTATGCCTGGAATTCGGGCTCTTTCATCAACTCCCGGTAAGGATGGCCGCAATAACCAATTTGTGCTGGAAGATTAGAGCTGCATCACCTGAGTCACTGGCTGCCTTGAGCTGGTCTGAAATGGAAAACCAGCATTCATATAAAAACGACTGGACAACTTTGCTCCATCAAGCTTTAATAACTCTTAACCTTTCCAAAGCTTGGGAGTTAAACATCATCTTCACAGCGTTTAAGAAAATTGCCAACAAAGCGGCCAAGCTAAAATCTTGGACACACGACAAAGCAGAAATGGCTGGGAAAATACATGACTGGTCAGTCTTTCAAACCTACACCAACTGGGGTCCCCAAGCATACCTCACGTGCCATATTTCTCAAACCATCCAGCATTTTTTTCTACTAACCCGCATGGGAGCTTTCCCATCAACAGACCAGGTCCCGCCGTGGAAACAAAGCTGGCCAAACTCCCTTTGCCGTCTGTGTGGCCAATATGATGAAAGCCTAATACACTTTTTGTGCATCTGCCCTGCAGTTAATCAGAATCTACTTTGCCCCGTTTTTCGGGTTCTCAAAATGAGATCCTGCCTATGCACAGTGATGAAACTACCGAATAGCAAATCAATCCAGCTGTCCTGTAGGGCCGCCAAGTTTCTACTCCAAGTGAACAAATTATTATATGTCCAACCTGTTATGCTAGATAAGAAACTGCCATCCTTATGCACGGATACCATTGACCATGTCACCGGAACTCATCAGCCAATGTAGGCAGCTAAACTTTGCTACAAGCTAATACCTCGCCCTTACTTAATAAGGGCCCCTGGTCCTTAAACTCTCGTCCGGACAAATGAACCCCCCACCCGGCTGGCAAATTCAAGGGCCTCCCTACCAGCATATAATCACATCTGCAGACACCGGGCGCACCTGGCCATCGAGCACTTTAATGGACTAACGGTCTTAATGATTGAGGACATCTCTTTTGTACAGCATGATGTTTTAATAATGAGCTTTTAACAGTCATCTTAACTTTCTTTGTGTGGTTTGACTTTGCAATGATTTTAATTAATCTGCAAATAAAATTTGTACTTACTTACTATGGCCCAACCATACATAAATCTTTAAATTGTATTCGCTTTGCAGTTTGAAATGAGTGAGTGAGCATCAGGAGTGATATGCCAGTCTGGTCACATTGATGCGTTCTACAAAGAAGTTGAGCTCCAGAATACTGGGTGATCTGGACTTTAGCCAACTGAACATTTGGAGTTCTAGATATGCAGGTCTCCTTCTAAAGTCAATCTTGCACAAACCCCTTGACTCTTAGGTGCCTGTTTTCCTGCTCTCACTTTGCCCAGAGTCCAGATCTCTTACACTATATTTTAACATTCGTTAAATAGGGTGTAAAATGTCAAAAGAGAATATGAGATTTGTAAACATAAGCAATAACTACATGGGCTGGTGTTAACACTGATTAACACAAGAAGCCTCTCCTAATTATGGACCTAATTGCTATTATGTCTTCTATATGAGTTTAGACATCTCACAAAAAGTAAAAGACTGGTCTCACACACCACCTGGTGTCATGCTTCATCATTGACCAGTCCTCGCCCTCTAAAAGATAGAGGGCGGGCATGCCCGCCCTCTATCAAACCAAGTTTTTAGAGGGCGAGGACTGGTCAATGATGAAGCATGACACCAGGTGGTGTGTGAGACCAGTCTTTTACTTTTTGTGAGATGTCTAAACTCATATAGAAGACATAATAGCAATTAGGTCCATAATTAGGAGAGGCTTCTTGTGTTAATCAGTTTGATGTGGAGGCTGCCACTCCTAATACCCCGTGCCTCTAGTTCCCTACCCTGGATCGCTTCCAGGTTTTTGTGGTTGAGCTGGTGTTAACACTGCCAGGCGATACGTACTGCATGCAGTGTGTGTCCTGCATTTCAGGTTAGCATAAACCTGATGCTACATTACAGATCCGGCTGCTGTCAATGGGACTAATGCTTTCTATTCCTCCTTATTCTTCTCCTTAGGCAATAATGCAGCCTCTTTTTATTTCACACTTCTTTTGTTCCATGAGGAAAATTCAACACGTTTCTTTTTCCCATTCTCATGCTACGGGGCGAATGATACATCCCCATCTGAGAATATCGTTCTCCATTACTAAAAGTGTTTCTTGCTAATACTGGCTGAAAGTGAAATTTAGTAATAGATCGGTACTGTAACAACAAGGCTGTTCACAGTGTCTACCATTTAATTTAACTTAGTTAAAACCAACATACAATCTTCTAGCATATTTGTGAAAGACTGTAGCCTCTAAAACAATCTCCTGCATATTTTTGTGGTGATTAAAATATATATTATATATCTGTTTATCTCCACAGATGTCAACTACTCTGAAGAAAAGAATAAACTATAAACTCATTTTGAACTAGGGTACAAACTGCTAGGAAAAACAGAGGAAAAACAACATATTGCTGCTGGAATTATTATTTAAATCTTCATAGATCCTCTTTTTGCTCACTCTTTTCCTTTCACCACATCACTCACTGTTATTTCGGTTCCGCACACTGATGAAAAAAGGACCCCCATAAACAATCTTTTGACGCCAGAGGGAAAAAATAATTAGAGGTAACATTGGTGGCAAGGGTTTCTCCACAAAGTATGACATATTCTGTATGTAGAAAAAATAAAACAAGTTAGCAAGTGCATTCATACTTTCTCAGAGATTTTTATATAATTAAATACACAAAGGTATATTTGTTCATAAAACAATTCAATACGCAAATGTATTTAAGGAGAACTTCTCAGAAAAATGAGAAAGCTTCAGCTTCTCAGTCTGAACACCTATATGAGTTGCAAACACGTTGTAAAGCTACCACACATGTGGGTGTTAAACCTACAGTAGTAGATTCATTTTGTTTGTGATTTGTGCCCTGACCATTTCAGACAAGAACAGTAAATGTTTAAATGGTGAGAAAATGTACGGAGTTAACAGTTTTGTTTTCCTTTAGGCTAAGGCACTACTCTGATCTGTGTCATAATTTTACAAAATACGTTGATGATAACGCAGCTCTAAGCAGGGATAGAAATCCTGATGCACTCTAATGTAAAACATTTAGCACCTACACAATTCCTTCTATGTAATCCTTAATCAGACAGTGTTGTGTAGGTGAATATCATCTGCGCAGCAAAATGCCATTCAACTATCTTAGTGGGCTGCAAACAGGGGGTTCCAGCATTTTTTAAAGTAATTCTTTAATTGCAGTTTCTTCTAGCTGATCATTGCTAATCCTTTCCACTTTTACTTAGTTGCAGAGTTTGGAGGGTTCCTCACAATCAAGATGACTGTAGGAGAGTAGGATCTGCCTCTTATGTTGCCCCCACTTTTTTTCTGATGTTAGCACTGGTTTCTGGCTATAGTCTGGCTGGGTCCCTGCCAATCAGGGCCCCAGCCTCTCTGTTCTCTCTAAACGACACGGAGTGCACTCTAGGTGCACTAGTGATTGGATACTGTGGTGCCTTATGAGTCCCTAGTATATGGTACCTTAGGTGCCAAGGGCATAGGTACTTCACAGGCCTACCAGGGGCTGCAGCATGTGTTATGCCACCCCTGGGAAGCAGTCTAAATCTGACACCACAGGCCTGCTACTGCAGCCTGGGTGAGGTGGTGCTAGCACCCCTCACTGAGATATAGGTTTCCTATATCTCTCTTGCACACACATATAAACCTATCAGTCACCCCTAAGGCAGGCCCTATCAATCCTGAGGGCAGGGTGCTTGGCTTCTATGTGAGGGGGTGCCTCTGCCTGAGCAGGGCCCCTCTGCAGCTCTCAGAGTCTATTCTCTGGTGCTGTTTGTGGATGCGGTTAAACCATATACTATTAAGTGCATTATATCCTCGCGGTAAATGCTAACTTTGGAATGGCTGCATCAAAACATGTCGTGTTTGGTGTCAAACATCTTGGAATACTACCCCCCGCCAATCTTGGCGGCGGGGGTAGCATTCCACCCTTCTAGAGGGATAAGACATGTACCTGCTGTGGAAACGCGGTAGAATCCTAAAGAGCCCTGGCATCACAAAATGGATGCCACCAGTCACAGACACTGGGCTGCCCTCCTGCTGATGACCGAAACTCGCAGTGGAGGAAGCCCAACAATAGGCATCCTGTCACAGGGAGGTGTAACCACCTTCCAGACAGGGTTTAGTGTATTGGGGCTGGGTGGGTGCACTCTTAGAGTGCTTTGAAGTCCTGCACTGGGGGAGCAGAAGGCTCCTCTGTGCATATGCCAGTTCAAACCAGCTCAGGGGCTACCTGCCCCTGCTCTGGCGCGAAACTGGACAAAGGGAAGTGGGTGTAGCCACCCCCTCCCTTGACCCTCCCATAGGTGGGGTCATAGAGCTAGTCCATCCCCTCTTTTTAGTATAAGAGGGGGAACCCTGCCATTGCAAAGCAGATAACCCCTGGACGACACTCTACAGAAGAATCCTGGCCCTTCGACGTTCCACTACCTTTGGAAGACAGAAGAATCTCCCTTGGAGTCAAGGAGTGACTCCCCTGCTTGGCAGGCACCAAAAACGACAACGACGGTCGCAAACTACGCCGCTCCCGCCGGAGTCCGAAGTCCCTGCAGCCCAGGAAGTGGATTTCCTGACCTCTCCCAGGCCATCGTGAGTCCCCAGCGAAGCTGAGGCAAGTGGACCCCACGAGTAACGAGGAACCGCGACCCCTGGGTACCGTGCACTATTGTCGAGTGCAACCCCTTCACAACGTTCTACGAACTTGTGCTTTGGACCACGTGTGGTCCCGACCTCCAGCAGGAATCTCTCCGAAGATCAGAGGCCTACACCGTCCCGAGTGACCGTGGGCCCCTGTTGAGTGATTCCGCCCGAGGTGTCTTTGCGATCCCTTGCCCGCTGGCTTGTGGGTCCCCAGAAGACTTCTTAAAGAAACCAAAGGGCTCCCCTGGTTGCTCCAGGCCTGCCCTGACTTACCCTCGCTGGGTGAGTTCCACAGACCTTGCTGGTCTGCGCCATCGACTTTTCTCCATCTCCCCGAGACTTGCGGCTGCCAAGGCTTGTTGGCTCCGATCGAGTTGCCGACACCGCAGTCAGCTGCAAACGTCGAGGGACACACCGAATCCAGCTCCTGGTCGTCGTCGACGCCTCCTGGACTACGTGGCTGAAGAGTCAAGGCACCCGCAACCGACCTGAAGCGACCGACGACGGTGGGCATCCATCTTCCTTGCCCCGGGTCACTGCCAAGTGACTTTGAACACTGTCCCCTCTGCTTTCAGGTCATCCTTCTTCCGAATCCAGGCTTGGATTCCACCGGACACTTCTTCAGCTCCCGCAAGCAGCAAGTCTTCTTTGTTCGCCATTGAAAACGACGCCGCGACCCGACACCAAAGGACACCTGTGCACCCGGCTTCCCTGGGTGAGGTAACTCCAGCACTACGGTGCTCCTGTGGGTGTGGGCCCTAGAACTACTTACCCTGTAAGTGACTTGCTTGTAGGTTCTCCCGAAGTATCCTAAAACTCTTTATTTCCAACCGCGACTTGCCCCATTGAAGTTAACGGCGATTCGCGCCTGTGTATCCACACTGCACGCATCCCCCGTGGGTCCTTTACTTACCTGCCTTGGGTGGTTTCGTGAGGCCCCAGCACTTCTGAAGGCCCTAGGCCTTGTCTCCCTGCAAGTCGTTGTTTCTAAGTCTCTTACTTAGTATATGGTCTGGTACGCCCCTAGGGCCCCAGCCATATTTTGTGCTTAACTTATTGTGAAACGTTGATTTGTGCATATGTTTGTCTTCTAATCTCATAAAGAGATTAGTAGAGAGTTATTTAGAAATAAATACATATATATTTGATATATATACCTGTGTGGTGTCTTTTCATTTGGTGATTCAAGAGATTATATGGTAAAACAAGCTGCTTTACATTCCTCCGAGACTTAGCCTGAAGGCTGCTCTCCACAGCTACCACTAGGATAGCTTTCTTTAAAAGGTTGTCTTAAACCTATCTACCATAAGAGTCGATTTGCCCTGGTGCAAGGTGTCCACTTTAATTAGTGAACGGCATATACCAGGCCAACTTCTCACATTGGTGGGCAGCGTGTGGGATTCCAGCTTGCCATTGTTTTACCAGAAAATCTCTATTTGAATTACTAACTGAAGACCATTATAGGTACTCAAGGTACATATAAAGTCAAGCTTAGTATCAATAAGTTCTACTGAACTTAGAGCTGTGTGCCAAGGGATAGCACACCCTTTCCACAGCTCAAGCTAGGATCAGTAGGCCACAAACTAGTGTAGGTAGTACAACACTGCACAACACTAGAATGTCCTTAAAGGGTGGACCCAGTGGATCCACTCAGCCTCAGTATAAGGACATGGCTTTCTCTGACTTGAGAGCCATGTGTGTTGACAGACACCTGAGACTAGGACAGAGTCCCTCAACACTACACCTGATAGATCTGCTGACAGCAGATGACCTTAGATTGGCTCTAGGAGCTAAAGGGTTTGAATCAGTGGGTGGGTCAGTCATAGTATCTGGGTCAGATGATGAAAATCAGAATGACCAAGACTCTGTGATTGAAGGGCCAGGCTCCAAGGGGCCTGAAAAGGACAGAGGAATTCTCCCTAAGAGAACTGACAGAGAGGAGGAGAGGAACAGATCCCCTTCCAGGGAATCTGACCACTCTTATCACTCTGGCAGAGAATTTGTCCAGCAGAGGAGCTCATACTTTTCCTTAAGAGAGTCCTCCTCTGAGAGAAGGTGCAAACTGCTCCAGTATGAGGAAGCCAGAGTGGCCCTCAGAACCAAGCAGTTGGCACTGGATAGGGAAGCCCTGGAGATCCAGAGAGCTTCTAGAAAAGAGGGGTTAGAACCCCCTGGTGGCAGCAACAGTGTCCCTAGAGGCAGAGAATATATTCCTGACCATAGGAACCTGAGCAAGGTTGTTCCTCCCTACCAGAGTGGGGATGATATCCACAAGTGGATAACTGCTATGGAGAGGGCCTGTAGAGTACAGCAGGTCCCCCAAAAGCAGTGGGCAGCAATCTTGTGGCTCTCCTTTTCAGATAAAGGAAGAGACAAGCTCCTCACTGTTAGAGAGGAGGATGCTGATGATTATGAGGTCCTGAAGAGTGCACTGATAGATGGGTTTGGCTTAACCACTGAGCAGTACAGGTTGAAGTTCAGAGATACCCAGAAGGCACAGACTCAGGACTGGACTGACTTTGTTGATTGTGCAACCAAGGCTCTAGAGGGTTGGCTGGTTGGCAGTAGGGTTACTGATTTCAAGGGATTGTATAATCTGATGATGAGAGAACAGATCCTAAATAATTGCCAGAACCAGTTGTTGCATCAGTACCTGGTGGACTCTGATCTGACCTCTCCCCAAGAATTGGGAAAGAAGGCAGACAAATGGGTCAGAACCAGGGTGAGGCAGAAAACCCAGAACCAAGGGGTGACACTAAGAAGCAAGATCCTAAAGGCTCTGAGAAAGGTGGGGATAAGTCAAAAGACCAGAAGTCTTCACAAGGGCCCCAAAAATCTGCATCTGGTGGGGAGTCACAGTCCAACAAGGGAAAAGGCCAAAAGAAGCCCTGGTGCAAATTCTGTAAACAGAAAGGGCACTGGACTTCTGATTGTACCAAGTCCAAAGACCAAACCACCACCACTCCTGCCCCTAAGGCAACTGTGCCCCCTAGCTCAGCTACTGGTGGAGGTGGTACACAGAATAAGGGTGTAGTAGGGTTGACCCTGGGTTCTGGAGTGGATTCTGACCTAGTCAGAGTGACCACTCAGGCAATGCTGATTTGTGAGGGAAACATTGATATGTCCTTCCTAGTAAGCCCCAGTAATCTGGGCAAGTACAAACAGCAGCCTTTGATAAATGGCAAACAGGCTTTGGCATTTAGGGACACAGGTGCTAGTGTCACCATGGTGGCAGAGGACCTAGTGGACCCTGGACAGATCATCCTGGGTGAAATGTACCAGGTGACCAATGCAAGCAATGTCCAGACCAACCATAGTCTGGCAGTTGTGAATTTCTCCTGGGGAGGGGTAACTGGCCTCAAGAAGGTTGTAGTCAGTGCAGACCTCCCTGTAGAATGTCTATTGCGCAATGATCTAGAGACTTCAGCCTGGTCTGAAGTAGAGTTATGGACTCATGCTGAGATGTTGGGCATCCCTGCAGAGGTATTTGCTGTGACCAGGTCACAAGCAAGAATGCATGACACTGAACCAGCTCTGGATCCTGGAACAATGGACCAGATGCTTCCCAAGAGGAGGAGCAGTAGGGTTAAGGCAGTGCCTTCCCCTCTGTCTCAGATCAAGGATTCACTTCCAGAGGGAGGTGAAGCAGAACCTGAAGAAGGAACTGCCCCAGAGGAACTTGAACCTGACCAGGTTGAGTTCTTGGGGGCAGGGGGCCCTTCCAGGGAAGATCTGAGCAAGGAGCAACAGTGCTGCCCCTCTCTTGAACCCCTCAGACAGCAGGCTGCTGCTGAGGCTGCTGGGAGTGCTAGTGGGTCCCATAAAGTTTATTGGGATGAGGGACTCCTATATTCTGAGGGTAGAGACCCAGCCCCTGGAGCCACCAGGAGGTTGGTAATACCTCAGAAGTTTAGGGGGTTCCTCTTGACCTTAGCACATGATATCCCTTTGGCAGGACACTTGGGCCAAAACAAGACCTGGGACAGGCTTGTTCCACATTTTCATTGGCCACATATGTCAGAGGACACAAAGGAGTTTTGTCGCTCCTGTGTCACTTGCCAAGCCAGTGGTAAGGCAGGTGGCACAACAAAGGCCCCCTGATACCACTACCTGTGGTGGGGGTACCCTTTGAAAGGGTAGGGAATGACATTGTTGGTCCCCTTGACCCTCAGACTGCATCTGGGCACAGATTTATCCTGGTGGTAGTGGATCATGCCACCAGGTACCCAGAGGCAATTCCCCTGAGGACCACCACAGCACCTGTGGTGGCAAGAGCCCTCATTGGAGTTTTCTCCAGAGTGGGTTTTCCAAAGGAGGTCATTTCTGACAGAGGTACCAACTTCATGTCAGGATATCTGAAAGCAATGTGGAAGGAGTGTGGTGTAACTTATAAGTTCACCACCCCCTATCACCCACAATGCAATGGTTTAGTTGAACGCTTCAACAAGACCTTGAAAGGAATGATTAAGGGACTCCCAGAGAAGCTTAGGCGGAAATGGGACCTTCTTCTTCCTTGCCTTTTGTTTGCATACAGAGAGGTTCCACAGAAGGGGGTTGGCTACAGCCCATTTGAGCTTCTGTTTGGGCATCCTGTGAGAGGTCCACTATGTTTGGTAAAAGAGGGCTGGGAGTTACCTCTCAAGCCCCCAAACAAGATGTGATGGACTATGTACTTGGTCTCCGCTCCCGGATGGCTGAGTACATGAAAAAGGCAACCAAAAACCTGGAGACCAGCCAAGAATTGCAAAAAGTTTGGCATGACCAAAAGGCTGTGCTGACTGTATACCAGCCAGGACAGAAAGTGTGGGTGTTGGAGCCTGTGGCCCCAGCAGCCCTCCAGGACAAATGGAGTGGCCCCCATACAATAGTTGAACAGAAGGGAGAAGTCACCTATCTGGTGAATCTTGGAACTCCCAGGAGCCCCCTAAGGGTGCTTCATGTCAACAGATTAAAGCCATATGTTGACAGGGCTGATATGGGCTTGCTCATGGCAACTGATGAGGACCAGGAGGAGGAGAGTGACCCTCTCCCTGACCTGCTCTCTCAGAACCCTGATGATGGGTCAGTAGATGGTGTTGCTTTGGCAAGCAGCCTCACTGACCATCAGCAAACTGAGTGCAGACAAGTTCTGCAACAGTTTAGACATATGTTTAGCCTGACCCCTAGTCAGACTACCTGGTGCACCCATGAGGTGGACACTGGGGACAGTCTGCCTGTCAAGAATAAAATCTACAGGCAACCTGACCATGTCAGGGACTGTATCAGGACTGAAGTCCAGAAAATGTTGGAGTTAGGCGTGATTGAGCCTTCAGATAGCCCTTGGGCTAGCCCAGTAGTCCTGGTACCCAAGCCTCATACCCAGGGTGGTAAGAAAGAAATGAGGTTTTGTGTAGACTACAGAGGCCTCAATGCAGTCACTAGGACTGATGCCTATCCCATACCAAGGGCAGATGAGCTGATTGATACTTTGGCCTCAGCCAAGTATCTAAGCACATTTGACCTAACAGCTGGCTACTGGCAAATCAGATTAGCTGATGATGCAAAAGCCAAAACAGCATTTTCGACCCCTGGTGGGCACTACCACTTTGTGGTGATGCCCTTTGGATTGAAAAATGCACCTGCCACTTTTCAGAGGTTGGTGAATAAAGTTCTGGCAGGGATGGAAACTTATTGCTCAGCTTATCTAGATGAGTATTGCTGTCTTTAGTTCCTCCTGGCAGGATCACCTGGTCCACCTCAGAAATGTTTTGGAGGCCCTGCAGAAAGCAGGCCTCACTATCAAGGCCACCAAGTGCCAGATAGGGCAGAGTCAGGTTGTGTACCTGGGCCACCTTGTAGGTGGAGGCCAGGTTCAGCCTTTGCAGAGCAAAATCCAAACCATACTGGAATGGGTTGCTCCAACCACCCAGACCCAGGTGAGAGCCTTCTTAGGCCTGACTGGGTACTATAGGAGGTTTGTCAAGGGATATGGATCTATAGTGACCCCCTTGAATGATCTTACCTCTAAGAAAATGCCAAAAAAGGTTCAGTGGACAGCTAGCTGTCAAAAGGCATTTGAAGACCTAAAGCAGGCCATGTGCACTGCCCCCATCTTACAGAGTCCAGACTACACCAAAAAGTTCATTGTCCAAACAGATGCTTCTGAGCTGGGTGTGGGAGCTGTACTGTCTCAACTGAATGATGAAGGTCAAGACCAGCCAGTAGCTTTTATTAGCAGAAGGCTGACCCCTAGAGAGAAACGTTGGTCAGCTATAGAGAGGGAGGCCTTTGCTGTGGTTTGGGCCCTGAAGAAGCTGAGGCCATACTTGTTTGGTACTCACTTCATAGTTCAGACTGACCACAAGCCCCTCCTATGGCTAAAGCAGATGAAAGGTGAAAACCCAAAACTTTTGAGGTGGTCCATTTCCCTACAGGGGATGGACTATACAGTGGAACATAGGCCTGGGACCCAACATGCCAATGCAGATGGACTCTCAAGGTATTTCCACTTTGAACACGAAGACTCAACTGGTCAAGGTTAGTTTAGTGTCCCTACGTTTGGGGGGGTTGTGTAGGAGAGTAGGATCTGCCTCTTATGTTGCCCCCACTTTTTTCTGATGTTAGCACTGGTTTCTGGCTATAGTCTGGCTGGGTCCCTGCCAATCAGGGCCCCAGCCTCTCTGTTCTCTCTAAACGACATGGAGTGCACTCTAGGTGCACTAGTGATTGGATACTGTGGTGCCTTATGAGTCCCTAGTATATGGTACCTTAGGTGCCAAGGGCATAGGTACTTCACAGGCCTACCAGGGGCTGCAGCATGTGTTATGCCACCCCTGGGAAGCAGTCTAAATCTGACACCACAGGCCTGCTACTGCAGCCTGGGTGAGGTGGTGCTAGCACCCCTCACTGAGATATAGGTTTCCTATATCTCTCTTGCACACACATATAAACCTATCAGTCACCCCTAAGGCAGGCCCTATCAATCCTGAGGGCAGGGTGCTTGGCTTCTATGTGAGGGGGTGCCTCTGCCTGAGCAGGGCCCCTCTGCAGCTCTCAGAGTCTATTCTCTGGTGCTGTTTGTGGATGCGGTTAAACCATATACTATTAAGTGCATTATATCCTCGCGGTAAATGCTAACTTTGGAATGGCTGCATCAAAACATGTCGTGTTTGGTGTCAAACATCTTGGAATACTACCCCCCGCCAATCTTGGCGGCGGGGGTAGCATTCCACCCTTCTAGAGGGATAAGACATGTACCTGCTGTGGAAACGCGGTAGAATCCTAAAGAGCCCTGGCATCACAAAATGGATGCCACCAGTCACAGACACTGGGCTGCCCTCCTGCTGATGACCGAAACTCGCAGTGGAGGAAGCCCAACAATAGGCATCCTGTCACAGGGAGGTGTAACCACCTTCCAGACAGGGTTTAGTGTATTGGGGCTGGGTGGGTGCACTCTTAGAGTGCTTTGAAGTCCTGCACTGGGGGAGCAGAAGGCTCCTCTGTGCATATGCCAGTTCAAACCAGCTCAGGGGCTACCTGCCCCTGCTCTGGCGCGAAACTGGACAAAGGGAAGTGGGTGTAGCCACCCCCTCCCTTGACCCTCCCATAGGTAGGGTCATAGAGCTAGTCCATCCCCTCTTTTTAGTATAAGAGGGGGAACCCTGCCATTGCAAAGCAGATAACCCCTGGACGACACTCTACAGAAGAATCCTGGCCCTTCGACGTTCCACTACCTTTGGAAGACAGAAGAATCTCCCTTGGAGTCAAGGAGTGACTCCCCTGCTTGGCAGGCACCAAAAACGACAACGACGGTCGCAAACTACGCCGCTCCCGCCGGAGTCCGAAGTCCCTGCAGCCCAGGAAGTGGATTTCCTGACCTCTCCTAGGCCATCGTGAGTCCCCAGCGAAGCTGAGGCAAGTGGACCCCACGAGTAACGAGGAACCGCGACCCCTGGGTACCGTGCACTATTGTCGAGTGCAACCCCTTCACAACGTTCTACGAACTTGTGCTTTGGACCACGTGTGGTCCCGACCTCCAGCAGGAATCCCTCCGACGATCAGAGGCCTACACCGTCCCGAGTGACCGTGGGCCCCTGTTGAGTGATTCCGCCCGAGGTGTCTTCGCGATCCCTTGCCCGCTGGCTTGTGGGTCCCCAGAAGACTTCTTAAAGAAACCAAAGGGCTCCCCTGGTTGCTCCAGGCCTGCCCTGACTTACCCTCGCTGGGTGAGTTCCACAGACCTTGCTGGT
Source organism: Calotriton arnoldi (assembly GCA_963921515.1). Taxonomy (NCBI): domain Eukaryota; kingdom Metazoa; phylum Chordata; class Amphibia; order Caudata; family Salamandridae; genus Calotriton; species Calotriton arnoldi. Next base: position 133,498 of record CAWUFW010011647.1, on the reverse strand, counting down.
CTGCGCCATCGACTTTTCTCCATCTCCCCGAGACTTGCGGCTGCCAAGGCTTGTTGGCTCTGATCGAGTTGCCGACACCGCAGTCAGCTGCAGACGTCGAGGGACACACCGAATCCAGCTCCTGTTCGTCGTCGACGCCTCCTGGACCACGTGGCTGAAGAGTCAAGGCACCTGCAACCGACCTGAAGCGACCGACGACGGTGGGCATCCATCTTCCTTGCCCCGGGTCACTGCCAAGTGACTTTGAACACTGTCCCCTCTGCTTTCAGGTCATCCTTCTTCCGAATCCAGGCTTGGATTCCACCGGACACTTCTTCAGCTCCCGCAAGCAGCAAGTCTTCTTTGTTCGCCATTGAAAACGACGCCGCGACCCGACACCAAAGGACACCTGTGCACCCGGCTTCCCTGGGTGAGGTAACTCCAGCACTACGGTGCTCCTGTGGGTGTGGGCCCTAGAACTACTTACCCTGTAAGTGACTTGCTTGTAGGTTCTCCCGAAGTATCCTAAAACTCTTTATTTCCAACCGCGACTTGCCCCATTGAAGTTAACGGCGATTCGCGCCTGTGTATCCACACTGCACGCGTCCCCCGTGGGTCCTTTACTTACCTGCCTTGGGTGGTTTCGTGAGGCCCCAGCACTTCTGAAGGCCCTAGGCCTTGTCTCCCTGCAAGTCGTTGTTTCTAAGTCTCTTACTTAGTATATGGTCTGGTACGCCCCTAGGGCCCCAGCCATATTTTGTGCTTAACTTATTGTGAAACGTTGATTTGTGCATATGTTTGTCTTCTAATCTCATAAAGAGATTAGTAGAGAGTTATTTAGAAATAAATACATATATATTTGATATATATACCTGTGTGGTGTCTTTTCATTTGGTGATTCAAGAGATTATATGGTAAAACAAGCTGCTTTACATTCCTCCGAGACTTAGCCTGAAGGCTGCTCTCCACAGCTACCACTAGGATAGCTTTCTTTAAAAGGTTGTCTTAAACCTATCTACCATAAGAGTCGATTTGCCCTGGTGCAAGGTGTCCACTTTAATTAGTGAACGGCATATACCAGGCCAACTTCTCACAATGACTAGTCGACAAAACTTCCCACCACTCTTCCAATTACCTATATTTTGCTTCAGTGGGAAGCAGGTTTTCTCTGTTGCAGGAAAACCCAGCTCCACATAACTTCAGACCCAAGAGCGAGTTCCCTTACCAGAGTCTATCCTTCCCAAAGCGGACCAGAACTCCAATGTCCGAGGTAGACTATCCAAGAGTCTGTCTTCCTGAGCATTTCCAGAAAAAGTTTCAGGCAGAAGTTAACACTACTCTCGTGATTTTTCTCTCAGCAGGAAAAATAAGGACAATAACTCCTTTCTGGAATAAGCATTCCTGCTTCTTTTTCTCCTGTTTATTAGGCTTCACAGTGGGCCCAGCATGGCTTCTGAAAATGAACCATCAGCACCCCATGGGTATACACTCCTTATCCAATCCCTAGTCGGCCCTTATATGCCTCCCTACATCCTTCTCAGACGTTCATTATGGTGCCAGTTTATCTCATGTCAGAGGATATCCCACAGAGTCATTTTTCAAAGATTTGTAATGGGGAAGGCTTTGCTCAATGAAACATTACTTGAAATTGCACAAGACCTAAAGGCCTGGCTGTTCAATCAGTAGGTTGTTAGCTAGTTTAGATGGCTGGTAGCTATTCCAGTTTTGCAGGTTTTAGTTTATCTTTCGTGCCAAGATGCACCATGTAAGAATGATCTATAAATACGAAAGAACATAACATGATTGAGAGCTGTGCTAGTACAGTAAACCTTATCCCGGGGAACTATTTCCCCCCTTCTTCACAACAAAGACATTCCTCTCCACCTTACTGATCAACAGTAGGATGCCACTTGATATAGATTGAATTCAAGCTTACAGCTTAATGACAGTTCCATGTAATAGATATCTGCCTTATTAAATAGCAATACTAAAGAATCTTCTCAACGCCAGAAAATGAAATTTACACGAGGTCAAAATCCTTAGATGGTCTGTGTGACAGACCAGGGGCTGTATAGTTATGGACTTTTCTGGTGCAGTGCAGAGTTGAGTGCCTTTTTAATGCATCTGCAGGGCGTAAAGTGAATTCATTTAACCCAATATTTCTTTGAGTTAGTGTTTTATTTTCAAGTACAGCTCATTTTCAGAGAGTCAAACCTTGCCCACTGCTTCTGAGCTGTACTATCTGAAAATAAAGCACTAATTCACCGAAATATGTTATGTTATGTTATAAGTTATACTGTCTTGTAGAGCGCACAGCTACTCAGCAGAGTGTCCCGACGCTCGGAAATGGGAGACTGACCAGGGCACCTGGATTAACTGTTAAAGAGCCAGGTTTTTAGTTTCCTCTTAAAGATATCCAGGTTGTGTGCTCGACGAAGGTCTAATGGAAGTTTATTCCAATAGAGTGGGCCCAGGTAGGAAAAGGATGTCCCACCGGTTCTGAGGCGGTTGATATGGGGCACTCTTGCAAAATTCGCAGAGGAGGAGCGAAGGATGAGATCTGGAGTGTAAACGCTGATCCTCTCACTGAGATAGTGCCCACCTGTCTCATGCATGGCCTTGTGCATTAGGACCATAGCCTTAAAGACCACCCTCCTTTTTTTCGGGAGTGAATGAAGAGCCCTCAAGAGAGTGGTCATGTGAGACCTTGGTGGGAGTCTGAGTAGCAGACTCGCTGCTGAGTTCTTCACCACCTGCAGTCTGCTGAGAAGATAGTCCGGGAGACCGAGGTACAGAGCAGTCCCAAAATCGAGTCTCGATGTAGTCAGGGCCTGCACTACCTTTCTTCCAGCAGATTCAGGTAGAAGTGGTAGGAATATTTTCAACATGCGAAGCATGCTCGAGCAGGACCCAACTAGCGCTTGAATCTGAGGTTGGATGGAGAGGGAGCTGTCAATTTTGATCCCTATGTTCTTCACACAGTTTTGAGGGGAACCAGGGTGCGGCACATCACTCAGCCAGCAGGTTTCCACTAGATTGTGAGGGACATCTCTGAAGGTAACGATCTCCGTTTTATTTGGATTGCACCTCAGATGGTGCAAATCCAACCAGTGAAACGCCTTGGTGAAACATCGAGAGATAAGCTTCTCATCTAAGTCCTTTGCCTTCTCACAAGCAAAAAGAAGCTTCGTGTCATCTGCATAAGAGATTACTTTTGCACCTAGGGACTCCGCAAGAATTGCTAAGGGCGTCAGATATACATTAAACAGGGTGGGACTAAGAGCCAAACCATGCAGGACGCCCACGGTCAGGGGTCTGGCTTGTGCGCTCTGGGACAGCAGCCATACTTCCTTAGTCCGTTTATCCAGAAATGATGATAGCAAATTTAAGGCCAAATGTCTGATCCCTATTTCATGAAGGCACTCAAGCAGTTTAAGGTGGGGCACGGTGTCGAAAGCCGTCGTAAGGTCCTGCAGTATAAGCATGGCTTTGCCCCCAGTGTCTAGAGTGCGCCGAACAACCACTTTAAGAAGTGCGGTCTCCGTACTAAATTGGGGGCGAAAACCAGATTCGCTGGGCTGGAGTATTTCATTGTCTACCAACTAGCTGGAAAGTTGGTAGTTAACTTCCATCCCCAAAATCTTAGAGAAAGCAGGAAGAAAGGAAATGGGCCTATAGTTTACCACTTTCTTGGGATCCGCTGCCGTTTGTTTTAGCAGCAGGAGCACTTTTGCCTTTTTCCATGCCAGTGGGACCACAACTGTTGCCAGCGGTTGTTGACTGTAGCATTGATGGAAGGTGCCGCCATCTTTAACACTGTAACTGGAAAGAGGTCAAAGGGGAAGCCAGAGTTTAAGCTATTTAGAGCAGTGAGGGACTTATGTTATGTTATGTTATGTTATGTTAATTTTAATTTGTAAGGCGCAACAGCTACCCAAAAAGGGTTTCCCGGCGCCTCATACATCGACCACACATTAGCGGTCAGTCAGTGTCCCAGACAGCGTTGGTGACAGATTCTGTCCTTACATGAGTAGAGTTTCTTTGTAGAAGGGTTGCGCTTGCGTCATCACGTTGAGCTCTCCTGTGAGGCTCCAGCACCTTTAGGTGATGATGGACATCTCTTCACGGTCTCTGCTTTCAGACATCGAGTTGATCAATCCTTCCAAGAACTTTAGAAACTCCATTCGGACATCCTCAGGCTCTTTGTCCAGGTTGGAGTGTGCAAGTCTAAGCTTGGTCAACGAGAGTGCCAGCATTAGACGCCCTCTGTCACCCCCAGAGCCTGGTTTGTGGTGAGCAAGGAGGAGGCACTGGTTATCCTGCAAGCGCTGCTGATGCACGAAGGATGAGTACCACATTTCTAACTCTTTAAGGTGGCTGGGCAGGTCTGGGTTAAAGACAATAACAACTCCATGGGAATCCTTCATCATGGCTGGCCAACAGCTTTCAAACTTGAGATCGCCACCACAGTCCCAGAGCTCCACTTCACAGTTTGCACTTTTGTTACTGATGTTTCCATTTGAATTTTCAAATTGTAGGATCCGTACACCTTGAGTTGTATTGTATTCACCACCAATTGTTTCCGTAGCATCTGACAAGAAGTTGGCCAAAATAGTTTTTCCACACTCACTGGGTCCCACCAGCAGCACCTTGGCTTTCAGCATTTTACGGGTCCCTTTGCAACCAGTTTGGGCGACGCGGTCTCTGTCGGACACTGCAGTTCAGACTGACTGGATCCCACAGACGCCCCTAGACACAGAATTGGGCCAGATCTACCTTCGGACATCCCGCAGCAAAAGAACGATTTTCCGAACCCCATCAGCACCCAGGCTCTTCTAACCTTCCTGATGCGTTGCCTGGGTAACGCCAACCGTGCTGAGAGAGAGAGATGGAAGAGAATACGTCTAAGGAGGGCTATGCACCGGGCACTATGTATAGGGAGTTTGAGCACTATTTTGGAAGCTATTTTGCATGGTCTTAATTTTTTTATGGAAGAAAGTATCCAGTTTGTCACACCACTCAGCCGTAGGAGTGCAAACTCTAGATGTGGTAACAGGGCGGAGGTTAACTGAATTGACTTTACAACTTGCAGGCACGTAAAACAGATGCTCGACCGAAAAAGCCCGAGGACCATAGGAGATAATATGGATATTTGTGAAAAATATCATTACTCCATAATCACATAACCTGGCTCACTAGTGTCCATTTATTTCTCAATGTAACAAGTAACAATGTCTCAACAGGTAATATCAGGAAGACCATTAATAAAACATGCACATTTGTTGCATAAAATAGAGACAGGGAGACTAAAGGGGTTGTATGAATAATGCAAAGAGCGATCTATATTTAGAACCAATTTAGGACAAAAGAACAGTATTAGCACTATTTACATTAAATGTGAGCGTAACCCGAAAGCAGTTGTGCACATATGTGCTTGTGGAAAAAAGGGAGAACAAACAGTAGTGACAATGTTTACAAGAAATTGGTTCTCAATATAGACCGCTCTTAGCATTTGAATAATAGCCTGTGATTTCATATTAATCTTGGTGCGACTGTGCAAGAAACTTTGCAGAAAAAAAAATCATCCACTTTAGGTTCTTTATAGCAGGTTTTGTGCAGAATAGTCAAGTGGGAGCCTAAAATTGGGAGGTCCAAAAGTGACATTTCCAATGTTAACTTACTTAGGATTCATGCTCCTTGATAGAGAAAATATATCTGAATGAAAATACTCTACAATTGGCATGTAAATCGAAATTTACTCAAGGAAGTGTCTTTGTTTGGTTTGTGTAACACCGTTTAGCATTTTTTGAAAAATGTGCATTTAAAAAGTGAAATGCTCTGGTCTGAGCATGAAGAAGTTAGATTTTAGGGATATCTGGACAATTAATTCGCAGATTCTCTGTGAATTTACCAATCCATAGAGCATTCACGAACCCAATTAAAAATGTAAGTTGCACAATTGGAAAAGGGAGCTCTTTCTCCCATCACCCATTGCAGATTCATGAATATGACAGTGAATTTGCCTATCTGCTGTGCTCGGATTGGCTGACCCTCACAGAAAAAATGTCTGCTATGGCAGCTATAACCCAACATGGTGCATCTGGCAGCATTTTGACAAAAAGGTTCAGCCTACCTATGGAGGCAGGCTGAACCTTTTCGGAAACACAGGCCCATGTCGGGCCCTCAAAGGGATCCATCACTAAAATCATTGTTAAAGTAAATTATTTTAATGCTCGATTTGCAAATTCTGGACCCTCGCTGGAAACAGGGAGAGATGAAGTTTCACAAATCCAGCATGGGAATCATCAGGCCTGCAAACGAAATTGGGGAAAAAAGTAGTCAGTGCACAAATGCTGAGTTTAGCAAACAACCACGGGTGGGCTCTGCTCGTAAATGGTGATTTGGGATTAGGGTCTGCCCACAGTTCAGTCCTTTCTGCCAACCTGGGATTGGCTATGTGTGGTGTGAGGGGGCCTAAGGCCTACCCCTGCTGTCCACAGCTGAATCTCTGGTACAGTAGGCGTTGGCCATACACTGCAAGTGGGACACAGGGCCTGGCTGCCTACACACAGCCCCTATTTCGTATTGCCTAAATCCATGTGCAGAGGGACTTGGCCTCCTGCAGATAGTTGTGTGCCGGTATAGCCGGGATTAATAACTTGAGGAGGTTTGGGCATAGTGCCTGGCCAATCCATGTGGTCAACCCCCATTGTGCACGGCCAAAGACCATGCAAAGTGGGGTCTGGCTGTTTATTGTTGTTTGGATGCAGGAGAATGTAGCACATGGTATATGATTAAAGAAAAATCACTGAAAAAAACAAATGGTAAAGTTACGTTTTGGTAAGCTTTCGTTATAGTCTCATAATATTTGTGCCTACATTAACACCTAAAAGCAAAATGTAATTACTTAACAGCACATAAACCAATAAATCATACATTCATAGTCCCCTCTAACAAAGAGGTAAGGGTAGCATGTTATGGAATGCCATATGTACCATTTGGAATTGCATCTGTTCCATTTAGGGTCAGGCTATGAGCATTCCATCTGTGTGCTAGTTATGCTATGCCTGACTGTTGTGAAAGTTATTGATGGCGGTCCTAAACAGAGCTTTCAGTGGCTTTCGGTTTTAATTAGTAACCATCACTGCACTATATAAAATCAGAACATCACTAATTACGTCCATGCTGCTATTCTTTCCTGTTTCCAGGTAAAAGCTGTTTATACCATTTAATAATAATCACAGATTATTCAGAACTGCTTGAGCATGCAGCAGTCATACTATTAATGATAAGAGCTGTGGACAACCTCAGCATTCCGCCAGAATATGTGAAACGAAGTATGCTTGTCATTGTTCCGCATGTATTTACATCTTTTTTGAACTCCATGGCCCAGGTTGTCAGTTGTGTGACACTCCATGGTGTGAAGTTGACAAGGAGTGATGTGAAATCAACAGCCGGCAACACTGGGAATGTGTAACTACGACACGATTAGCATGCATATCAAATGTTGTGTAGGCAGTGGAGAGCGAGATAAACATGTTCGGCAGAAAATTTGTTCTGAAACGAATTGCTGCTACTTGCAGTATTTTAATTGGTTGGTGTCTTCTGTTCTTAAAACTTGGCTGACTAAAATGCGGTATTATTTATGGCATTATTAACTTTATGAGCAATGCTCCTATTACAATGAAACTCTCCACTTAGAGGGGTATTTTCACAGATTATCAAATTTTTTAATACTGTAATAAAATATTGGAAATATCAGTCGGGCCTGGCAAGTAATATGAAAGGTGTTTTTTAATGTACTTTTATTTTGGAGATATAATAAACAACATCATAGATCATAATGACAAATATACATATTAAATATTAAATATATTCCTCAGTTTCCATTAATATAAATATTTACCTAAAACACTTTATGAACATCATACAGCTAATACATGTAGGACCAGATTTACAAAGATTTTGTCAGGTTTGGTCACTTTTTTTGATGCAGGCCCAACGCAAAACACTTTTTGGCACTTACAAAGACATTCAAGAGTCAATTTGTGCGTCTTTGCAAGAAAATGTAACGCAAGGTAATAAAAGGGAAAATAGCCCTCAAGGGTAGTTTTTAATCAGTAAGACATGCCTTCCTACACTACATCTATCCTGACCATAACGCAGGCACACTTGCACTATGGTGCAAGAATGTCTACTTTCATGGTAGGCAACCCAAAGTATGCCAGCACATGGAGAGAGCAGAACAGTTCTATTTATTTGAAGATATGATGCAGGCCTGCTCTCTTCAAGTGATGCAATACAGTGCAGCAACTTTGCTTGTTGTGCTGAATTGTGCCACTTCTTTGTAAATATTCCTCACACTGTGCAAAGTGAAAACAAAAATGACCAATTATTCAATTGTACACACAAAACGATCCCATACCTTAGATAATTTTGAAGTGGTGCCAGATACATTATCTTACTATATACATTTGTGTAATCCATTTTGAGAAAGAGGGGATTACTTTAGTCGTTCACTTTTTAAAATAATAGTGATTGCACCACTAACATTGGAATATTGATCAGTTTTCCACATCTCACTACTATCCCCCTCGTAAGATAATATCCCAATAACGATACAATCTGCAGTTGAAATTCTAAATATTAAAATATGTAGAATCAGAAATTATCTAATCTAAGGCATCACTATATTGAATTGGACCAGTTTGCTACATGCGTAGATTCACATCTAAAACAATTAAAGAAGCGCTCTGAATTGTTCTTGTTTAAAAATTTCAGAGAGCAGTAAATCAACAATTTCAAGTAAAATTTGCATTTTATGAGAGTTTGCAACACTTAAAGCAGTTTTAATCATTATTTTTTTTATTTGGGATAGAATGATATTTTCCTATCACCCATTTACTAGGAATTTATTGCAATGCATCCACTACATATTTAATTAAATTAATATCTAATGACACACAGCGATTTAAAAAAATGGCCCTGTCCTATTCCCAAACCAAATCAGGAAAAAAACGTGATTTTGTAAAAGGACTCTCTCCCAATAAATTGTGTAGGATGCTTCATCAATAAGTCCTCACCCAGCTTGCTAATAATAGCCGGTGGGCTCTACCCCGCTTTTGGAGAAAGGACTTCTGTTAACCCCTCAGACCCTTTACTACTGAGGTTACCATAGCAAGATTTAAAACAGAGCTGGATGTGTCAGAAGTAGTTAGTGATACTTACATCCATAGTTCAACATGTTTCAGCTGGTCACACTGAGCCATATAGGTCTTCCAGCTTTCGTCAGGACCACTCTGACCCCAACTTTTTTGATACTAGCGATGATTTAGGCTATAGGAACAGACTCATTCCTCACTCATAAACATGCCATTCATACATACTAGTGTGGAAAATATCACCACTGCTAGCGGCTGAGCTTCATGGTTGGTCGTGGACCCTGGTGATTTATCAAGTTCTCTTCGTCTTTGGAAATAGGGCAAATACACATATTAGAAAGCAAGGAGCAATTGTACAATTTTGTGGTGTACTGCACTCTTAAATCAAAATTGTTGTGTGTTAGAGAATGAGTAATTGGTTGTGTGGCCTGCACAGGTATTAGGTCTACATTTGTCATCCTCTGGGAACCAAACACCCGATTGTAGCTCTTGGCTCCCATAGAGTAGAGTTGCAGAGAAGTCCAAAGCCAACGCAAGGGAGGTGTTGTGTCCTAGTAATCACCATTCACAGTTAAACAAAGGAAATGTACATTGATTAAACACACACTACTCAATACCATGCAGCAATTTACAAATATACACAAGCTGATGGAATTACCTTTGGATGATGTTGCGTAAGTCTTCTTACCCCTCCCTAAAGAGGTGTGTCTAGTACCATAACTCACATGTCTAGATATTATCTTGTCCCTAAATGCCAAGGGTTGAGCATAACTTGGAGTAAGAACACTTAATACTGGTCTCAAAGCGTGTTGCTGTCCACTTCAATATGTCAACAAGCAATTCACCGTAGGAATAAATGCAATATTTACATATAACCCTGACTGAGGGCCCTTGCTACTTACAACTTTCATAAAATGCAATAAAGCATGCAAGCTTTAGTCACGAGTGGCTGTCAGTCTCATTATTCAAATAAAGCATTAGCAAGAATCAATGTCTAAGCATGAATGGAAGTGTGGTGTACTCATCATAACTGTCATCATGAATAATACAATTTAATCACAGCCCTTAAAGGGCATCACCTTTATAATTACATCACATTGCAATTATAATGTTTCACCACTAGATGGTGTTTACAGCAAACACTTTCATAAACATTCAGCATGAAATATTCTGGGGTTACACATAGTCCCTAAAGGACATCATTTCTGTAAATACACACATGTGCAATTACCAGCTTTCCCCCCTAGAGGGTGTTTACCAATATGAAAATCCATATTGAACAGTTTCAGGCCAGAAGCATTGTAGCCATAATCCTCTACCCCAGAGGGCACATCACTCTTAAACTGAAGAACAAAAGTCCAGGTTCGGAAATGCTTGAAACAGGTCAAAACCCTTGAGGGGTTATCTTTTCCATGTCCCAGCCAACTTAGGTTGGTGTCTGCTAAACTGCTTTTGGGGGGAAGCTGCACTAATTCTGCAGCCCCTCCACACTTTTGAATTAATTTGGTGGTGGCCTCGATCTCCTGGGGCCACCACAAAGCCAAAATGAGTGATGTGTCCCTCCAGAATGCTGGCCAGCCCCACAGGGCATTATGGGGTGCTCCTTGCGCTCTTTGTTGAATTAATGAGCAGTGGCTCTCCTACAGCACTGGGGAGAGCCGCAACACTTTCCTGCTCTGTTTCTGTTTGTTTTGGGTGCCTCTGCACTGAACTCTTGGTGTCTCGGGTGCCCGGTCCCACTCACGCACCCTGCGCAATTGCGATGTTGGAGAGCAGCTTGGGGAGCCCACCCCGGCCACTCTCGTCGGTTCCCACATAGCCAGCATACTCGTGTGCTGCCACGGGAGCAGGCACTTCACTCTAGTATGCCTGCCCCTGTAGACAGACATGTACAGTGCTGCCGGTCCTCCTGGTAACGTGGTGGAGTGCAGCAGCACTCCCCCCTCCTTGCTCTGGCCATTGGGACCCAGGGATGGCGTCCCTGGCCGCTCTCACCTTCACGGGGGCACGACAGCGCTCCCCGTTCACAACTTTTGCCAGGGCCTACGATCGGGGTCCTGGGTTCCTTTCTTGCAACCCAAGGGGGTGCGATGGCACTCCCTCAAACGTGTTCTTACCGGGGCCCAGGCATGGGGTCCTGTGTCCTTTCCCACTTCTCGCAGCGAAAGTGCAACAATGCTTCCTGAATTTTCTTTTTCTTTGCAGCAGCCACCGGACCCTGGCTCACCCTGGAGGCGAAACTGAACACAGCAGTAGAGCCCCACGCGCTTTGTGGTGGTGCTAAGAACAAAGGTCACCGAACTTCACTGGGGCATATCTCAAGCCCCGTTAGACCGATTTGGATGATCTTTGTCTCGTTTTCCTCCTGGTGGTGAACCCTAGCCACCTAGAACACTTTCACAAGGTCTTCCAGCCTCCAGAGGGGATGAACTTTGCAGCAAGATGGTTTCACTAGCTCCCTGTGCCAGCCTTTCATCTTCCTCTTCTTCTGGGTCTCTCTCCATCTTGTGCAGAAGCCCAGTCTTTCCCCCAACTGATCTTCAGGGGTATATGGGGGGAAACAGCCTTTACTACAAAGTTTTTACTTCATATTACATTTTACACGCATTTTTTACATCGTAAAGACTGTTGGCACGCAAGTCTTTACAATGCAAAACAAAATCATGCATTTGAGGGTAATTAAAAAAGGTGGTTTGGGTGGTCTCCCCCCAAAATTATAAAATGTTCAAATAGTACCCAACCTGTAAACGACAAAGACAATTAATTAAATATATTAAGATTTAATGTATAACTTTTTAACACTAGGTGGCAGTGTTAGACTGTGACAGGATTTTTCAGAAACAGTAAGCGTGGTAAAAGTATGCGTGGAAGTGGAATACGTGGTGAAGGTGTTTCTAAGGTGAGTGAATGAAAATGTGTGGTAGTGGTATGCGTTGTAAAATCGGTGATGTAAAGATGTACGTGGTGAAGTAAGGTGTGGTAATGTCATACAACCATAAGGGGACCATCAGGGGGTGTCTGCCTTCAGTCCCAGTGTTTCTCAGAACAGCACATCCAAGAGAGATCTCTCTCCCCTGCACAAGAACTTTTAAGGCGGGCGGGGGTGCCAGCAGGGATGCACCACTGGCCTATCCTGAGGTGGCACCTCACCTCTCAGCCCCTGTTTCAACCTTGCTGCACAGGCCTCTGGCATACTTCAAGATGACCCAGGAGTCAATTGCCACATGTGCTCTGGGGGTCTAGCAAATGTTCTAAGGAGACCCCCCTCTGTTTTGGCTCCAGAGGTCTAGGTTTCCCTCCTTTCTTGAAGGGCCTGGGGCAGGCCCTCTTCCTGGCACAGGATGACAGCTGACTCATTGATGCAAAGCAATTTTGCCCATTTATCCTCATCGAGAGTTGACCTAAGCACTGTCAATTGCTTTCTTTGATGGGTGAGGCCTCTGTTCCTGCAGCTGGGGAGAAAAGTAATTAACCCAGCCCAGCAGGGTCACAAAAGGCCTAGTCTCTGATCCTGAACTGAGACAAAAAACTATGACCTTCCTGGATGACCCATAAGTTGTATCAATATTTTTTGGGACTTCACAGAATTGTTCTTTTCACACAGATCACAGTGTACATTGGTGCGACCATGGAGTCTGTGGCCCCCCGGGAACTAGAGCCGTGCCCTAAGGCAGCATTTCCAATAGGAGTATAAAGGAGTGTCACTACAGTCAAAGATAGTAAAGCAAACTGACTTTCCCTTCATGTGTACCCCCCAATTATAAGGCCTATTCCAGGTCCCTACCCAACTCTGCATAGTCCCTGCTGCACCAGGCTATCTGTACACAGTTCCTGGGCTGCGAACAACAGGATTCTCTCACGTGCAGCCCTCACATGTGTGCACACAGATATGATCATGTGTCGTCATGTAACCAGCCCAGTGTCCCTTTCCCAGGCTGCTTCACAGCAGCCTTATCTCAAAAGGTAGACATTGGTGTTAAACATGCACAGTCCTTTTTACCATGAGTTTACCGTGGGTGAATCCCAGGTTATGAGGCTCTCCCACAGTAAAAGGTCAAAAATCAGATGAGCAAAAATCAACAAATCAGATTTGATTGTCAGAACCACCTTGTCATATTGTGTCAACCTCAGATCTGCGATCCTTTGGAATGAGATTGATAGTGTCTGCTAGGAGGGAAACCCCTGGTGCTCCTTTTATCCACAAATGTAATGGTTTGTGAAAACAGCAATCATGCTATTGTCCACACACACGGGCTCATATTGCATGTTGTGTTTAGAGTCGGGCAAACCTACACGCCTTCTGCTATGATACCTACTTGTATCTAGGGTTGTAATTGCCCCATCGCTAGTTACAGGTGGAATCAACCCTTGTGTCACACACAGTGAAAAGTCACAAAAGTATGGTTATCATATCAAGAGAGTAAATTCTAATTTTAATAATGCATCAATTCAGCCTTCTCAGTCATCACAAATTCAAAGGATTCATCCGGCTGACCAGCTAAGTCAGGTCCCATAACTCCTAAATATAGGAGAACAGAGACTCCAGTTTCACTATTTGTGTGCCCCTTAGGACGTAGGCATCTGATGTCACGTCATAAACATATGTGTATGTGATGACAAAGTTGATCACATGTGTGCGGGTGTGTTCTCTTGAATTTTGTTTGTTTTGTCTTCCTTATGTAGTACAAAAGGTTTTTTTTCAGGGCTGAACCAGAAAAAGCCTTAATGGCAGCCTCATTTGAGGAGGTTTTAATATGGACCCATTATTGTTAAGTTAAGGAAAGGCAAACTGGTTTCAAATATGTATTCACACAGTGGCCCCTAAAACAGCGTACACAGTCCATCTCTCATATTCATGGAACAATAAAAAATAACATTCTGCTATATGAACTGGGATGGAAATACCATTGTAAGCAGAGGTTTGACCAGGGTATGTCATTATCTACTCTTGTTATGTGGGTGTTGTGAGAATAATGCAAAGCAAACATGAGGATTCATCTACATCATTTTAGATAGAAATTCCATCATAAACAGAGGATTAACTAGGGTATATCAGCATTTAAAAAATTTTAAGATTACAAAAGAGAATGTTGATGTTTCTTGGGGGGGACAGACGGAACTATGTAGAATTGGGAAAAGATTTGACCTAAGAATTGAGAACAGAGATTAGCAACCTGGTTGAAGAGGCTGAATCCAACAGATGGATTTTGACATGGGAGACTGACTTTCATGTGGGAGATCAATTCATCACTCCAAGTTTTTACACTGTGCCAAAAATACATGAATATAGGCCCTCCACACTGGGAAGATCTATTATATCTTGAATCAATTCTATTTTAGAACCTCTGTCGAAATTCAGTGATCACATTTTTGAGACTACTAGTAGAACACATTCCTTCTTACATTAAAAAAAAACACAAAAGATTTATCAAGGAAACTTAGAAACCTCCAGTATACTCCTGAAATAAATCTACTGTCATGTCAGGTCCTCCCTGAACTGGAACACAAGAAACCCAGAGCCGGTATCACGCTTATTCGGGCTCATCAGCCAAGTATAGTTTGGTTCCAGTGGCTCGGTGAGCACAGGACCCACGTCTTGGCATACTCATTACACAAGCAAGGTAATTGATGGAATTTTTGAATTATTGTCTGCCTTATTCAGCACATCTTATTGTGAACTTTGTGGAAAAGGAAGTTGTGTAAGAAGGTGGTGCAGCAATCACCAAATCCTGGACATCTTATAGAGCCAATAGTGTTTTTAGATATTTTTTCCGAACTTTGGCAGACCATGAATATTTATGCATAATCACTTTCTTCACATATTTCAGGAATGAACGTGGAGTTATTGAAATAGCTCTCAACATAGAAGTACTTGCATATAGTAAGTTTTGCTCTTTCTAATGCTCTCTTATTTTCTATCGAATTGTACAGCAGAAATATTTATAAGCTTTCCTAACCTGCATTTCCAGCTCCAGTTTTTCAGCTTTGATAATTTTTCCAGTAGCAATATCCCTCGAGATTATCTGAAGATGTAACAAAGCATTTAAAGCATCCCACCCCATATTGATTGTAGCGTTGCTCTGAACTCTTCGACCAAATTTCTATTTTCTAGAATATTTTATAAAAACCAATCTCCTAGAATCAAATATTTTTTTTAAAAGTAGCAAACTGGACCTCAAGAGCTGAGTGATCGGAAAAACCATTTGGCAGCACTGACAAAGACTCAAACTTAATTATAGATTAGATTTTAAAAAACAATACGAGAGGTAAATTAAATCTAGTTGAAATACAGAAGAGATTCTTGCTTAGTCGGATATGCATGAAATAGTATCAAGTCTTTCTGATAATTGTAAAAACATTTTGCTAACTTTTGTTTCCATTGCTTGTTATTGCCTCTTATCTGGGCTTTGCAAAAATTGAATTCTCACCCAATAACAATTCTTCCAGAAACCATAAAAAGTGATTGAAAAATAGAGATAAAACGTTCTAGGTCATCTTCATTTTGGGCGTATAAACTAACTAGGGTTATACAAATAAAAGCTATAGTTCAATTAACCCAGCACCAACAACCTTCATAATCGTTTTGCCATGTATATATTTATGTATTAGCATTAAGATTTTTGGCTACAAAACTCACAGCACCATTATGGGCCTCGCATTCCTTAGGAAAACGTTTGAAACCCGACCAAGATTTAAACATGTTAAATTTGGATGCTGTAGCAGATAGTACATGGATCTCTTGTAATAAAATAACTGATGGGTTATGGGCCATGACCTATGATTCAATAGCATGCGTTTTCCTGTTATTCTTTAGGTTCTTTAGATTAAGAGCGAAAGTCTTCAGTCTGTCTGACATTCAGAAAACTGTTCATAGCCCTGGTCGATATCTTTAGAAAGACCCTGCATCATTTTTATGAAAGATAAACTTTTGTTAATCATAACAATAACAATTATACGAATAATAAAAATAATAATAATAGCATTAATAATAATC
Organism: Calotriton arnoldi; assembly: GCA_963921515.1. Lineage (NCBI taxonomy): Eukaryota > Metazoa > Chordata > Amphibia > Caudata > Salamandridae > Calotriton > Calotriton arnoldi. The sequence continues at coordinate 117,364 of CAWUFW010011647.1, read as the reverse complement.
ATCATAATATCAAACAACCACAACTAAACAATAATAAACTATATAAAATACCTTGCATTTCATGGAACCAAAATAACATTCCCTACGTTTCCTGACATGAGCAATGCCAGCATCAAACTAGTAGACTTGCTTGTTACATGTCAGAAAGTACAATAAACATAGTTTATGAATAACATGCATTGGAGAATACAAAACAAACCCAATCTAGGCATAATAAATTGAGTTCAGTCAATATTGGTCTGTAAAAACCTAATACAAAACACTTAAGAAAGATGCCAAGGTATATAAAGTGCTAGTACCTAAGTAAATAAACAAATAATTCCAATTTTTACAATGTCTATACATTTGTAAATCCTGTCCAAAAAGCATTCAAGGTGCCTGCAGCTATAGAGCCTGTGCAAATGGCAATTTATTGATATCCTGTCGCTTTATAACTCCTTTTGATGTGCCCCCCTAATCAGCAATTTGTGCTCTGGCAGATGTCCCACTAAATATCCTGGCCCTAATACTCCCACAAACATTGCAAAACCATTAGCACCATTAAATTGTGCCAACGTCCCAAGTTTCCACAAATCATGTCCAACTATGTAAGAATTTAGGTTTTGTACGCTGTGTGGAGGCATACCGAGTATTAAAATATGACACTCATGCCCTCACGGTTTTTGCCGTATCTCGCTTTTTAAATTCTATGTGGCATATACGGCGGACTTTTCTAAAATAGTATCTGCACCGGTAATGTATTAGTTTTCCTCGTGCATTTTTATATTCATCTATTTTATTCTGGTTTTATCTTGCTATTTGTTAACTATTTTTATAGTGGTAAATTTTAGCAATTTGTTTCTTTTTTAACAGATGAATGTATACACTGCACCCCAAATTGGCACAGGCCTCTGAACAAATTTTAAAGCTACACTTTATTATGGCCATAAATAGCCTGTTTGTCAATTCTGCCAACTTTGTAATGTGAAGCTATTCTCTGGTCGTGTAGTATATGATGAAACTGTATATATTTTATCATGTTTTTCTCTGATAAGTACTTTTATGGTCTATGTGGCCGAAATAAAGTTATTGAATGTACAAATCATTACCCCGCCCTTTATGTCTTGCAACCCCAACATTCCATTCTGAAGATCCAGACCACTCCCCGAATCGTGCCCCAGTGATTTTTTATCATTGAATTAAGTCTGCTTAAAGGATATTGCATGCATATCAAAAATATTTAGGCATTTTTAACATTACTTAACATCTGAAACAACAACTTAAATAACACTTCACAATTTGGATAATTGGTCTAAAGAGGTATTGGCTCATACAGCTTGAAACTGTAATATTAAAGTTTCAACTCTTTTTGTCAACTAGCCACGTCCACTGTCATGTCTGGAAAAAACACGAAAAAAAAATTCATCATGGGCACAGAAAACCTTTTCTTTGATAGCTTTAGCAAGAAACAGCGCTTTAACTCTGTAAACTGGGAAGTTAAATAAAAATAGTTCTGGACTACTTAGCATGAACCCTATGGGCTTGCATTATAGTTACATCTTGCGAAGATTCGCGAAAAACATGTGCTCTTAGTAATGCTTCAATAAAGGATAGAAGGCAAACATTGTCCTCTTGTACTCTAAGAAACCTGTGATTCTCAAATTAGTTGTGTCTTGTAGTTCCTATATTACCTATACAAGATCTGCGCGTTCGGATAACATAAACTGTGGGATTGGTGGCGGACGGATTCCGTGCACCCCCACCGGATATGTTAGCCTGTCTGTATTAGCTAGCTCACAGTGCCACTAGAGTCTCCTCTTATCGGGGAGAGAATAGTTCTTGGCAACCTCAGAACATGACAACCCTGATCCCTCAGATTCGTGGAAACAATATACTACCTTTCGCTCAGTCACTCGTGCTTACTTATTTTGTCTCAGAGAGATACACAGAATAAAAAGGCTGGGCATTTCAATAAGTATTTATTGAACAGTTGTTATTCCAGTGTATAATAGATGAGTTGCAACAACCATTAGACAGTAGCAGAGATATATTATTAGCAGTACTATGAAAGTAAAAGGATGGTAAAGTTCTACCATCTTGCAGAAATCATGAATATATACAAGTACATAAAACACATGATAAAAAGTGCGTACTCCTACGATGTCTCCCTAACTAGGTGTACCTAAATGTACCTAGCATCTGTGTAGGTGTTATGCCAAGAATCCCTCTAGGATCTAGTCCACCCCATTACCTGAGAGTTTAGAGAATGTGCGACCCCGTCCTGGTCTCGAGTTGGACACCCCGCGAGGGATGTTAGACCACTGCTAGCTGGAGCGTCTGCATGCAGGAACCTCAGCATCTCTGGTCATTATGTCAGCCGGGAAGTCACGGTCTCCTCTCTCTTCCTAAGCAAGATGTGCTGTATATATACCCATAGGTCTCCCCAGGGGTCCTACCTTGCTGTGTTACTGTGTCGGCCTAAAGGATGACGTTGGGCCTGAAATTATACAGAGATATTATACAGGAGATGGTAATCCTACTGTTAGTCCTGCTGTGCTTCCAAGAAGCCTCATGCATAATGTATGAGAATCGAACCAGGGAAAAACCTGCGTTCTGAATGCAGTGTCATATCTAGGTAAAAGGTCAGTGTCTAAGAACCGTTATGTATGTAATGTAGGGAAGTATGTAGGTGAAAGGTTGCGATGTTACCTGCGCCTATATAGGGTACCTATATGAAATATAGCACCCACTCCTCTTCCGAATGGACAACATATGTAACCTATTACTGTACTACTAATATGACTAGATAGCATTACGCACAAAGTTTATAAAAACATCTTTTGAACTAAAATGTTTAAAAACTTCAAAAAAATTCTAAAAAACTTTAAAACGTTTTAAAAAATGTTTGCAAGCCCTAGCTCTAAAAATGTCCGTTGATATAGTCCGGATCACTATAAGCATTATAAAGCCATGAATGCCCAAAATATTAAAGGAATGTCAATTTAGTTCCATAGTACCAAATGTGAGCTTGTTTAAAAAGGGCAAATTTTTCCCAGCACACGACGAGCCAAATGAGTTCAAATGTTTATGTGTCCTGGCTGGTAGACGCAACATTTCGTTGCTTGCTTCCGCAGTAGACGGCCCCTGTAGCACTTCACAGAGCACATCAATTGAACACTGAAGTTCCACGCTGTCTGCAGCTGGTGCTGGGGCAGCATGTGCGCCGTCCAAAGCCTGGGTGTCAGAGGAGGAGCCGGTGTTCAAACCAACAGGTGCAGTTACTACCCGTGGTGGCTCAAGGAATGCCGCCATCAACATTGGAAAACGCTGAGGAAACTGCAGAACATGGGCCGTTATTGGGTCCAGTAAAGCATTCACGTCCGGTGGCGCACATGATGGTAGCGTCAAACAAAGGTATAACACGCATTCTTCTCCGCAAAACAGGCATCGGAGGACAGGTAAGATGCAGTCTATCCAGACCGGTCGAAAAAACAAGAACCAAGATTCACTTAGTTCTCTTAGGCGAGGCGTGCCTAGAAGTTGTACCATGCGGTCACTGTATTTACGCTCCAGGAGTGTTCTTTCCATCGCCTTGGTGACTGGGACGTCCATTGCATAGCAAATAGAAATCAATCAGGATACCTGCTATTAGTAACAGGATCAGCGGAAGTCCTCCAAAGATACTTCCGAATACGGAGTGTATAAAGTTAGGCATAACTCCAAGTACCATCTGAAAGATGCTCAGAAGTCCAGAACCTATGGTCTTAAATAGGTGGACAATGCCTGTCGTATCAGATATGTTAAAGATACGATTCACCATTTCTGCTAAATGGAAAGGGCAGTTAGTATGAATGAGCGCCTGTATCTCTGCCGAAGACCTTGCAAGTTGAAGATCAAAAGTCTCTCGAGCGGAAGTTAAGGGCACAGACTTCTGTAGAAGCATGGCTTTCATTCTGCTTAGAGTATCAAACCGTATTAAGGAAACATTCAGTGAATGCCATAACGGCGCCTCCCTGACTGTATGTCGGGGAAAATAATACTTGCATACAACAAGTAACCCTGGAGCTCACGGTTACCAGATATGCGATGCCCGGGAGCATGCCACAGCAGCCTTGACCGTTCAGCATCAAGTAACTCCTATTTGAAAGTAGCCTGAATGCTGGAGTAATCACTGCAGCTGGGGCACCCTTCAAATGACAGGACAGGTTTGCCACGGAACCATTACAAGCTCCGTGCAACATAATATCCTGGCATATGAGTGATCCATTTAAAGCATTCTCGCAGTTTGTACCGCTCAGAAACACTTCTCAATCCCCACTCCGGCATCGAAATCTATATGGTAATTCCCAAGATTCCTTAATGTATTCCTTACCCGTCTCTTCATATATGCCTGCCTGCTTTTGTTCAAGGCAATATTGAAACTGAAAAGTAGTGTATGGTAGAGTTATGTGGCCATGGATTAGCCATTCTGTAGACGGTGATTCGGCCACTGTGAATGGTAACTATCTAGTTTTTCGATACGCAGCATTGTATATTTTGCTCCCCTTTTTGCCATTTCTATCTGGTTATCTGTTAGATTGTATTCAGAAAACAGAGACGTACTGTTGATAAAACGCCAGGGCACGTAGCCTGCATGCAAAGATTGCAGCGCCCAGCTTAACAACATAATAGAACGTAACTGTGATAGCCCGTGTTGTAATATGGCCAAATCTTGTTCTAGTATGTCTATCGCAGAAGATACAATGTTGCCTAAGGAATATATCCTGGAGGTCAATGTATCAATGTAGTTAACCCATTGTCTACCACTGCTAGAGATTTTTCTAGATTCATACGGTCTATTTCCCATAACCTCTCTGCGGCCTCTTGTTGGGATATTTTCCAAATTTCATTGTAGACAGCATAATAGAAACGTTTCTGACGTGGCTTCCTGGGACCCATTAAAAAATCCCTAAGATCCACATCCTGTGACAGTAAGGACAAGTGTTGTTTCACCTGTGTGAGTGTTGAGGTTTTTAGCCAATCAAGGCACAACTTCCCAACACTGTAGGATGTCACTACCCCTGGATGTTGTCTTTGTACATAACGTGGATCTGGCCTATAGATACTAAACACTTCGGTTTTACCAATGAATCTTGCCTGACAACTATTAGTGTCTGTGGGCCAAAACAACAATTTTTTCCAATCGGGGTCTGACCTGTTGTATTGTATGATGCCATCTACTGTAATCTCTTTTTGTGATGTTATATTGTCCTCGGTGTGTGATGGAGTTGGCAACCGAGGCGTGTTCAAGTCTTTGCTCTTGGCTAGTCCAAGGCAAGACGTCTGTTGCACTGTCTCGTTCAAAAACATGATTTGTTGAGGGATGAGGCATGCTCTAAACAAAGCTTCTGTTCCCTGAACTTGCCATTCTCTAGTACCCCGGACTGATTTTAGGTCTATGGTGTCTTTCCATAAGTCAAAACCTTGTTCAGACAACTGGGCAATAAAAGCAGCAGAGTAAATCTGTTTGGTGTTTGTCAACATATTTTTCTGTGCTGATGTTGGTGCAACCTTATAATAGTATGAGGCTGGGTCAGACATATTAAACCCTGAAAAATATGGAAATTTCTGTGCAAATGTTTTTGAACTGCCTTTCGGTGGTTTTGGACAATGTTCCCACTGGTGGCATGTGAACACATTTCTAGTATTCAATAAAGAAGAAAAAGGTTCCCCTAATTTTAATTTCAGGTCCAAGAGGAGGGGAAAGAAACATGTATGAACAAAGAGACCTCTAGCTGACCTATATTTCTTTTCTAAATAGACAAAGTCTTACGTACGCCCCACATGAAAGAAACTTTGCATAACTATAGTGAAATCATATAGAGATGACAAAGCTGATTAGATAGCCATTATCTTTTATTTTTTATCTTTTATTTATTATTTTTCATTTTCAAAAAGAACAAAATAAATTTTTTTCATTATAAAAACATGTTGCATTGACAAATCACAAAGTTAAATAGTGTCGATAATTCAAAAGAAAATTTTTTAACATGAGAATACAAAGTTGAAATGTAGAACAAATCTATTCAGTATCATTAATATACCCCAGCACACTCATACATAAACCACAGCATACTCACTCCATACCATACCACTAATTCACCTAACATACAAATTGAAGAATAAGAAATTAATTCACAATTTAGACAACATAATGGGAATACGACAGTGAATGAAAGAAGGAAGAATACCATCGAAGAATCAATTCATCTGTAATATAGAAACATTTCATAAATCACAGCAGTGTGTAGGAATCACTGTTTCATTTCATTATTTTATGTGGATATCATAACTATTTCTTTTCCAATCATGTTTCACTAGACGGATTCCCAAAAGATAGATGGTCGATGTACGTTTCGGTGGTACACAGATATTAACACCACCTTCATCAGGACCAGTGTCTATAGGAATTGTGCAGGAGCAGGGGTATCTGAGAGAGCAATCGTTCAATCCTAGCTCTTATCATCAAAGGCCACTTTTTACGAACTGGGAACAAAAACTTCTCGTTGCTCAGAAGATGTCCAAAGGAACATAAGAGGAACCAGACAGTTCAGGGATATAAATATGCTACAGTCAGAAGTTTGTAAACTGCCGAGCACCAGAAATTAGTCCATCGTATAAGGTGTAAAATCCAAAAATTCATGAAGATCCAAACAGTGATATGTTGCCGGATCTATGTGTTTGTTTGTGGCGTATAGAAAATCCCAGCATGGTTTCAGCAAAGCCTGGTTCACATTTCTAGTATTAGCAGATTTATGCAAAAAGTGATGACCATAGTGTTGATAACAATACATACTCTCAAAATCTGATGTGCTTTCCAATGTTTCACTATTAGAAAACGCCGCAGATTTTTCCAAATCAGATAACATGTTATTAACAGTTTCAAAATCCTAATCATCGGAAAATGTACTTGAGGTAATGATATCACTCAATGATATTTAAAATAAATGAGGAATTCTTAAAATTTCAGTCGGACCAAATATATCGAAACCAACCTTGTCCCACACTATACCATCAGGTATAGGAACTGCTGTAATGTTCACTGATGACAAGTCTCTTTGTTCTCGATGCGATGATTGGTGTGGTTTTAAAAGTAAGTTCACCTTTTGGGCTGCAGAGCTTTGTCAAATGTATTTCCCATTAATAAGCATACTAAAAACTATTACCAAGCCTACCCAGAAAAGAAAGAAAAGTATCCCAGTGATTATCCATAGTTCTACCCAGGGTGACACCAGGTAAGTCTTTTTAAGAAAGTTCAGAAAGTCTTTTACTTGCTGTTTGCGTGATTTTTTGGCTGGCATCGTTTCCGGTTCGCTTGGATCCAAACAAAACGTATCAAAGTTCATGAAGTAGCCAGAAGCAGTTCGATCAATTGTTGGTATTGCATCAAGATTTGTAGAAATCGTAGTTTGCTCTTGTCGAGGCATGTTGACGTAGACATCTGTATTTGGTCGAATAGCAATTTGATTTTGAGTTTGATTTTGAATTTGAACTTCAGGTTCAAGAGGAACGAGTTCCATAGCATTGTTGCTTAGTCCTTCATTCTGTGTTGGAGGCTCTTCGAACGTGATGAGTCTTTCCGTTTGAACTTCTTGGATTGTAGCAAGAAGAGCGCGTCTGCTACTTTGGAGTCCACGTGGCCTACTGCTTAGTATCGGCCACATAGTGTGGTTTGATTAGGTCAATTGAGACAAATCTTTTCTCCTTTTTTCTGGCAAGAGGCGGTAGAAGTACAGTTCTTGTTCCTTCGACTGCTAGGACCGGTACAGGCTTTCTGTATGATGGCCCAAATTCTTTTTTGTCCTCTATCTTTTCTCTGACCAGATCCCCGACTTTTGGGATCAAGACAGGTCTTGTCATGACTGATTTGACTTCCCCAGTGGCGGTCTGCTTCAGATGGACATTACTTTGTTGTGTCCTGGATTCATTTAAATCCTGTAAAACAGCCAAACGATCATGGATGTCAAAAGGCTTTTCATCCACCACTGTGCCTTCACAATCAAGATCAGGTACCCACATTCTTGTCCCAAATAGGACCTCAAATGGAGTGACCCCCCCTAGAGAACTTCTTGGCATGTTGTTAAGAGCACACTGCACTCCATACAGATGTTTTACCCAACTTTCACCCATGCCTAATACTCTAGCCGTTAAAGATTGCTTTAAGTCTCGGTTTTTTCTCTCCACTACCGAATTTCCCTCGGGATGGTGCGGAGATGAGTACCGCAATGCTACACCCAATCCTTGCATGGCCTCATTGTAAGCCCGAGAGCTAAAAGCAGGGCCCTGGTCAGAATGTAATGTGCCAATTACATATGTCCCTATGAAGATTCGCAAATCTTTTATAACAGTTCGAGCATCAGCCTAGCGCTGGGGCCACACCCATAGGAATCTCGAGCAGCAATCCACTGCAACCATGATATACTTGTAAGCCCCATCTCTTTGAAAGAGGCCGCAGTGGTCCAAAGAAACACATGCTAGTGGTTTGTCAGATATTAACAGCGGTGTCTGCGCTGGACGTGTTACGGTGGAACCTTTCATCTGCTGACAGAGGTCGCATTTCAAGACATAGTCCTTAGTCTGCTTTGTTAATCCAGGCCACCAATAGCGTTGTTTCAACAAAGAAACAGTCGCCGTAACTCCTGCATGTGCAGAGCCTATCCCTTCGTGTGCTGCTAGAATTAAACCTAACCTACGATACATGTTTGGAATTACTCTATCCCCCACTCCAGTAATCTGAGCAAATGGAATGTTATTGGCATCTAACATGTAGGAGTACTTGAGTGGAAACCTTTTTGGTACTGCTCCGCTGTTTTTGCGACAAGCATTGATAGCTACCATAATCTCACCGTCTATTCTCGTTTTAGAACGAGTGATTGCAGCTACGGAAGCCGTGCGTACAGCCCATCACGCTGATGACTCAGTGTATGTATCACGTGAGCTCTTGGTAGTTCGATTTTCAACTCCACTACCTGTTCCCATAGCATTTTATGCTTAATTGTGCCACCTTTTGCATCTTTGAACCCATTTTGAACCCAGTACTGCAAATATTCTTTATAAGACTGCTCACAGTAAAAGGAATCGCACACAATTAGTGTGGGGAATTCCCGATCCGTATTCACCAGTGCCAGTATCAAGGCTTTTAACTCTGCCAACTGTGCCGTGTAGTCTCCTAGAGACTGGGTTTTTGTGCAACTTGGGTGGAACTTTTCATCCCGCATGCGACCTTTAACGATTGCACATGCTGTGCTATATTGTTGCTTACTCCCTATGGCCGGTTGAGCAGATCCGTCAGTGTAAATGATATTCATACTGATCTAGAGGCATTATTTCGTTTGGAAGAGAATATTCTTGTTCGTATTGCAGGAATGCGTGTGTCTTTAAATTTGGGTCGTACCTGTATTCTACATCTGTTGCAGTGAGAGAATTAGCCCATTGTATCCATCTTGGATGTAAAGCTTTAGCATTAGGTACGCTTGCCTTTGTCGCAGCCTCTAAGGCTGGAACTGGAGTTACTACTATTATTCGTTTCCCCTGAGCCAGTGCTCTCTCTCTCTCTCACTACAGCAGTCTGTACTGCTGTCAGAATCTTTTCTGCAGATGCGAAGCGCATCTCAGCATTTGTGTACAAATGTGATTTGTAGGCAATTGGTACTGTCTCACCTTCATTATATGTTAGATAGGTGTACCTAGATTGATCCGCAACTATACGGATCACCAGGTTGCGTACGTTTACGCATCAATAAGTGTTTGGAAGCTATCATGTCAGCTTGTAAGGAACAAAGTGTATCTGTATGTTCCTGTGTCCATTGTTTTACTGAAAAATCAGGTTTTATTAAATCGTAGAAAGGTTTTACTCTTTCTGCGTAATCTAAAATGTAGGTTCTACCAAAATTTAGGAATCCCAGGATTGATTGTAAGTTTTTCAATGATTTTGGAGGTTGGAGCAGCGCGCATGTTTCTAAAAAATTGGCTGCTAGGCTTTTTCCTTCACTTGAAAGCTCATATCCTAAAAACAGGAAACTGAGATGGGCAATTTTAGATTTTTTGAAGTTGAATTTGTAGCCCTCAGATGCAAATCCCAAAATTATGGTATTCACTCTGTTCAAGTGCTCCTCTAGGTCATCGTCCGTTAGATAAATATCATCCACATAGGACAATGCCTCTTCATCCAAATTTTGAAGTAACTCAGTTACCCTGGCCGAAAACAACCCCGGGCTGTTCTTATACCCCTGGGGGAGTCGAAAAAATTGACGATAGGTCCCTAGCGCTGAGAAGGCTGTTAGATGACCTGCTTTCAGGCGCTATATTTTGGCAGAAAAATCCATTTGAGATATCAAGTATTGTTTTATATTTTTTCCGCACAATGTTATTCATTAATGCGGCACTGTGTGCATTTTGGACTGCAAATGTCTTAGTGCAAGTGTTTAAATGTCTGTAATCTAAAACTAGACGATATGAATTGTCAGGTTTCATGACAGGAAACAAAGGATTGTTCATTGGTGAGGTGCAAGTTTCAATCACCCCTTGGTATTCAAGTTGATCTAAGATCTCCCTGACCTGTTTTTTAGCTTCTTGCTTTATTGGATACTGCCTCTGTGCAGTAGGAGTATTTTTTAAAGGAATTATGTGGTGGGTTGAATCCTCATCCTATCCTACATGGTTTTTGTATAATGCCGGAGCCTGGGCTACCGCCCACTCCTGCGCATAGGTGTGTTGCAAGTGCCTGGGAATATTGTCTGAGAAAGCCGGAAGAATTACCATTTCTCCTTTAGGGCAATCCATGACGAATGCTGGCGGCCAATCTTGTTCAGCTAATAAAATATCATAGCCAAACGTCAGGTTCTCCCAAAAGAGACCTCTCACTGTTCTACATTTGTCCCCCTCCATTTGGAGCGTTATTTCATATACTTTTTGTGGGACGCTTACCCTAGTATCTGGTGTTTCCACCGTGATATAATCATTCAAGTCTGCTGTCACCAAAAATTCCTTTAGGTTCTGGCGAGCTATTGTTACTTCTGCCGCACTGTCTAGCATCGTCAGAGCCCATTCCCCGTTCAGTAGTCGAGTCCTCAAAATTCTGGGCATGTCTGATCTTTAGACCTGCAACTTTCTTCTTTTTGAACTGTGGTTTTTGCTTTGGTTTCTCTTCTTTTTTAGAAGTGTAATCTTGAGCGTGCTGCTTGTCTCTGGACTTTGTACGCTCTTCTTGCCTTTCTGACCATCCTTCCCTCTCGGAGTTTTTCGATGAACCCTGAAAGGAATGAGAGGAACGTGTATCAGTATCCTGATACCTGTCAGGTTTCCTAATAGTATCCCTATTCCTAAGGTTGTACCTCTTTTCGGAGGGCTCCTGTGGAGGAGATCTACCTCGATATTGAGATCTGTTTCCTTTAAAGTTTTGTTTTTTATTGTCCCACTTCTTTTTGGTTGAAGTAGGTATCTGCTTGGAAGTGTCCTTTTCAGGACTGCCCATCAGTTGTGGTTTTAAAGCTTTTCCACCCAAACTGTCTCTGCCTAATGCTGCATATGCAGTTTCAATTATTTTGGGTAGTTCGTGTTCCTGTTCTAAAGGATCGAACTCCCTCAGGCGTTGGCGGATGGCCACTGAATCTGCTTCCCCCTTAATGTTAGCTAGTATTATCGCTGATACCTGGGCATAGTTACCAAGTAACTTCATCCCTAAGTTTAGGGCAGGTTCTGCTCCGTACTCATATTGTATCTGTCTCAATACATCAGGTACTACTGCTAATGACGGGATACCATGAGTTCTGGTATATATGGCAGCAAAGACTGTACCCCAAGTGGTACAATCCTCTAATTGTGGTGTTATCCCCATGGGCAAGCAGATTGTTAGCATTCTGTGTTTTTCATACTGGGTAGTATTCGGGAATTCTGCAACTAGCTGCGTTATTTTCTGAGCTACCCAGAATGGTATTTATTCACGTTTTGTGGGCATTTTACCCAACACTGCGTGTAATGTTTGTGGTGTAATTTTAGTTGCTGTACCCTGAATTTGAGTTCCATTTGTTGCAACTATCGCTGGTTGGACTGTGAGTGTCCTCATGACGAATTGCGTCAAGTTCCCATAGATTTTAATTAAATCTATATGTTGTATGAGTAAGTCTCCTGGTGGCAGTGTGTCAATGTCAGAGTGTGGTGTGTAGGCTGCTAATATTGGCCATGTTGCCCCATCTCTTCCGAGCGGGCCGAGTCTCACTCTTCTTCTTATATGGGGTAGGGTGCCTTTAAAGCAGTATAAGTGTTCCTGGTATGTGAGCGGAACCTCTATATCCTCGAACGGATAATATTCCGCTGGTGCATCTCCTTCCGTGTAGGAGTGAAATGTTTTTGTTCTCGCATTTGCTGCTGGGAATGTAACCCACAAATAAAATACCTCTGTTTTGTTTGATTCGTGTGCCTCAATCACAAAAACCACTATGCCACCCCTAGCTGATAAACCATGCGCTAGTAGTTTCAGGGTGACTGTATTTCTAAAGTTTGGTGCAATTTGTGTTGTGGTCAGTCCTGGAGCACTTTGTTGACAAGACTCCTTTCCTTTCACAGTGTAGGCCAGGGACATCAGACACACCACAGGAGGTGGAGCCAGCATTGTGGAGGGAAGGCACATCCCTATTCAGGTCCCAGGTGCAACTCCTCCCACCCATCTCCATGCAGATCTCTCTATTCAGCCCTGAGCTGACTCACCCTGTCTACTGGAATCCCCCAGCCCCTATCACTCACAAACCCAGACAAGGAATACACAACCTAGCAGAGGCAGGCTTGGATAGTTAGGCAAGAAAATCCCTACTTTTTAAAAGTGGTATTTTCAAACACAGAATGTTAAAACCAACTTCACTAAAAGATGTATTTTATCATTCTGAGTTCAGGCATACTAAATTCGTTTTTCTACCATGTTCCCTGGGTCAGTTAGGGTTATAAGATGTAATAATCAAACTGCCCATTCTGGCCTATGGGGAACAGGTAGCCTTGCAATAGTGAAAAACGAAAATGGCTGTAATTCACTATTAGGACATGCCACACACACCAGGGCATGTCCTACCTTATACTTACAATGCACCCTGCCCTTGGGCCTACCATAGGGGTGACTAATATGCAGAAAATGGAAGGTTTAGGGACTGGCAAGTGGGTGTTCTTGCCCAGTCAACATGGCAGTACCAGACTGCACACAGGCTCTGCAATGGCAGACCTGAGATACACTTTTACAGGCTGCTTCTGTGGGTGGCACAACCAGTGCTGCAAGCCCACCAGCAGCATTTGGTTTACAAGCCCTGGGCACACTCAGTGCACTGTACTAGGGTCTGACAAGTAAACCAAACCAACCAATCATGGAATCACTAATCCATACACCAATTTACCATAGGGAGCACTTGCACTGTGGCACTGAATAGCAGTGGCACAGTGCCCAAAGCATCTATAACCAGCAAAAACACATGAGGCAACAGCAAAAAATGGAAGGGAGACCCACACCAACAGTGCCAGGTCTAACACGTGTCCCCTCCAGCTGAAATGTGGTGAGAACTACCCTACCTCCTGGGAGTTCTCTTCACTAAGGCGGAAAAATCTGGACAGACCATCAGCATTGGCGTGTTCTGTACCAGGGTGGTGTTCCACCGTGAAGTCCATCCCCTGTAGGGAAATGGACCACCTCAACAGCTTTGGATTCTCACCCCTCAGCTGCATCAACAATCTGAGGGGCCTGTGGTCTGTCTGAACGCGGAAGTGAGTCCCAAACAGGTATGGTCTCAGCTTCTTCAGCGCCCAGACCACAGCAAATGCCTCACGCTCAATCGCACTCCACCTCTGTTCCCGTGGAAGTAACCTCCTGCTGATGAAGGCTACGGGTTGATCTAGGCCCTCCTCATTTATCTGTGACAAAACAGCCCCCACACCATGCTCTGAAGCGTCTGTCGGAACTATAAATTCTCTTGAGAAGTTGGGTGCCAGGAGCACGGGCGCCGTGCACATGGCAGTTTTCAGGGCCTCAAAAGCTTTCTGACAGGTGTCAGTCCAAATCACTTTCTTGGGCTGCTTCTTGGAAGTCAGCTCTGTCAAGGGTGCAACGATGCTGCCATACCCCTTGACAAACCTCCTGTAATACCCAGTGAGCCCTAAAAAGGCTCTCACCTCTGTCTGGGTCTTGGGGGGCTCCCAAGCCAGGATGGTCTCAATCTTGGGCTGTAGGGGCGCCACCTGGCCGCTCCCAACCTGGTGTCCCAAGTACACCACGGAACCCTGCCAGATCTGGCACTTACTCGCCTTGATCGTGAGGCCTGCCCTCCGCAGCACCATCAACACTTCCCAGAGGTGGCGCAGATGTTCTTCCCAACTGGCGCTGAACACTGCAATGTCATCCAGGTAGGCGGCACTGAACTCTTCCAGTCCAGCCAACACCTGGTTGACCAACCTCTGAAAGGTGGCATGGGCATTCTTCATCCCAAAGGGCATAACCCGGAACTGGTAGTGCCCCTCTGGTGTGGAGAATGCTGACCTCTCTCTTGCCCCATCAGTCAAGGCGATCTGCCAGTACCCAGATGTTAGATCAAACGTGCTGAGGTACTGGGCAGCCCCTAACCGATCGATGAGCTCATCAGCTCTGGGGATGGGGTGCGCATCAGTCCTCGTGACTGAATTGAGTCCTCGGTAGTCCACACAGAACCGGAGTTCTGGTGTGGCACCCGGTGCGGCAGCCTTTGGGACCAAGGCCACTGGGCTGGCCCAAGGACTGTTAGAGGACTCAATCACCCCTAACGCAAGCATCTTGGAGACCTCCTCCTTGATGCAAGCTCTCACCCTGACAAGTTACCCTGTAAGTTTTGTGCTTAACAGGAGGACTGTCTCCAGTGTCCACATCATGGATGCACCAATCATTGACACTGGGAATCAGGGAGAACAAATCAGAAAACTGTCCCAGCAACTGGTGAGAGTCATTCTGTTGCTCAGGGGTCAGGGTGGAAGAGAGGTTCACACCATCCACTGACCCATCTCGCTCTGTCACTGACAGGAGGTCAGGAAGAGGCTCGGTCTCCTCCTCCATTCCAGCATCTGTCGCTAAGAGCATGCCCACTTCGGACCTCTCCAAGTGGGGCTTCAGGCAGTTGACATGCAGGACCCGCAAGGGGTTCCTGGGAGACCGCAAGTCCACCAAGTAGGTAACAGGACTCTTGCTCTCCACCACCTCACATGGTCCGGTCCACTTATCCTGGAGCGCACAAGGCTCCACTGTGGCCATGACCCACACCTTCTGACCAGGCTGAAGCTCTACCAAAGTGGCATTCTGGCCGTACCACCGCTCATCTCCTCCTGGCTGGCTTCCAGATTTGCCTCAGCGAGTTGCCTAAAACGCCTAGTCTGGTTCCTGAAGGCCAGCATGTAGCTATATACATCCTGGGGAGGTTTCCTGGGAGATTGCTCCCAGGCTTCCTTGACCAGACTCAGAGGTCCTCTCACTGGGTGACCATAGAGAAGCTCAAAGGGACTGAACCCTAGAGATTTCTGTGGCACCTCACGGTATGCAAAGAGCAGGCATGGTAAGAGGACGTCCCACTTATGCCTCATAGGTTCCTCAAGACCCATAATCATGCCTTTGAGGGTCCGGTTGAATCTCTCAACTAACCCATTTCCTTGGGGGTGGTAAGGAGTGGTGAACTTGTAAGTTACCCCACACTCCTGCCACAGGGACTTCATATACTTGGAAATGAAGTTTGTACCTCGGTCAGACACTACCTCTCTAGGGAATCCCACTCGGGAGAAAATTCCCGTCAGTGCCTGTCCCACCACGGGGGCCATCACTGTCCTCAGAGGTATGGCTGCCAGGTACCGGGTGGCATGGTCCACCAAGACCAGGATGAACCTGTTGCCCATGGCTGTCTTGGGGTCCAGTGGCCCCACAATGTCAATACCCACCCGTTCATAGGGGGTGATGACCACAGGGAATGGTTGGAGAGGAGCCTTTTGCTTCCTCCCACTCTTTCCACTTGCCTGGCAAGTCTGACAGGTCCTGCAGTGAGTATCTGAACTCATGCGCATTTGGGGCCAATAAAAGTGGGTGACAAGCCTCTCAAAGGTCTTGTCCTGCCCCAAATGTCCTGCTAACGGCACATCATGAGCCAGCCCCAGTAGGAAGGCTCTGAAGCGCTGGGGTACCACCAGCACATGGGCTGACCCAGGCTCAGCAACCTTAGGCTCCGTATACAGGAGATCATTCTCCCAGTAGATCCAATGTGATCCAGACTGATCACCTGCTGCCTGGTCTGCAGCCTGCTGCCGCAAACCCATAAGAAAAGGGCACTTCTTCTGCTCCGCGCAGAACTCTTCCCTGGAGGGTCCTCCTTCCTGCTGCCAATGGGTCAGCTCAGGCAGGTCCCCCAGTTCAGCTACCTGTTCCCCTGTAGGCTCCAGGGCATCCCCCTCAGGGTCTACCTCCTCCTGGACAGTGGGAACTTCGGGGGCCGGTTTCCCGTGCCCCCTGCCTCTTCTCTTTAAGGCAGGCACCTGGCCCCCCCTCTCAGGCTCCAGGTCCTCTTGAACACCCTTACTGGCTGCCATGGACCGTGTGGTCACGCACGCCCAGTCAGGCAGACCCAACATCTCTAAATGAGCACTTCGCTCCACCTTAGCCCAAGGTGAGCTCTCCAAATCGTTCCCCAACAAACAGTCAACAGGCATGGCTGGCCTCACAGCTACTTGAAGAGTACCAGAGACCCCCCCCCACTCAAAGGGAACCTGAGTCACCTTGCAGTGGCTCTCTGTGTTGTCAGCGGCAACAAGTGGGTAAAATGCATTGGGGACAACCTGCTCTTCAGACACCAGGTGACACTTGACAGCTGTCACACTGGCTCCTGTGTCTCGAAGAGCCTCCACTCTATGGCCATTGATGGTCACCCACTGCCTGTACTCTTTAGTGTTATCAGGCAGTTGGGTCCTGGGGACCACCTCACAGTCTCCTAAAGAGACAAGGGACATCTCTGTGGGACCCCACCCACCTTGGACACCCCTCTCCTCCCCCAGGGCTACACTAGCCATCTGCCGGGGTGGAGCACCAGTGGGTGCTGTCTTTCCAAACTGTGGGCACTGGGGATCAACCGACTTGTGACCCACTTCACCACACTTGTAGCACCCCAGGGGTCCCCTGGGAACAGGCCTACCTGTCGGGGCCCGTGCTTCTTCTCAGGGGGAGGCTGGGAACCCTTCCCTTGGTTCCCTTGGGGATTACTTTGGGGCCCTTTCTGGAACTCCCTCTGTTTACCCTTGTCCCCCCCACTCTTCTGCTGGGGACCCTGCCCACTCTTGGCGGAGTCTCCCACATGACCCTTGTGGGCCCGGGTGCTCACCCAGTGGTCCGCCTCCTCAGCAAGCTTCCTAGGGTTAGTCAGCCTGCTATCAATCAGGTGCTGGCGTAGCTCTGGAAAACAATTACTTGACAAGTGCTCCCATGCAATTAAATCAAAGAGCCCCTCAAAATCATTCACTTTGCTACCCTTCACCCAACCATCCAATGCTCTGCAAAAGAAAGTTACATACTCTACCCATGTACCTGACTCCACCTTCTTGCAATATCTAAACCTCTGTCTATACAATTCAGGAGTCAACCCATACCTGGACATCAATGCATCTTTCATGTGGCTATAAGAATTATGGACTTCAGAAGGCAAGTCTAACAGTGTGTCCCGCCCCTCACTAAGGAACCGCCCCCGCAACCCCGCTCCCCAATCCATCTCAGGGACCCGGTGGGAAGACATGGCTACCTCATAGGCTTTGAACCACTGCCCAATATCATCATTCTTATAAAACTCTCTCACCACATCTTTAGGAATATACACCCTAGCTTCAACAGGCATGGACGGTGTGCTGCCACCAGAGGGAGTAATTTCTAAGCTTCTAGCTATCAACTCCAACTCCCTCAAACTTTTCTCATGCTCCAACTGCATTCTCTTTTCTTCCAGAAACAATCTCCAATTCTCTAACTCCAGTTGCCCACCCAACTTGAGCTTGGCAAGCTCCAATTCGTGCATCCTGTTTTCCTTCCTGTCCGCCAACTCCTCTGGGGACAGGCTTTTGGCAGAAACACTGCTTCCTACTGGGGAAGTTGCTCTCTTCCCTTGTGGACCCAATGGCCCCTCCAGCTGCTCATCTGCATTCTCAGCCCCTTCCTCATTCTCAGGGGTATTCCTTGCTTCCACCCAGGCCCTCAGCGCCTTTTGGAACTCATCCTTCTTGGAGAGACCGGTCATAGCAACTTTAAATTTCCTGCAGAAGTGCTTGAGCTGTTTCACATTGTAGCATTCTAGTTTCTCCTCTTCCCACTCATAATCAACTGATGCTATGGATGCTGCTTTATCCATGGTGTTTAAACTTGGCAGTTCTTGGCAAAAATAGAAAATCCCAGAAAAAACAATCTACCAAAAGTAGGTGGTCGCGTTTTGGTCTCCACTCACTAGTAGTGTTCACCAATCACTGTACATGAGTCACAAATGCAAGTCCAGAATCCTCACCGCTGACCACCAATGTTAGATGTGGGGGTCTCTAGTTGGCAGAGGTAAGTACCTTTGACCAAATAGGGACCCTTGCGTCTAGTCAGGGTAAGGGGGTACACTCCTAAAATAACCCCTGCTCACCCCCTTAGTAGCTTGGCACGAGCAGACAGGCTTATCTCAGAGGCAGTGTGTAAAGCATTTGTGAACACATACAGTAATCAAGTGACAACACTACAGATGGACACCACACCAGTTGTATATTAAAAATAAGTATCTTTTATATAGATTTAACACAAGACCACAAACGACAAAAATCCACAATACTGTACTTCAAAAATGGTAGAATTAGCTCAGTTCTCTTTAGATGGTAAATGTGACACTTTGAGTTCAATGTACCTTTGGATGCGTAATGCTATACAACTAAAGTGTTGCAGGGAAAGTGATGCGTCGGTTACTTACACGCAAGAACGGTGATGCATCGGGTCCCTACTGATGCGTAGGGGATGCGTCGGTTCTTCTCGGCGTGGGGAGGTGATGCATCGGTTTCTTACTGCGCTTCCGTGGTAATACAACCAGCAACGCCGTTATGCGATGAAGATCCGGTGCAATGAAACAAAGATGGCGTCTTCTTCTTGATGCGACACGATGCGTGCACGCCCGACGGCCGTGCGGTGACTCAACGATTCTTCTGAGCCGCGACAGGCCCTGCAACACGCTTCCCGGTGATGCGGCGGCGTCTGATGCAACGTCGATCCTCTTCTCCGGCGATGCGAGGCGCTTCGGCAACGATGCAACAGCGGCATCGGCGGCGACACTCTTCTCCGTTGATGCGGAGGCGTCTGATGCGACGTCGATCCTTTTCTTCGGTGATGCGAGGCGCTTCAGCTGCGGCGGCGACGCTTCTTCTTCGTGAGTCGCGCTTCCAGCTCCTTGCGACACGCAGTCCCTCAGAAAGTCCAGCACAGCAGCGGGCACTTTCCAGAAAGACTCTTGGGGAGCTGGTTGGTGAAGTCTGTTGTCCCTGAGTCTTCAGCAGGAGGCAAGCTCTTCTCTCAAGCCCTTGGAGATCTTTTACAAGTTGATGAAAGTACACACAACGTTCCTTTCTCCTTTCTTTGGCAGTCAGGCAACCACTGCAGGCCAATCCCCCAAACAGCACTCAGCTTAGGGATAGTCTCCTCCTCAGTTTCTCTGGTTCCTCTCCTCAGCAAAGGTTCTTCTTGTTTCCCAAAGTGATCTGATCTAAAGTTCTGGGGTTTGGGTCCCCTCTTTTATACTCATTTTCCCTTTGTTCTCTGAAGGCAGAGAGGCCTTTGCCTAGTCCAAACCAGTTCTGGCCAGTCCTGGAGCACTTTGTTGACAAGACTCCTTCTTTCCTTTCACAGTGTAGGCCAGAGACATCAGACACACCACAGGAGGTGGAGCCAGCATTGTGGAGGGAAGGCACAGCCCTATTCAGGTCCCAGGTGCAACTCCTCCCACCCATCTCCATGCAGATCTCTCTATTCAGCCCTGTGCTGACTCACCCTGTCTCCTGGAATCCCCCAGCCCCTATCACTCACAAACCCAGACAAGGAATACACAACCTAGCAGAGGCAGGCTTGGATAGTTAGGCAAGAAAATACCTACTTTCTAAAAGTGGTATTTTCAAACACAGAATGTTAAAACCAACTTCACTAAAAGATGTATTTTATCATTCTGAGTTCAGGCATACTAAATTCGTTTTTCTACCATGTTCCCTGGGTCAGTTAGGATTATAAGATGTAATAATCAAACTGCCCATTCTGGCCTATGGGGAACAGGTAGTCTTGCAATAGTGAAAAACGAAAATGGCTATAATTCACTATTAGGACATGCCACACCCACCAGGGCATGTCCTACCTTATACTTACAATGCACCCTGCCCTTGGGCCTACCATAGGGGTGACTAATATGCAGAAAAGGGAAGGTTTAGGGACTGGCAAGTGGGTGTGCTTGCCCAGTCAACATGGCAGTACCAGACTGCACACAGGCTCTGCAATGGCAGACCTGAGACACACTTTTACAGGCTGCTTCTGTGGGTGGCACAACCAGTGCTGCAAGCCCACCAGCAGCATTTGGTTTACAAGCCCTGGGCACACTCAGTGCACTGTACTAGGGTCTAACAAGTAAACCAAACCAACCAATCATGGAATCACTAATCCATACACCAATTTACCATAGGGAGCACTTGCACTGTGGCACTGAATAGCAGTGGCACAGTGCCCAAAGCATCTATAACCAGCAAAAACACATGAGGCAACAGCAAAAAATGGAAGGGAGACCCACGCCAACAGTGCCAGGTCTAACAGAGACACAATACCTATTGCATACAAATCACACTTGTACACTGCGGCTGAAATGCGTTTTTCCTCTGTTGAAAAAATCTTGACGGCAGTGCAGATGGCGATTCGAAAGGAACGCTCACTGGCGCAGGGCAAACGCATTCTTATGGTCACCCGCTTCCCTGCTTTGGAAGCGGTGACTAAAGCAAGTGTACCTTACTCGAAAGCTTTACACCCACGTTGGATTCAGTGGGCTACTTCTTTGACGTCTTCGGATGTCACATTTGTCTTTGATCAATCACTTCAGACTCAGGAAATTTTACAGTATGAATTTGTTCATCCGCCTCCTTTGTCGCTTCTTCCTCTGAGTGAATACAAATGCATCATTTAAACTGATGGCTCGACGCAGCTGGCCACGGGTTCCAAACATGCTTATTCAGCAGCTTGCGCTATTGTGGCTTGCTCCATTGAAGATGGAGAGTTTAAGTCTTCCATTGTGCACACACAGGCACTTGGAGACTGTACGGCACAATTGGCGGAGCTGCGTGCTCTTGATCTAGCTCTAGAGTTTGCTGATCCTCTTGTGAATACCCTTATTGTGTGCGATTCATACTATTGTGTCCAGACGTTCAATGACAACTTATTCTTTTGGTCTCAAAATGATTACCGTGATTCTAAAGGCAGCGCAATTAAGCATAAAACGCTTTGGGTTTGAGTGGCAGATCTTAAACAACATCTGACTCTCACACATGTTATTCACACTCTTGGACACCAGCGTGTCGGAACGCACGCTCTTGGTAATTCTTTGGCTGATGAAGCAGCAAAATCTGCAGTAGCCACGTGTTCCGTAGCAGCAGTTACAAGATCTATGACTAAGATTGATAATGAGATTCTGGCAGCGGTCGCTGCAACTAGGGAGGGAGGTAATTATCCTGCGGGTTTCCCTTCTAAGTACTCTTATCATGTAACTCCCGAACAGGTTCCTTATGCTACCATTCCTTCGGTTGGGGATCGGCTGATACCCAACTCTGACCGCAGACAAGCTTTGATCAAGGCCGCACACGAAGGCATTGCTTCGGCCCATGCTGGTGTGTCGGCAACAGTCTCTATTCTTCAGCAACGTTATTGGTGGCATGGTTTATATAAACAGACTCGTAACTATGTTCTTTGCTGCGATGCTTGTCAACAAATCAAACCTTCGATGGTCCCACGTCCACCACAAACTCTGTTATGTATTTCTAATAGACCTTTTGGCTGTGTCTATCTTGATCACTGCGGTCCTCTTTCATCTGATACTGCATACAAGTATATCTTGGTTGCGGTTGATTCGTGCACTCGATTCCTGTGGGTCTGGCCACAACGTAGTGCTGACGCTCGAAATGTCATCAGGGATTTGCGTGTCTTTATCAGGATGTTTGCCTGTGGTACCTTCCATTCTGACCAAGGTCCAGCGTTTGCCTCTAAGGCTTACAAGGATGCGATGAAGTCGTTGGGGGTACAGGTGCAGTTTTCGTCTCCATACAGGCCTGAGGGCAATTCGGTTGTGGAGCGAATGAACCGTGACTTAAAGCAATCCTTGACAGCTAGAGTCTTAGGTACTGGCAGGGACTGGCTGTCCCACTTGTATGGGGTCTAACGTGCACTAAATAATCTCCCTAGAAGATCTCTGGGTGGGCGGACCCCTTACGAATGCTCTTTGGCTTTCACATGTTTGTTCCTGACCTTGATGGTCTGGACATTATGGCGGCTGCCTCTAAGTTTGACGTAGATGATCATTCTGCTATGTTACAGGATCTACAAAAGGCATGTGACACTCTGGCA
This sequence comes from Calotriton arnoldi, assembly GCA_963921515.1. Taxonomy (NCBI): domain Eukaryota; kingdom Metazoa; phylum Chordata; class Amphibia; order Caudata; family Salamandridae; genus Calotriton; species Calotriton arnoldi. Next base: position 94,728 of record CAWUFW010011647.1, on the reverse strand, counting down.
CCTGAGCATTTACCATCTTCGCCTGCTGATACACTACTGACTCCTGTTACCGGTTGGCTTCCTAAGGTTGGGGATCTGGTGAGAGAGAAGATTGAAAACAAAAAAGAATTTGGTCCCTCTTACCGTGCTCCTGTTTCAGTACTTGGACTGAAGGGTACTCGTACAGTCATTCTACCACCGTTGCCAGGTCGCAAAGACAACAGGTACATCTCAGTGTACAATGTCAAGTTACACCGTGTGGCCGATTCTGAATAGTGTAACACCTGCAGTTTCGTGCAACGCAATATCCTTAGCACCATTAACTTTGTCGTCATCTGCTGCCACACGGTTGTCTGCTCATATGATGGACACTGTAATTGATCTTCAGCCTTTGCGACAAACCTCTTCTGCAATGGATTTTGTGTGCCCTTTTCCGTCTATTGATTCCGTGAGTGAGATGCCATCTAGCCCACGAGTATGAATGGACGATTCAACGCTTTCACCTTTGCTTGCAAGTCCAGTGGGTGCCAGTGATGGGGAACCGGCACACCTTTCTTCTGCCTCGTCCTCCTCATATCGTCCAGTTGGTCTGATGCACCTAAGTCTAAATTGCTTATTTTTTACTCCTGGTTCAAAAAGACATACTTCGTTCCCCCATGGATCTACATTTGGTTGGTGCTTATCCTGATATTCCTCTTCATGTCAATTGGATTTGTGACAGTGTTCTTTTTACTTATAAATGGCCATTATCTCCCTGAACGCTCTGCAGTAAAAATGGTCGATGGAACTTTGGCTCCTCACACGTCGTCCCATGTCATGAAACGTGACCAATCTTTTGTGAATATTTCAGCTTTCCCAGTTCCTGATGGCATCGTTTGGGACAAAGTAGCTTATGAAATCCATGGGCCGACTGAGGTCCTTCGAGATCCGTACGTGTTTCACGTCTCATTAGGAGATGTGGTGACATGGGACATACATTTGGATGATTGGGATGTGCAGGCAGTTCATGCATTGTTTTCAGATTTAAAATATTATGCTGCCTTTGATGCTCAAGATTTGTATTTAAATTCTGCCAATTATGGTGATCTCTTTTGCTATCAACATTATGGGCATCATTTTTTAAACAAAACCAACATGATAAGACCTGTTTTTAATTTTACCCAATGGGAACATTGTCCAACTCCCTTGCAGGGAGTTCTAAAACTCTTAGAAATAAGTTCACCTATTTTTCTGATTATGATTTGACTAATCCTGAATCCTATTATTTTAGGCTTCAAAAATGCTCTACATCTAAGTACCTGTTATCCCACACTAAACTAATTTACCCAAACTCGTTTAGAACACAGTTGGCCACACACGGTTATGACCATTGGAAGCAGACTATAGATTTAAAATCAATCTGGGGCACAAAGCCATGGTAGGTTCAGGGCACGGAAGCATTACATCGTGGCTGCCTGATCCCGACTCAATTGCTGTTTTTAAATGAAACCATTTACCAAACATCCTGTTATGGGCTTGCAACTGTCAAAAACCTAAATACCCCGCCCATTCCTTCATTAGCTGAATATGACAATTGGCTGTTGCATAATAACTACACCATTGAGGCTTTGCAGGCTCTCCTTCAAAACGCCTCCTTTAATGTTTCCGAGGTTGATTCATTAGGATGGTTGGTGTGGCAAACTAATACAAATGCATGCCAGTTGCGTTTTTATAATGTTACACCTGATTTCATTCAGACTAAGCCTGACCCTCGTTATCCACCTCATCATTCTGTGACTACATACTTGGTTGATAAATTGTGCCAGCAGTGGCTAGAACACTCTACCCTGGCATCTGTCAAACAGCACCTTTCCCTCCTATCGAACGATATAGATTTGGCTGATTTTCTCCGAGGCCCACGTAATCCAAGGGCCAAGCGATTTCTTTATGCCTCTTATAATGAAATTTGGAAACTTTCACAGATGGAAGGCTCCTTCCGTCTGCGTCAAATTGATCAGGCAAATTTAGAAAAAGTCCTTGCTGTAGTGGACAACAGCATTAACACGCTTTCTTCACGCATTTACACCTTAGACAATATTGTTTCTTCTGTAATAGATATTGTGCAAAGTGATGTTTCTGTGTTATATCATGGTCAGAATCAGTTAAGGTCGGTCATGCAATTTGCTTGGACGTTGCAGACACTGAAAATGGGTAAAGTGCCATGGGATTATTTGAATGCCACTGCTTTATTTTTGCCTTTTAACCGGACTGATAAACAGAGGTTTATGTCCATGAAAGATGCTATATATACGCTGTTACATATTGAACAATTGGAGCCTTTGCCATTCTCCGTAGCGGAAACGGACTCTGCTGTTTGGTTAATTCATGGCGTTATCACTTTGCCCTTTTCGCTTTTTCAATTTAAATCATGTACGCAACACTTTCCTGTTGGCCGCTTTGAACCGCTTGGTAGTGCTTTTCTGCATGAATTATGGGTCCTGCCCTTTGCTTATCGGTGTTTGAGGGAGGATAAGGAGATTTTCCTTACAGGGGAGGAGTGTGATTCGACAGTGGGTTACTCTCTTGTGTGCAAACACGTTAAATTGCACGGCGAGTGTAACGTGTCAGCGCCCAATCTCGCTTGCTTTTTAAATGGGAGCCCGGTACCATCCATCATGCCTGTCTTTACATTGCTTACTAACGGCAGCTATCTCATTTTAATCAATCAAGACTGCTGTGGTTTGCGGGCGGGTGTCCCATACTTGGTAACTGTTTCCCAGTGCGTAACTTGCTGTAGCAATGTCCTTTTCCCGCCCCCGCAAGGGAGTTTAGATTCTTCGCTTTGGCCTTCCATTCTGACTTTGAAAACAGAGTTCAACAAGTTGAGCAGGCTCAAAGCCCTTTTATTCCAGCAGGAGGTGGCCCTCACTTCCGCCCGAGAAACATTCAGATTGCAGGTGGCTCGGACCTTGAGTGAGATACAGTCCCTTCTTAACACTAACCTCCCACTTCATTTTGGGGAACTAATTCACCAAATATTTAATGCATCTGAGACGACAGGCCTTGCACATTTTTTTAAATGTGTGGGATCTGGCCTGGTCTCTTCCTTTCAAACTATATTCGGGGTAATACCGGCTTTTATCCATTCTATTTTTTCCAACGTTTTCGGAGGGTTCCCCTTAATATTGGCGCTGGCAGCTGGTGTCCTGCTTCTCCTCCTTGTGCTTCGTAATGGATGCTCACTTTGTGGCTCTGCACATTCCAGCCCAGCTACAACAGTACCGTAATCGCCTATATGAGGCTTTGGGATGCTTGCCTTTAGCAACGCTTGGCGTAAGTTACGACTTGACATTCCGCTTTGCCTATTTTACTTGCGTGCAGCCAGTGCCTAACTGCAATAGATGTCATTTCTCCTGGGCGATGGAACTTTGTTTGTCGAACACATGCTGTCCAATCCCTGATTTCAGCCGGTTGATGGGTCCCTTAGAGGCGCATGACGAGGCTTGTTCTGTGGATGGTCAAATGACGTGTGCAGCTTTACTTGGGATCTTGGATCAATGGGATATCTGTGCGGCGGCGCAGACTTTCCTACAACGAAGTTTCATTGAATATCACGCAAGTTTCCCATTTCTACTTTTGGAGGCTCCTGCTTATGGGGAACATGATTGTTCCTTCGACTTACTAAATTGGATGTCATTGCTTTTTTCTACCAATGACAATGATGAACTATTGGAAGGAATTGCATTCCTTTGCACTCAAACCTTCATGGATTGACTGCTTGGGTCGTCCCTACTCCGCTGTCTGGAATACAGACTCTTTTTTCAAGCTCAAAGTGCCTTTAGCTTTTTCTTTGAACTTTCCCTTTTTTCTCCGATTTGTTTTTTTTAGAAAGTCCCTGAACCATATTCTAAACACTGCCTGACTTTTGGACTCTGTTTTTGTTCTTCTGTCTATGTCCTACTGACTTACCAGGGGGAGGGTGTTATATGGGGTTTGGGGGCCCTTAGATACATTGTCGACATTGCTAAGTTAGCATGAGTTTTGCTTGCCCTATGCTGCTGCATTTGCTCATGCCTCTGCTAAGAGTTTGTTTTCACGACACTTTGCCTCTGCCCTGTACATGATAACAGATTGTTTTTCACGTTCTTAGCTTTCCCTTCAATTCTGTCTGAACATAATGTGCAAGGTCGATCAACAATGTCTCTTGTTATTCTGTTCTGGTCAGTCCCTATTACCTAGACAAAACATGTTACCAGCAGCTGCAGTATGGAAGAATCGAGCTTTGATATAGCGTTGTTGCATGTTTTTGAAACACTCTCGAAGAAAGCCATTCCATGGAGCTGAGCTCTGCTGTTCCTATGATGTAAACCTTTGCGTTTAGGCTTTCAGGTAGGGGGTCTGCTAATAACGCCTAGAGATCTTCTGTTATATAAAATAACTTCTTACTACCAAGGGGAGGGTGATTAGGCCCAGTTATTTTGCCTTTTTCACAGTCTTTATAAAATGACGACTCCTTTTGTATTCTATGGTATTGTAACAATGCTAATGATGCTTGAGTTATGCATTTTGCTGCTAGTCGTGGTTCACATAATGTTTTATGAATCACTATAGTCAAAATAAACATTTTGAACTTATTTAGTGACTCTGATTATTCTTATTGTGGACAAGTACGTGAGAGCGAAAGATTGTCTTGTTCCAGCGACTCTGAGGTGAGTCGGTAGTGCTCGTGTTCTGGGTTGTCTAAACATTCGTAGCTTCTTGATATTTGTAGGAGACCAAATGAGACACTATTACTAGTCGGTTGGGATTTTGGGTACTAAGGTGATAGGAGGTACACCCCTATTTACTGAGGTCCTGTTTTCTTGTGCATAGTTCTGTGTATGAGCAGAATCCCCGCAACAGATCTAGTCCAGCCCATTACCTGAGAGCTTAGAGAATGTGTGACCCCGTCCTGGTCTCGAGTTGGACACACCACGAGGGATGTTAGACCACTGCTAGCTGGAGTGTCTGCATGCAGGAACCTCAGCGTCTCTGGTCAGTGTGTCAGCCGGGAAGTCACGGTCTCCTCTCTCTTCCTAAGCAAGATGTGCTGTATATATACCCATAGGTCTCCCCAGGGGTCCTACCATGCTGTGTTGCTGTGTCGGCCTAAAGGATGACGTTGGGCCTGAACTTTATACAGAGATATTATAAAGGAGATGGTAATCCTACTGTTAGTCCTGCTGTGCTTCCAAGAAGCCTCATGCATAATGTATGAGAATCGAACCAGGGAAAAACCTGCGTTCTGAATGCAGTGTCATATCTAGGTAAAAGGTCAGTGCCTAAGAACCGTTATGTATGTAATGTAGGGAAGGATGTAGGTGAAAGGTTGCGATGTTACCTGCTCTTATATAGGGTACCTATATGGAATATAACAGTTGAGAATATTTTTCCATCTGTTCTTGCTTATCGCAAAGCAAAGTCACTTTCTTCTCAAGTAGGACATGTAGGGGCATATTTATGTCTTTTGAGGCGCAGCACAGCACAGCAAGTCACCTTCCTGCACTGCCCTGCATCACAGGGAAAAGGCAGCAATGCACCATATTTAAGCAATGCGGCACATTCCTGTTCTTTTCCCCTGCGCTGGCACACAAGGGCTGCCTAGCACCAAGAGAAAGTAACGTGAAGAAATAAAGGAATGTCTCCTTGTTACGCCTCTCCTGTAGAGGTGTATCTTTTTGGCACATTCCCAGGTTTACCAGATTTGGTAAATTTGGAAATGCATCAAAAACCCTTAGAGTTGCATAGGAACACCCACGCAACACCCATGGAACTCCTCCCCCTTGCGCACAGTAATGCAACGCAAAGAATTGCCCTGCATTGCTTTTCTCCAGATTTTTTAAGCCATTCAAAACAACGCAAAGGGGCTTTGTGTCTCTTTAAAAATCTGACGTATGGTTTGTATCACTGTTGCACCACATTGCGTGGTGCAAGAGCGATGCAAACCGGGTCTTAAATATTGCCCTTAGCTCAGAGGTTGTGTTCAAATTGTCCTCACAATTTGAGACATGTTGCTGCATCTTTTTATTTTAAGCGAATAATTGGGTCATTTGTCCATTTGTTTTATCTAAACACCCCTTAATCTCATCTACCATCTGAAATTGTGTTATCAATTCAATCTCACTCAGCATTTTTTCTAAGATAGGAAAAAAGTGCTACAACAATTTTTGATCAGTGTCTATATTTCTTCAGTGACTCGCTGACGGTACTTGGGGGACAGCAGAATATGCAAGTTGCGACCCCAACTTCTAACTGTCTTCAAATTCTTGTGATAACAACTCCAAGTCTACCATTTTAGGAGCTAAAACTACGTCAGAGGATTCCAGTGAGGGCTCCTTATTATCATTAATAATTTTTAAGCTGCCCGGTGAGCCTGAAATACAGGGAAAACATTTGTCAAAGGCCTGCTAAGACTGTATATGAGATAGTTATCATTCACTTCGATTGAGCCACTATAGCAATTGTTGCATTATTTCCCACTGAGAAAACTAATCATTGTGTTGATGTATGGTGTCAAAGTTTTCTATTGCTGTAGTAGTCTTCTGAGGCCCGCATGGTCTACTGGATGCCAAAGTTACAGCAGAGACCTCTATGTGAGTCTTTAAAATATTCTCCTGTGTCATATTTTGATTTAATGTGCAAGTCAAGGAACTGCCGGAACTTTCCCTATCCACCTAGGAGGAGGAGGTAATAGGAATGCCTGGTAACACACATAACAGACAAACTGTCAGCACTGCGGACTGTAGGATATTCAAGGCACCACAAACGCTGCCCCAGCTACGGCATACGTCTCGCCACAGCAGCCTAACTGCAGTAAATGTTCACCTCCCCTTCTTACTGCCCCTGTTTTCTGTGGAGTTCAAGGGCAAATTTTTGAGAAAAAGCTCCAAGCAGGCCAGAGTCATCCCTGAACCAGCATCCTCAGAGAGTCACGAAAATCAAACTGCAAACAGTGAGAAGGGGGCAGGCCAGCCTTTGGCATTAAAATCTAGGGAACGTGCAAAGCCGGTGGATCTACGCCTCCCATCATCCGCAATGGTAAAGGTTGTTGATTACACCGCTCATAAGTATGCGTGGGCAGCATTTTTACTACACAAATTACAACTTGAGAAATTCATGAATTTGCCATTTCGCAAGTTTCCCCAAAATGTTTACAATTTCTAGTCTATATCGTTTTACAAAAATTTCTCCCACCGGAGACTGATTCAAACAGAAAATAGAAAATATTTTACAGGATCTGTAAAACCGATTCTGGTGCGTCCAAGATATTTTTTTTCTGCTCATACCAGTCTCTTCCTGGTATTTTTGTGACTTTTGTATGTGGGATATACTCTTAAGTATAATTTTCATCTGAGGTACCGAACAACTAAATACAAAACTATGGCTATTTTTTTTGTCATTTTCTTGAAAACACATCATTGTTTGAAAGAGAACCACTTTACATATTTGTCGTACTGTGATGTAAAGTCCCTAAGGTCTGACTCCATTCTGGTCAGGCCCCCAAATCAATCTCGTGCTCCACTTCTCCCGAACTTTGCCAACTCACTTTCATATCTGTTCTAAATAATAATAATATGAATGTTGCCCGCCCTTATCATTTGTAGAACGGGGGAGTGTCATTTCATTCTGATAATGGCCTAGATATAACACCTGATGCGACAAACAGTCTGGAACAAGTGTTCCATTATCAACATAACAGGGCCATCTAGAAGCACCCCTAGATAAATCATCAAAGAGGTGTAGTCCGAATTGACGTTCCCTCGTCTCTTATGTTCTTAAAGATATGTCTAGGACCCTTTCTCTGGTGTCCATAATCTGTTTACCACATTCCTGAAATTATGTCAGAGGTGATAATATTTAGTATTTAAGGACCACCACTCAATCCCTCAGGTAGAGAGATCCTTTACCCCAGATTATCCTAGATGATAATGATTATTGCCAACACTCTGAGAAGATAATGAATCTTGCCTGACTCTGACAAGAACCAAGGGAGGCTGCTACTGCAGTGTCAGTTTGCCTTTCTCATGGAACGCTTCCTTCAGTGCTCTCCCGATAATGATAGGCTGAGTTGTTAAAAAGGTATGCAGAGCTTCTCCCTAAGAAACTCTAGACCACAAGTTACTCTACTACATGTTCTCCTAGGGCAGTGCATACAAGTAGGTTTTAGGGTGTTAGAATTTTAGATGACATTTTAACGTTAGAAATATTTATTTATTTTCATTGTATGCAACATGCCTTATTGCTGTTTTTATGATATCCTGTGTGATTATTTGAGATGCACTAAGAAACAGGTTTACCATACTGTAATAAGTAAAAAATGTTAAAAGTGTTGGCTCTTCTTAGTGCTGTGTGTGGGATACTGTGAAGAATGAATTAGGTTCACTGTCACCACAGTGCCCCTGATCCCATTAAAGGGATTGTTAGCAATTACTTCACTTCAACTTTGTATTGGGTGAGGTTCTGTGAGACTACAATAACTTATCTTTCACATTTAGCGCTGGTGCATTGAATTAAGTTCACCTGTGTCACCCGTGGGTGGGAAAGCAAACCTTGTAGAACTACGCCAGAGTCATAGTTTACAAAACAACTGATAAAAAAGTAGACAAAAACATTTCACCACTAATAAACTTTGAACTGTTTTCCACAAAAAGATTTTGCCTAAGACAGAATTTGGTGCTAAATATCAAGCAACCAAGGAAAAACATATTTAAGGCACATTTTCAGTTTTTAGTGATTAGGTTTACTGCTACTGCTTAACATTGTGGAATGCAGTTAGTGCTCAAGTTCTCAATGGCACTAGTATTTAAATGGATGTAAAATCATTGATACACTTTTTTCTCTGAGCCTAGGTGTAATTGAGGTCCTTAGAGTTTGTAAGCATTTCATAGGGTCCTACCAGGAATACTTTCTATATCTACACATTGCCACCGAACTTAGGGGTACATTACGATGGCGGGCGGACATGAGTCCGACCGCCATCGTTGCAGTGCTGGGACCGCCCGCCAGTAATGCGGCGGTCCCACCACACATATTAGGATGCGCCTGCCAGTATGGCGGGTGCATCCCAGGCCTCTAACATTGCGGACGGTGCTGCAGGCTGCAGCACTGTTCGCAATGTGAAAACGGCATGCACTGCATTTCCCTGCACTGCGTGGCAGGCACCATGCGGTGCCTGCCACGCAGTGCATGGAAATGCAGAGGGGTACGATGGGTACCCCCCCAGTGCAGCAACACCTCCCCACACTACCCAGGGGCCCGCTACGGGTCCCCGAATTCCTTTCCGCCTGTCCTTTTGTGGTGGGATGACCGCCGCGAAAAAATAGGCGGAAACGGATATCCTAATCCCTAGGGCGGTGCCTGCAAGGCACCTCCACAATGCTGCCCTATCTTTTGGTTCCGCAAGGTGGGCGGAAACGGACCGCCTTGCGGAACCGTGGCGGACGGTCTTTGTGTCCGCCACTCTTCCCTGAGGTTTCCCCCCGCCATCATAATCTGGCGGGGGAAAACTGCTGTCAGATGGCAGAAGGACCACCACAGCCGGCCCGGCGGTGGTGGTACTCCTGCCATCCTAAGGGGCCGATTAGGATGGCGGGAGGACCACCACTGCCAGGCCGGCAGTGGTGGTCCTTCAGCCATCTGACAGCAGTTTTCCCCGCCAGATTATGATGGCGGGGAAACCTCAGGGAAGTGTGGCGGACGCAAAGACCGTCCTACCACGGTTCTGCAAGGCGGTCCGTTTCCGCCCGCCTTGCGGAACCAAAAGATAGGGCAGCCTTGCGGTGGTGCCTTGCAGGCACCGCCCTAGGGATTAGGATATCCCTTTCCGCCTGTCTTTTCGCGGCAGTCATCCCACCGCGAAAGGACAGGCGGAAAGGGATTCGGGGGCCCATAGCGGGCCACCCTTGTAGTGTGGGGAGGTGTTGCTGCACTGGGGGGTACCCATGGTACCCCCCTGCATTTCCATGCACTGCATGGCAGGCACCGCATGATGCCTGCAATGCAGTGCAGGGAAATGCAGTGCATGCCGTTTTCACATTGCAAACGGTGCTGCAGCCTGCAACACAGTCTGCAATGTTAGAGGCCTGGGATGCGCCCGCCATACTGGCGGGCGCATCCTAATATGTGTGGTTGGACCGCTGCATTACAGGCGGGCGGTCCCAGCACCGCACGATAGGCGGGCGGACTCATGTCCGCCCGCCATTGTAATCTGCCCCTAAATTGTGCGCCTGCTTTTCATGCATTTGTGCTCTTCACAGCATATGTACTATCTTTGCAAAACTGCGATTTAGAACATGAGCTGCACACAGCAATCTTTAGAGAGGAATTTCCTGCTCTGAACTTAAAGCTGTGCTGTCTGCATAATATGGTATAACTGACACAAGCATGCACTTTTCCTGGTTTTGTATGGTCGTCAATCTTCAAATAAAGTCCCAAAACATGCTTTTTGTCATTAACGTTTCTTGACATGCAACTTCCCCAAAGGAAAAAGACATCTTGGTAAGACCATAATGAATGACATAGCCAATATGTATTTAGTGAATCAAATGATGAATTGCTGAATATCACATATACGCAGAAGAAGAACATGTCTTAGGGTAAATATAAAGCGTATGGGTGCATTGTCCCCAGGGAAATTACAGGCTATGATAACAATATGATTCTAGCAAAAGGCAAGTGGGTAAGTGGGTAACCCAACACATGCACAAGATTATAATGCTAAATTAATAAACAAATCAGTGAGGCAGTGGAAGCACGTAGTAGTATCATGCAAACTGGCCATACAAAAATAAAGTAGCTGCAGCAGGTCATACACATTTAGGGGCAAAGTGTAACTGACTTGCAACTAGGGGTAATAATACCAATACATAGAAAGCTAAATGTGCTGTCTTTGAAGAGGTTTGACTGTCCTAAAACTTGACCAGAGTACCTTGTTGCAGAAGGCCACTGAGTGTGGCATTGTGAGTTGGTAATACGATCTTGCTTTTCCTTAAAAAGCCCAGAGAAAGTCACTGAAATAAACAAAAGTTAAAGTGATGTTATAGTTAGATCTGGCAACATAATTTCATCAATGATGCAACTGGAAATGTCATCAGTGATGTCATGAATGTGTCACATATGATGCAGTATCTGAAATCATAAGCTGTGTATGATTCTTATATAATGAATACATGTATTATATAACGAATCCTCATCCTCCCTCAACCCCTTAATCAATTTTGGGACCTTGGTCAAATAAACACAATTCAGTTTCTTGCTATGAGCTTCTTGGCCCTTCCTGGACTTTGGAATTGCACCCTTCTGCACTGAATGTGAGGGACATAGGTCCCCCCCCCCCAGCCATACTTGTGCTTGCACATGTGGTTGTGTCATTATAGGGAATGGGGGTTTACCAGGGAGGGGAGCATTCAACAGGAGCTTCATGGACTAAGCTAATGTCATGCCTCACATTCCGTGGAGGTAATTGGCTAATTCCAGCTATCCAGTAACTCTTTTTATTTTGATCTGCTATCAACATAGTGTATGCCCCATTGGACTTAGAGGGAGCAGACTTATTGTTGTGCGCAGTTCCTAGGGGCTTGAGTTTTTCACCCTCCGCTGACACAATCACTGATTGTTTCTACAAAAAACAAGTAAAGTGGGCATATCAAACAGAAACAATTACAAAATTTAATTGACACTTTATGCAGCAGTGGATTGCTTTTCAGAGAATATTTTTTGTGCAGCAGGAAAATAATAAATGAAAGGTGCCCTACACAGAACAGGGTTGAGAGCAAATGACCAAATCCAGGCTGTAATGAGGAAAAGAGTAGCAACATACAATTCGGACAGTTTCAGGCAGCACTATTCTATTTTTTTTATTTACATATTTACGCAGTTGCACAAGTCTGTGTTCCTTTAAGTGCTGTATGTAGTGCTATATAAAAATTGGTTAATACTATGATTATTAATATTATTATTAATATTAATAGCAGTGAACATTGTAATGCATTCATGACAAAGAAAGAAAGACTATATTTTATAGATTCACATGCTTTTTCTTCAGGTGAAAAAGCCAGGATCATAACACATATTTCTCACATGGTAAGTATACAACCAAGAGGGATATTTATTACTAATTGTGCACTGGAGCTGTGAGGCACAAAAGGATGTAATGCATTTTGTTGATTTTTCATATCATAACTTACCATTCGAAAGTCTGGGGTTACAGTGGAAATCTGGGCATCACCGAGTGAGCGCTCTCAAAACCGTTAGTAAATCTAAGCACAAGTATCTAGGGGACTCCACAAGGGCGAAGGAGCATCGCCCCACTGTGCGAGAAGCAGAAGCATAAAATGGTAATAACTTTCAGTTTTTACCTTTTTATGTTTGATTGCGGGCGGGTGGGTGGGCCGGGCTGCTCCGAGAGCAGGGGAGGGGAGGACTGGTGTGCCTGACCACTCCAGAGTGCACAAAGACTGTTTGGTTGGCCCCCTGGGGCAGCCCAAACCAGTCATGCGCACTCTGCCTTTTCTCCATGTAGGCTGCATGCAGCCTACATGGAGAAAATGGCCTTCCCATTACCCCTGGCTGGTCGGCGTCCCAACCAATCACAACGCTGCTAAAGCAGCGTTGTGATTGGCTTAGGGGAGGGTGGGAGCCTGGCTGCCTGCTTCTGCTTCCTGTTCCTGGGAGCAGGAGAGCTGAGAAGACGCGGGACCTGGCCATCGGAAAAGTAAGTTTAATTATCTATATTGTAAAAAAATTAAATTAACCCCCCATGCAAACCCCCCTCCCCTCGTAACCCCCCCTCGGGCCGCGATCCCGCACCCCTACACCCACGAGTCGTGCCGGCCACGACTGATCTAGGCAATTGCTTATTATTAGTGATGTAATAATTGAGCCTTACAAATAGCACATGTGGACAAATCAATGCAGTTTTTATTCAGAGCACAGGAGTGTCATGTAGAAAATGTCCTCCAGAAAATTTGTGCAGATGGTTGAAGGGTGGCATTTGTTCAAGTGAACAGAAAGAAAAAAAAACAAGACGTGCTGAAGTTTGTTAATAGGCTACCAGACAGGCCATAGCTGCAGTCAATTGATAGGATGGCATACTATCAGAGTAACTCTTCTGACCCACCTAGGACCGAGGAGAGTTATGAACAGGCATGAGATTACATCACATGTTGTTATAAAAACGCAAAGGTTAGATGAACTAGCATAGTGAGCTTATCAGCATAGTGTGTGTTAGACCTAACATCTCTGGTGTGGTACTCCCCCAAACTTTTTGCCTTCACCCCTCCTGTTTATTGAATTCATTTTTGTCAGCTTTAGGACTCTGTGCACTTTACCACTGCTCACCAGAGCTAAAGTGCTTGAGTTCACTCCCTAAAACATGGTAACATTTGGGCTACACCCGATTGGCACATTTAATTTACTTGCAAGTCCCTAGTATTTGGTACTACCTATATCTAGGGCCTTCAAATTAAATGCTACTAGTGGGCCTGCAGCACTCATTCTGCCAACCACTAAAGCAGCACTTTAAATCATGTCCCAGACCTGCCACTACAGCCTGTAGTGCAGTTTTAAACTGTCAATTCGACATGGCACAAAAACCTTTGCCATGTCTTAATCTTCCTCTTTAATACAATAAGGTAGGCCCTAAATGCTCATAGGGCAGGCATTGTATTTAAAAAGTAGAACATATGTACTCAAGTTTTACATGTTCTCACAATGAAAAATTCATAAAGTCATTTTTCAGTGTTGTAAGGCCTATCTCTCCCCTTGACTCAGATCCATCGCCACAGGGGAACCGAAGAGGGTTGGACCCCTTATTTATTTGCTTGTGGCGCACTCTAAAAAGGACAGACTTGCTGTTATTTAAACAATAGAACTAGCCTTTCTATTGACAAATTAGGTGACCGTGAAGTGGGCTAGGAGCATGGAGGCCAGATTCAATCGCTTTCTACCTTGTCAACTGACTATCTACAATAATAAATTAAGATGTTGCTGCGGAACTGTGAATTTATTACAAACAGCCGCTGCAGCTGTCTGCGCACTCAGGAAGTGTCCCGCAAACCAGGTGGGAAAGCTAGGGCCTCGTGAAACAGGGAGGAAAGGGAGGCTGCCACATCTACAGACAGAGAGGAGCTGCAGAATAAACTTTGGGCACGGTGGCGTGTGCCTTTCTGCGCCTTGTGCTTCATATTCCAAGCCATGGCCGTCCGGACTGGTAGTGGGCAATTATCTGTTATATAGCCTGAACTGCAGCATCACTGTCTTGGCAAGTGAGTTGTTGACAACACAAAAGGCAAGTGAGTTAGTTTGCTTTTAGGCCAGGAGGGGTGGAGCAGGGCATTGGTTGGTCTGGGGTGAGAGGTTCCCAAACAAAGACACATTTTTATATTCAATTCTCCCATAGCTATATTCAGTTGCACACCAGGGTTAAGTATTACAGTTTGCTATCACTGTGGAATTTTTCAGAAGGTAGCCATTTCATTGTTTTGTTACAGAAATTGTATAGTTTTCTTAAAAGAAGACCTATACAATATCTGTCATTTAAGTTCATAATGATAAAGTTATGAAAAATCCAGTGATTTTTTAAGTGTAGAAATGCTGGAAAGATAGCCTAGTGAGTTAACTCTAGTTAGGACACCGGCAGAGACCTCCAAACTGTATGCTGCAGTCTTGGCCTGACACCTTAGCCATATATCCTTGTAAGGGTGGTAAACTGTCTGTCTATAAATTGGCTAACCATACCACCTGCTAGGTATACCACTTAAGGATGGCACATTTTCAGTACCGACACTGTACTCTCAGAAGATGACCATCATTAAAACGTGTATACATGTGTGAGGGAGATGTGTGCACTGCCTAACACTAGTGTAATGTTGACCATGACATAAAGTAAGTAACTCCTGTCATATTCTGGGCATTCATGGCATGCAATGATGGTACATGGGCAGTGTGTGGCAGTGGTACATGTGGATACTTGGTAAATATGGCAAACTGATATTTGGCTACCAAAAATGTTTTTACTAAAAATGAAACACTAATATATCAAGAACAAAAATATGTTGTGTAATGAAAGTGCTCACTTTTTGTTTTTGAGAATCAAGTTTATCATCTTTTAATTCTAACCTGGTGTCATATCTTTACGGGCTTTTCTGGCCTGAGCACAGCTAATCCCCTGTTTTAAGCACCTACAGGATGTAAAGTGAATTCATTTAACCGATTATTTCTCTTAGTACTTTATTTTCAGACAGCAAAACTCTGAAATAGAAAGAGGCAAACCTCAGTCACTGTTTCCGAGCTGTATTATCTGTAAATAAAGCATAAATTCAAGGAAATATCGGGTTACATTAATTCATCTTAGGTCCTGCAGGGCAGGGACATAAAACAGGCACTGTGCTCTGCCCTGCATCAGAAAAGTCCATCATGATAAGGCCCCTTGAGTTAAAATGGAAAATATATTCTCATAAACTGAAAAGCTGATTTTCATACACAAAACTAATACATTTACAAAAATAAATATAAAGTACATATTTGCATGATAATCATTACTGCTTCCTGCAGCGCTTCTCACTCGGTCCTGTGAGATTTGTGTTTGTCCATCAAGCATACCAGACAGCAGGCTGTATGGCAGCAAAAAACCTATTGTGGGTTTTCCAAGAGCTCATCAGGGCTTGTAGTCCACCATTGCTTACTATAGGTTGGCTTTATTGTCACTCGCATTTGCTCGCTTCTTACTTAATGACTTCTTGAACTGCCTTTATAATAAATTATAGTATGGACCATCATATACAAACTGCTGAAATTTGTTTTTACTGATTTGTCACCATTTCATCAAACAGTTTTGATGCTGGTTTACCCTGAGTAACACTTCGTGGGTCACCATTGCTTTTCACTACATGAAAGTGCAGGAATATTTCAGTCCACCTTTAGAATCTGTAATGTTTTTGCAAATTAGTGCTGTATAAAGCCTATTTGACCTAGCATTGTTAAAACTTACTTACGGGGAGAATGTTATCATGCCCTGTAGAGGGAGCTAGACTTTTCCTGCTTGGGAGCTGTCCGACGTCACAGTGGGCATGTGCATCGGACGGCTCCCGGCCATCCTAGCACCCACCCATGGGGGAAGCACTGGCGCTCCCCCGGTGGGCTGCCCTTCATGCTGCCCCCACCGGGGAGGGCAGCGGAAGCCCTTCCGATGCCCCCCCCAGATCCCCTCCACGTCATCTAATGACGTCAGCGCGTCCCGCGCGTCGACATCATTACATGAAACCGGACGCTCTGGAAGCCATTTGCTTCCAGCGCATCCAGAAGAGAGGAGGTGAGTTTCTGCTCGGGAAGGGGGGGATTTAAACAAAAGAGGCATCGGGGAAAAGAAAGGGTCTTCTTCTCTTCCGATACCTCACTTGTGTGGTGGGGTAAGGGCCCGTGACTGCAAAGGGCCCAAAGCATAGGGATTAACGGTATAGCACAGCAAATTCTAAACGCTAGATTTTTTTTAAAAATACGTTTTTAGCCAATTCTGCATTGGACACCGACACAAGTGAGGCATAATTTTACTCGGGAGACTGAGAGGAACCCTGTGTGGTAGGACATTTGTGGTGGCATGGTGATCCCACACAAAAATATGTGGGAAAACTTGATTTTTTCAGCTAAATTTGAGGTTTGCAGGGGATTCTGGGTAGGAAAACGTTGGGGGGTCCACGCAAGCCATACCTCCCTCGACTGCCCCGGGTGTCTAGTTTCAGAAATGTGTGGGTTTGGTAGGTTTCCCTAGATGGCCGCCGAGCCCGGGGCCAAAAACCCAGGTGACCCCCTTGCAAAACCAGGTCATTTTGTGATAGGAAATTTTGAAGTCTCCACAATACATTTTGGGCCCTTGCCCGTCATGGGTACTTGGCCCACCCACACGAGTGAGGTACCATTAATGCTGGGTGGTAGGAAATTTATGTCAGCCCGGTGATCCCACAACTTTGGCACACATGAATTTGAGAAAAATGTGATTTTTTTCAGCTAAATTTGAGGTTTACAGGGGATTCTGGGTAGGAAAACGTTGGGGGGTCCACGCAGGCGATACCTCACTGGACTTCTCCGGGTGTCTAGATTTCAGAAATGTGTGGGTTTGGTAGGTTTCCCTAGATGTCCACCAAGCCTGGGACCAAAAACCCAGGTGACCCCCTTGCAAAACCAGGTCATTTTGCAATAGGTAATTTTGATGTCTCAACAATACGTTTTGGGCCCTTGCCTGTCGCGGGAAATTGGCCCACCCACACGAGTTTGGGACCATTTTATTGGGAGACCTTGGGAAACACTGGGTGGTAGGAAATTTGCGTCAGCCCATTGATCCCTCAACTTTCCCACACAGAAACTTGAGAAAAATGTGATTTTTTTTCAGCTAAATTAGAGGTTTGCAGGGGATTCTGGGTAGGAAAACTTTGGGGGTTCCATGCAAGCCATACCTCACTGGACTCCACCAGTTGTCTAGTTTTCAGAAACGTGTGGGTTTGGTAGGTTTCCCTAGATGGGCACTGAGCCCGGAATCAAAAACCCAGGGGACCCCCCCTTGCAAAACCAGGTTGTTTTGTGATGGGTAATTTTGATGTGTCCACAAAATGTTTTGGGCCCTTGCCTGTCGCGGGAACTTTGCCCACCCACACGAGTGAGGTACCATTTTTATTGGGAGTCCTGGGTGGTAGTAAATTTGTGTCAGCCTGGTGATCTCACAACTTTTCCACACTGAAGTTTGAGAAAAATTAGATTTTTTCTGCTAAATTTGAGGTTTGCAGGGGATTCTAGGTAGGAAAACGTTGGGGGGTCCACGCAGGCGATACCTCACTGGACTTCTCCGGGTGTCTAGATTTCAGAAATGTGTGGGTTTGGTAGGTTTCCCTAGATGTCCACCAAGCCTGGGACCAAAAACCCAGGTGACCCCTTGCAAAACCAGGTCATTTTGTGATAGGTAATTTTGATGTCTCCACAATACGTTTTGGGCCCTGGCCTGTCGCGGGTAATTGGCCCACCCACACAAGTTTGGTACCATTTTATTGGGAGACCTTGGGAAACACTGGGTGGTAGGAAATTTGCGTCAGCCCATTGATCCCTCAACTTTCCCACACAGAAACTTGAGAAAAATGTGATTTTTTTTCAGCTAAATTAGAGGTTTGCAGGGGATTCTGGGTAGGACAACTTTGGGGGTTCCATGCAAGCCATACCTCACTGGACTCCACCAGTTGTCTAGTTTTCAGAAACGTGTGGGTTTGGTATATTTCCCTAGATGGGCACTG
Organism: Calotriton arnoldi; assembly: GCA_963921515.1. Taxonomy (NCBI): domain Eukaryota; kingdom Metazoa; phylum Chordata; class Amphibia; order Caudata; family Salamandridae; genus Calotriton; species Calotriton arnoldi. The sequence continues at coordinate 76,459 of CAWUFW010011647.1, read as the reverse complement.
AGCCCGGAATCAAAAACCCAGGGGACCCCCCCTTGCAAAACCAGGTTGTTTTGTGATGGGTAATTTTGATGTGTCCACAAAACGTTTTGGGCCCTTGCCTGTCGCGGGAACTTTGCCCACCCACACGAGTGAGGTACCATTTTTATTGGGAGTCCTGGGTGGTAGTAAATTTGTGTCAGCCTGGTGATCTCACAACTTTTCCACACTGAAGTTTGAGAAAAATTAGATTTTTTCTGCTAAATTTGAGGTTTGCAGGGGATTCTAGGTAGGAAAACGTTGGGGGGTCCACGCAGGCGATACCTCACTGGACTTCTCCGGGTGTCTAGATTTCAGAAATGTGTGGGTTTGGTAGGTTTCCCTAGATGTCCACCAAGCCTGGGACCAAAAACCCAGGTGACCCCCTTGCAAAACCAGGTCATTTTGTGATAGGTAATTTTGATGTCTCCACAATACGTTTTGGGCCCTGGCCTGTCGCGGGTAATTGGCCCACCCACACAAGTTTGGTACCATTTTATTGGGAGACCTTGGGAAACACTGGGTGGTAGTAAATTTGTGTCAGCCTGGTGATCTCACAACTTTTCCACACTGAAGTTTGAGAAAAATTAGATTTTTTCTGCTAAATTTGAGGTTTGCAGGGGATTCTAGGTAGGAAACCTTTGGGGTCCACGCAAGCCATACCACATGGGCTCCCCCAGGTGTCTAGTTTTCATAAATGTGTGGGTTTGGTAGGATTCCCTAGATGGCCGCCGAGCCCGGGGCCAAAAACCCAGGTGACCCCCCCTTGAAAAACCAGGTCGTTTTGTGATAGGTAATTTTGATGTCTCCACAATATGTTTTGGGCCCATCCCTGCCATGGGCACTTGGCCCACCCACACGAGTGAGGTGGCGTATATATTGGGAGACCTGTGGGAATGCTGGGTGGTTTGAAATTTGTGTCAGTCCGGGGCTCCCACAACTTTCCCACACAGAAATTTGAGAACATTTGATATTTTTCAGCTAAATTTGAGGCGTGCAGGGGATTCTGGGTAGGAAATCTTTGGGGGGTCCACGCAAGCCATACCTCCCTGGACTCCCGTAGGTGTCTAGTTTTCAGAAATGTGTGGCTTTGGTAGATTTCCCTAGATGGCCGCCGAGCCCAGGACTAAAAACCCAGGTCACCCCCCCTTGCAAAACCAGGTAGTTTTGTGATAGGTAATTTTGATGTCTCCACAATACGTTTTAGACCCTTGCCCATCGCGGGTACTTTGCCCACTCACATGAGTGAGGTACCATTTTTATCAGGAGACCTGGGGGAACGCTGGGTGGTAGGAAATTTGTGTCAGCCCAGTGAACCCACAACTTTCCCACATAGAAATTTAAGAAAAATTTGATTTTTTCCAGCTAAATTTGAGGTTTGCAGGAGATTCTGGGTAGGAAAACATTGGGGGGTCCATGCAAGCCATACCTCCCTGACTCCCCCGAGAAATGTGTGGTTTTGTAAGTTTCCCTAGATGTTCGCCGAGCCCGGGGCCAAAAACCAGGTGACCCACCTTGCAAAACCAGGTCGTTTTGTGGTAGGTAATTTTGATGTCTCCACAATATGTTTTGGGCCCTTGCCTGTCGCGGGTACTTGGCCCACCCACAAGAGTGAGGTACCATTTCTATCGAGAGACCATGGGGAACACTGGGTGGTAGAAAATTTGTGTCAGCCCGGTGATCCCACAACTTTCCCACACAGAAATTTGAGAAAAATTTGATTTTGAGGTTTGCAGGGGATTCTGGGTAGGAAAACATTGGGGGTCCACGCAAGTCATACCTTCCTGGACTCCCCCAGGTGTCTAGTTGTCAGAAATGTGTGGGTTTGGTAGGTTTCCCTAAATGGCCGCGGAGCCCGGGGCCAAAAACCCAGGTGACCCCCTTGCAAAACCAGGTTGTTTTGTGATAGGTAATTTTGATGTATCCACAATATATTTTGGGCCCTTCCCTCCCACGGGCACTTGGCACACCCACATAAGTGAGGTATCATTTTTATCTGGAGACTTTTAAGAATGCACGGTGGGTGGAAGTTTGTGGATCCACGCAGATTCCAGAACTTTCCATCACAGAAATGTGAGGAAAATGTGCTTTTTTTTTGTGAAAGTTTGAGGTTTGCAAGGGATTTTGGGTAACAGAACCTGGTAAGAGCCACACAAGTCACTCCATCCTTGATTCCACTGGGTGTCTAGTTTTCCAAAAATGTATAGGTTTCATAGGTTTCCCTAGGTGCCGTCAGAGCTAGGGTTCAAAATCCACAGCTAGGCACTTTGCAAAAAAGGGTCAGTTTTCACTGTAAAAATGTGGTGTCTTCACGTTGCGTTTTAGCACGTTTTCTGCTGCAGGAACTAGGCCTACCCACACAAGTGAGTTACAATTTTTATTGAGAGACTTTGGGGAATGCGGGGTGGGTTGAATTTTGTGGACCCACGCAGATTCCAGATCTTTCCATCACAGAAATTTGAGGAAAATGTGTTTTTTCTTTGCAAAGTTTGAGATATGCAAGGGATTCTGGGTAACAGAACCTGGTGAGAGCCACACAAGTTACCCCATCCTGGATTCCTCTGGGTATCTAGTTTTCACAAAAGTATAGGTTTGCTAGGTTTCCCTAGGTGCCGGCAGAGGTAGGGTTCAAAATCCACAGTTTTCTTACACAGTTTGAGGTTTGCAAGGGATTCTGGGTAACAGAACCTGGTGAGTGCCACACCAGTCACCACATCCTGGATTCCCCTTGGTGTCTAGCTTTCAAAAATGTATAGGTTTGCTAGGTTTCCCTAGGTGCCGGCAGAGCTAGGGTTCAAAATCCACAGCTAGGCACTTTGCAAAAAAAGGGTGAGTTTTCACTGTAAAAATGTGGTTTGTTCATGTTGTGTTTTGTGCCGTTTTCTGTCACGGGCACTAGTTCTACCCACACAAGTAAGGTACCATTTTTATCGGGAGACGTTGGAGAATGTGGGGTGGTTGGAAATTTCAGGATCTTTGCAGATTCCAGAACTTTCCATCACAGAAATGTGAGGAAAATGTGTTTTTTTACAAAGTTTGAGGTTTGCAAGGGATTCTGGGTAACAAAACCTGGTGAGAGCCACACAAGTCACCCCATCCTGGATTCCCCCTTGTGTCTAGTTTTCCAAAATGTATATTTTTGCTAGGCTTCCTTAGGTGCTGGCAGAGCTAGGGTTTAAAATCCACAGCTAGTCACTTTGTAAAAAAACGGTCAGTTTTCACTGTTAAAATATGGGGTGTCCATGCTGCATTTTGGCCCGTTTCCTGTCGCGGGAACTAGGCCTACCCACACAAGTAAGGTACCATTTTTATCGGGAGACCTTGGATAATGTGGGGTGGTTGAAAATGTCTGGATCCTTGCAGACTCCAGAACTTTCCATCACAGAAATTTGAAGAAAATGTGTTTTTTCTTTGCAAAGTTTGAGATATGCAAGGGATTCTGGGTAACAGAACCTGGTGAGAGCCACACAAGTTACCCCATCCTGGATTCCTCTGGGTATCTAGTTTTCACAAAAGTATAGGTTTGCTAGGTTTCCCTAGGTGCCGGCAGAGCTAGGGTTCAAAATCCACAGCTAGGCACTTTGCAAAAAAAGGGTGAGTTTTCACTGTAAAAATGTGGTTTGTTCATGTTGTGTTTTGTGCCGTTTTCTGTCACGGGCACTAGTTCTACCCACACAAGTAAGGTACCATTTTTATCGCGAGACCTTGGAGAATGTGGGGTGGTTGGAAATTTCTGGATCTTTGCAGATTCCAGAACTTTCCATCACAGAAATGTGAGGAAAATGTGTTTTTTTACACAGTTTGAGGTTTGCAAGGGATTCTGGGTAACAAAACCTGGTGAGAGCCACACAAGTCACCCCATCCTGGATTCCCCCTGGTGTCTAGTTTTCCAAAATGTATATTTTTGCTAGGCTTCCTTAGGTGCTGGCAGAGCTAGGGTTCAAAATCCACAGCTAGTCACTTTTCAAAAAAAGGGTCAGTTTTCACTGTTAAAATATGGGGTGTCCATGCTGCATTTTGGCACGTTTCCTGTCACGGGAACTAGGCCTACCCACACAAGCAAGGTACCATTTTTATCAGGAGACTTTGGAAAGTGTGGGTTGGGTGGAAATATTTGGCTCCACGCAGATTCCAGAACTTTCCATCACAGAAATGTGAGGAAATAGTGTTTTGCTCAGACCTGGGTCCCTTGCTCACTTTGCCACTGGATTCAAGCTAGACTGGCCGATATTGGGTGCAACCCCGAAACTGGTCGCAGGATGCTTGTTTTTCATCCAGAAAAGACCTGGCTTGGCAGTTTGGGCTGGAATGTTTCCATGACGAAAATGGTCAACACTGATTTGCATATGGCTGGGTCAGAACTGGGGTGGCGAAGTGAGCTAAAGAACGATGATGGATTCAACCCAGAACTTTTAGGGAGTGGGGGGAGTGTCTGAAAAGTTTCAGCGCTCCATCCATCATCCACTTGTATTTGCTATGTTTGCTCTAAGTTGGCCGGGTATGCCCAGACGTGGGTCTATGGCTCACTTTGCCACTGGATTCAAGCTAGCCTGGCTGATGAGGGGTATTACCCCAAAACGGGTCTTAGGATGCCTGTTTCCGTTGCAGGGAAGACCTGGCTTGGCATTTCGGGCTGGGCTGTTCCCATGAGGAACAGGGTTTAGACTGATTTACATATGGCTGGGTCTGAACTGGGGTGACGAAGTGAGCTAAAGAACGATGATGGATTTAACCCAGATTTAATAGTGACTGGGGGTGAGTGTCTGAAAAGTTTCAGTGCTCCGTTCATCATCTTATTGTGTTTGCTTTCACATCAAGTCAGCCAAGGCCTTTGGTGGAGAGCAGGCACCCTTTAGGTACCAATAAATTGACAAGGGAGAGAGGCACAGGCTGAGTTACAAGGCAAGGGAAAAAGCAGGCATGACCCTGCTTGACTGTGCCTCTGGAAACTGCTATCATTATCACCACAAGAAGGGTCACCTCTGCCCACCCCAGCACAGCAACATGGAGTTTGTGCACATAACTTACACTCAAGTGCAGCACGCTTTAGCTTCAGTTCTACCCCATCGTCCTCTGACAGTGTGTTGCACAACACAGGATGGTGGTGCTGCAGTTAAAAATGTAATCTCTCAGCTACATAGTTGCAGCACACACTGCCTCACAACATAATCAGGAAGCTTTCTTGTGACAGTGTGACCCGCCCTTGGGACCTGGTGCTGAGAGATGTCATCATATTAGTGCAGGATATGCATTCTACATCACTTCTCTGGCAAGACTAGTTCACTAGTGGCAGTCATGGGCTTATTTGCTCTGTATGTTAGCAGTGGGCCAATTGCTCCCAAGACTTGCCCTCCCTTCTATCAGCGAGCCAATGCATCTGATACTGTAGCTGTAACAACTGTCACTCAGCAACATATCTGGACTTGACTGAGGACCACTATATCAATATTTGTTTCATGGAAGGAACTCCAAATAAACCCTTCAGTCCCCTGAGGATCTGAGCTCACTCACTAGTACGATCAAAGCCATGAACATCTGATAAAGCATCACTCTATTAACTTCAGAGTCATTCATTGTTACCCGCCATATTGGTTTCCTCTGATTTTTGCTCTGTTTTAGTCTCTCCTGCCTTAAAAGTGTCCTTTCTTCTATTGGCACTGATAAGGGCCTCTGCTTTTGTGATCTGTGAATCAGTGCAGGCCCTAAAGACCACCTGCTACCCGTGATGGGTCAGGAGTTCAAGTTGCACATTTTAGTGAGAGGTGAACTGAAACAGGTTAATCAAATAAGAAAGAAAAGTGTGACAAAAAAGTAAAGTTAAAAAAAGAAGAAAAGTATGACAAATAATTTGTGAAACTTTTGGAGGAGGCGAACATAGGAGAAGGAAGGAGTTACAAGTGTGAACAACAGGGAAGAAACATGAGGGAGAGATGGATGTAGAGACACAGGGAGATAGGCATTATATTCAGTAGGAACAAAGGCTGTGCCTTTTTTAATTAATCATAATGTATCCAATTTAAAAACTGCATTTTGCAGTATGTAAAGTAGTTGTACAGTACTACACACTCACTACAAAATGCAAATCACAAACCTACAAGTTTAAATCTGCAAATCTCCAATTTTCTTTGTAGGTAGAGCTCCACACATGTAAGTTTACTACTTAGGGGCCGATTATGATGGCCTTTGGAAACCCTTCCGACCGAATCGCTTTTGGAATCGTTTCCGACCGAATCGGGTTCTGCGAGTCTGACCGACCGATTACGATGCCTCCCAACATCGTTCGGTCGGACTCGCATTGACTTCAATGGGAGCCTGTGTTCCAAACAAGAACACAGGCTCCCATTGAAACAAGCATTTGCAATGCAATAGGTCTCGCATTCACGCGAGTTTGAGCTATTGGCATTGTAAATGACAATGCCTTTTATTTATGTTTTGGGTTTTAAAACATAATTAAAAGGCATTGTCATTTACAATACTAATAGCTTAAACTCTTGCAAATGCGCTTGTTAGACTGTAAATATCAGAGGAAGAGACCGGCCTGCGACGTCTTCAAAGTAGTGATAAATAGTGCCAGAGTGATAAATAGTGCAGTGAAGAAGACGTGTAAGTGTTGTAAATTACACAGACACAAAGTGTGAAGTGAGAGTTACATATGATCCAAGCTATAAACACTAACAAAGCGCTCCAACACCTTTCGCTCTGTGATTAGACTGTCGCGGCTCAGGAGGAAGAGCGGGAGAGGGGGGGGTTATTTCCTGCCCTCTCCGTGATTTGAGTGTGCAGTGTGGCATTGCATAATGTCATTGCTATCTTTGGCCTAATAAAAAACACTCCAGCTATAGTAGGGCCCTCGCTTCACCTCCTGGTGCAGGGCGGGCTGTGCTTTATGGCAGGCAGGGAGGGAGGGATGGTCTCGACTGCAGCTCTGGCTTTGTACAGTGCCCCTGCTATTACTAGTAAGCGAGAGGCGCTAAGGTGGTGGCATTGGTATTGGTGGTGGTGGTATTGGTGGTGGTGGTATTGGTGGTATTGGTGGTGGTATTGGTGGTGGTGGTGATATTGGTGGTGGTATTGGTGGTGGTGGTGATATTGGTGGTGGTAGTGGTGGTGTAACACCCATTGATTTTGATGCTGACCCCTATTTAGAAGAGTGGCGTAAATAGGAGGCAGCGCCAAAATTGAGACCAAATAAAGTCTAGTCGTAACATGGCGAAACTAGGAGAAATGCTTTATTTCTCCTGGTTTTTGCTGTTTCTATGGGCCTGATTCACAGAACTAACTTACGTCAAAAACGTAAAGTTAGTACTTTTTGGTATTCACAGAATACACTTACTCATTTTGAGTATTCACAGAATGAACTTACTCATTTCGGTATTCACAGAAGTTAGTAGTCCTAACTTTAGGACTCCTAAATGCCTTCTGTGAATACCGAAAGTCTTAAAGTTAGATTTTTCTCAGTTTAGGAGCAGTAAAGTTAGGAGTCCAACTTTACTACTCCTAAACTGAGAAAATCCTAACTTTAAGACTTTCGGTATTCATAGAAGGCATTTAGGAGTCCTAAAGTTAGGACTACTAACTTCTGTGAATACCGAAATGAGTAAGTTCATTCTGTGAATACCAAAATGAGTAAGTGTATTCTGTGAATACTAAAAAGTACTAACTTTACGTTTTTGACGTAAGTTAGTTTTGTGAATCAGGCCCTCCGTGTGCTGCATTGTGCAGCATATATAGAAACAGTAAAAAGTCAATAATGTTTGTTTATGTGCAGGAAGGTGTGCCTTCCTGCACATAAACAATAATTTAAAAAATGACGATTTGCAACTTCTATGTTGCACAATGCACAATGCAGCACACATAGAAGTTCCAAATCGCCATTCTGGATTGTTTATGTGCAGGAAGGGGCACCTTCTTGCACATAAATAATCTTTCCCTGCAATGCAGGCACCCTTTCACAATGGTGCAAGAGTGCCTGTGTTGGTGCTAGGCAGCTACATTTAGTGCCAGCCCTAAGTGAGAGGCAGGGGTGCACCGTATTCATGTGAATACAGTGCATCCTTGCATTTGGAAACTGTCGGAGCGCGGTGTTAGCCTTCTTGGCTTAACACCATGATTTCACAGTTTCCTAGTAAAAAGGCCCCTCAGTACCACCACTTGTCATAGGCGCTAGTGGAAGATGATTTCCAATCAGAAAGAATTGTTTTTGCGCCTAGGGATAAGAGGAGATCAACTAATAATGCTGTGTGCGGGTCTAAGAGCAGTGCGTGTGGGTTAGCATGAACTCCCAGTGCGGTGGTCAGGAAATCAATTTTTTTGGGCTCTTTATGAGCTGCTGTAGTAGATCTTGACACCCTTGAGACCCTACCGGCACTTTTGTGCTGCTGGAACTTCACTTTTTTGACGTTCCGGTGGCGCAATGTGCCACTGGCATATTTATAAGGCCATGTAAAGCCACATTATGTGGCTTTTCATGGCCTTATAGATATGTGCCCTTTCACGCAGAAAACTGTGTGAAACGGGTGTTCCATGGGTGTTGCAGGGGGCATTCCCAGAAACATCCACAGCTTTTTGGCACAGCCCCTGATGTATGAGAAATCGTAAGTCTGAGGCAGCGCCAAAAACGTGAGAGGCACAACGAGGAGAAATATCTTTATTTCTCCTTGTTTTTCCTTTTTCTGTGTGTGCAGCATTCTGCAGCACACATAGAAAGAGGAAAACGCCTCTTGTCATTTTTTTTGTGCAGGAAGGTTTCCCTTCCTGCACAAAAATAATCATCCCCGCAACACAGGCTCCCTTGCACCATGGTGCAAAGGTGCCTGCGTAGGTGCATGGCAGCCCATTGAGCGCCGGCGCGGGGGAAAAGGACAGGAATGCGCCGTATCTAATACATACGGTGCATTCCTGGCCTTTTCTTTTGCCTTAGGGCAGGGCAGCAGCAAGGCCTGCTGTGCTGCCCTACGGCAAAAAAACCCCATAAATGAGGCCCTGAATTTTTGTCCAGAGTAGACTAGCTAATTTGCACATGAAAAACATGTGAGGGAGGTTCCCTGTCTCCTTCCTGCATCGCCAACATAGGAGGGAGTTCCTCAGTCCATGTGTGTGCAGTCTATCTGGGGTCCAGCAGGTTTTATGGATAGACCAAAATCTGGCTTGTGCAATGGGGGGAGAAATTTTTGAGTCAAAATGAACATTTCCCAGCTTGTTTCATTAAAGTGTAGATTGTTGGCCGTTGTGTGTGAGCCAATGAGTTTGTATAGGTGGCAGGCAGTGTGGCCTCTTGTTTAAAGGGTGTTTAGTAGGTTCGTGAGGTCTGGTTCATGTGGGGACTTCAGCTTACCCAAAGCTCCTTTCGAGGCATAGAAATTTATAGAAATCAATATTAGAGAGGTCATGGAATGGTTGTGGGTTAGAAAAAGGGATAGGATTATCACCTACATGCAGCTGGTGTGTTCAATCATGTTGATACATGCTTGTTTACTGTTGATGGCCAAACGGTTGACGGAATACTTTGCTGGGGTTCAGGTTTTTTCTTAACTTTGTTTTGCCTCCGTGGCTCCAGTGAGATTCTGCACCGCTCACACTCGCCGCCTCCTCGTTTCGCTCCTCTCTTCCTGTTCACTACTAAAAGTGTCAGCTGCTCGTGTTAATACTTGGCTGGTTGTTAAGAGACAGCTGCTTACCATAAGTTTCAGTTCTCACATGCGCTTGGTATACTGACAGGGGACAGCAGGGAACAGTCCTGCATCTTCCCAGCAGAGAGCATAACCCTGCTCTGTTATCTGCTTTCCATCACGTGTTCAGTGCCCCAGTGCCACCAGCTTTCAGTACGAGAGACTTACAAAAAACATATGTTTGTTGAACAGAGCAGTGTGAGGTCCACTGCCAGGCAACATGTGCGCTGATAAAGTCTGAGGGACACATTTATCAATATTTCACACAACAAGCCACTTTGCTGCTCTACGTGAAAGGGAAAGGATAACGGCAGGAGTGTGCCGTATTTAACATCATACGGCGCATTTCTGTCCTTTCCTTGCAATGGCGCACAATGTGCTGACTAGCGGCAACACATGCACTCTTGCAATGTGGTGCAAGGTTGCCTGCATTGCAGACAGGATTGTTTTTGTGCAGGAAGGGACACCTATCTGCACAAAAACAATCTTCTGTGGCATTTTCCTCTTTCTATTTGTGCTGCAGAATGCACACATAAAACAGAAAGAACAAGAAAAAATAAAGATATGATATTTCTTGTCATTGCGCCTCACCTGGGGAGGTCGACCAGTAATAGTAAATCTGGGAATGCGCCAAAATCCATGGGTGAGTGCGTGGGAACACCCACGCTCCACCCATGGAAAGCCTCCTGGGGCAGAGTAATCAGCGATTTGCGCTGTGTTGCATTTCTCTAGATTTATCAAGTCAAGCAGGTGGCTTGCGTGGCTTGATAAATCTGACTTAGCAGTTGCGTCGCCCTTGCGCCTTCTTGCATCGTGCAAGGACAATGCAACTTGTTGATAAATCTACCCCTGTTTGTATTGGCTTCAAATATTTGGTGGTGTTACATGCCCCATCGTTTCAACAGTCAGTACTTGTTTTATTTACATTTTTCATACGCATATATTCCAGCATTATTTTTCAGCAGAATTCGCATGGTTAGGGTAGTTATGCAACACTAGTTATGGAGACTGGAGACTGCAATGATACCAAGCGACAACAGACGAGGGTGGATTACGGTGTCACCCCTGACCGTGAGTCTGCGGCACCAATCATAATAAGAGTAATAAACTATTTGTGTTTTATATCAATGGTGATACCAGAAGTGAACAGAGACCGAGCTCACGGGACAAATAATTATCTTGCATTGACTTCCGTGCGACAATATTGTAATAGGGATATCATCAGCACCTTAGTAAAACTGATTATTACCCACTTCTGCATTATCTGATTCGTAATTGATTTTAAACCAATTACGATCTTGTATACCTAATAACGTTAATTTTGTTGATTCCACATGCCAGATCTCTTCCAAAAATTCCTCACATTCGTTCATCAGAGCCACGCGAAGTGCAACTGAATCCCAAACGGGAGAAGCGTAAAAGAATATGGGAATCAACCGGTTCAAATGCTATTACATTATTATTTCTTAAGATAGTTAGGGCGACATCATGCAGTAGTAGGGAACGTGGCCATGTATCGCTAATATTTATTGTGTAGAAAAAACATCAATCATTTTTACCAGTAGTTTAACAAAAAGAGTCTTTCTCTGAGGTAGAGGTTGTGTGCTTGCAAACAATGCAATATGGGTGCTGGTTGTTCCGATATATGTCAACGAAGGCCTTTGCCAAAAAAGACTGCCATTCAAATGGCGGCCGACAGAGGTCCTCACTAAAGGTTACACTGTCAACCCAGGCTGTGGGTGCTCCGGATAAGTATTTTTACACGTGCTTTTCGGGGATCTTCGTAAAGACTGCGTTTGGATCGTTCAGGCGGCTCGTTTTGTAGGCTCGCCGCTCACGGAAAGACAATCTGAGCACTTCTTAGGCATCGGCAGACAGAACAGAAGTAGCAGAGCTCCGAGCTGAGCTGCTGCTGGGTCTACACCATCACGTTGCTCATTGGGCACTTGAGCTTCATCTCCACGTGACATGTGCAACATTTTAGAGCAAGGAAATTGGAGATTGAAACAAGCATTTGTAATGCAATAGGACTCGCATTTACGCAAGACCTATTGCATTGGAAACAGGAGTGCGAGGGGGCGAGACGGTACGAACGTGAGTGGGGGGTGGGGGGTGGCGAAATGTTACGGACTGCGGGAGGGTGCGGGGGGAGACAGGGAAGAAAATAGTGTTAGGAGTAAAGGGGCCAGTAGCCATGGAAGGATACTAATGACGACATGGCCGTCATGAGGAGGGACTAACAAGCCTAAAACCAATCGTACGGCAGCATTTAGGACCTAAGCCAATGAAAAAGATGGGCGGAGAGTGAGCGGAGCTTCCACGAAGCTTCCACACTGTAATCTTTAAATCATATGCAAGACAGGATGTCCTTTCTTTGAGATTTATTGGAGTAGAAACGACAGGATGCTCTCAGCCAGTGCTTAATTTGTAAAATATTAAGTGCAGGTGCTCAAATATTTTTTAGGAGGCCACACCCACTTTACCGGCTCCACCCACTTCTGCCAGAGGCTCCACCCACTTCCTTTATCGGTTCCACCCACATCCACAAGCCTCAACACACCATAGCCACCTCCTCACATCTTGAGTTCCGCAAGAAGCTGAAGACCTGGCTCGTCACATAAGCACCTCGCGGACCTCACACCTGCCCAAGTGCCTGGATACCCTCTTGGGTGATTAGTTTTTCTACAACTCAAATATAACTTAACATAATGTAACATATGGGAAGTCTATGACAACAACTTAAAAGTGAACTCAAATTGGAGAATGTGTGTAAATCTCAAAATGCAGCTTCAGGATGGGTCATTAGAGGACTTAGAGGTACCTTTGCAAATTAAAGAGAATGTGCTTCTACTGTGCTGTTTAAAAAAACAGGAAGGGTGCAGGAAGGAATACATTAAAGAAGGCAGCAACAAATGCAGGCCGGAAGGGGAGTACTGGAGTGATGAAAGAAGGAGGGAATAAGAAAAGAATGTGAAAGGAGGAATTGAAGGAATAGAGGGAGAAAGGAAGTGAATTATCTGTGATGGATGAAAAGAAAGAAGAAAGGAAAGGAGCAAGATAAGCATAAGGAATGGTTGAGAAAGGAAGAAATTAAAGAGGTGAAGGAAGGAGCAGGAAAAAGAGTAACGAAACAATGGAGGAAGAAGGATTAAATGCACCCAGGGAGGAAGTATGGGGAATGAATGAGGGTGTAAGGAAGTAAGAATGGAAGAGGGTGTAAGGAAGCAAGAATGGAAGAGGGTGTAAGGAAGCAAGAATGGAAGAGGGTGTAAGGAAGCAAGAATGGAATAGGGTGTAAGGAAGCAAGAATGGAATTAGGGTGTAAGGAAGCAAGAATGGAATGAGGGTGTAAGGAAGCAAGAAGCAAGAGGGTATAGGAGGCATGGCTGGGGGTGCTGAGGAAGAAAAAAGGGAAAAGAAAAAGATGAGACGAAGGAAAGAAAGGAGGTCAGGGGAATGAGTATGAAAGGTACTGGGTCAAGGAGAGAGGATAATGACAGTGTAATATTGCATAGAAATTGAAAAACAAAAGATTGAAATACATTTGTGTCCTTAACATACCATGTATGTTTGTAAAGCACATATTCACCAAAAGGGGCCTTAACACTGAATTTAAAATGTTGTTATCCAGCTCACTGGCACACATTTTATCGACCTCAGATATATGAAAGACTGAGTTGCCGCACCGAGATTTAAATTTATAACCCTGAGAACAAACACAGATTCCTGGAGTGGATATAAAGAAATGAGCAAGAAGGGAAAACATAAAAGGGAGAATGAGGAGAGGTCTGAAGGCAAAGATAGATACAGTAGACAAAGAATGTGAAGAGAAGTGAGGAAAGCAGAGATAGGGAGTGCAAGACTGGAATGGAACATGATGAGAATGAAAAAGGAAAGAGGAAAAAGGGAAGAAGAGCAGACAGCGGGGAGTGTGTGAAAAGAAAGTGGAAGGGAAAGATGAGAAGGTGAAAAATGAAAAGCAGTTAATGAGGGAGGTGGCGATTAAGAGGAAACATGTACGTAGGGCAGAAAGTGAAAGAAGAATGGAGAGAAGGGAAGGGGTAAGGTGTGAAGGGAAGGAAGATACTGGGGAAGAGCAAGAAAAGAGTACACCACTGCTTTATTAAATATAGAATAATTAAATATGTATAGTTGAGGGGTGACAAGGCTGTATCATTCTTGGCCTGTCTCATCAATGCACAGTTGTGCTGTCCAAGACACCCTTTCATTGTCCCCCTCAAGAACGTGTTTATACTCATCCAAAATGTGCCCGTAAAAACATATTTAGAAACTCTCCCAAAGAGTGCCCTCCTTCTCTCTTCTACATCCATGTTCCCATGCACCCTGACTGAGTACTTGGGCAGTGAGATCACATACATTGTGTTCACAATCAACTGATTAAAAACTGACTCTATAGTAATAACAGACATAGCCAGAACCAAAATGAACTGAGCTTTCTTGTGTACCTGCATTCTCCATTTCACAGTCCATGAACTCCAACCGCTTTCCACATCTTCTGCGTGAAAGTGCTCAATTTGCATCTATCATGTGATCCTCCCCTTTGTAGCTCACTCAGCATGACCACACCCTATTACCCTGCTGATTAACCAAATGCTTCTTCCTGCCCCTCTGTGAACCTACCTACACCTACTAATTAACCCCTGGCTTCTAACTACACATTCAAGAACCTGTGTATTTCAAAATGCCAGCCCCATCACATCCTATGGCCCACCCTTCCAATAACTTTCTAATAGCTACGATTTCCAAATTTTTTGTTATACAACATAACATTTTTTTCAATTTAGATGGTCTACATAGCACTGATCATTTGTTGATGAAAAAGCATTTTTATACAGGCAATGATGATCTGCAATGACAGTCTGTTAGTCCATAACTCTAAACGTGAATTACCACTTGTGGAAGTGATGTTACCAAATCACCTTACATGCAACATCATGTTGTTTATTCTGCTTAAACTTTCCTGGGTGCAAACGATCGACGAGGCAGCTATAATTACACTATACAAACATTCCAGTTTTGTTGATATCATACATGCATGTTACAGGGGCAGAGCACGCAAGCCCAGGCTGCATGCAAGAGTCAAATTAGTTTCAAGCAACGTTGAATAAAGGTATTAGAATGGTGTGCATTCGATCATCTTTGTTTGGATAAACATAGCCTAAAGGCATAGAAATAAGCTTTCAACATTTGTAAGCCACCCAAAAAAACATTTTAGGAACCGACCAACAAAAACGGACTTGGACTAATGAGTGCAGAGCAGCAAGTGCACACCATAGTTAGTGGTGAGCCATGAGCACTTCGAATGCACCATTACAGACAGCTCTAGGTCAGTGCTGATAGAAATGCATGCTACGCGCTATTTTTTAATTTCAGAAAGGCAAGGCAGCAAAATAAATCTACGAAGGATTTCCTTTTCATGGAATCCTGCTAAATGCTAGCAAATCCAAACTATAACGAAACTCAAGCAAAGCAGCCTCTGGCAACCATCGTCCGGATTTTAGAAGGCCATAAATCTGAAGCGCAGGCCCTCAGTCAGCACGGGAGACAGGAGAGTAAAAGAACGTGCTTAATGCTGGATATTTATTTTTGGAGCAGCGCTTGTCATTTTTTGAAGCAAGTAAAATCTATAAATGAAAATGATACCTGTATTGATAGCGGGAGCTCGTACATATTCACTTCTGCTGGGCTTGGTAATAAAATAAAACGTTTCTTGGCAGTCCTGCACACTTCCAGCATGCCTTGCCGCCCCCAGCTCAGCCAACAACCCGCCCTCAGCCACTCTCCAATGGCCGGAAATAAACCAATGTGTTCCGGGAAAATCAGGCGTGACGTGACATCACTAACGTGATGTCGACGCTCCTTCGATATGCCTGGACCTGGGTGGGACTTCCGAGGACATACCAGGTAGCCACTTAAGGAGAGCAGGAATTTATGTTTAATAATTACCGGGCCAGGACTCAGAAAAAAATCGTATAGGCCCGGTAAAATAAGTGCCGGTGCTGAGCACCGGAAAGCACCGGCACAAATTAAGCACTGCTCTCAGCTAACATATCGTCTTTCAACTGCGCTCCTTAGATTCTACGCCCCCCAACCTTCCACTTCCTACATTCTAATTCTAAAACATTACATCATTACACACGCTATACTGTATACTGCATGCCTCGCAAAGCGAGCAGCGCATGCGCTGCAACGCTAGGCTCGACCTAAAAAGAGGTGGTTGGGGAAAACCTTGCACCCTGTGGCGGGCACCCCATGGCGCCTGCCACACTGTGCATGGTTTAACAGGGGGGTCCCTTGGGTACCCCCATGGGCCCCAATTGGAGACCTCAGGGTGAAGGGGGCCTGCTACGGGCAGATTCCGACAGCTGTTTGGTGTCAGGCAGACCGAATCAGAACGGCTGTCTGAATCGGTTATCGTAATCGCTCATTTGGAAACCGTGTCCAAAGAGCTGTAAGATTCGCCCCCGAAAGGCTCGGGCTGTCCAAAAGCCTTTTGGAACCGATTTGGACAGCCCAAACGGTTTCCATGCATCGTAATCGGTCAGTTGGAAATGTGTACGATTCGGTCGGAAACATAGGTTCCGAATCAGATTCTGAGATTCCGAATCCCATTCAGAGCATTTCCGAACGACATCGTAATCGGACCCTTAGTAGTAAATGTTGGTGGGACTGGGGGAATGACTGGAAAATGGGGAATACTTATGACCAAATAGGAGGGGTTTAGGGAGTGGTAAGGAGGGGTTTAGGGAGAGATATGCTAATACAAACATCCACCAAGAAAAAAGTAAGACCATTGCTATTCACAAACTATACTTTTAAAGGCACTACAGCCAAGGGGCTACAATACAGTTGTAAATATACTTCAGTCCAGCCTTGGAGTAAGTTTAGGACCACACCTGGCACTCACAGGTACTGCCACAAACTAATAATGAAGGCAGTGACTTAAAACACGACCCCACATGAAATATTACTAAAATAATTACATTATTTTGACTCCAAAAATATGTTACATGCATATAATTGTTTTTGTTTTCAAAAGTCAAATTAGATTTCAATTTAAATATATTATCATTTAGAAAAGACCCTTAGCTGGCATCAGTGGAAGATCCTCCAAGAAGAAATGGTGAAAACCCTGATGTTTGTGCTCCTCGTGACTGCGAATGGCCCTGCTCCTACTTAAACTCTGCTGTCCACGACAAACGCCAAGGCGAAGATCCGGTGACCAGCTGTTCACGGCGACAGCAACTGTCTACAGTGACCGGCCTTGCAAGACTTGTACTTTGTGCCACAGCAACGACAGCCCATAACGACTGCATGCGCAAAGCTCCTGTGACAACCGATCTTCATGTTGCAGCAACAACCAACTGCGACGCTCGATCTGCTCTTCGTGCAACAGCCTCCTCCTCGAAGCCTCCTCCAACCTCAATGCAACTCTTTGCTTCAGACTTGAGAGGGTAACACTTCAGGTAACTCTTCAGCTGGACAAACCTGGTCCCTGTTTGTGACCTATGCTCTTTTGCAATTGGAATGAACTTGTGACTTTCCCCCAGTATGGCACAGTTCACTGACTCAACATCGATGTAAAAAATATCGATGTTAAAAATATTGAGTAAAAAATATAGACAACAAAAATATCAACTCCTATACTTAAACAGGTAAGTACAAAAATATCGAACTAAAAAATATCGATGCAAAAATATGATGTATAAAATATAGACTTTTATATGAATATCAACTAGAATAATATATATTAAATATATTAAATATTAAATATAATTTTAGCAAAATAAAATAAACTTAATACATTTTAATAAAATATAACAAATAAACTTAATAAAAAAAGATAAACAAACAAACATGAATGTATACATATATATTTACTTTAAAACAATTAAACAATTAATAAACTATTATTTTTAATTTATGTTAAAAGTTTAAAATAATATAAAAAATAAAAATATATATTAATAGTTTAAAATATAAAGAAACTAAAATCTATAATAAGTTAAAACATTAAACTATTAACAAATATTTAAACTTGCATTTCAAAATACAATCAATGCAACAGTAGGGAAAAAGTTGGATAGAAAAAGGGTAAAAATAACTGTTCCCACTCCAGTGAGTGCAACAGTAGGCAAAGTGCTTGATAGCGGAGGGGTAAAAAGTACTATTCCCACTGCAGTGAGTGCAACAGTAGGGAAAGTGTTGGATAGCAGAGGGGTAAAAATTACTATTCCAACTCCAGTGAGTGCAACAGTAGGGAAAGTGTTGGATAGCGGAGGGGTCAAAATTAGTATTCCCACTCCAGTGAGTGCAGCGGAGAGGTAAAAATTACTATTCCTACTCCAGTGAGTGCAACATTAGGGAAAGTGTTGGAATGCGGAGAGACAACATTTACTATTCACCCTCAAACAGTTAAAAAAAAATATTCAAAATTAAAAAAAGTTATAAAAATAGATAAACAATATTTAAAAAATGAAAAACAAAATATATTAAGTATATAAAAAGAAAACATATTATATTAATTACATATAACAAAAACCTACAAATATTATATAAAATGAAATAATAAATAAATAAAAATAATAATTCTTTTAAACTAGAAAATATTTACAAACAAATTAATAAATAAATAAATGTATTTATTTTATTTCCTAGCCTATATCACCACACCAAAAACAAAACACTTCAACATTTTAAATTAAACTTACTTCCATAATTAACAAAATGAAGAATCAATTAACAAAATATTATTAATAAAAAACTAATAAACATTAATTGGCTACACACACTTTAACACTATAATATCCACAACACACACCTAAATTAAACTATAAAATAATAAAACACAATTAAAACTTATATTTAAATTAAAAAATATTACTAATAACTACCCAAAATAAATATCAAATAATAGACATTAATTAGCAACTATATATTAATTAATTAAACACAAATTACTTCCCACCCTTTACTCCTATAAACACTACAACACACACATAAAACTAATTACACAATTACCATTATAACATTTTAATTAATTTGCTTAATATCAATTAACAAATAATTATTAATAACAAATAAATAATCTACTTAACACCCTTTACCCCCAAAACACACACCTAAAATTAATTACACAATTACCATAATTAATTACCAATTAATTAATAAATATTCATTAACAACCAATTCATAATTCATGAATTAAAAATAAATTACTTTTCACCCTTTACACCTATAAACACCACAACAAACACCTAAAATTAATCACACAATTACCATAAATAATTACCAATTAATTAATTAAAATTAATTAACAACCAATTATAAATTCATAAATTAAAAATAAATTACTTCCCACCCTTTACACCTATAAACACCACAACACACACCTAAAATTAATTACACAATTAATAATAATAATAATAATAATAATAATACCGACATTTATAAAGCGCAAACAGCTACCTCAAACAGAGGTGTCCCGGCGCTATAACAGTAGGCGGCACGTGCAGATGACGAGGAGCAGGCCACAAGAGCTCTATCCTAGGCTGAAGAGCCAAGTTTTTAAAGGTTTTCTGAATAGTGGCTCTGATTCAATTTGGCAAATATAGTTTGGCAGAGAATTCCAAAGCTTAGTAACCCACACTGTGAAGGATCTACCTCCTAAGCGAGCTTTAACAAAGCGCGGAGTACATACCAAATTTTGAGAGTTGGACCTCAGTGTGCGGCTTTGTTTGTATCGGAACAACTGCTGTTTATGGCTTAGCTAGCAATTACCATAATTATTGACCAAATAATTACTTAAAACGAATTAATAACCAATTATTAATTAATTCATTATAAATTACTTTACACATTTAAAACTATGAAATCTCAATTAAACAAATATAAATAAATTAAAATTAATCAAGTAATTAAATATAATTAAATTACTTCCCACGCTATTCCCCTATAAACCCACAACCCGCTATGGAACTAAAAACGCAAAATTCAAATAAAATAAATAATAATAACTACTAAAAATGTAACACATATATTAAAAATACAAACAATTCTTATACAAAAAAACATACATCACATTAAAAACGATATTTTTAACAAATATGGGGCCTATTAGGATGGCGGGCGGACTTTTGTCCGCCTGCCACCCTAGCGGTGCTGGGACCGGCCGCCAGTGGTGCGGCGGTCCCGCACCAGCGATTAGGATGCCACCGCCACCGTGGCGGTGGCATCCTCCATTCCCAGCATTGTGGCAGGCGGTGCACACAGCACCGCCCGCCACAATGCTGGGAATGCACTTCTGTGCATTGGCATGCACAAGGTGGCAGGCACCGCGCGGTGCCTGCCACCTTGTGCATGCCAATGTTGGGGGTACCATGGGTACGCCCCAAGTGCAGCCCCCAACCCCCCACCCCAGGGGGCCCGCAACGGGCCCCCAAAGGCATTCTCCACATGCCTTTCCATGGCGGAGTCTCCGCCATGGAAAGGCATGTGACCGCCATCATCCTAATATGGATGGCGGCACCACCTCCATATTGCAGGCCTTTTCCGCCCGGTAGGCAATCGGGCGGATTGCCTACCGGCGGAAAACCTGCGGACGGTCTTTCCGTCCGCCTGGGTCCCCACCGCCATACTAATATGGCAGTGGGGAAATGTGAGGCGGGCAGTGGGAAATGGCAGACGGATCGCCACCGCCATGCGGGCGGTGGCGATCCGCCCTACATCCTAATCACCCCCTATATTTTTGCAAACGATATTAAACACTTCGATATTTTTAAAGTCGATATTACTTACCTTAAGTCGATATTCTTAACCACGATATTCTTGCTGTCGATATTTCTGAACCACAATATTTTTTACTCAATATTTCTGCAAATCGAATTAGCTTAACCCAACTTTGCACATCGCAGCCTATCGCGGGAAAATAACGCTGTGTTAACGTTGTATTCACAACACGGCGGCACCATGCGATAGTCTCACGCTAACGTGTCAAATGACCGCAATAAAATTACCGTGACGGCAAAAAAACGCGAAACACGAACGCTAAAAAAGTTGCGATGTGGCCAACCGCGATAACCAGCGAAAGGCCAGCAATTCCCACGCGTCATGCGGGAAAATTCACTATAAAAGCACCGAAGAGCACAAACAAAATATTTCAAACTGTGTAGCACCATGGAAGAAGCTGGAGCAAGTACAGAGGATGACCAGAACCCCACAAGCCCCCAGGAGGACCAGCCTGGGACCTCGGGGTCACGGAAGGGCAAGGAGAAGAAGACGAGGAAGACGAGGTTCAGTCCGCAGGAAACCAGGATCATCATCACAGAGGTGATAGAACACCACCAACAACTGTTCGTCACCTCCAACGTGTCATTGGCAAATAAAAATGCAATATGGCAGTCCATCCTGGAGGAGGACAATTGGAGAGGTCAAGAGGCGCTGGAATGATGCAAAGCGCAAAACCAAGAAGAAACTCGCTGACAACCATCAGGCAGCACTGCAGACTGGAGGTGGCAGTCCAGAGGAACACCAGGAGCTGGATGAGATGGAGGAAATGGAGGCCACAGTCATCAGTGGGGAGACGGTGGCAGGAGTTGGGGGTCCGGACACTGCTCGACATGACCTGACAGACACAACAGCACCAGGGTGAGTACCGAACAGGGACTGGGGGCACGGGGGGAGATGGGCACAATGGCACACATGCACAATTAAGTAGAGCACACTGCACACCCACAATGACTCTGGATCATGTCCCTGATCCACTTGGCACACTGCAGCACACATACAAACAGCAAGTAGGCCCCCGTCCACTATGGGCACAAAGGGGTCCCTCCCCACACAGCACCAATCTCACAACCAACCCATGCACACGTGTCAAAACCAGCAAAGCTGCGAGTCTGTGAGCCACCATGACAATGCAAGTGACACTGCATGACGAATAGCATGGCTGCAGTCCAATTATCATGACATGGTGCACGCCACCACACTGGGGTGGCTGAGTGTGGAACACATCCGGAAAGGAGCAGGTCACACTCTGACACATCCACGTGCACAAACGACCCCTGACGTCAACAACACATCTGCGGATAACCCATGCACAAGAGTCCAAAATACGAACAAGAGCCAAAATTAGCCAAGTCTGCAACATCTTAGCACTGTGGAAGCACAGAAGTCAAAGGCACACCGCCTCAAAGGGATAAGGGGCAGCAAAATCACAGCTGCAGGGGCGACTCTCCCACAATGCAGCACACACACATAGCAATAACAGCACATCAACATTGATGACAATGTGGTACAAATTGCAACACTTTCACTACAGTACAGAGGACACAACTGGTTCCGCTTGTGTGTAGAAACTGGCCAATCGCATCTGGCATAGCAGGAAACTGTGAGATGAAAATGTACGTGTACAACCTCACATCCGTGATGTAGTTCAAATGTCCACTGTCCCGCATCAAATAGTCAGCTCCTCCCAAACAGTCCCAATGTACATTGTCATGCAGTCTGTATGTAAACTAAACAATATCCAGACATCGGGGAGACGCATAGGTGAACCAGCAGTGCCCGTACCTTCTATTCGGTGGTCCCTCCAGTGGTCGGGTCCCTCCCCTACATCTATGAAGTAACACCCCTCCTCAATTGAGGTGGAGACGCTAATCTGGTACCTTGTACGGGATCAGACATACACCATTTGGACATCCCCACTTTACGGGGAGTCCCCCAGCGGTCCTCATCCTCTGGGGACCCTATCTGTTCATTTTATGGTCCTGAAGAAGTGCCGCTTGACTTTTGAGCTCTGAAAGCACGAAACATGTTGACCACATACACATAACAGCTACCCTGGTACCTTAAGACCTCTTGGTAGCCCCACTGTTTTTACTTAGTCCTGGTCCCACTTTTTGAATTAAAACGTTCGTGGGTCCGGTGCCTATTTTAAGCCACCTAGTCACTTTTGCACACACCATTGATCACTTACTTTTAGCCCACATACACCCTTCACATACAGCGTCCTCAGATCAAAAGAACTCCGCCAAAGAAGCCACCAGGCCTGTCAGACATTGCAGCGCCGGTCTGACGAGGAGCGCCCTATGATGAAGCATGACACCCTAACAGGTGTGTGAGGGCATTACGATCTGAAATTGAGATCTCCCAGCGACTTGAACACTAGTCAGATAGCAACCTGAAGTGCATCTGCTCATTAGAGGAATGGACTCCTTTCTGTGATTTAGATGTGTACTTGAAGGAGCACAGGAGTAGGACCTCTCTAAATAACTAGCTCTTCTGTCCCCTTTTTGATTTAACGTGTATGTAAACTAGAACAATGCATCAACATACATGTCAACACAATGTTAAAATGCATCTCCCCTTCACATTGCAGAGGGACAATCAACACCTCCTGCAGAGCAGACCAGACAACTCATCAGTGATGATGAAGAGGACCTCCACACCTTCGACACCGACGCCCTACAACAGCTCATGGACATCTTAGGCAACCCACCTCCAGGAGCAGGCCAGCCCAGCTGCATCGAGGAGACCCCACCCCCTGCATAGACCACACAGCAGGAAGCACCCACCACCACGGCTGGCTCCCAGCACCTCAGCGAAGCACACATCGCATTCCAAGGCCAGGTGTTAGACTGCCAGAAGGAGGTGGCTGAACAGGTGCAGGTGGGTTTCGACCTCATGGCAGCCGAACTAGATTACATACGTGGGTGTCCAATTCCCATCAGGGACCACTTACACTCCCCAACGGTCACCCACACTGCGACAGAGACACACGCATTTGCACATTTCCAGTACTGAACCACGCCCAGAGCCCCGGGATAATCATTCACACCCCTACGATGTACTTGCGTACGCCGAGCCAGCCCACTCCGCTCACGCTTACAGGGGGGACATAACAAGCTACATTTCCACGATATTCCCCACTGCCTGGGGTGACATGGTTGTGTCCACTGCCCAATACACTCCAAACACCAGCAGTATATGTCGACATGGACATGTCTGTGGTCTGCATACTGCAGTCTGGCCAGCACATCCACGCCACACTTGGCATTGTGTACATTCTCATTCATGGGTCACTTGCCTCCTTCGCACATGCCTGGTTCCCACCTCTCCCCACATTCTGCTATTGTGTGGCTGAGGTGCCATGCCGTTGATGGCTTGTGTACATGGCTAGCCCAGGTTACCACAGTAAGTTGTGCTGTCGTGTCTGGTAGGTGGGCATGTTGTTTGGCATGTTGTATGTGAGTTTGTAACGTGTGCATTCCCAGAGTCGTGAGTTGCATGACTGTGGAGTTGAGGTGTGTGGTGTGTTCATTTGGTACTTACCAATGAGCAATGCATTCCCATAGGTGCCAGCCTCAAAGCGCTGGTTGATGATGGACTGTCGGAAGATGAAGGAATCATGCACACTGCCTGGGTAGTTGGCGACGACATTGGTGAAGAGTCCCAGGTGGTCCACTATTGTGTGCACATTGGTGGAATGCGTGTGCTTCCTGTTGCGGTAATTGTGTGCAGTGGCGGCAGGGGGCACGAGGAGTACATGTGTGCAGTCGATTGCCCCCAACACGTGCGGGAAGCCAGCTATGGCGTAGAAGCCTTGCTTGGTCTCCAGATTTTCCTGCGCAGTGTGGGGGAAGTGAAGGTACTGGGGTACCAAGCTGATGATGGCATCCCAGACAGGTGTGAGGAACTTGGATAGGGCTGGCTGTGAGACTCCTCCGACTCTGGCAGTTGTTGGTTGGAAGGTACCAGAGGCCAACAGGTGCAGCACAGCCAGCAGCTTTGTCTGCGGAGGGATGTTGGTTGTCCGCTGTGTTGGTACCGTCAGCCTGTGGGCAATGATGGTCAGGATGCGGAGGATGGTTGTCCTTTTGAGCCTGTAGTGGGCAATGACATCCTCTGGTGTTAAGTCTGTGAGGTTGGTGCGTTTTCTGAAGGTCCGCTGTCTTTGTCTGCGCTGCCTCTGTGGTAGTCCGGGGGGGGTGCGAGGGGGTCCGGGGGGGGGGGCGGGCCTGGGTGTGGTGGCGGTGGGTGTTGTGGCCCTCTTGGGGCTCCGAGCTGCATGATCAGTAGATCCATGGCATCTGTTGTTCTTCAGGTGTGGCTCTGGTCTGGGCTCCCTTTTGTGGTGCAGGTTGTCGTCCGACTTAACACCAGGTAAGAGCAGGTGTTAGATCCCTGCTGCTAACGCGCCTTATCGCCTGTTTTGGGATCTTATCGCCGATCTGGCTGGTCGTTGAGAATATTGTGAAGTGGTGTTTTCGCTGCTTTTTGCACAGGAACGCCTACACTGCATCTCATTAGCGTTAGTTGCCGGTGTCATCCGTGGCTATGTTTTTTGCGGCTGCTATCACAGGAAAACTGGTGATATCGGCTGTTAGCACCAGCTTGTGAATAGGGTGATAAATCTATCACCACTTTGGCTGCGATAAAGTGCCGCTAACTCGGCGATAAGTCCTCGAGAATATGCCCCGATATTTTTTATTCGATATTCTGTCTGCACACCGTATGGCAAGAACAGATGACGTTCACTAAAAATTGAATATCTCTGGTTCTTTTTTGTCATTCTGGTATTACTTCACTTAATAACATTTACTCCTTGTTGCTAATTTGGTTCAAATTGGTTTGGAAGTTTTCTTGTGCTGTGTTTTCACTTTATAACTGTTTGGGTGCTGCATAAATACTTAGGGGTCGATTCCGATTCGGGCCGGAAATTTCTCCGACCGAGCCGGACCCGGAGAGATTTCCGACCGAATCGGACCCGTGCAGTCCGACCGAACGAGTCCGATGCGTCCGTATGTTATCGGACACGAGTCGGTCGGACTCCCATTGAACTCAATGGGAGCCGGTCGTACAACGCGTACGCGGGCTCCCATTGCCTCAATGGGTGCGAGGCGGACAAGGGCGCCCCCTACAGCGAGTACGCCGCGAGCGCTCCGCGGCGTACACGCACAGGTAGGGGGGACCCATGGGTCCCCCTGTGTGCGCCTCGCACGGGTACGCGTGACAGGGGGTCCGACACGGACCCCCAAAGTACGGCTCCGACAGCGAGTTCGAGTCGGACGGCGCGAGTCGGTCGGAGCGGTCGAGGTGCGCATCGTACTTACCCGGCCGGAAAACGTCTCCATTGCGCGGTGCGAATCGGGTCCGACCGAGTCGGTCGGAGCGGTACGATCCGGGTACGAGTCGGTCGGAGCGGTCGGGTCGCCCGGACGAGTCGGTCGGCGAGTCGCATCGTACTCGCTCGGCCGGACCCGCGTACGGTTCGGTCGGGAAACGGGCTTTCGCATGGCTTTTTCCCGACCGAATGGTATTGGGTGCGCCTCCGACCGAGATCGGAATCGGCCCCTTAACCTGGTGCCTCTATGTTAAGTCTGAAATATTATGTGCCAAGCTACTAGAGGGTTAAGTACAGGTTAATTTTATGACTTTTGAGGTTCACCCTGACACGGATTGTAGTTGTTGCCTGAGTGGGGCTTCCATCTCCTCAACCAATATCCCAATTTCTTACAGTGCGAATGAAATCCCTGCACTGATTTTATCTCCAAATAAAAAACGACCAGCAAAAATCAAGGTGGCTAAGAAGATGAAAGTTATCATCCTGTCAACAACTGCTAACATATAGAGAGGAAAAAGAATTGAAACACGTTTATGCTGATATGCCTGTTTGAGAAAACTGTGCAAGAAAAGATGCACAGTAATAGAAACGAGTTGGTGGAGAAGGCATGAATGTGAGTGTGAACATTTATTTAGAAGTGGAGGTAGAAGAAATGTGCATAGTTCGAGATTTGTATTTTTGCTCAAATTAGAGAAAGGATTGAGAAGGAGATTGAGAATCAAGAGTTGGTAGAGATGGACTGGAGAATGAACAACCAAAAACAACGAATGAAGCAGAGGTTATGCAGTATAGTCAAGATCAGAAGGAAGACATGAGTAGATACCTGAAGAGAGGCAGCAGTGGAAATAGGGTATAGTAGATTACAATGCAAGGAAGAAGGGAAGCGGTTGCAAGTATCCAAGAATCTCGGGCTATGACAAAGGTACTGGTAGGAGGGGCAAAGTGGAGACCAGGAGAAGGGATGAGGCAGGAGATTAAGTTAACTTGTGATTTGTGCTTCAGCCTCGGGAGGGTTACTCATAAGAATCAGCAAAACAAAAGAGGAATGAACAAGAAAAGACTCTAGATCAATTTGCTGGCAAGGCATGTGGGCAGGTAATTTGTATAAGGCATGCACTTTTCAACTCTATTGTCCTTTAAAGACCCCGTGTAGCAGTGGGTGTGTGCTAAACTTCAGGGCACATGCTTAGTCTTTCCTTGTTAACAAATGATAACACTCCCGAGCTAGAAAGTTAAAAACAATCGCATAAACTGATTAAAAAGACCAACAATCTTCAGAAGTATGTGCTAAAAATACACCACCGTAGGTTGGGATGGCAATGGCAGCATGTGCTAAATAAAAGAAAGATAAACACGTCAGTGCACAGATGTCCCTGGAAACAACATGCAAAGAGTGTCTGATAACATTGTGAGCACGTAGCGTTTCCAGCACTGAGTAAGTGCTGGAATGGAAATTAAGCAGTGAACGCCCTTGCCAATGAATGTGTCTAAAAATAAAAATCCCCTGATGAATACAACAGGATGAGGTGGACGCAAGTGGCAGGAAGGAAAATACACGTAATGCAGCACGTGGCCCTAAATGTAGCACGTCTAAAAAAATGATGCAGAAAACTAAATTCACCTCAGAGTATATTTGTTCAGGGTATCAAATTAAAACTTCAAAATTGTGAATGGATATTTGAAAAGTATCACTTATCTATTCATTGAACCTTAAAAATGAGGTAAAGTATAAAATAATTTTTTGCCATTCATTTCCCTGTCAGTCTTTTATAATACAAATGAAGCGTATCCCTTTCATTTTGATATCATTTCTTGAAATGTTATAGAGAGCCTCACGCCCAAACACCATGGGCCTCATTTATGGCTTTTTGGCATAGGGCTGAGCAGCAAGGCCCTATGTCAAATTGAAAGGGCAGGAATGCAGTGTATTTAAGCAATATGGTGCATTCCTGTTCTTTCCGCCTGCGCTGGTGCCGTTTTGGCAGCCTAGCGTTAATGTAGGCCCCCTTGCACCATGGTGCAAGCGTGCCTCCGTTGCATGCAGGGTTGTTTTTGTGCACGAAGGGGCACCTTCCTGCTCAAAAGCAATCCTAAGAGTCGTTTTCCTCTTTCTATGTGTGCTACAGAATGCAGCATACATGGAAAGTGGACAAAATGAGTAGAAATAAACATATTTCTCCTTGTTATGCCTCACTTAGGGGTCGATTACGATGGCGGTCGGAAAAACATACCGACCGCCATGGTAGCGGCAAAAAACCGCCCGCATGGCCACCGGGAAAAACGCTGGATACATTACGATGAACCGGCACAATAATCAGTCCGCGGCGGCGGAGACAACGAAAAACCGCCCGCACACGCCGGACCAGCTGAAAATCCGACCGCAACGGCCGGATACTCAGCGGAAAAGCCAAGAACCGCCGCCATGCACACGGAGTAACCGCCCGTGACATTATGACATCCCCGCTACCACCATGGTACCTACCTATGAATCCGACCGCATCGTGCGCGAACAGTGATGAATCCGATAGGCGGCGGAAGGGCTGCAGCATAGCCACCGCTGCCGAGGAACCGCTGCGGAGGAACCGCTAAAAAAATGGCGGACGTAGAAAAAAACGAAAAAAAAACAAACAATGCACACACTGAAGTAGACCTGTCCCAACACAAACCAAAAGTGCCCAATGACAACAGCCCCAGAAATTTCAAAATAACCAATCACAGGACAACACACACAACACACCTGACAGCAACATACCAGCTTGCCATACCCCCATAGCCGAGCATAAAACCAGCCCCTCCCTGACCACAATCCTTTGCTACACTCCACAACTGAAGGTCCTAACCCCAGAGAACAAAGGAGAGGCAAACCTGCACACAGCACCACCACAACACACACACCACCTACACCACCCACAACACCCACAACACCCACACAACTGCACCACAGAACATCTGCACAGCACACACCATGGCACCACACAAAATGCCAAAATTCACTGATGCAGAGCTTGCAGTCATGGTAGATGAGATAATAAGAGTTGAACCACAACTCTATGGCAACATGGTCCAACACACCCCATTAGCCACAAGAACCCAAATGTGGGTGAGGATAGTCAATAAGGTCAATGCAGTAGGGACCACCCCCCGCAACAAGCATGAAGTACAGAAGCGGTGGCATGACCTGAAGACCGTGGTGAAGAGGAAGAGGGCCAAGAACCGTCAGCTGGCTGACGGGACTGGTGGAGGCACTCCCATCCCACCCAAACCATACAGTCCGTGGGAGGAGAAGGTCCTTGGAATCCTACATCCAGAGAGTCTTGAAGGAATCCGCGGGGGACTGGAAGCTGGTAAGTACAAACCAATGTATATCATCACATTGCCATGTACCGTCTTGCACAAATTCAAACCTACAACCCCTAGGCCAAAGGACATTCGTCTGAACCACAATACCCAAAACAGGTCACACAGATGTAACCACCACTCAACCTGAAAAAGCACAAAGCTAAACAAAACCAACTGGGATGCATGTGTACAGACAAAAAGCACTACAACACACACCAGGCCCCCATCTCCCACCCCTCAGCAGGATGGAGCACCACACCCAGAAGCATGTGTCAGCCATTGAACGCTCCCCCACCACCTAACAGGTAGGTAGCCATCTTCACAGGGATGGGGAATGTGTATCTGGAGGCAGCACTACAACTCCCAACAGGCCCCCTCTCACACCCCTCAGCAGGATGGAGCACCCCACCCAGAAGCATGTGTCAGCCATTGAACGCTCCCCCACCACCTAACAGGTAGGTAGCCATCTTCACAGGGATGGGGAATGTGTATCTGGAGGCAGCACTACAACTCCCAACAGGCCCCCTCTCACACCCCTCAGCAGGATGGAGCATCCCACCCAGAAGCATGTGTCAGCCATTGAACGCTCCCCCACCACCTAACAGGTAGGTAGCCATCTTCACAGGGTTGGTGAATGTGTATCTGGAGGCAGCACTACAACTCCCAACAGGTCCCCCTCTCCCACCCCTCAGCAGGATGGAGCACCCCACCCAGAAGCATGTGTCAGCCATTGAACGCTCCCCCACCACCTAACAGGTAGGTAGCCATCTTCACAGGGTTGGGGAATGTGTATCTGGAGGCAGCACTACAACTCCCAACAGGCCCCCCTCTCACACCCCTCAGCAGAATGGAGCACCCCACCCAGAAGCATGTGTCAGCCATTGAACACTCCCCCACCACCTAACAGGTAAGTAGCCATCTTCACAGGGTTGGGGAATGTGTATCTGGAAGCAGCACTACAACTCCCAACAGGCCCCCCTCTCACACCCCTCAGCAGGTTGGGGCACCCCACCCAGAAGCATGTGTCTGTAAGTAAAAACCAAAGTGACACTGCACAGGTAATCAGACAGTGCATGCACACCACCATCACTCAACAAAAGCATTGAGAGACATGACAACATGAGGCTCTACTTCACCCAAAAATAGAAAAGTAAAGCACAGCCATTGACAGGATGCAGACAGCTCAGCGTACGTAACTGTGACAGAAACAGAACTGTGACTCTCAACAAATATGTCCAAGCAAACGGGCCTCTGACATGCATCACCCAGACTTCCCTCTTAGCGTACATGGGTGCTGATCATGAAGGACCATGGGAAAACCAAACTAGCATGGTCTGCTGTATAAAGAAATACAAGCACAGGACATGTCAACGGTATGCATGTGATGACAATGGCTAGTCCATGCACACAGGTAATGTCTGCCAGGCAGAGCGATCAGCAAAGATGCTGAACATCAACTTGTAGTCATGCCAGTTGTCAGATGACAACCTCACATTGAAATCACCAATACTAGACGTGTGGCATGCTAACCAATCACAGGTCACACCATTGTGAAATGATGAATGTAACTCCACTTCATGGCATGAGGCACATCACTGTGCAGACATACAATGTGTGAAAAAGGCAACTGTGTGTAGCATAACATGTAAATAAGAGACATCAAACACAGCAACCCTGAGGTGTGTAAGGCAATTACCATCTACTTCCTGTCCCACAGGTGACCAACAACTGACTGCAGAGGACGACAACCTCAACCAGCACAGCCAGTCACCAGCTCCCGAACATCTCCCCTCGGATGCAGACTCCCTGGATAATGATGAGGAGGAGGACCAACCCGGACCATCTGGTGTGGCAGGGCGTAATGTGTCCCAGGACCCCACAGCCCCACCACCCTCAGCAACAACATCAAAGCAGAGCCCTGCTGCAACGACCTGTGCCACCACCACCACCTCCACCACCACTACCACTACCACTGCTGCCTGCAACACTCGCCCTGCTCCACAGGCCAACCAGACCACAACAACTGCGGAGGTACGGGAGAGTAGGCCGGTGCCCACAGGAGGGAGGCAACAGGGCCGTGACAGCAGGCCAGGTGTGAGGACAAGGCTGACCCAAAGGGAAGAAGTCCCTGCCACTGAATCACTGGCACACATTCACAGAGTTGTGGGGGCCTATGAACACGCCCAGGGACAGTTGAGGCAGGCTCAGCAGGATGCCCATGAGCAACAACAGATGCTGCGCTCAATTGACAACCGCATGGGCCAACTCGTGGCCTGCATGGGCCAAATCAGGGACCTCCTGGGCCAGCTAGTGGGGGTCCTCAGGGACAGGCATGCGGCACCGCCAACACCTACAGCTCCCTCCGTTGTGACGCAGGATGACAGACCCCCACCCTCCCCTGCATCCAGCGAGCATGGGGACTCATCAGACACCACTGGCCATGCACCTGTGTCCCCCCCCTGCCAAAAGAGCAAGGGGCCGCCCGAAAAAATCATTGGGAGCATCCCGTGGCAAAGCACCTGGCAAAAGCCAGTCAAGTAGCCAGCCATGATGGCACCCCTCTTCACCCTGCTGTGTACCCTGCAGACTGTCCCCACACACAATGGCGTGGGAATGGCAAATGACTGTTGGACTGTGTTGCCATACTGATCTAGTGTATACTCTATTGTCTCATCTACCATCACTGACAAATCTGTTATTCACCATTCACAAATCTGTCAATATCCACATCTACATCACATGTATCCACTGTAAATAAACACTAATAACGCACCAATGTAGTTGTCACTGTTCCATGTTCATCACAGTATGTTAACTCACACCCATGAATACAATGTCGCAGGGATACTCCGCAGGTAAGTAGAGGCTGAAGGGACCTAGGAAAACACAACAGAACATCAGTTGCTACTCAGGTGGTGGACTAACAACCATCACACAACACAGCACATCAAGGTACGACAATCTGCACATGTCACAAGGAGCAACTGTATCAACATAGACATCAAGTAGCTGTGTCAAAAGATCCCTTGCCATACACATCTGCAGCCAGCACTGACTCTGCAACATGCTGTAGTCACAAAACTCACATACACATATTCACCAAGCACAACATCATCAGACAACAGCCAGTATTGACATTGCCACTGACCATCAAGTGAAGTAGTTGTTGATGAGCTGCTGACGCTGTCCAACACCTTCCTCCTCTCCACTATCCTCGTCACTTGACGTTTGGGTGTTTGCAGGTGGGGGCTGTGGCTGGTCATCATCATCCTGGATTAAGGGGATCCCCTTCCGCACGGCCAGGTTGTGTAGCATGCAGCATGCTACCACTATCTGACACACCTTGACGGGTGAGTACTGCAGAGCCCCTCCGGTCTTGTCGAGGCATCGAAAACGCGATTTCAGGAGTCCAAATGTTCGCTCAATGACCCGACGTGTCCTCCCATGGGCATTGTTGTAGCGCACTTCAGCTGGTGTCCTGGGATTGCGAAGTGGACTCAGCAACCAAGGTCCGTTGGGATATGCAGAGTCACCTAAGTGTGAAAGACACATAAGGATTGAGTGTCTGACATGTGTCCGAGGACAGCATGGCACACAAACAGCACACGACTCGACCCTTTGTACTCACCCACAATCCATGCCCGCTCCGGCGCCAGATTGGCCATCAACTGTGGTAAAATGCTGTTGCGCATTATGTGTGAATCGTGGCCTGATCCTGGAAACTTTGCACAAACGTGTGAGATGACCATATCTGCCTGGCACACCACCTGCACATTGATGGAATGATAATGTTTCCTATTTCGGTAAATATGCTCCCGTGCTTGGGGTGGAATCAGGGAAACGTGTGTGCCATCTATTGCACCAACTACATTAGGAACGTGTCCAAGTGCATAAAATTCGCCCTTCACATCCGCCAACTCATGCCGCCTGGGGAAATGTATGAATTGGTCCCTGTGTTGCATCATAGCCAACAGGACATCAAGTAGCACCATGCTGAATGTTGGTTGGGACATCCCCCCTGCAATGCCCACAGTTTGCTGGAAGGATCCCGTAGCCACGAAATGTAGGAATGCCATCACCTTTGCCGTTGCCGTGAGTGCTGTTGGGTATGTCCTGCGTGGAAGCAGGTGTGGCTCCAATAGTGCACAAAGTTCCAGGAGGTTTGTCCGATCCAGACAGAATCGCCTTATGATGTCGGTATCCTCCATGTTAGCCAGCAGGGTGAAGGTACGAAACACATTAGGTCGCCTCCTAGGTGAGATGAAAGGGGACACGTCATAGCAACATAAATTAGGATGTGCACAAATTCATAAAGTCTGTCCTGTCACGGCGCTAACATTGACTGTCATCCCTGAAAGCACACAGTGCAATTCAGTGTTGTCCCAACATGAGACAGATTAATTGTACAACTGTCATGGATGTGCACAGTCAGTAGACACAATACGAACACTGTCTATGTGAATGCCAAGAGTCACATATCGAGCTGAGGTGGACTCAGCCTTGGGTGTACATGACACAGGACATGTGTGAAGCAGAGACACTGCTGGCTTCCACGTTGCTGCTGTACCTGCCACACCTCCTTGGCCAATAATTGCAGGGGACACATCAACAACACAATGTGGATAGATCATTGGGATTGTCTTTGTACTCAGTGCCACTTCGAACACACTCAAATTCAATGACATTCACATCCCAAACCCATACATGTGCCAATGTCATCAGTACACAGGCCATATCTGCTGCTGACTTGAATACAAAGTCGGACAGTGACAGATGATGTCACGCCTGTGCAGAGTATGTGTACCACTGTAACAGGCCACCATTACCCCACTGCCCAATACTCTCTACAAGCACACAGATAGCCAATGTGGCACACATTAACAATAGATGAGGGACGTGATCAGCAGGGCCTGTATGCACCCTTAATCTTCCCCCATTTTGGACATTTACATGCAGCATCAAGGAGGGACTGCCCAAGGACACATGTGCACCACAACACATACCATGGTGATACACATCCAGCTGTTTCAAGACACAACAGTGCCACAACACATACATACAACACTACATGGACAATGCCAAGCCAGTATGCCAACAAGTCCACGCATGAACATACTGTATGCATGACATATGGACTACTGGCTCAGACACCTGACACCAGTGGATGTAATTTTACACCACATGTCCCAAAGGACATGCATCCTGACCCTCATTCCACACAGGCTGTCAGGCCCAACACAGCATACAATCAATATCCCACATCTAACAAACATGCTGGCTGTGCATGAGTAGTGGGACACTGGTACCTCACATTGACCAAATGTCGGAGTTGGATGAGTGTCACAGGCACAACAGTCAAGGTACATCTCACCTGTCTTGGGTGCCCACACCATCCTGATACACCAGCAGATGTGATCCACCCACACAGTGCTGGAATAGATGGAGAGCAAGGATGGCTAGCACCCCATAGCATGCACATACACTAGTGTTGGTGGCAACACACTGCACACGTGTGCCACTTGTGCTGACCATCCAACATTGCAGACAATTCCCGCTAATCAGTGCACACACATTGCACAGGCAAAACTGGACACCCATAGCCTGTGGACAAATGTTGCATACTATATTCCATACAGTTAGCACAATCCACAACCGTGCATGAAGTCCATCTGCCAACGCAACATTCCTGATGTGAACAATGGACATGCACTGGTGGTAGGTGAGTAGCACCGGAACACAGCACAACACTCAAAAACATAGTGTTGCTAAGCACCATTGTTGAAATGTACATGTCACTGATTCACATACAACAGTCCAAACAACATGAGCACAGACCTGACACTACCACATAGGTCCCTGTGGTTACAGGTGGCAGACATGTAGCAAAGACATCTGCTCTGGCCGTCTACCCAAGTGACAAACAATAATAATGCAACGGATGCCAGGTGTGGTGCTGAAGTACTCGTCATCCTTTAGCAGGTCGAGCCCCCCTGTACATGTGGACATACACTGCAGGAGTTGCCAGTGTGTACAAAGACATAACATGCAGCATGTAATTGGTCTTAGCAATAACACAACAGGGTGACATCTGTTTCCAATGATGACAGTCATGCTGAATAAATGAGTTCATCTGGGTTTTCAGTGTAACACATGGGCTCAGGTGTGAGATAGTGGTCAGCATGGGTGGCAGATACGACATTGTGTGTAAATAATGCTCAACATAATGGAGTACAGTGTTCCATTTGGTGTGAGACGTTACACAGTGGCTGACATTTGTGACAGGAGACCATATCAATGTTATCCAGTGCCATGTGCCACTGTACGTATCCACTGTGCGTAGTACAGTAATGACCATTGATCCACACACAACAAGAACTGTCCGTAGGTGCCTTAAACGTGCCCCATAAACACAATGACGCACAGAGTGTACGATGTGATGCTGCATATTCCCCATAGCGGACGCACATACTGTCCGTGAATTGGGTGGCGGAGCATGCCAACCACCATTTGTACCTGTGTCGATGCCCACCACTGACGCAAGTGTATCATGTGCTGCACATGACACATTGGTGTTAGTGATGGCCCTCTACATAGCTGCAGATGGTGTTTGTCATGCTCCACCAGCCACATTCCGGTCACCCATGTCACTCTATGGCAATCAAACAGCGGTAGCGCCGGCCAGGACCCCACGGTGTGTCACCGCCATGAACCATGCCCTTGCAGCCAATGGGGACCGCTATCGTGGTGGCATGATGCAGATTCAAAAATCGCGGTAGGCGTGCTCCGCCCCCAGCGGATGCGGAGATAGGATGCATATGTAAGATACACCACCGCGGTAGCGCCGGCCACGACCCCGTGGTGTGTCACCGCCATGAACCATGCCCTTGCAGCCAATGGGGACCGCTATCGCGGTGGCATGATGCAGATTCAAAAATCGCGGTAGGCGTGCTCCGCCCCCAGCGGATGCGGAGATAGGATGCATTTGTAAGATGCACCACCGCGGTAGCGCCGGCCAGGACCCCGCGGTGTGTCACCACCATAAACCATGCCCTTGCAGCCAATGGGGAACGCTATCGCGGTGGCATGATGCAGATTCAAAAATCACGGTAGGCGTGCTCAGCCCCCAGCGGATGCGGAGATAGGATGCATTTGTAAGATGCACCACCGCGGTAGCGCCGGCCAGGACCCCGCGGTGTGTCACCGCCATGAACCATGCCCTTGCAGCCAATGGGGACCGCTATTGCGGTGGCATGATGCAGATTCAAAAATCGCGGTAGGCGTGCTCCGCCCCCAGCGGATGCGGAGATAGGATGCATTTGTAAGATGCACCACTGCGGTAGCGCTGGCCAGGACCCCGCGGTGTGTCACCGCCATGAACCATGCCCTTGCAGCCAATGGGGACCGCTATCGCGGTGGCATGTTGCAGATTCAAAAATCGCGGTAGGCGTGCTCCACCCCCGCGGAGGCGGTCATTGGATGCTTTTGAAGAAGGCTGACCTGGAACACCAATGGCAGAAGACTATGACCACTGAAACGAGTCCAGGGCCCTATATATGTGTGGAAGGGAGCACCACATTTCCACTGCTCACAGAGCCTGCTGCCTGGGACCCCTCACCTGCTGCTGCCTCCAGGGACTGCTGCCTGAGACCCCTCACCTGCTGCTTGGGACCCCTCACCTGCTGCTGCCTCCAGGGACTGCTGCCTGAGACACCTCACCTGCTGCTGCCTCCAGGGACTGCTGCCTGGGACCCCTCACCTGCTGATGCCTCCAGGGACTGCTGCCTGGGACCCCTCACCTGCTGCTGCCTCCAGGGACTGCTGCCTGGGACCCCTCACCTGCTGCTGCCTCCAGGGACTGCTGCCTGGGACCCCTCACCTGCTGCTGCCTCCAGGGACTGCTGCCTGGGACCCCTCACCGCCCACTGCCGCCGCTGACGTCTCATGTCCACAGTGATGGCTAGGACGGAGAAGATCCGTGCCAGTCCATTTACAAGCGAGGAGCTGGATGTCCTGGTGGACGAGGTGCTGACACAGTACCCACGGCTATATGGTGGCCCAAATGTTGTGGTAAGTCTCCAACAGTGGCGGTGTGAGTGCAAGGGGGGCACACATGTAGTCGATCAGATGGTGTATGTGCCTGAGAGTGTGGTGTTGTGTAATGCACTGGCTGACATGCTGTTTCCTAGTTGTTAAGGGGGTGTATGCAACCCACACATTAAATGCATGGACATGAAGGGTGGATGGACATGTGTTGTGTACACATCCATATGGTGTGACAGCTATCTGGTGATGCATGTTTCGGGACAGTTATTGTTCATGTGACTGTTTGTGTGGGTCCTCGTTGTCCATCTCTGTGTGATTCTACCTGGCATGGACTGTCCACGCCCAATGTGACAAGGACACATCACTGACTGTACAGAGTGTGATACGTGTGTTGTTGGCATGAGTGTACATCAATGACCCATATCTGCCGTGTGGAGATGAGTCTGTGTCATGCCACTGTTCAGAGAGAGAGGTTTTACCATGAGAGTGTGTCACTGATGTTTTCCCCCTCTTGTCTCCCACACCTGCAGCTCAAGGTACACCAGCGTAAGGCCGTGTGGAGGTCCATTGCAACCAAGGTGCGGGCTCTGGGAGTGTCAAACCGCCGGCGCACCCACTGCCACAAGAGGTGGGACGACATATCACGACTGGCAAAGAACGTTGCCGAGATGACACTGGGGATACTCCCTCGCAGTGGCAGGTTGTCACGACGCAGCTTGACACCACTGATGTGCCGCATCTTGGCTGTGACACAGCCTGAGCTGGACGCACGTTTGAAGGAGCATCAACAGCAAGCTAGGGGTGAGTATTCTGTGAAGGTTGATTTTGTCTGTGAGTGGCTGCATGTGTACCAAGCCTGTACCTGCGCTGGTGTACGTGATGTGGTTACTGTGATGCAGTGGGTTGTAAGTGGCCCCTGTGCTGGGTGTGGCAGTCACGGATATTACATACATGCACTTACTGATGTTTTTCCAATCCTGGGAATTTCAATGGCATTGTGGGTGGTGTGCTGCAGGCCTGGTCCATTGGTGTTAGTGTTTGTACGCCCCAACATGCATGATGTTGTGCTGTCTGCCCATCACATGGCTCAGCTATGCCGTGTTTAGATGTTTGTACGCACTGTTTGAGGTAGTGATGTGTGTCTGCAAGGTGAGATTGCACGGGGTGGCCTGCAACATGTAGACTTTGTCATCCTCAGTGTTGCTTTGCTTGAATATGTTTGTCCTGTTGCTGTCACTTTGCTGACCCTACATGTCTCTCTGTTATGCAGCATCTCCCGTGGGCACGGCGGGACAGGGGACGGACACCAGTGGTGGTGAAACAAGCACAACAGCTGCACAGGATCCCAGTGACACAGATGTGACCAGCGCCTCGGAGGGGGATAGGAGTATGCTGGAGGAATCACAGCCCGAGACGCAAAGTTCAACATCATCTGATGACGGCGGTGGTGCAGACATCTTGGAGGACACAGGGAACGGAGAGTCTGCTACATCTTCCAGCACACAGCGTGCAGTGCCCACCCTCCCAGCCACTTCCTCTGTTGCTGCCCGTGTTCGCACCACAAAGAGGGGAAGAGTGTCCTTCATTCCAGGCACCGCTGCCCCTGCCCCTGTGCCCCCTGCTGCCATCAGTGCAGAGTGTGTGGAGCTTATGCGCCAGCTGTGTGTGGGGCAGACAGGGCTCCTCAATGCATTGTCAGACCACGACCGCAAATTGGCACAGGTGTTAGCTTTCATGGAGGGCATCCATTCAGACGTGGGTGGGCTGCACCGCACTGTCCAGACAATGTCCTCCACAATGGCGGCTGCACTTCAACTGGCTCAATCTCGTAGTCCAATTCCAGTCCCTTTGTCCACCCCCATGCCAGTGGCGACGTCTGACGACGGTGACCACGCTTCACACACCTCAACGTCACGATACTGCACACGTAGCACACAGCAGCAGCAGCCCAAGTGGTCAAGGTCACAGACACCTTCCCCTACAAAGAAAAAAACAACCCCAGAGCGCAAAGGGAAGAGCCCGTCAGGCGTTGCAAAGGCACATGATTCAAGGAGGAAGTACTCAGGGTCACAAGCCTCAGAGCAATCCCCGGCCACAGTCTCTGTGGTCCCAAAAACGTCTCGCAAAGGCATGCAGACACTCTCCATGCCCACTGTGAAGGTGGGGCCTGGCAAGGCTACACATAGTAAGGTATCAAAGGCTGTTTCACCAACTACCTCTACTCCCATTCCAAGTCCAGTGAAGCAGGGACAGGAGGGCACTGTAGGGGGCACACAGGGTAAAGAGGGGATGGAGGGGCAGAGGCAATGCCAGGCTAAGCGTTCTTCTGGATCCAGCACATCCCCAAAGGGAGGTCCAGCGTGTGCACCTGCGGCAGCCTTGGTGATGAGTGTGCCGTTTGTGTCCACACCACTTCCCATTGATACCAAGACAGGCAAGCCATTTAGAATCCCCAAGAAGTGGAAAGGCACCCCTCCACTGTCTCCCTCCCACACTGTGTCCCACGTCGGCCTGAGTCCACCTCCACGTGCCACTACACCACCTGGTCCAAGCAGCCCTCCAGCGTCCAAGGCCACTGATAGCTCTTCCTCAGCTGGGCGTCTCACTCCCCAGTCAAGTGGTCCAACTGTGCCCGACACACAGTCAGCTCCCAGTCAGACTGACAGCCAAGTCTGAATGTTGATCAATGTCACAGACCTGTCTCTCCCACACCGGTACCTGTGCTGCCCATCGTGACACACCAGACTGTGTTGCTGACCATGGCGGAGTTTGGTGACACACATTCCCTGTGCAGCTTCTCATTGACTCTGTCAGCACCTTGGACTGGCCACTGGCCTTGCAGTTTGCCCCCTGCCTGTGCAGCTTCTCATTGTCTCTGTCAGCACCTTGGACTGGCCACTGGCCTTGCAGTTTGCCCCCTGCCTGTGCAGCTTCTCATTGTCTCTGTCAGCACCTTGGACTGGCCACTGGCCTTTCAGTTTTCCCCCTGCCTGTGCAGCTTCTCATTGTCTCTGTCAGCACCTTGGACTGGCCACTGGCCTTGCAGTTTGCCCCCTGCCTGTGCAGCTTCTCATTGTCTCTGTCAGCACCTTGGACTGGCCACTGGCCTTGCAGTTTGCCCCCTGCCTGTGCAGCTTCTCATTGTCTCTGTCAGTACCTTGGACTGGCCACTGGCCTTGCAGTTTGCCCCCTGCCTGTGCAGCTTCTCATTGTCTCTGTCAGCACCTTGGACTGGCCACTGGCCTTTCAGTTTGTCCCCTGCCTGTGCAGCTTCTCATTGTCTCTGTCAGCACCTTGGACTGACCACTGGCCTTGCAGTTTGCCCCCTGCCTGTGCAGCTTCTCATTGACTGTGTCAGCACCTTGGACTGGCCACTGGCCTTGCAGTTTGCCCCCTGCCTGTGCAGCTTCTCATGTTCAGGCTCTGTATCTTGTGCCTTGGTCCTGTCTGATATTGTTGCCTATCAGTGCTATTTGTGAATAAAAACAGTTGCTCATGTTGTCAGTTGTGTCATTGTCCTTACTGAATAAGGCTTTTCCTGTATGTCTCACATTTACTGGGCCAAATGCTCTGTGTGCCACTTCAACTGTGCCACTGGCTTGTTTGACTTATCAT
Organism: Calotriton arnoldi; assembly: GCA_963921515.1. NCBI lineage: Eukaryota > Metazoa > Chordata > Amphibia > Caudata > Salamandridae > Calotriton > Calotriton arnoldi. The sequence continues at coordinate 35,635 of CAWUFW010011647.1, read as the reverse complement.
TTATTTTACAGGGGTGACGGGGACTTCAGTTCTTCATGACTCGGATACTTGTGGGGTCAGTGATGTTGTTTTCGGTGACATACCAGACTCATGTTCCTTCCTTGTTGCTGTTGGCTATGTTTTACTGCATCCTGGTATGTGGGCACTGCAAACACATAGAGGGGTCATATACACGGGATTGCAGGCAGGCTGACCAGGCTCAACATGTATGTGCGTTCTTGCTTTCATGTATGCCTAGCAGTGTAGATGTGTAGTCATGTTGTGATGGGCAGTCATCCTAGTCACAACGGTTACTTACATGGTGTGCATTTGGGTGGTCAAGGGTTGTACGGTGTGTTGGTTGTGGCTTTGTCGTGTGTGTTGATGTGTGTGTTAATGGCGTGTGACTCATGGCTGTGTGGGACTGTTGTGTGTTTGTGTGCACACACTGCTTGTTGTGCATTCAGTGCTGTGGGTGTATGTTGCCTTGTGCTGTCCTAGTGTACATCCCCTGATGTACTGCTGTGTTTGCTATGTGCTTTGTGGTGTTGTGCATCTGTTGTGTGTTTGATGTGTCTGTGTTGTTCTGTGATGGTGCACTTCTTGTCTGTGTTGTGGTATGTAGCCTATGCATTTTTCCTGACTGATGAGGTGGTGCACTCCTGTTGTGTGTGTGCTCCCATTGCCTTCCCCTAGTTTGGCTGCACAGGTGATGTGTGTTATTTTTGTGGTTCTGTATGTGTTTCTGTTTTGAATTGTGTTTGCCATTTTTGTTTTGGTGCAGACGTTGGTACTGAAATCCCTGTGTGTGTGTGATGTTTGTGGATGCCCCCAGGGGGTTTGATTGTTTGTCTGTATCTTGTCTGGACATTATGTAGGCCCTTCTGTGTGTCTGGCATTGGGGTTGTGTGCTGCAGATATGAGGGGGGTATGTTTGGGGACTCCTACTTGTGTTTGACAGTCATTGAGTGTGCCAATGTGCCCTGTGTGATACTCATGTGTACTTGCTGTTCACTGTTTGACTTGAGGTCCTTCCTTTCATCCCTGTCCCTATACATGGGTTACCTTGCTGTCTCCCTGAGTTGTTGCACTGAGGTGACTGTTGTTTGACTTCACTCACTGTGCCAGCCATGTGCTTGGATGGGGTGTGGATGTTGCTCTGGGTTCCTTGTCCTGCATGTGTCTGTTCACCTGGTTGTTGGTTGTCTCCTTGCCCTCCCATTTGTGTGCACATAATTTTTGCTTTCCTCTATGTTGTGCTCCATTGCTGGTGGCATGTAGTCTGTGTATGTGGCTGTGTGTCGGTGTGGGGTATGTCTGTGTGAGTTGGCAGGGTGTGTGTCCAGTAGTCTGTATGTTCCTTGTGTGTGTGTATGTTAATTTTGTGCTTGTATTCTGCTTGCTTGCCATGTATGTGGTGTTGTGGTGTGTGTGTGTGTTGCCCTGGGCCTGTGCCTCTGTGCTGTGTGTTAATCTACACCCAATGCTGCTGTGTCTGTCTCCCTAGGTGTTAGTTGTGTGCTGCTGGGTGTGGATTTAGCTCACTTGGTGTTGGACATGGGGGTGCACAGGGGGGGGATTGGCATGTTTCTTGCTGTGTGCGGCGGAGCTGTGGGTGGTGGGTGATGGTGGTGGCCTGTGGTCTTTCTGGCCTGTCCGTTGCTGTACATGCATTCTGCTTTGTGCGATGGATTTCCTGCATACTCACCGCTGCGGTGTCGTCAGCAACACATTACATTATGTTTGCGGTAATTTGGTGGGCTTGATGCAGGGTGTGAATTGGTGCCAGCTGAGACATGTGTGGGTACAGTGATGGATGTGTTCCTGTCCACACCAGTGTGTCTGGTGTGGCCAGGTGCCCTGTTTCGGCCCGTGGAATTTGTGTTCTGTTTTGTGTTGTATTGTGTTTTTTTTACGTACCTGCGCGGCGTCCGCGGCGGGCGATGTTGGCCTGGTGATGTATCACGTACTGCACCGGGAGGACGTGTAGTGCTGGATCCATGGCGTTCGGCTCCGGGTGGAGGGCTCCGGAAGTCTCGTTTCACGCTCCGCTGTCGAGATTCCGCCGTGTCTGGAAGGGCGGTTTCTCCCCTGCGGTTTGACGGGTTGTTTGGCGCATCCTAATTTGTTGAGCGGACGGGACGTCATTCCGCACGGCGGTGAGTCTCCATTGGCTCCCACCGGCGCGGTGGCGGGCGCAATTTCATGGCGGTCGGCGTTGCACCGCGGAGGTCGGGAAATGGGGCATATTTGCCCTTCATAATATGGCGGCCGTGAGGACCGCTGCTGGCGGGCGGTAAAAGGCATTTTTCCGCACCGCTGGCACCGCGGTACTGACACCGACCGCCATCGTAATCGGCCCCTTAGGGAGGTGTATGGATGTGACTCTTCCCCAGGTTTAAATCATTTTGAAAATCTGGGGCAGAGCAGAATTTCATGGGTGTGCATGGGAAAACCAACCACAACACCCATGGAGCGCCTCTCGGGCACAGAGTAAGGCGACACAGCGATTTGCCCTGCATCACCTTACTCATGATTTATGAGGTCACTCAAAGCCACACAGGGTGGATTTGCGTGGCTTCATAAATCTTTAAGAGAGCTGTGCGTCACGCATGCACCACTTTACGTGATTCAGGGCTCTCATAACTAAGCCCCTATATTTGTATTTCATTTTTTATCAGATTTTATTGTTGTTTCCACTTATGACAAAGATGGTATTGAATTAATTAACAATTACCACTACAATGTTCCAACTGACATTCAGGAACACCTCCACTCAGGACTTCTACTGCCTTTTTAGAACTTATAATTCAACTACTTCTACTCAATGTACTAAAATGTAACATTTAAAATTAATCAAAAAGCATAATTTTTAAATCTACACATATATATATGTAAAACAAAAACCCTTTCACGCATAGAGTGACGCATAAATTATGCAAAAAAGAAGCAGAGAACTCTGGGTAGTTCTCAAGTTTAGGTGGAAAGCAGCTCCTGTATAGAGCACTCCCAACACCAGCAACACTCTAGATCTGCTCACTTCAAATATCTGCTTTTCTATCAAAGTGTTTAAGCATAGGATTGGCACAGTGCCATCCACACCGAGATGGTAAGGGACAAAGTCTTTAAGCATAGAACTAGCACAGTGCTGTCCAAGCCGAGCTGTAAAATTACAAAATCCATTTACCACTCCAGGCACAGTATTACAGCTTTGAATTGGTAAAATACCAACCAAGCCAACCTGAAATGAGTAAAAGCAACCCCTGACACAGTGTTTCGCTCTACTTAGAGCTCTTCAGAGAGGTATAGCTTTGTCCAGACACAAGGGAGCACCCAGTATAAGTCAAAACAAAACCCTTTCAGGCATAGAGTGACGCATACATTATGCAAAAAAGAAGCAGGGAACTCTGGGTAGTTTCAAGCAGCTCCTGTATAGAGCACTCTCAACACCAGTGACACTCTAGATCTGCTCACCTCAAATGTCTGCTTTTCTATCAAAGTCTTTAAGCATAGGATTGGCATAGTGCCATCCACGCCGAGATAGAAAGGGACAAACTAACTTACACTTAAATTTGAGAACTACCCAGAGTTCTCTGCTTCTTTTTTGGGATCTCTTTCTTCAGGTACCCCATTCATAGCTGCATATTCACCCCGAGGATTACGGCCCTGTGTGCGGCAATATACAGGTGAGTCCTTTTTGTGCCATATATCCATTGCCTGTCCTTCCCACATTTGAGCCAGACTCCAGAAATGGGTAGATGGTATTTTTCCACATGTATCATGCATATGTGTGCATTCGACACATATGCAGTCAAAATTTTCACACAGGCATCGATACATATGGAAAACTAATCACCACCACTGCAAGATCTCCATAGCCACACCGCAGGAATCATGGTAAACTTGTAATACAGCAGTCTGAAGACTGCCAGCACTATGGTCTGCTGGGGAGAGAGGCGCCGACTCTCCCCACCTCCTAGTGGGCTTGTCGACTGCACCCATTTAAAAAGGCACCTGTAACTCCCTTAATGGGAGTCCCTGCATCGAAGCATTGCAGCCCCTCCCCTAATGGTTGCCAGGGAGGCTAGTGCTTTCTGACCAATTCTCCACTGCAGCATTTAAACCAGACAGACCCTAGCGGTCGTGAGGATCGCACTGTGCTCCACGCAGCAGAAGGCCCATACTTGGTGTCTGTCCTAGTTGGACCTGAATGGTCTGGGAATTGTGCTGCGCTCCATGCAGCATAGTGAACGTATCTACACCATGGGTTGCAGCCCCCCTCCTTACCAAGTGGAGCGGGAGGGCGACAGCAACACAGCAACTCCCCCTAGGAGACCAGGGGAGGGTGATCCTGCCAGGGGTCACTATTTGAGATACCGTGAAGCCCCTAATCAACGTGAAAGCTCTGTGCCTGCATTTATTTCAAAGGAGCTCATCGGTTCTCCAGAGCTCATGGCAGTATCATACATTCTGTATTAGGAGCGCAGATGCTCCATGCCCTTGGTCCCTACTGCGAGTTATGTGTGAATATGGCAATACCGATTACAGTGATACATGTGGATGGTTACTCCTACTGCCTTCTTGGCAAAAGGACTATGTGAAGTATGTGGTTCCCCTAGCCTAAACAGTGACATTTTCATGCCTTTAATAATAATAATAATAATAATAATAGCATTTGTAGAGCGCAACAGCTACCTCAAGCAGAGGTGTCCCGGCGCTTCGCGTCAACAGCAGGTGAGGGAGGTCCAACCGAGGTACTAGTATTGGCTGAAGAGCCAAGTCTTTAAGGTCTTTCTGAACTCACGTTCGGACTTGATCAGGCGCATATGAGAAGGCAGGGATTTCCACAGTCTGGCCGTCCCCACAGTGAAGGACCTGCCTCCGATACGGGACTTAGCAAAACGAGGTACACAGAGCAGGTGGTGGGAGTTAGATGTCAGCGTGCATTCTTGTTGGTATAGGCAGAGCCTACGCTTAAGATAGCCCGGGCCACCATCTTGCAAAGCCCGAAAGGCTAGAGTCAGGGACTTAAACTCTATCCTTTTAACTTCAGGTAGCCAGTGAAGTTGTCTGATGTGGTGACGGAAGGGGCTCGACGAATTAATCTCGCTGCCGCATTCTGTACCATCTGTAATCTAATAATCATATAGGCAGGCAGCACAGAGTAAAGACAGTTTGCGTAGTCCGGCCAAGATGTCACAGTAGCGTGGACTATGATCCTGCAACAATCCTCCGGCAATAGATGCAAGAATTTCCTCAAACTTCTCAACTTCCAAAAGCATGAGGCTGATATATGATGGACTTGGGCCGAGAAAGAGAGGTCTGTCTCCCCATTGACGCTCAGGTTTTTCGCCGTGTTTGCCGGTAAAGTTGGCAATCCCATTTCTACTTAATGTGCACAGTATTGACGATTCATCTGTTTCTACTCATTACCTGCTGGATCCCAGACCCTGATATAATATTGTATATCGCTTTGATTCTTGCACAGTCAGGATAGCAAGTACTATCTCAGGATTGCATAGTATGCACAATTTTCGTGATAATGTCAGTTGTTGTGTACAATATATACACTATTTTTATATAATGCTTTGTGGAGTCTCTTTTGTGGTGCATTTATTCTGTTACTGGTGTGAGTTTGCTGTGCAAATGCTTTACACATTGCCTCTGGGGCTAAGCCTGACTGCTCTGTGCCAAGCTACGGGAGTGAGCACAGGTTATCTTTTGGTGTGTGACTTACTTGCCCTGACTAGAGTGATGGGTTCTGCCTGGCTTAGGAGCATACCTTAGCCAACCAGAAAACCCATTTCTAACAGTCACCTTCAGATTGTGCAATATAAAGCAGCCACAATGCCTTGCAAAGTGCACAAAGCACTTGTTGGTATTTCTGAGCATCTCGGTTCTGCCTCAGCCCTATGTGCCCTTTCATATGCTTAGTTCTTCTTCTAATTCACTGTTAGTTTTACCCATGTTCCATTGATCAAGAGCATGTAAACTCTCGTTGTTGGTTCTCATCTCTATTCTGGGACATCAGAGGTAAAATAATTTGCCCATCTGAGAACATGGTGAGTGGTGTACATTTGAGAATGTAGGGTGCAGCACATCAAATAAAAGCCAGACTGGTTTGCTTTGCCAATACGTGTTCATAAAATTTCCCAGCTGTGGGCTGATGGAAGTTGTGTCGATAAAATATCAGCAAACATGCAGTAAAACTTCACAAGTCACTAAAATTCAGTGGAGCTAACTTCTTAAAGTATGTTTCTGCTTAGCACAGGCCTTTCAACCCTATGGAATAAACGTAGAGTTTCCGGTTCCAGTTCCGATTGAGAGCCGTTGGTGTGAGGCATCGAAGAGTGTCGCGGAGAGCTGCGCTGCGTAGAGCCGAAGCCGTTGCCAGAGAGCCGCATAAAGAGGGGGATTGGGATCGGCTAGACCACTGAGGGCTCGAGAGTGGAGGCAGCAGCTGCGGTGGCGGTGAGGCGTTTTAAATTGTCACAAATTGCCCCCGCCCAGACTCGCTACTCTCCCCCCCGCAGCCAGGACAGCTTGAACAACTGCACTGCCAGAACCCACCAGTGTTAGCGTGGCACCGCAGCCCCCGAAGGAAAGACTTCACATTTGAGGCACCTAGAAGTCCCTGCCACTGCCGTGGCCCCGTTCCCTTGTACCTGTGACCCTGCTCTACATCTCAGCCCCGCGCATCAATTGCATTGGCTTGTTGCCGCAGCTCACTAGCTGCATTGTTGAAACAGTCTCTTGGCTCCCCCTAGCTGGCATCCACTTGAAAAACACCAGCAGCAGCATCGTCGAGCGAGTGGTGCTAGCAGGGGGATGGGGGTTAGCTGGAGGAGGAGAGATCTATACAAGGCCTCACGGAGCAGTATTATGGAGCAGAAGCGGTCAGCATTAGGTCAGCTTTAGGCAGGAGGGGCTTGCACAGAGACAGTTGTAGAGGAGGCAGCACAGACACAGCACAACAACATTGATAACTGTCCCCCCTCTCAGCGGACAAATAGAAGAGCCAGAGGAAGCACCCGGAGGCAAACAGGAGCTGTACCTTCAAAGGGGCAACAAACAAAACCCATCAAAAACGGATAAAGTAGACCTGGCCAAACCTAAAGCCCAACTAAAGCACAACTCAAGCAACTCCCAATTTTAAGTTAAGGAAACAAAAACTAGAGGAATACAAGAAATTAAGCTACCTTGAGGAACTCAAAAGCAGGTGTCCCCAAAACAACAGCGGCGTAAGGAGGGACATCAGAGAAGGAGAGCTACATAGGTAAGCTCACCAAATAAAAACCAATAAAGAGAGAGGATTATATTGTGAACCACACATTTCCAAACTCATGACAACCAAACGGCGTAGAGTCATTCATCAACCTACGCGGCACCTTACCTGATGTGGTCACAGATCAGGATTTAGCACGCCAAGCTTTCCAAACAAACAAGTAACAAGCAAAGGATGAACAATAAACACAAATTAAAGTAACCAAACCAACAATTAAAGCGATCAAAGCAAAGCAAAGCAACAATTAAAGTAACTAAGGGGCCCATTAGGATGTCGGGCGGAAGCACTACCGCCGTGCTGGCGGATGCAAAAACCACCAGTCACCGCCTGCACGCAGCAGTCCACACGCCCGCCCGATTACGATGCGAAAAGTCAGCCAAACAGCGCCGGCAAGCCAGCGACACCGTCCGCCATCAAAGTGCGCCCGTACACGTAGCGGCGCAGCACAATTGACACACACCGTCCGACGAAACACGTACCGCCCGGCGTACAAATTACGATGCCGCACACAAACTGAACCCACGGCTAAGAGACACCGTACGTCAAACCGAAGCGGTAACACGAACGCCGAGCACGGACACCGAAGAAGCGGCACCCCCGAGCATGAATCCAGCACTGCAGGCCCTCCCTATGCTCTATCTGATGCACCACCAAGGACGCAACGTGCCGCGAAGACGCAGGTAGGCACACATACAACAAGTGCACGCAAACAGCGCACACAGTGTAAGGGCGGAAAAAGCGGACAACCCCCACCCCGCGTGTACACGACACATCTACCATAGCACCCACATATGACACACAGGCCAAATTGTAACATCTCGTAACACATGTGTACACACCACCTGGGACTAGGAACCAACCACCCCGTCACGGCCCCAAAGCGGCGATGACGCTGCCACACATGCGCACAACGCAGAGTCCAACCGCAGCGCCATGCATGCGTCGCACACAGACACAGGGACACAACCAAGCAGCACACACACCAGCCCCACCCCGAACGCACATGACACGTGACAGGCCTGCCACAGACATGTCCCCAACGCCCAATTCACGGACAACACCCAACGTCACACAACCGACGCACACATTTCAGTGAAGTCACGCAACAGCAGGACACACCCCAGTGCAACAAACATGGCGAAGCACACTGCGGCGGCAACACCAACTAGGAGAAGCAGGGCCCCTTCGGGAAGAGGAACGCCAGTACCACACTGAAACACCCATACCACCCTGCACATATGAACAAGACATACAAAACGGAACACCAAAGAGCCCGGGGACCGACAACAGGTGGCCCAAGAATAACACTCACACACAAGGCCCAACGCAGAGCGGAAAGGCAGCCTGCCGCCCACACAAGGGAGAGCAGACAGCACTGAATGACCTTCCATTCCAACTCCGAAACCACAGCCCTACGAAAGAAGCCGGTGAATACAGCCATTGTCCAATAAAAGACCAACACAGGCATGCAGAGGAGACCGACCACAGGGCAGATAGCGCATATCACAGAAGAACACAACGGACGGGGAAAGAATAAAGCAAACACTCCCCCATGTCGGCCCCATGCAAGTTAATTGGAAGGAGTCACACATCACTGACCTTGAACTGTCTGAGAAGCATGTGGGATGAGGGCCCGTGTCCTCCGCACAAGCCAACAGAACACAAGTCCTGTCTCCCTACGACTACACAGAGCTCACAGCAACCTCGGAGCGTGCACATTGCAGACTGCACACACAGCCGGAGCACGCCACCACAACGCACCGCTGCAAAATGGCAACTGCAACACACCTACCCAACTACGCCGGACAGGTCAAGCTGTACAAAACCAACCTGATACATATATTGGGATGCGAACTCCTGTCCCTGCTGAACGTCAGTTACCGACTGACTTACCGCATCACATTGTTCAGCTGCGTCATAACCGTCTTCTACTGTCGGAGGTGTCCCTACCAGCATCCCGTGGAGATGTGTCTCTCCAACCCGGCATGTCTAAAGGCGGACCTGCTAGCACTATTCCTCCCTCTGGACGCACACGACAGGGCCTGCTCTGCCTATGGGGGCATGGCGTATGTGGCCAACATCGCACCCGCACTGAAATGGGACCAGTGTGCCTCCACACGACGGATCATCGAGCACAGCTACATCGAATGTCACCCAGCATGCCCCATCATGGTCCTCCAAGGGACAACTTACGAACAACACCTTGACAGCCACCATCCGCTACATTGGCTGGCAAACATAAACACCACCAATGACATGGAAGCCCTGCTGGACGGCATCGCATACCTGACAACCTGTAAATTCGTCGGACCCCAACGCAGGTTCCCCGATTGACCTATGATGTCCAACCCCGCACCCATGCTTAGCTTCCGCACGGACTGGCCAGTCACCACCACAACAGCCATACCAAACGACCGGCAACAATTACCACACCATCAACGACATCGCCATGACATCGGATATGACCGGGACATGCACACTGTTCCCCATCACATCCAGGAACACCGCATGCATCGTGGGAGGCAGTGGCATGGGGTCTGTGTATCGCACCCACATGGACGGAACTGCACGAACAACCAGGACACGACATGGATCCAGCGCCCATGGACACACACACCGCTCAGTGGACATGAATAGGTCGCCTGGAGTCTGTGGGTGCTGCACCCCTCCCACCCCGCCCGGGAATCCCATACCAGGACCTTTGCACGGATGACAAGTGCAAACAACAACAACACGACCCCAGTGACTGTGACATGTCCAGTAACCACCACATTGCAACAACAAGTGGCACGCCGCTGCATGCACGCAAGCACATGCCCTGATGTCATCTCACATGCACGCGTGCATGAGGAACAACCGCAGCAAACCTGTCACATGGAACTGAGATGGACTGTGCCCATGATGCCAAGCGGTCTGGTAGGCTACTTGTATACCATCTGTGTCAAAGTCCGCAGCTCCGCAGCTATACGTAAATGTACATTAGCACAGCCTTGGCCAAGCAGATGTAACTCTGAAGCCCACATCCCACATGCAACAGCCAATCACATGTAACCCCACACCCTATCCCATTTGTAATCATGCTCAGTATATCCTCAACATGTATTCCGCTGCCAGTAGTGTCCACTATACTGCATCACAGAGGACAGAAGACTCAATATAATGTTTGAAACCAAAACTGTCTCCGCTGACTCATTTCACAAGTACGAATGAGAGAGGATGAGAGTATGTGAAGTACACGGCAGTCGTGACATGACCATGTAGTCCACTGGTATTGGATGTCAACGCAAATGAGTAGCACTACTGTGGAAGACACACATGTGTCGTGTGAAGTCGTATGGACGCAGTGCTCAGGTGGGTGGGTGCGACGGGTAGATGCGCACATGCCAAGTTGGAGCACGCCGTGTTGGGAGGGGTCATGAACAGTACACCACCGCTTCCCTGGGCATTGTGAGAGGACACCTGTCGGGGGGAAGTGAACACGTGTGTGCACAGCAGCCGGGCACACGAACAATGCAGGAACCAGGCGTACACGTCAGCCCACCCTCCGTGGACTAGCTGGATCCTGTTGTGCGCCCGCCATGCCCCTTGACAAGGCACACACAGCCCCAGTCGACCAGGTGTAACCCCAACATAGTCAATCCGCACAGGCGATACAGGACACGGGATGGCAGTGGAGCATGGTGTGTGAGAGGTCTCCTCGCGCTCCTCCTGGTCATATCACGCAGGCAATAGAACCTCAACGTGTAGCATGGCACAAGTCAAATGGAAGTGTAGGGGGACGCACCTCAGCACGAGCAGCACTGACGTCACGGGAGGTGGCTCGCACCATCCCATCCATTGCCCATTATACCAACCACGCCACATGCCATTGCGACTAAGTGCAAGCGCGTGCGCCACCACCCCCGAGCCCTCCCCAGAGAGGCCAAAGAGTGAATGTGTGGGCCATCAGTCACAGATGGATGCGGCCTGGCCGCAAGGGCAGCCACTGCCACTGGGTGTCGCAGGTGGCGGATCCGGAAGGCGAAGACTGTGATGCATAGTCCATGCAGGCCGGGTCTCCATTTGGGGCACCACGCAGGTGGACGGCGTCCCACCACACATCATACCCTGAGACAGCCCACTCGTGCAACTGGACCCACACATACACTCCTTGCCCTCTCTGGTGCGAGCTTGGGGCAGCCTGTGCAAGCGCTAGCCTCGCAGGTGCACATGCATATTGGGGGAGCGAGGGGAGGACATGAGGGCTGGGGCGAAGATGACTGTATCACTGTCAGTGAGTACAAGGGATGACCCAGATGTGGAAAGGAAGAGACGTGTCCCGTGTGTACTGCAACTAGTCGCCAATCCAACTACCCCCCATGTCCGGAATGTAAGCCCGCACCTAGGCCCGCCCATCCGCCACATCGAATATACCACCAGCACAACAACCTTCCCATTCGAAACACTGACTGGGGGTGGCGACCAGTGAACAAACATGTGTAGCCTACCCACGCGTACATGTGGGCCCTCCATGATCCATGTCACCTGCGGCAAAGTCATGACATGCGCAATGAGGGAAGTGAGGTGAGCTGTCCGCCCCACGCACAGAAGGTGCATCAGCTCCACAGACCCAGCAGCGAGTCCAGCAGGGGTCACATGTGCAGGGGCAGCTGTGCCTGGTGTGAAGGCACATGCACATGGACAGCACATCGACCAATGTGTAGTCTGCCCACATCTACAGTCCATCATCATGCGGACATAGGAATTGTACACAGGGCAACACATCTTAGTGGGTGCACCCACCGTGACCAACAATGCGCAATCATCGACGTACCCGCCCTGTGCATGGCCCCCCACCCAACGGAGGCACATCCAGTGCCTCCATCCCACACACACAAGCCTTCCACGGAACATGCTGTGTCCAATGGTCAGTACAGAGTCAGCGCCCATCTGGTGGATCCTGAACAGGAGACACATGCACACACATGATAGCTCCCACTATGTACGTCTGCCACCTGGCACGTGCAATGTAACCTCTCACCTGTGACGTGTGACTGCAAGCACACAGCCGTCTTGGCATGGGGCTGTCAATGTGGACACCTGTCAATGTTTCGGGAGGTGTGATCCGTACAGTGCTGTACATAGGGTGCAGTGCTGACACCTACTACTGTCTCATATCCCCTCGTGCCACAGGTCCCACTTGTTTTGGCCGCTCAGCCTGTGCCCACATCGTCATCGTCGTGTGCCATACTCATCCAGCCTCGGAAGCAGTGCCATGCTCAGCAGACATTCATGTTGCCGTGGCATTGCCGCTTGACGAATATGCAGTCAGTCCCCATCAGCACGCCCCGCAAGTCATTGGGGCCTAGATCCCCATGTGCATGACCATGGCAGTGGTTTGTATCACTAGCCATTGCCATTGGTGGGAGACCTGTGTAAGTGTATTGTGGCTGTGCCGTCCCTGCCTGACAGCTGGGCTGTGACTCATGTGCTTGCTCAGTCATGTCAGTGATGTGAATGCTGAAATTGCTATGTGTTGTGTTGCTCTGACATGTGTCCACTGCCATCTTCCCTAGGCGGAGACCGAACATTGACCGCCCATACCAATTGCTGGCGGACATGGAGGATACTGAGGTCATAAGGAAGTTTCGGCTGGACAGGCCAACCCTGCATCGACTGTGTGCCATGTTGGAACCCCATCTCCGTCCCCGCAGGGTGTATCCGACAGCATTCACCCCCACGGCTAAGGTGATGGCCGCCATGCATTTCTTCGCCACTGGGTCATTCCAGCACACAGTGGGCAGTGGAGGAGGGATGTCCCAGCCCATGTTCAGCAAGGTGCTGAGGGATGTACTGGCAGCCATGATGCTGTACCGAAATAGGTACATCAGATTCCCCAGGGCTCGTGAATTGGCGGCAGTGAAGGGTGCATTCTATGCCCTTGGCAGGATCCCACACGTCGTTGGTGCCATTGATTGCACACATGTTGGCCTTGTTCCACCACAGGCCACTGAGCACCTGTACCAGCAACAGGAAGCACACGCACTCCCTGAATGTGCAAGTGGTGTGCCTTGCGGACATGGTGATAACCCACGTGTGTGCAAAGTTCCCAGGCTCGGCCCATGACGCACACGTAATGCGCAACAGCATCTTGCCACGACTGATGTCAAATCTGCAACAGGATCGTGGCTGTATTGTCGGTGAGTATGTGGAGTGGTGTAGCGTGCTGGTTGTGCGATGCTGTCCCCTGTCCAGTTGGAATAGCAACGGTTCTCTGTGTCCCTCACACCCAGGTGACTCTGCGTACCCGAATGGGGCATGGCTGCTCAGTCCATTGAGGAATCCTCGCACCCCAGCAGACGATCGCTACAATGAGGCACATGGGAGGACCAGACGTGTGGTCGAGCGTACCTTTGGCCTCCTCAAGTCCAGGTTCAGGTGCCTGGACCGCACCGGGGGTGCGCTGGCATACTCCCCACAGAAGGTGTGCCAGATAGTGGTGGCGTGCTGCATGCTGCACAATCTGGCCATTCGGAAGCAGATCCCCCTCATTGTGGATGACGGAGATCAACCAGGGCCCCAGCCCGCAGACCAGGACAGCTCGAGTGAGGAGGACAGCGGAGAGGAGGAAGCTGGGAATGTGCGCCAGCAGCTCATCGCCCGCTACTTCACTTAACGGTGAGTGTCCATGTACGATGGCTGATGTGTCTGTATTTGTGCAGGTGTGTGTGTGCTGTGTCAGGGTGGCCTTTTGTTCACTGCGTGCTGTGTGTCAATGCTCCATGCCCAGGTTAGTATGCCACTGATGGTGGCTGTGGCATTGTGCCCTATTGCTCTGTGCGATGTGTGTACATTGCTTGTAGTTGTTGACATGTACTGTGTGATGGGTGTGTGACACACTCATTGAATGTGCTCCTGTTCTGTCTCCCACCCCTAGGTCCCTACAGGCCCTCCGGTTCCATTGCCATGCCACGCATCAGGTGCCGTTCCGCTCAAGGTGGCCGTTGTATTCCGTACAATTAAAACACAGGGCACAGACAGCAGTTAGTGGAAGAGGTGCATTTATTTCAAACTGTGACATGTGATTGTGTGTAAGGTGATGACAAAAGTGGTGCGTGCAGTGACAATGAGCTGTCGGTCATGGCTGCGTGATGCTCAGGGTGTACCCACTGGTTCTATGTCCATAGTCCAACACACACATGCCATCCAGATGGCTGTGTGGAGTGGGATCGTAGTCCAAGTCAATGCAGTGGGTGGTCAAGGAAGGCTGGCTGGCTGCCTCACTTGCGTCTGGAGCGTGCGAAGTCCTCCCGGGAGATCTGTTTCCACTTCGGACGGCCCCTTCCACGTTTGCGAGGGGGTGCCTGCTTGCGACCTGCTGGTGGTTGAGGTGTGCTCACTGGCTGTGGACGCAGGGGAACTGGACACTGCTGCTCGACCCTGCGCCCTGGCAGGTGGTGGCGGAGGGGAGCTGCTGTCCCTGGCTGTGACCTCACCGCCACCACCAGCTGGCCCATGAGGTCCACGATTTGGCCCATACGGGCGTCCATGGACCTCAGCACCCCCAGCACCTCACGCGTGTCTGTAGCTGACCTGGCCCATTGTCCTTGGGCCTCTTCATAGGCCCCAAGGACTCTGGCCATTTGAGGCAGGGCTTGGCTCCCAGGGGAGGCTGGCATTTCCCTGACCCTGCACCTCCTACCAGTCCTGCTGCCACTGGCCTGCCCACTAACCACAATGCTCACCACGGTCCTCACCCTGGCTCCCAGGGTGGATCCAGTCGTCCGGGCCACCACCTGCGCTGGGGCTGGGGCCAGCGAAGACGTGGTGGCGGTTGCGGCAGTGGTAGTGGCCGCAATGACCGTGGGTGTGGCCGCAATGCCCGTGGGTGTGGCCGCAATGCCCGTGGGTGTGGCCGCAATGACCGTGGGTGTGGCCGCAACGACAGTGGCAGCAGGGGGCTGGGAATGTTCAGCAGCCCTGGATGATGGGTTGGTGGGTAGGAGGGGTCCTGGGGAGCGGCTGGGCCCTGCCACACTAGATGGGCCTGCTTGGTGGTCCGTGTCCGAAGAGGAGGACAGATCCTCCACATCCGTGTGTCCTCGTTGGGGGCTTGTAGGCTGGCTGTGCTGGCTGCTGTCTCCATCCCCAGCATCCAGCAGTTCGTCACCTGTGGAGAGAATGAGATTTGTTATTGTGTTGCACCTGGCGAAGTCTGTATTGGTTGTCTGACATTCTCCGTTCGTGCACTCTCGTGCACGTGTGTCCCGGAGGCGGGTGTGTGGCTGTACAATCTGTTGTTGTGTGTGCTTGGCAATGGGACTGTGTGCTGTGCACATGTGGCATGGGACGGATTGGCTATGCCGATGGGTGTGTTGCTGTGCTCCTACTTATTGTGACTCTGGTGTATGCGGGCTCCAGGCCCATCCTGGGTCTGGTTTGTACTTTGCTTTTGGGGTGCATATGGAACGCTTAGGAACGCATTTGGCAACATGGGGGTCATGCCCCAGGAACGCATTTGGGATGGAATATGCTTTTGGGCTACATGCTGTGAGCCATGGGTGCCGAACGTGACATGTGTTGTGGCAGCATGACAGTGCATGGTCTGAGGTGTGTGCATGCCTGACATACCCTGCATATTTGCTGTCTGTTGTGATTACTGGACATGGCATTGGACGCATCGTTATGAGTGTGTGATGGTTGTGTGCCACCCGATGTATTGCAGTTGTCCCATCTCCTTGGTGTGCGTGCTGCCCTGTGCCATGTGCATCACTGCAGTGCTCGGGGGGTGTGGCCCATGTTGTGTGTTGTTTCTCACAGTGTGGCGTGCGCTTCATTGACTTCTGGCACATGGTTGGTCATGGGCATGTATCTTAGCGTGACTGCTGTATGTGTGGCAGCTGTTCGGATGACATGCCTTTCATGAGACTGGGGCTGACGGATGGGATGGATGGTATGTTGTATGTGCATGGTGTGTCTGTGTGTTTGATGGGTTCAGTGGTGTTCGTGTGCATTTATGTTGTTCCGCTCTGTTGCGTCTAGTGTTGTTTGTCTTACATAGGCGTAGTTGTGGGGTGTGTATTTGATAGGCAGTAGGGGCTACATGGACAGGACTTCAATGGTGTTTCGGTTGTGTGTGATGGGTTGCACAGTGGCTGCCGTGTGGTACTATATTCAGTGTGGCTTGTGCATGCAGACGTGGCTCCTTGGGTGTTGCTGCGTCTGTGATGGGTCATGTGGGGTGTGAGTCTGTGGTTCATGTCCGTGTGCACATTGTTCACTTGTTCGTGACGGTGGGCGGTGCTGCGTGTTCGTGTGCTACGTGACATGTCCCATGTGTTGGTCGTGTTACGGTCCTCATGCCTCCAGTAATCCAGCCCTGTCCAGTTTCCCACCTGCAGGTTGTTCGTGCGTGCACTGTACTGGATGCCACATGGTTCTAAGCGGCGGGTGCTCCATGTTGCAGGTCTGTGGGGGTGGAGGCGGTGTTGTGGGTCGTGGTGATGGCTGGACACCCACTGACACCGATTGTTGTGGACCGTGATGTCTACCTTTCGGCTGTCAGTGTGCACTGCGGTGGCTGACACGTGGGTGTCGGGTGTGGGGGATGCTCCTCCTTGCTGTGCTGTGGGACTAGGGGCCTGGTGTGTGTTGTACTTGAGCTGTCCACCCTCCCACCCACTGCACTTTGTGTTCCTGCCACTTACCTGTTACTTGTCGGTTAGTGCAGCTATGGCGGACACATGGGTGTGGTGGGTGCTCGTTGTGGCGCTTCTGGCATGCTTGGGGACCTGTTGGTGGTTACGTGGCTGGCTGAGTGTACACATGCCCCCACGTATCTTACAGTTGTTAGGTTTGGGCTGTGTGTGGTGGTGTCTGTTGCATGTGTGTGTGATGTGTTGTGTATTGTGTGCTGGACATGGGGGTGTTTGTCCCTGGGAGCTGTGGCATGGTGGTAGTGCATGTGAGTACATAGCGGTGTGCTGGTATACATTAGTTTGTACTTACCAGCCTCCACTCCCCCTGCTAATCCGGCGAGGATCTCCGGATGTATAATGACTCGCACCTTCTCCTCCCACGCTTTGAAGGTCTTGAAGAGCGCGGGATTCCCTCCGCCAGTGACGGCAGCCAGCTCTCTGTTCTTGCTCTCCTTCTTCTTGACCAGGCTCTTGACGTCATTCCACCGTTTGTTGATTTCAACTCTGCATTGACCTGGTCTACGATCCGGTTCCACATTCTCTTTCTGGTGGCTAGTGGTGTGTGCTGGACCAGGTTCCCATAGATTTGTGGGTGCACCTTGATGATCTCGTCAACCATGACCGTCAGCTCAATGGGCGTGAACTTGGGCATTCTTTGTGGTGCCATGGTGTTTGTGGTGCTGGTGCGGTGTGTGTTGTGTAATGTGCAGGGGGTTTGTGGTGCCGGTGTTTGGTGGTGGTGGTGGTGGTGGTGGTGATGTGTGCGTTTCTGTGGTGTGCTGCTGTCCTTGCTGTGTCACTGTGTCCTCTCCTCTCCTCTCTAGTTTGCAATGTTGCAAGGGGTTGTGGTCTGTGGGAGTGCTGCTTTTGTACTTACCTATGTGGGTGTGTCCTCATGGTCTGTTGTTTTCAGGTGTGTTGTGTCTGGTGTTCTGGCCTTTGTATTTTTTGTTTGTCCAGGGGGTGTTTTCGGGATGTGTACTGTGCTTGTGTATTTGTGCGTGCCTTGCTGTGTGGACTTGTTGGCCATGTTGTGTGCGATTGTTTTTGTCAGTGGATGGTTTCTGTGCAGGGACGTGGGCGCCATGGCTTCTGCCGTGTCAATTCTCATTGGCGTTGTTTGCGCTGGCGGGCGGTATATTTGTGGTTTACCCGCGCTCATGGCGGTGCGATCGTAATTTCACGTGCGGTGTGTCGGCCGTGAGGGCGGGCGGTTTTGTGTTGTCGTGCGTGTTTCCGTCCGTGGCGGGCGGTTTGACTCCGACTCGGACGAGGGCGGGCGGTATCTTGTGTGGTTTTCCGCCGATGGCGGTTTCGGTTTGTGTATTCGTAATGGCGTGGTCGGTGTTCAGACGGTGTGTGCGGGCGGATTTTTGCCGCTTTCATGCCTGGCGGATTTTTTTACGCCGGGTATCGTAATGGGCCTTTAAGTAACTAAAGCAATAACTAAAGGGGACAGTAACCAGCCAATCCGGCATCTGCCCACCTGGTCAGTTATGAGGTCAGGCAGAGTAAGAAGGTCCATCACAAAGCCAAAACCAAAACGGAAAAAAGGAGAAACTACATTAAAAGATAGCGGAAATGTGGCAGCTGTAAACAATGACAATGGAATTAATGACTTCAAAGACAGTAAAAACATCAGTAAAGACATCCGTTTCTGCTCTATTGTTAACACAGAAGCTAGCAACAAATATAGTCCAGCAGTCATAAAAGACCCAAAAAACACAAATCAATCAAAGATTGTAACAAAAAGGGACAAAAGAGACAAAACAAAAGAGCTTATAAACATAGAGGGGGCACCTCACAGAAAGAACTTAAGCTCATATCAGCCAAAGATCTACACCAAATTTGCATTTTTAAAAGATCCTAGCAAAGCAATCTACTCAAAAAATGAGGACATCGAGGGCCTGCAACCTCCACCGCAACCAGGGAGAATAGAACATCCCTTAACCCAGACACTGGGAACTACAAAGGTCACAGTCGCGGACATACACATGGATAAAATGCACAGAGCGTCCAGCACAATTCGGCCGAGAACCCCACCAGGGAACAGACCCCAAGGAGGACAAACCACCAAGGGAGCCGAGGGGGCTAGCAGCCCAAAAGCTAGGCCACCAATAAGCTCACAGGATCAGAAAACAACGCCCAGTGGGAACACAAATGAGTGGGTTGTAGAATCCTCAAACACCCCAGTACAGCAGGGATCCAATGACCTGAAGGTCCTGGGGGACCAACTTGCTCCCTCTCCCGAGCGGAACTCACAGAATGGAAGGGACGGAAAGTCTACAATATCACAGCCAAAAAACAGCTCCCCATTAAAGCCCATGAGCGTACAAGCTGACACCCCGACAGCTTTCAACCAGCAGGTGGAAACTGCCCCTGTCGACTGCCCCCCGCACCTGCCACACGAAGAGTCGCACATAACAGACAGCGACATGACCTTCCTCGTGTCACAAGAATGGGAGGACCTAGTGGCCTCATACAACCTAAAGCCTATTATAAACCGACCTGTTGAGGAACTGACCAGTGTGCCCAGAGCAGGGAGCAACGTCCCCACAGACATATGCTGGGCAACTCTACTAAACACTATTCAGCTATCAGCAACAGCATTGCAATACCAATCCGACAAATTAGACATGCAGCTTACAGTTCTTCACACACTATCAGAATTGACCTCTGGGATAGACAAGAAACTTGCAGATCTCAACGGCCTCATCAAGAGGGGGCAAGAAGCAGCACAAGCCACTCACATTTAACAAACCAACTGCATCTGCGCCCCAATTATTGAAAAATTATCGACATTACCAACAATGCTAGGGAATCTCCTGGCAGACTTGAAAATAAATACAACACTGTATATTACAACTGAAGTCAATACGGAAGGCACAGGCCCGAACGCACGAACAATCAGAACCGACAACACGCAGGCCAGACACCAAAGTGCAGGGAATGCATCCCCTAACTTAAATAAAACCCCAGAAAATTCCATCTTATCAAACCCAACTGAAGAAAGAGCCAGTACAGAGGTATTTAAGAATGCACAAGCCCGCCGCAAACAAAAAAGGAAGGGCAGGAACTGGAAGGTAATTGCGGAGAGTTATGCTGGGGAGAAACAGCCCGTGGCAACCCCTGGGGAAAATGAGGCTACAAGGAATTCTCGACTTCTACCCCGGCCAGGAAGACAGTACCCTCAAACACGAGACTGAATGTCACCAGGGATCCAAACACATCGGAACCTCCAAAGCCAATAAAAGTGCCAGAGATAAAATGCGATAGTCATCTAGGGTTTACTCAGTCATCTAGGGTTTACTCAGACAAACAAACAGTCAAGGCTGAAGGAAACCAGCATGGCAACGCGCACGCAACAAAGTGAAAGAATTGAGCAGGAAAGCGAGGCACTGAATAGCGCAAGGGGACTGGCACAAAATCCGTCAAGGGAAGACATACAAAGTAGGAACAAGCCGGAGGAAGATCAGGCACCAAAGGAGATCCACGGAGCCAGCACTGCTGCCCACGACATTAAAAATACCAACCAATCCTCACACAGGCAAACACATTTTGATGTAACTTCGCTCCAGGACACCCTGGCTAATGCCTCAAAAGAGATAGACATCATTCTATTCGTCCCAGAATATAAATCCAGAGGAAGAGTGGATATATTAAATAGGGGGAACATACTGAGACTCCTACACTCTATCAAAGGTCTGTGAAATCTTAACTCAACGGACTTGCTCTCAATTGAATTCCAACCAACATCAAACCAACAGTGCCCAGAAGCAACAAAGACAACACGGAAATCAAACAAGATAGCTGTCTTAATCATGAAGAAAATCAATAAATTTTCACAGTGGGGGATAAAGCTAGGACCAGGAAAAAAACTAGCCTATTCCACTCCCCTCTTAGAAGAATGTAATAATGAACCATCGCACACAGGCACATCAATGTTAAAAGGAGTGCGCAGCTATTCCCCAGGATCCCATCGTAGTCACGTAAACACCAACAGCCTAATAACACAGTCATCTGTTCCCAGCTGGGCTAAAATACGGCGAACAATAACGATGGTGGGCACGCAGTGACAAGGGGTACCCAGCACAAGAGTACCACTAGTCGACTCAACAAAAAACAAAATATGTATCTGGAACATCAATGGTCTGGCGAATAAGATGGAGGATCCCGATACACTAAATTACTTAAAGACATTTGACCTGATATTACTCCAAGAAACCTGGGAAGAACACGTGATAGCCCTACAAGGATATACATCACAAATTGTGCCAGCTACTAAAGGGTCAATCTTCGGTCATCGCTCAGGTGGTCTGATGATACTCACCTCAATACACACTATAGGAACAATAGCTGAAATCAAGGCAAAAATTACAGCCCCAAGTGCTATACAGGCAACAGCCGTAACAATTAGAATAAATAGAGTAGACCGGACACTTATAATAATCAACACGTACATACACCTGAAGCATAGGCTTAAAGCGGCCAAAGAATTTGTTAACAAACTGGCAAGAATTATAGAAGAGCGGGACGCGGAGAACATAATCCTGGCAGGCGATTTCAACCTCTACCTCTTCGGATTAGCTTTAGAAGATGAGCTAGCACAGGAACTAAACACTGAGTGGGGAATACCAAACCAAGCGCCAACATTTTCAAATAAACAAACAAGATGTTCAATTCAATTGCTTAAAGACCTTGTACAACTGAACCTGAGGGTGTTGAACTGCCGATTTAAAGAGGATAATCCACCAGCACCAACTTATCACTCTTCAACCATCTCCTCTTACTTAGATTTCACCTTGGCAACTCTTCCCTTGTTCCACATCATAGACTCATTTAGAATGGGCCACAATGGACAAAGTGACCACCTGCCGCAAGAAGCGACGCTAAGTGCAACCAGAGAGAATCACATGGAGGCACGCACAAGCGCCCCCACCGAACACACCTCGGATTTTAGACGAATAAAAAGGTGCAAGCCCGATAAGATCGAAGAACTATCCAATATTGCAAAGACACTCCTGCACCAAGAAAACAACCTGATAGCTAACCCAACAGATGCCTGGGAGGTCTGCACAATGGATCTCGGGACAAAGTTTGCCACGAGGACGGGGATCATCACGGGGAAACCAGTGGGTCCTTTGCCAGGAAAGGCAACCTCACCTGAGATAAAGAGAATCACTGACAAAATATCGGAAGACATATTATCGAGCTACAATAATATCGATACAAAATTATCGATAACATTAATATCGACATCATATACCTATTTAAAAAATTACAAAAATATCGAGGATACAATATCGAAGTACATAAATATCAATTTCACAAATATCGCTAACATACTTATCGAAATTCTAAAATATCGACCTTTATTAAAATACATTAACTAAGTAAAAAATATCGTACACAAAAATATCGACAACACTAATATCGTAAAACTAAATATATCAGCTATATAAAACTATAATAAATATAAAAATATAACAACATAAGAATAATTAAATTACTAAAAACACAATACTAAAATAATAAATAACAATAACAATTTTACTACATAAAAAAATTAATTAACATAGCAATAAAATTACTTAAATATTATTAACAACATTACTACATTAAACATTAATAATATTAAATATTACTATTACTATTCAATTATATAATATAATATATAACAAAAGCTATTTAAAAATATATGCAAAATTATACATAACTTACTACTAATTAGTGTTTTCCTTATTTGGAAACTAACTACCAAAACATTTAAAAAAATACAAATTAACCAATAGAAAAACTGCAAATTCAAACTAACCAATAAAATCGAAATTACAACATCCAACACACTATATAAACAATTAACTTCATTCCTATTCCACACCCAAAAGAAAGAAAACTAAAGAAGGAGAAACTCTACAGGAATTCAACTACAGATATAAGAAGATCAACATATAACAAATAATTAACTCTATCAAAAGTAAGTAAACTAAATTAAAAGAAATAATACTAAAAGTAAAAAACTTTAATCAATAATATACATAACCTATAAATTAACCAATGTCTTCTTTCTATTTTATATTACAACTACAGGAAACTCTAGAGGAAAATAAAAAACTACAGAAAAGCCCCAAAAAATATACAACTAACAAAGTAAGTATTTACCAACCAATCTTAAATAAATAGATTAAACAACAACGCAAATTCAAAACCAATCCCAAACACCCTACCCACCCCTATAAAAAATATAGAAACAAATAATAAAACAAATGTACTTTTTTTTCCAGACAAAGAAAATACAGAAACAACATTCCACAACTAAAGAGTAAACGTCATCAAACTGAAATACATAAAGACCAACTTTGTAAGTATATTGTAAATAAATGTTTATTTGCTTAAATTAAAATACATAGCACAACATATTTAATAACAATAATATATATTTTTCATAGATTAACGTACATCAAAATGACTGAAGGAGCCGAATTTGTAACAAGCCAGAAAGGGAAAATGTTACTATGCTATATGGGATACACTTATACACAAGAAAAACAATTTGGATTAAAAGTTAACTGGAAATGCTGTAAATACTACTCTAATAAATGTTACGGGCGTGCTACAACTAGGGAAACAACAGTACTGTATACTAGAGAACATAACCACCCACCAAACGTGACAGAAATAGAAATCAGATCTGCATTAGAAACAATAAAGGAAGCTAGTACAAGCTCTCAAAAAGCTACAAGTGTAATTTTAAAAGAGCAGCTTCCCAAAATTCCTAAAACTGCTACTACACAAATGCCATCTGTAGCTTCACTAAAGAGAACTATAGCACGTACTAAAAAAATGACTACTACTTCCACCCCAATTCCTAGAACATATAGTGAAGTTATTATAAGTCCTGAACAAAGTATCACTTTAAACAAAGAACCATTTGTCATTTTTGATAATAAAAGCAATGACAAAAGATTAATAATTTTTGGAACTGCAACTAATCTATTAAAACTACAAGAATGTCAATACTGGATGATGGATGGGACTTTTACTATATGTCCCAAGCCCTTTTTCCAACTGTATACAATCCATGGGCTACATCAGAATTGCAATATACCATTAATTTACGCATTATTACCAAACAAACAGAACTCCACATACATGGAACTATTAAATACAATAAAACAAAAAACTAATGACTTTTCTCCACAAAAAATAATCCTAGATTTTGAAAAGTCAATGATTAATACTATATTAAAAACACACCCCCATACCTGCATCCAAGGCTGTTACTATCATTTTAATCAGTGCTTATGGAGACACATGCAAAAATCAGCACTAAGGGGCCGAATCCGATTCGGGCTGGAAAAAATACCGACTGACTCGGTACGGGATCATAGTCCGACCGACACGTACCGGCGTTGCCCGACCTGGGAAGTACGATGAAATGCATGTGAATCACGACCGACTCGTACGGAACTCAAGGCAAACGACTGACCCGGATGGAAACAAGCTATCCGGCCAGGAAACCACGCGAATCGAACCGACCGACACGCACCAGGAATCAACCCGAACGAAACGTACCCGCGAACTCCGACCCGTGCAGTACGATGCAATGGGTGCAAAATCAGACCGATTCGCACGGAGCCCAAGCCGTACGACCAACACGCATACAAAACCCAGCCGAACAAACACAATACTCCGTGACCGACGCGTACGCCGCATATGAAACTGAGCTGAAACACAGCGGGAACGACTCGGAGAGGTGCGCACGAGATAACTGCAACGTCCTACTCGGTCAGAAGAACGACTCCTACATGCACAATAATCACAAATGAAAAAATACAAAAATAGAGGGCCAAACAAGCAATGACAAAGCCAATAAATACAGGGGGGGGAAAAAATGGAACAAGAACACACCCCCAACTCCACCTACATAAAAGCCACAAATCCCTACCATGATCCTTTGCAAATTCCACTGACCTGCCAGCACAGAACACCAGCAGACAGCAGACACACACACAGCTCATCCAACACAAAAGCCACACACCATTAGCACCTCAACAAATAGCACCCTCACACACACACAGCAAAACCTACACACACACACCCTCACCTGCACACACACACACATCAATCACCACCACCACCCATCACCATGCCCCTAAAGAAGAATCCAAAGTTCCTAGATAGTGAATTGGAAGTCATGGTAGACGAGATCCTGAAGGTAGACCCACAGTTGTTTGGCACATTGGTCCAACAGACACCCATGGCACAGAAAACCAAGATGTGGGCGAGGATCGTCGACAGGGTGAACACACAATCACCATGTTTGCACACAAAGGAAGACATCCAGAACAGGTGGTATGATGTGCGCAGGAGGGTCAGGGACCTACTGAAGAAGGATTACCTCCTGAGCCAGCACACCGGCAGTGGCCCTCCTGCCAAACCAGTATACCTCAGGCCCTGGGAGGAGAAGGTGCGGGCCATCCTACCACCAGTGAGCGTATATGGACTAACAAACATCCCAGAGCCTGGTGAGTACACAACTGATATACACAATATTGTGTGCCAATACACACACATCACTGTCAAGGGGATAGTCAAACCATGCACCCCTAGCAAATCAACAGCAACCAAAAGATAATCATCCCAAGAAGTGTATGTTAGTCAGATAAACACAATACATGCCATGTCATAGTGATATGTAACTGTGTCATGACATGTACAAACCCAATACCAAATAGAGCTAGGCAGTGGCACAAATCTAACCAACAAACACTGTCAGATAATTAGCCACCACTAGAACACCACCTCACAGGGAAGCTCACAGAAAGGAAGGAATCCTGTGTATGCTGGTGAAGTCAGTGTGGCCAAGAGCATGATTTTTTTATTTTTATTTATTTATTTTATTTTAAAGGTTTTATATAGCGCTGGCTAGACCCGGAGGTATCAGAGCGCTTTACATGAGTATAAGACCATAGTTGCAGGTTACACTCTTACAAAGGTTACACAGTTATTAGAGCTTGGCAAACATAGTTACATGTAAGGTCGAGACTACAAAAAGGACATATACGTAAGGGAAAAAGCAGGCAAGGGGAGAGATTCAGGGGAGGGGGGTAGGAGCAGGGGAAGTAGACAGAGAAAGGAGGAGGGAAAGAGGAGGGGAGGGTGAGAGACACAGCAGGGAAAGAGGAGGGGGAGGGTGACGGGGACACTAACCGGTAGACGAGTCAAAGCTGCGTCCAACGTCCAGTAAGCTGTGATCCCAGGGGAAGTGGTATCATTTCCCCATCTCTGTTGCGAGAGGTTCCCTATACACAGTGGACTCTCTCAGAGGGGTCTCTGAGACTCCAAGGCCTACATACTGGATCCTTCCCCAAAAGGGGAGAGGGAGTGCTTTGGCAAGGGGTGCCATCCCATACCTCTACTGTGGGTGGCTCCCTTGGCGCTGTGGACTCTCTCAGCGGGTTCGTTGAGACTCCAGAGTATAAATATTGGATCTTTCCCCAACAAGGGGAGAAGGAGTGCTTAGTCAAAAGGGCACAAAAGGACAGGGGGCTAGGTGGTGTAGCAGGCAAGGGGAGAGATTCAGGTGAGAGGGGATAGGAGTAAAGGAAGTAGACAAAGAAAGAGTACTAAATGAGAACGGACAGCATCGGTTAGGGGGACAGACTGTTTTCTCTCTGCAGCCATGAATTTGCACCATCTCAAAGGTAAAAACCTAGCACAGGCCATTCCAGAAGCTTTGCCATCCAGGACATGAAGCACACAGTTTGTAATTCGAATTACTTTTCACAATTCACAGAAGTTTATAGTACGCTGCACATCAGCAATCCAGATGTTATCATATTAAGTTCTGCAGAGGATGATGTTCAGAACTAACAGTGATTAACCCATTCATTATCCAGGGGAGATAGTTCAGAATCATGAGGCTGCGGGAGAAGATCATGAACCCAATGAAGGCCAACTCATGGACCGCAGGGATCTCTGTAGAGGACACGTATTGGAGCAGGCATAGGTTCTCCAGAACGTTCAGAATGAGGATAAAGTGGCACAAGACGTGGTAGGTGATGGTGTGCGCAGTGCCTCCCGTTTCTAAGGCAGCGCGTCTGCGATTGTTATTCCCTAGTATCCAGGGGGAGGGGAGGAGTGCTGGAGGGTCTGGTGAGCCTTCCGATGATTAGTGGTTCGGGGCGGGCAGCCGCCATCCCCCCACGCTCCAGCACCCGATGTCGATCTTTCTTCTCCGAGCCCCGCCGTCTGCAACACATCGGCGCAGGGCTCAGGTGCAAAGCTAGAGGTGCGCTGTCTGCGCGGTACCTCGCTGCGGCCTCAAAACATTGCCGGGAAAGTGACGCCGGAAATGAGGCGGCCCGGAACGGGTCCGCGAGTAATGGGTGCCATTTTGAGGGTTCACCACGGCTGCTCCTTCCCTCGGTGTTCGAACAAGCATGGGGCCTCCGCAGCACAGGGTGAGCCCCGCCGCTCCCTACAGTCCGGCCCGATCCGGAGAATCGGGCCTAGGCCCCGGAACCAGGAGCGCGCTCAGCACACGGGCTACCCCAACCCCCAGCCAGCACTCACCGCACCAGGCCGCAGCGCAGGGTCCACTCCCCTCAGATCCGGGTGACGAGTACACCTCTCGGCCATCAGGGTGTGCCGACTCGCAGAAGCTCTCGATCCACAGCGGGCTCACAGGTCAGTCCCGGGTATGCAGGATGGAGGTGAATCAGCTCCGCTGTTGTCAGGTATGGGGGGCTCTTAGAAGCCAAAAAACTGCGCAGAGTGTTAGTTCGGTCAACGAAATTGCCGTCGATGTCAGCGGGCACAACACCCATGAAGCCGCACGGCCCAGCACCTCTCAGGTCAGTTGCATAGAGGTATTGGGGCTCAAAAGTTACTGTTTACTGCACCTTTGCGCGCAGCTACCATATTATTTATTACCGCTTCTATCTGCCATGAAAGCCGCTTTCTTAACGGCCTTGCTCCTCCCTCATTCCGCCGTCCGCCCGCCGTATCGGAGTGGTGGCGAGATTTCTTCAAGGTGGAAAAAGCTTCTGGTGTTTATCGGTCAGGATCCGTTTTTATTTGGCCAAATGCTCCACAATTAGGGTTAGTCTGGTCCTCCAGAGCAGAGCCTAGAGCTCACGCCGCCATCTTCCTCACTCTCCAATACTTTCTCATGGGGACGTTGCTGCTCATAATTTGGCCGATCAGGATCGTAGAAAGGTGGTTGTACCTTCTACGTGATCCACCAGCATTCCGATTTCGGGACTGGTGCTTCCGGCGGGATATGACCGCGGCAAAGTGCCGCTCTGGATACCGGAGTGCGGGTTCACCACGGAGCTTCAGCTCCGAGCGGCCATGACGGCCCTTAGCCCCGCCCCTGTTACTCGTAGTAACAGATAATGGTCAGCCTCACATTTGGACCATCAACACCACTCTGAACCATGCTCACAACACAGGGAGTGGAAAAGGACTGACAATATGGCTGACACTGGGTACTGCTGTGGGGAGCAAAAGGCCCTGCTGGGAACTGGGCACCAACAAACAACAGGAGCACACTGTCAGCCATCTTGCCATTGCTGTCACACTCACACACAGTGAAGTCCACTCAAAAGGAAGGAAGTATGGGCATGCTGGGAAGGGGTGTGTAGGCAATAGCATGATGGAAGTTGTAGTCACAGATATTGCTCACCCACACAATTGGCCCATCAACACCACTCTGAACCATGCTCACATCACAGGGAGTGGAAAACGACTGACAAGATGGCTGACACTGGGTACTGCTGTGGGGAGCACAAGGCCCTGCTGGGAACTGTGCATCAACAAACAGCAGAACACCACTGCCTGACATCCTGAAAGCCAACTTGCACTCCCTGCAATGCAAGCACGTTGCATGGTGGGATATCTAGCTGGGTGGGAAGGAGGACTGACAGCACTGACCATAGTTACATGCAGCTCTCCTCACACACCCCCTCAACACAAACTCCACATAATCTACCTGGGAGAATGCAATGCCTCACACACCAAATGAAGATCCCACAAAGAACCACCACCCTGGGTAAATATGTGTGAAGCACGGGGACACTCTTGGGACTTGTAGCCAAACAAACGCAAGGACAACACTGTCAGCCTTCCTGTCAGCACAGGCACACTACCCCACAGGGAAGCAGAGTCAAAAGGAAGGAAGTACGGGCATGCTGGGAAGGGGGTGTAGGCAATAGCATGATGGGAGTTGTAGTCACAGATATTGCTCACCCACACAATTGGCCCATCAACACCACTCTGAACCATGCTCACATCACAGGGAGTGGATAAGGACTGACAAGATGGCTGACACTGGGTACTGCTGTGGGGAGCACAAGGCCCTGCTGGGAACTGTGCACCAACAAACAGCAGAACACCACTGAATGACATCCTGAGAGTCAACCTGAACCCACTACAAGGGTGGCATGCTTCATGGTGGGATAACTGGGCTAGGTGGAGAAGGAGGGCCGGATGTCCACCAAATGCAACCAATGCTGGCCATGCACACACCTCAACATTCACATTGAAATGCCCCAGGAATGCAGGACAATGTGCTACACCAATATCAACCTCTTACTGTGACAACTTAGGACAATGCAATGTACATGCCCGCATCCAGAGGTACAGTCACAACTGTCAGGTGTGTGAACCATTGATGCCTGTAGAAACATAACATACAATGTGTGTCTCATCCAAATACAGGTGATGATGATGGGGACACAGCAGCAGGCGAGGAGGAGTCCCTGTTCCAGGCTCCGGGGGACACTGAGCTCACTGGTGTGGAACAGCCTCTGCCCTCCTCGGATGGCGAAGACCTACCTGGCACCTCCGGTGTGAGTCATCATGCAGCACCAGCAGGACCAACATCTGCACCCCCTGCACCCACCCCTCCAACAACTGCCAACACGCAGACCACCCCCGCCGACACGGACAGACCAAGGACCACCGATGATAACAGCACAGGGCCCCAGGCCCACCGTGGAGCAACGGACAACAACACCACTAACAACCCCCAAGGGGGCCTTGGGTCACCTGTGCGTGCCACCGCAGGTACTGCACGTGTCGTCAGGGGTGGTGGGAGGGGTGGTAGACATAGGTCTCTGCTTGCAGAGGGGTCTGGACTGCATGATGACCCACAACTGGCACGCATCGCTGATGCGTACCAGGATAGCACCGGAGAGGTTAGACAGGTAGTGGGGATCCTCAAGGACATACAACAGCAGCTGGCTGCCCATCATGCCCGCTTGGACTCCCACATGTCCCGTGTGGAGACACACATGTCTCGCATGGAGTCCAAGTGGGACACATTGCAAGAACTCACAGCGGTGCATAGGGACATATTGACATGCCTCTGCCAGATTAGCACCAACATGGCCACACCTCCCTGTGTGCCCACAACATCTGGTGCTGCAACAACTGACACCGCCACAGGGAGGGAGGAGGACTTTGGTGGAGACTCCCCTGCACCGCCGCAGCCTGCACATGAGGGTCCCCCCCCAAAGAAGAGGGGTCGTCCGAGGAAGGAACACTGAGAGGTTGATGGCCACGTACATCCCCCAGGAAGCCAACACCTGTTCCGGAAATTCTCCTTTGTGTGCAAACTTTTCACCCTGTCGAATGCAACACAACTCTCCCACATGACATGGGGAGTTCAAGTTGGACTAATGTATCATATGACTGTGGACTACACTCAGGACATTTCTGCTACCAAGACTTCCAACTCATCTGGGAACTTTGGATCACAATCCCAATGTACAGCACCCACCATCCTGTGCACTATACACACACACATTTCTGTAAATAAAATCACTAGTACACCATACTTGCCTCTGTTGTTATTCAAATGTGGATACTGTTATGGTGATGATGATCTGCTAAATTACACTGTGTATGCTAACTGCTACAGCAAGTACAACACCGTCATGTGAGTCATGGTGACGTGACACATATGAGGGAGACACACCACTAGGGCTACACAACACAGAGACACCAGGGCCATCGGACTCATCGCCTACAGTGATGTTGCCAGGAAATACTGTGGAATGCACAGACACCACACCTATTCAGAGTCTGTGTCAACTAGCCCACAGGTGCAGTAAGCAAATGTCAGTCAGATGTGTGACCACAGACAACGC
The DNA here is from genome assembly GCA_963921515.1 of Calotriton arnoldi. Lineage (NCBI taxonomy): Eukaryota > Metazoa > Chordata > Amphibia > Caudata > Salamandridae > Calotriton > Calotriton arnoldi. The sequence goes on along the minus strand of CAWUFW010011647.1, from coordinate 4,535 downwards.
ACATCCCAAAGTGAAGCACAGGTTTATTACACATTTGCAACATGTTGTTTCCACTACAAATGCAAGGTAATCCCACGTGGCAGTGGCCAAACAGTCAACAAGTGCAGAAGATATGAAGTCCAGGGGTGTGTGGCACATCACCTGTAGGGAAACTACTGCTGCCACCCTGAAAGCTGAATCATGGTGTCGGGGGATCCAAGTTGACCAAAGTACTCAGTAAGCACCCTGTAAAGGACAGACATGACACACAGTTAAAACCACTGAAGAACAGGACAGAACTGCAATACTCATGCCCAATACATGTCACAAGACAACTACACAAAACCAAGTTAGCATGTCAAAACTGTTGGGGAGTACAGACTACCTGTAAGGACACATTGCTGCACGCATCCAGTCAAGTAGCACATGGCCACACTCAAACAGCACCAGAGCACCACCCACACATATCATGCACACTCACATCATTCACATTATATCTCCCTGGATACTCACATTCAGCTGAAGAAGTTGTTGATGAGCTGTGTGCGGACATCACCATCATCATCATCATCATCACTGGCATCGTGGTCCAGGCCAGGATCCTCCACAGGTGGCGGACGTTGGTCATCGTCATCCAGGATGAGAGGCAACTCCTTCCACACTGCCAGGTTGTGTAGCATGCAGCAGACGATGACAATCTTGCACACCTTTGCTGGGGCATATGGGAGGGCCCCTCCTGTCTTGTCCAGGCAGCGGAAGCGGCTCTTCAGGAGACCAAAGGTCCGCTCAATCACTCTCCTGGTCCGACCATGTGCCTCATTGTAGCGCATCTGGGCTGGTGTCACAGGGTTCCTGAGGGGTGTCAGCAACCACGGCATGTTGGGGTATCCGGAGTCACCTACGGACAGACAAGTGCACATTAGCTGAGTTGGAAAAGTGGGCGGTATACTACAGAGCAGAACACACACAATGGTACAAAGTCAGTACACACCGACAAGCCAGGCACGCTGGTTCTGCATCTGTGCCATCATCCTCGGGATGCGACTACTCCTCATCACGTAGGCATCGTGTGCTGAACCAGGGAAACGGGCACTCACATGTGTGATGGTCATATCTGCAAGACATACCACCAGAGCATTGATCGAATGGTAATGTTTCCGGTTCCGGTATGCCTGCTCATGTGCCTGTGGTGGTACCAAAGCCACATGTGTCCCATCAATGGAGCCAATGACATGTGGCATCCTCCCCAGGGCATAGAAGTCACTCTTGACGTCAGTGAGTTGTTGACGTGTAGGGAAATAGATGTACTGGTTCAGGCATCTCAACATTGCCTCCAAAACATCGCGTAGCACACGGCTGAACATAGTCTGTGACATCCCACCGGCAGTCACCACAGTGTGTTGAAAGGTACCGGCGGCAAAGAAGTGTATGGCTGTGTAGGAGAGTAGGATCTGCCTCTTATGTTGCCCCCACTTTTTTTCTGATGTTTACACTGGTTTCTGGCTATAGTCTGGCTGGGACCCTGCCAATCAGGGCCCCAGCCTCTCTGTTCTCTCTAAACGACTTGGAGTGCACTTTAGGTGCACTAGTGATTGGATACTGTGGTACCTTATGAGTCCCTAGTATATGGTACCTTAGGTACCAAGGGCATAGGTACTTCACAGGCCTACCAGGGGCTGAAGCATGTATTATGCCACCCCTGGGAAGCAGACTAAATCTGACACCACAGGACTGCTACTGCAGCCTGGGTGGTGGTGCATGCACCCCTTACTGTGGTTTGTGCTACCTATACCACTACATACATACACACATACAAACCTATAAGTCACTCCTATGGCAGGCCTTATCAATCCTGAAGGCAGAGTGCTTGGTTCTTATGTGGGAGGTTGTCCCTGCATGAGCAGAGCCCCTCTGCAGCGTTCAGAGACCCTTCTCTGATGCTGTTTGTAGTGCAGCCTGACCATATACTCTTAAGCGCATTATAACCTCGCGTTAAATGCTAACTTTGGGATGGCTGCACGGAAACATGTCGTGTTTGGTGTCAAACATATTGGAATACTACCCCCCCGCCAGTTCTGGCGGTGGGGGTAGCATTCCACCCTTCTAGAGGGAGAGACATGTACACACCGGCCTAACCGGTAACTTCTTTCCAGAGCCCTGGCATCACAAGATGGATGCCACCAGTCACAGACACTGGGCTGCCCTCCTGCTGATGACCGAAACTCACAGTGGAGGAAGCACAACAATAGATATCCTGTCGCAAGGGGTGTGACCACCTCCCAGACAGGGTTTAGTGTATTGGGGCTGGGTGGGTGCACTCTTAGAGTGCTTTGAAGTCCTGCACTGGGGGAGCAGAAGGCTCCTCTGTGCATACCCCAGTTCAAACCGGCTCAGGGGCTACCTGCCCCTGCTCTGGCGCGAAACTGGACAAAGGGAAGTGGGTGTAGCGACCCACTCCCCTGACCCGCCCATAGGTGGGGTCATAGAGCTAGTCCCTCCCTTCTTTTTAGTATAAGCGGGGGAACCTGTGCATTGCAACCCAGATCTCCCTGGATGACGCTCTTAAGAAGAGTCCTGGACCTTCGACGTTCCACTACCTCTGGAAGACTGAAGAATCTCCCTTGGAGTCAAGGAGTGACTCCCCTGCTTGGCAGGCACCAAAAACTACAACGACGGTCGCAAACTATGCCGCTCCCGCCAGAGCCCGAAGTCCCTGCAGCCCAGGAAGAGGATTTCCTGACTTCTCCAAGGCCATCGTGAGTCCCCAGCAAAGCTGAGGCAAGTGGACCCCACGAGCGACGAGGAACTGCAGCCCCTGGGTACCGTGCACTATTGTCAAGTGCAACCCCTTCACGACGTTCTACGAACTTGTGCTTTGGACCACGTGTGGTACCAGCCTCTAGCAGAGATCCCTCCCGAATTCAGAGGCCTACACCGTCCCGAGTGACCGTGGGCTCCTGTTGAGTGGATCCTCCCGACGTGTCTTCGCGAACCCTTGCCAGCCGGCTTGTGGGTCCCCAGAAGACTTTCCAATAAAACCAAAGGGCTCCCCTGGTTGCTCCAGGCCTGCCCTGACCTACCCTGGGTAAGTCCCCCAGACCTTGCTGGTCTGCACCATTGACTTTTCCTCATCACCACAAGACTTGCTGCTACCAAGGCTTGTTGGCTCCAATCGATTCGCCGACACCTCAGTAAGCTGCAGACATCGTGGGACACACTGAATCCAGCACCTGGTCATCATCGACGCTGCCTGGACCACGTGGTCGAAGAGTCAAGACACCCGTGAACGACCCAAAGCTGTCGACAATGGTGGGCATTCATCTTCCTTGCCCAGAGTCACTGCCAAGTGACTGTGAACACTGTCCCCTCTGCTTTCAGGTCTTCCTCCTTCCGAATCCAGGCTTGGATTCCAACGGACACTTCTTCTGTCGTCGCAAGCAGCAAGTCTTCATTGGTTCCCATTGAAAACGACGCCGCGACCCGACACCAAAGGACACCTATGCACCCGGCTCCCATGGGTGAGGTAACTTCAGCACTACGGTGCTCCTGTGGGTGTGGGCCCTAGAACTACTTACCCTGTAAGTGGCTTGCTTGTAGCTACCCTAGAAGCGCCCTAAAACTCCTATTTTCCCCGTGCGATTATCGCACTGGCTCGTACAGGGCTCGCGTCTGTGTTAGACACATCGCGTCCAACTCCCTTGTAACTCTATCAGTATACGCGTCCTTCGACTCGTACTGACCGATCAGTGTGTTCGCCTCGAACACGCCAGGGACCTGTAACATTGATAACTCAATTGCGTTCTCTCGCATAGACTCGTACAGGACTCGCACCAGTGTCTGAACACCGCGTCCGTCCCCTGTGGGTCTCCTACAACTACCTGGGGTGGTTCTTTGGGGTCCCTCAATTCTAAATGCTCTAGACCATGGTCTAGCCAAGATAACATTGTGATATTTACTTGTGCTAACTTATTTTGATAAAACATTGACTTGTACATATGTTCCTGGCTTCTAATCTCATAAAGAGATTAGTAGAGAGTTGTTTATTAATAAATACATATATATTTGATATTAGCAAGCTTGCCCACCACTTCACATCAGCTCGGAATAAGGCAAGAGTAGACCCATATTTGTTGCAGTGATGTTTATTCAGCAATCACCATGTCGCCATGACGCGTTTCGGCCAGAAAAGACGGCCTTGATCACATGTCGATTATATTTGATATATATACCTGTGTGGTGTCTTTTCATTTGGTGATTCAAGAGATTGTGTGGTCAAACAAGCTGCTTTACATTCCTCCAAGACTTAGCCTGAAGGCTGCTCTCCACAGCTACCACTAGGATAGCTTTCTATAAAGGTTGTCTTAAACCTACCTACCATAAGAGTCGAATTGGACTGGTGCAAGGTGTCCACTTTAATTAGTGAACAGCATATACCAGGCCAACTTCTCACAGGCTGCCATTACCTTCACCTTGGGGGTCAGCGCCGTAGGGTACAGCCGGCCAGGTTGCAAATGTGGTGCCAAGCGCACTGCCAAATCCTCAATCAGCTGCCTGGT